>JAJEKV010000240.1:0-619567 GCA_021234155.1 Isoetes taiwanensis
TTAATTTACTAGCCTTAGCTAACATATATAACCATCTAAGATGGATGCACATATTATGTATCATTTATTTCAATATAGCTATGGGTTACCTACTTAGTTAGAACGATTCTAAACCACAAGGTTTTGTCATCATGACAATTCCTTTTGTCTCAAAAGACTATTTGATTACTATAATTTTATTTTAGATGTACCTTGCATGTATTATTCTTTTTATATTCTAGAGATTCCCCTTTCTTAGTTATTTAGCTCTGGAATATTCCTACCAATCGAATTGATGTCAATCGTAACAAGTTGGGCGGACTTGTTAGATTACTTTTCTTTTCGGTTGGATTATTCTTTGGAGGTACTAGCTTTATACATGGTTAACAATTATCCTAGTAATGATTCCTTCTTAGGAGATCAATCTCACCAAGTGGTTTCAACACGTTGGATGTCGGTTAACAATCGTGTATAATTATAGTTACTCCTATGCATTTCCTTCCCAATCCTTGACGCTTAGCTCAATATTGGGGCAATCCTTTTAGAGAATATCTGGAAATGCCTTCTAATCCCAATATGGATGTTACCGGTCCATACATTAACCTACCAGGCCCCATGGCCTTAGATCCTTGAGCTTGCTAGAAGCTCATCCACTCGTGCCCGCTTGAAGTAGCAAGGTAACGTTCTTCCAGTCGCTTCGATACTTCAGTCTCCTTGACGGTGGCTCCTCTTTGATGTAGAGGTTGACTTTGTTCATTAGAAGGCTCTCATTGCTGGTGGCCTGATGGTGTAGTTGATCACTTGAATCTTCCATGCCGCTTTTCAAAAAGATCTTTCATCTTGAACTTTTTTTGTCTTGGCAGCTAAAAGACGACTCTGTCGATGTCTTCGACTCCATCGATGTCTCATATGTCGAGTCCTCTTGTCGTTATCGTGTTGATTGCTTCACCCGCAACTTATGACATCTCTTTCCTTTGATCCATTACGCTATGGGAGGGAAGGAATAACAAGGGAACTATACATGCACAACATATAGCTTACATAATTACAATTACTACTAGAGCTATTAGGTCTCCCTTGTGCCTCCCTTCGAGTTGGACACCTACTCCTTGGCAATGTCATCGGTGTTCCTCCCGGTGCAATGGTGTTGACGATCTATATCCTCCTATTTGTACGTCGGCTCGTACTCCGGGGTAACTTGTTGATATACTTGGGCCCTCCGATGTTTGTCGGCTATGGCACAACACCGCTTTGCATCACATTCTAACTAAGGTGTGCTTGTCGTTGATGCTTCGACCTTTCACACCCTTCTTGATCCCGTTTTCGGCAATATTTCCCCCCTTCATGATACTTGAAGCTATTTGAAAGCGTCTCTTGAGGTCGTCTTGCGATTCCCTTTGGCTATACTCCCTGCGAGTTGTTCTCTTCTGCAGCTTGTTCTTTTGATCGTTCATCCTTGGGGTTCACCAAGTTGCATGCAGGCAGCGTGCAAGTCATCGGCTCGCCTCACCTAGTTGGTTCTCCATCGAGCTTCCAAACTTCTTCGTTTGATCCCCTCGATCACTCACGGCTTGGGCGTTGTCCGTTCCGCAGTGCTATCTGCCGTCTTCTTGTCTTGGGGTACCCTCGGTGACTTTGATTGTGCTTTCGTCGGTTTTGATCCTCACATTTGCCTCAAGAAGCTTCGTGGAAGAATTCGGTTTGCTAGCACTTCTCCATCTTCCGGTTCGACCTTTGTCCTTCTATGCATTTGGTCTCTTTGGCAGAAGTAAAGGCATCATGACTCTCCTCCACGATGGCTCCGTTGGCCGGGATGATGGATCCTTATCTGCTGACTTGACCCTTCGTTGAAGAAGTACACCTTGGAGATATACTCTTGTGGTTGAATGGCACGGCTGTTATCTTGAACTCTCTTTTTCGAAGGTGCCGGTTGCTATCCTTGTCGTTAAAGGCATTGAATGCTTCTACTTGGGCATTTGGCGTGCCACATCGAGAAGATATAGTGGGCTTCTTCTCTTCTAATTCTTCGGTAGGAGTACTGGCCAAGCCATCACCTAGTTGTTGGGGGCATATCTCCGTCGGATTGCCTTTTGTAAGTGCATCTCCATCTAATCCCGTGTCATGGCATTCCCTATATTACCACAAGGTGGAATTATGGTGCGTCGAGATGTTGTCTTCTTAGTTGGCTCGTTGATGTCGGGCGTTCCTCCTTCTATTGTTGGGGCCACTTTCGTGTCATAAGTTAAATCAAGTGTTGCTGCTGCCACAAGATGTAGTGTTCGTCACGGCGATGTCACGGTGCGGCGTTGATGATCTTGACATGACGGTATTATCTCTTATTCTGACATTGGGTAGACGAGTTGTCTTCACTTCAAGGCCACTTCCGGAAGTGTTTAGGTAGAAGGTTTGCCCCAGCCTCCGATTAGATTCCTAAACTACTTGCTCTTTATTTTTGATCTTGGGCTATAGTTGTGCTTCTATGCTTCCTCTTTTTGGTAGATAGTGAAGGGCTTCGATCTAGCTGAAATCCGTGGGCTTGTGACTCTAAACTCGTGTTTGCTCCAGCATGTCTGTGAGCACCAGGGGATGTACACGGTAGTGATGGACATATGCGTACATTTGGGTTTTGGAGAACATGTGGGCACTTAGACAACTTCTGAAGATCTACCAAATTGTTTATACTCCTTTAAGTTTCCCCTCCTCCTATAAGCATTTGACCCTTTTGGTTTTGCTGCTCTTCTTTGTTACGATTTCGAGTTCCTTTGAGATCTTTGCTACTGTCTGATACAGTACGCATGTCGATCGAGCTCCGTCGCGGGTTGAAGGTGTTGGATTGATGTGATCCCTTGAAAAACTGCTCCTCCTTGTGGTAGGGTTAAAATTGGCCGGGAATCGCGTTGACCGCTCCACTTTGCGTCTACGTCGCGTTATTCGTTTGCCAGGGATTTAGCGTTGGGTGCCGTGATGGGCTTTGGGTAGGGTCCGCAACGATAGCGATCAAGGGCATTGCCAGAGGCTGAGGCTGGGGGATGGGTGGGTGGTGTCCATTCCCCAGGGGTTGAATTCTGAGTCTGGAACTCCTGTTCATTCGGGTCTCGGTGCGGAGTAATGATCATCTCATGGCTCCGGTCGCCTTCAAGTGATTTGTCGTCTCCTCCGATCCTTTGGGTCCCTAACCATTCGAGAGTCTCCTTGGTCAAATAAAACGTCCTTCCACTAGTTTCAGGTGTTCTGAGTCGGGATTCTGTTTGAGCAGAATCCTCTCTCCTTGAATTAACGCCCTAATAGTGCTGATCCCCGGGCCAGTGGTGTTCCTTGATATCGTCCCTCTCTCATGGTCTCCTACCTTTTGGAACCGATGAAAGTTCTCTATTTGGTGCAAAGGGAGTGGAGGCTCATCTTAGCGAATTAAGTATGGAGTGCTGTGGTTTGCCAGCTTGGTTACTCACTTTTGTTGGCGTTAAGCAGTTGTGGCTGAGTGCACCAGGTGGTGGTGATCTTCCCTCAGGTTCTATCTGCATGCTGTGTGCAGCCATGGAGTTGTCTCTCGGCCGGAAGGTGCCCTCGGCTGGCTTTCGTGATGCTAACTGGCGACATCGATGCTAACATCTTCTGTACCTGTATTTTTTGTTGTCTTGCGTTCTTCCGTTTGAGAGCTCATGTGCGTCGAGTTGGAGGTAGGCGTTGAATCCTCTTTACGATGTGAGCTTCGTGGGCGTGTTGGCCCGAGGAGGTTATCTAGAACAACTTGGTGCCTTTAGTTTACCAATATTCTTCCATTTGATGAAGAAGATTGATGATAGGCGGTGGTGTCTGTTCACCTTTCGTTTGTCCGGTTGAGTGTTTTGTCATTGCCCCTCTCAGGTGCACCCCGGTCACCCTCTCCCTTGCTCTGTTTGTGCACATGGTGGGACCTTGATGTCTTCAAGAGTTGCGCCCTTAGCTGGAGTGCGGTAGCTCGGCCCCGTCCCTTGGCTCTTCGTGTTTCCCTGGGGTCTGGGTCTGCTTGAAGGGAGATGGCCTGCAGCATTGCAGAATACGCCAAGGCAGAAGGCAAGGGTGGCTTGGGCGTGAAACATATCTATCCTACAAGTCTATGAATATTAGGGCGTGTATATGAGAAATGAGGTTCTTTTACCCAAAACCTCCATGATGTTTTGAAAGGCATACCCTAAGGTCTAACAAAGATTGTGAGTCAATCTCTACACATGAGCGGCTTGGTGACTCTGGCTCCTGAAAACTCCTTTCTAGAGTACCGGCAATAGAAAGTGTTAATGTGTGGCTATATAAGTCAAACTCTATTAGAAGGGACCGCAGGGGAATTAGGTCAAGGTTTATCTGCCTTTGGCATGGCGGTGATGTCTGAAGCCGGTTGGACTTGGAGTTTGCTATCTTGAGAGGTCTAGATGACTACTACATAACAGGGGTGTTCTTGGGCACTTCTGTCTGGGAATTGGGGTATCGGCTTCGAGGCTGAGGCAATGCTGGGGCTGCTACTAGTAGGGTGGGCTTCTATCTACAAACAAACAAGGCTGGGTTTGGAAAACAATTCAAGGGGGTTTGGGCAATTTTGGTCAATTTGGGCTGGGGTTTGACATTTTCTAGCCTAATTTGGGGTCATATAAATGGATTCTAAAGCTATCTAATGGTCCCTATTGCAACAATTTTCCAGGCGCTTTGAACTTGGCTCAAGTTATGGAGGTTCAAAGTTTTAGGTCTCCGCAATGCGCCAACTCAAAACTAAAGTTGGATTTTTGACCAGGCGATGAGCTATGAGGACTTGCTATTAAATTGGGTTAAAGGTGTCAATTTGGGTAATCTAAGGGTTAAAATCTATTGCTAGTCTCTCTCATGGGTTAAACAATAAATGGACCCCGGTCAGTTTGGGTGTTTTGGTCTGGATTTTGGACATGAGTCTGCAGGTATGAGGTCCGCGGGGTTCGCCAAATGGCGAAACTAAAGTTTAGTTATTGAACCGGGCGGTGGCCAGGACCTCTGAGCTATCTATCTATCTATCTATCTTGCGCTCTATTGGCCCGGCCATTTGCGAGGAATTAGACTCTATTCGGGTCAATGCCCGATGCAAATACGTTTCCATGATTGAGTCCTCCCACTTTCTTCAAAAGAAAATGGTCTTGCACCCTTCAATGGCGTTGTACAACATCATATCTATTTCTCCCTTAAGGGTTATGTGCTTACTTGCTTTTAATTAATTAGCCTTAGCTAACATATATAACCATCTAAGATGGATACACATATTATATTTATTATTTATTTTCAATATATAGCTATGGGTTACCTACTTAGTTAGAATGATTCTAAACCCACAAGGCTTTGTCATCATGACAATTCCTTTTGTCTCAAAACTATTTGATTACTATAATTCTTATTTTAGATGTACCTTACATGCATTATTCTTTTTATATTCTAGGGAATTCCCCTTTTCTTAGTTATTTAGCTCTTGGAATATTCCTGCCAATCGAATTGATGTCAAATACGTGTAACAGTTGGCGGACTTGTTGCGTTACTTCTTTTCTTCCGGTTGGATTATTTCTTACCTGGGTACTAGATTTTATACATGGTTAACAATTATCACAAGTAATGATTTCCTTCTTGGCGGAAATCGAAATCTCACCGATGGTTTCAATGCGTTGGATTAATGCGATTAACAATGGATAATTATAGTTACTCCTGTGCATTTCCTTCCCAATCCTTGGCTTGGCTCATGTGGGGGCAATCGCTGGCAGAATATCACAGAAATACCTTCTAATCCCAATATGGATGTTACCGTCCATACATTAACCTACCAATTTACAGGCCTTAGATGTGACTTGCTGAAGCTCATCCACTGGATGCACCTTCCGTGCAAGTGCGCGTTCTTAGAGACTCGATGCCCGGGTCTCATGGCGGTTGGCTCCTCTTTGGTTGACTTTGTTGCATTTAGAAGCCTGCGCATTGCTTGATGGTGTAGTTCGGTCGCGGAAATCTTCCGTACTTTTCCAAAGCACGAGGGTGGTGGTTGAAAGATCTTTCATCTTGGGCACGTGTGGCGTACAAAAGGCGTGACTCACGTAGATGTCTTGACTCCATGCGTGTCTCATATAGCCGGGTCACTGCCCCATTGGTTACATGGGTGTTGCGGTTGGCTGCCCTTTACCCAGCTTGCTGATGCTTCCTTTGATCGTGCAGCTGTGGATGGGAAGGGAATAACAAGGGAACTATACATACTGGATTAGAATTACTACGCAGAGCTAGTAAGATTCATACGCTTCTCCCTTCCAGAGTTGCACACCTGCTCGCCCGAAGCGTATCATCGGTGTTCCTCCGAGCGCCGTGTTGATGATCTATATCCTTCTATTTATGCGTCGACTCCCTACTCGGGTGCTTGTTGATATGCTTGGGCCTCCTAAAATCAACGCCTTCGGCTTCTATACTTCTTTCGCAGCTTGCATCACATTAACTAAAATTGGCGTGGTTGATGGCTGGGCATTTCCGGTGCATGCCACCGGTCACGTTTAGGTGGTGTTCGCTGGGCTGTTTTGGGTGATCTCTTGGGCTGTCGCGTGATTCCTTTGGCTATACTCCTCTGGAGTTGTTCTCTTCTGAGTTGTTCTTTGAATGATCCATCCTTGGGTTCACCAAGTTGCATCACAAGTCCAATTATTGCAAGTCCTTCGACTTCGTCTCACCTAATTGCTTCTCCATCGACTTCAATCTTCCTTATTGTTTGATCCCCTCGATCACATGGCCCGGATGTCTTGTCCGCGTTGCTGCGCTGATTGCCTATACCGTCTCTTCTTGTGGTACCCCTCAGGTGACTTTGATTGTGCTTCGTCGGTTTGATCCCTCCCACATTTACCTCTAGAATGCGTGGAAGAGTCGGTTGCCTACCTCTCCAGCACTGAGTTCTTGACCTTTGTCTCTATGCATGTATGCGGCCTCTCGTAGAAGCGAAGCTTCATGGCTCTTCTCCTGTGGCAGCGATGTTGTCGGGATGATGGATCCTTATATCTGCCTTGACTTGACTATGAGTTGAGAAAGTACGCGCTTAGATATGCTCTTGTCGTTGTAGCACGGCTATTATCTTGAACTCTCTTTTGCCGAAGGTGCTTTTAGTTACTATCGCCGCGTTAAGATTACCGAATGCTTCTGCAGCGGGCGTTTTGGCGTGCCACATGTCGGAATATGATTGGCTTCTTCTCTTCTAATTCACGGTAGAATTGCGTGAGCCATCACTGGTTGTTTGAAGGCATATCTCACCAGATGCGGTGATTGCCTTTTGTAAGTACATCTCCATCTAATCCCACGTGTCTGCATTCCCCTATAGCCCACCACAAAAGGTGGAATTATAGTGCAAATGCGAGATGTTGTCAGCTGCGGTGGCTTTCGTTGTTGATGCCGGGGCGTTCCCTCCTTCTATTGTTAGAGGCCACTCGTCTCGCAAGGATTCGTCAAAGTGTTGCTCTTTGCCACAAGAGATGTGGTGTTGCGTCCTGACGATGTCACGGGTCTTGTGCATTGATCTTGACATGACCGGGTGTTATCTCTTATTAGGAGCGTTGGTCCGGACGGGTTGTCTGCTTCGGGCCGCTTCGGAGGTGTTTCGGAATTCGGGGGTTTTTGCTTCCGGTCGTTTCCCTCGTGCTTTATGGCTGGGTCTTGGGAACATGGTTGTTGCAGCCGAAACATCTTTTGGTAGTGGAAATTAGAGCTTCTGCGATCTAGCTAAATCCATTAAAACATGACTCTAAACTCATGTTTTCTCCGCGCGTATCTGTGAGCACCGGGAACGCTACAATAGACATATGCGCGTTTGCATTTGAGTTTAATTCATGGAACTTTTCAAAACAGCCTCACGAGATCTGCTTGGTGAACATACTCCTTTAGGGTTCCCCTCCTCCCTGGCATTTGACGCTGGTTTTAACGCATCTTCTGCTGTTACGGTTGACTCCGGAGGATTCCTTTGAGATGCTACTAGTGTTCGAGCTACATGTCGCAGTCCGGGGCACCAGATCGCCCAGGTTCGCGAAGAGTGTTAAGTTGATCACGATCCCTTGAAAAAGGCTGCTCCTCCTTATTGTAGGATTACCATTAGCCAGTCTTGGTGACGCATCCGATTCACCGTGGGTTGTTGGGATTTGGGTTAGGTTGCCATTGATCGAGGGGCTTGGTGGGGTCTGGCTGTTGGGTCGGGCATTCTTGAATGTCTTGACTCGCGAGATGTCGTGTGATGATTACAGGTAGAGGCGTTGTCGTCACCACGGGGTTGAATTTAGGAGTCACGACTCACATTTGGCGGAGCTGCTTCATTCCGAGGGTGCCTCTCCTGTGCACCGGAAGTGTGAGTCATCTCTGACCCAATCCCTACCAGCTCTACATTGCGCCCACAAGTGATTTGTACCCTCTTGGCTAAAATTCGTCTCCACACCTCCGTCCTTTGGAGTCCCTAACCATTCGAGTCCTCCTTGGTAGCGTCGTAAAGCTTACCGTCCACTTCTAGTTTCTAGGTGTTCACGGGTCCGAGATTCCTGTTTGACGAATATTCTCCTCCTTGGTCTTGCCCTAGTGCTGATCTGATTGCCTTCGAGTCGGAATTGTTCCTTGTTCGTCTCCTCTCTCATGGTCTCTCTACTGCTGGGGCGGGTAAGAAGTTCTCTGGCGAGGTGCAGGAGGCTCATCTTAGTCCAGCCTTAGGTGCTTTTGTGAAGTTTGCCCTAGCTTGGTTACTCCTTTTGTTGGCCTAGCAGCTTGAGTTGCTGGGCTGCAAGGTCGTGGTGATCTTCCCTCCGGTTTCCTGCTCACGGCTCACAGTAGCCATGAGTTGTCTCGGGAAGATTATGCCCTCGGCCCTAGCTTTCACCATTGATACTTCGCCGCGACATCGATGCCTAACATCTTCACAGCACTATGTATTTTTGTTGTGCTGCGTTCTTCCATTTCCTGCCAAACTCATATGTCGTGTCCGAGTTGGTGAAGCGTTGAATCCTCTTTTGATGTGGCTTCGTGGGCGTGTGTGTGTAGGAGAGTTGTTATCTAGAACATTCTTGGTGCCTTTGGTTGCAATATTCTTCCCATTTTGATGAAGATTGATTATAGGCCGGTGGTGTCCTGTTCCGTTTTGTCCGGTTGAGTGTTTGTCATGCTTCCCTCTCTTGGGTCTTGCCGGTCTCCTCTCCTTATGCGTTTGTACGTAGAACAGGGACCGATTGATGTCTTCAGAAGTTTAGCCCTTGGCTCGTCGTGGCTCTGGCCCGGTCAGCCGAGAAAGCTTGGCTGGGTTTCCTAGAGGTCTAAGGTCTACTTGAAGGGCTCTCTCCCAACATTAAAGGCTCTATAAGCAAGCAGGGTGGCCACCGAGCAGCATTCTTTTGGGAGACATATCCTATAATCTACACAAGTCTCTATGGATATTAGGGCGTGTGGTATGGCATGAAATAGAGGTTCTTTTGCAAAACCTCCATGATGTTTGAGGCATACCCTAAGGTCCTAACAAAGTTGGTTTGGGGGTCAATCAATCTGCACATGGCGGCCGGCAGGCTCTAGGCTCTGGCTCCTTTTAGGTGCCAGCGTAGGGAGGTGTTAATGTGGCGGCTATAAGTCAAACTCTATTAGAGGACCGAAATTGGGTCAGGTTTATACCTTTGGCATGGCGAGGAGGTGATGTGGGTTGGACTTGGGTTGCTATGGGGTCTAGATGACTATAACAAAAGGGGTGTTCTTGGGCACTTCTATCAGGGGTAAGATATTGTCGGCAGTGAGGCAATGCTTTGCTACTAATGGGAGTAAAGGCTTCTATCTACAAACAAACTACAGTTTGGAAAAACAATTCAAGGGTTTTGGGCAATTTTGGTCAATTTGGGCTAGGTTTGACATTTCTAGCTAATTTGAGGTCATAAATGGATTCTAGGCTATCATGGTCCTATTTACAGCAATTTTGGTGATTTGGAGCTACGTAGCTCAAGTTATAAGAGTTCAAAGTTTGGAAGTCTCCGCAGATTGCCACTGCGTCTCAAAAAACTAAAGATTTGGTTCTTTTGCCAGGCGCGAAACTGGAAACAATAACTATAAATTGGGTTAAAGCGTGTTGGGTGATCTAGGGTCAAATCATGCTAGTCTCTCTCTCTCGCCGAGTTAGAGAATGGACCTGCGCTTAGTCAATTTGGAGGTGTTTTGGTCTGGATTTGGACATGAATCTAGGTATGAAGGTCCGCGGGTTGCGCCTGCGTCCTTCAAGTTTAGTTATTGAACCGGTAGCGAGCTGTGGGACTTATCAAACTATCTATCTATCCCTATCTATCTATCTTGCGGCTCTGACCGGCCGGCCATTGCGGAGTGAACTCTATTCACAGATGTAATCGCCCGATGCAAATTAAGTCAATCGTCGATTGAGTCCTCCCACTTTCTTCAAAAATGGTCACCCCTTGATAGCGTTGTACACAACATCATATCTATTCTCTCCCTTAGGGGTTTTATATGCTTCTTACTTAGCACATTAATTTACTAGCCTTAGCTAACATATATAACCATCTAAGATGGATACACATATTATGTTATTATTTATTTAATATAGCTATGGGTTTACCTGCTTAGTTAGAATGATTCTAAACCACAAGCTTTTGTCATCATGACAATTCCTTTTTGTCTCAAAGACTATTTGATTACTATAATTCTTATTTTTAGATGTACCTTACATGTATTATTCTTTTTACATATTCTGATTCCCCTTTCTTGGTTGTTTGGCTCTTGGAATATTTCCTGCCAATCGGGTGATGTCATGTCAACAAGTGGGTTGGGACTTTTGGATTGCTCTTTTCTTTGGGTTGGATTCTTACAGAGTACTAGATTTACTCCCCATGGTTGAAATTATCTAATAATGAGATTCCTTCTTAGCGAGGAGATCAATCTCACCAAGTAGTTTTTTCAATACGTTGGATATGCGGTACGTCGTGTATATTATAGTTACTCCTATGCATTTCCTTCCCAATCCTTGGCGGCTTGCAAAGCTCAATATTGGGGCAATCCTTGCCGGAATATCACGGAAATGCCTTCTAATCCCAATATATGGATGTTACCGTCCATACATTAACCTACTAGGCCCCATGGCCTTAGATGCTTGAGCTTGCTAGAGCTCATCCCACTGGTGCTTGGAGGTGCTTGGTGCTTCTTCCGAATAAGCTCTGATGCTTGGTCTCGCCCGGTGAAACCATAACTTTGATGTGAGGGTTGACTTTGTTTGGTTAGAGCCCTGCATTTGCTTGATGGTGTAGTTGATCGCTGATCTTCCATGCGGCACCAAGAGGGCGAGAGCGTTGAAGAGATAACCATCTTGAACTTTTCGATGGCGGCGGCTAAAGGGCGGGCTGCGTGGAGTGTCTTGGAGCTCCGGCCGATGTCTCATATGTGGTCACTCTTGTGCGTTATGAGTGTTGATTTGGCTAACGCGGCGCGTATACCGGCGCTTTGATCTGTTGCGCTATGGATGGGAAGGGAGATAGCAAAGTATACATACAAAACATATAGCTGCGTTAAATTACTACTAGAAACTATTAGGAGTCTCCGCAATACCTCCAGCATAGGGTTACCTACCCTCGCCAGCAATGTCCGCCGGTGTTCCCTCGGCGCAATGGTGTTGATGATCCTATATCCTTCCCTAGCCCATTACATCGGCTCTACTCCAGAATTGCTTATTGTTTATGCTTGGGCCCTCGATGTTTGTGGGCTGTGGCGCAACTGCGGCTGCGGCTGTTCAACTAAAGGTGTGCTTGTCGTTGATGCGCCGACATTTCGATGCTGCTTCTGATCCTACCGGTATTGTTCTTCCTTCATGATACTTGGGCTATTTGGAAGTCTCTTGAGGTACGTGCCCCATTATAGCTGTCTCCTCGGAGTTGTTCTCTTCTATGGAGTTGTTCTTTGAATGGGTCCATCCTTAGGTTCACCAAGTTGCATTACAAATAGTATTACCGATCCTTCGACTCGTCTCACCTAATTGCTTCTCCATCGAGCTTCCAATCTTTTCCTTGTTTGATCCCCTCGATCACATGAAAGCGGATGTTATCGCGTTCGCGATTATGCTACCGTCTTCTTGTCTTAGGGTACCCTCGGTGACTTTTGATTGTGCTCGTCGGTTTTGATCCTCTGGTGCCTCCTAGGGAGCTCATTGGAAAGAAGTCGGTTTGCTAGCACTTCTCCGGCTTTCCGGTTCTTGACCTTTGTCTCTATGCATGTCGGCCTCTCTGGCAAGTAAAGCTTCATGGCTCTTCTCTGCCGGGCGATGTTATTCGGGATGATGGATCCCTTATATACAAGAGAGACTTGACCATGAGTTGAAGAAGTACCGCCCTTTAGATATGCTCTTGTCGTTGAATAGCGTTATCTTGAACTCTCTTTTGCCGAAGAGGTGCTTTGGATTTATCCTTGTCGGTGGGTGTCGATAATGCTTCTACCTTGCGCTTTGACGATACCACATATGGGAGATATGATTGGCTTCTTCTCTTCTAATTACTGGTGGAGTACCGGCGAAGCCATCACCTAGTTGTTGAAGGCATATCTCTCGCTGTTACCCTTTTGTGGGGTCATCTCCATCTAATCCGCGTGTCATAAGCGCATTCCCTATATTACCACAAGGTGGAATTATGGTCGCCGAGATATTTGTCTTCTTAGTTGGCTCGTTGATGTCTGGCGTTCCTCCTTCTATTGTTGGGGCCACTTTCGTGTCATAAAGTTAGTCAAGTGTTGGCTGCCGCCACAAGATGTAGTGTTGCGTCCGACGGCGATGTCAATGTGCAGTACGATGATCTTGACATGTAGTAGGGCATTATCTCTTATTGGGCATTGGATTGGGTGGAGTTGTCTTCTACTTAGGGCCACTTCCTGGGAGTTTGGAGTCGGGGGTTTGCTTGGCCGTTGGACAAGTCCCTCCCCTGGCTTGCTCTTCCATTTTGATCTTGGCTATAGTTGTGCTTCTATGCTTCCTCTTTTGGTAGTCGTGAGGGGAAGGACTTCGATCTAGCGCTAAATCCGGGTAAAACATGACTCTAAACTCATGTTTCTCCTTTACAAGATCTGTGAGCACCCGAGATATACAATGAACATATGATTTGCATTGGGATTTTAATTCATCGATTTTTCAAAACAACTTGAAGATCTACTTAATTGTTTATACTCCTTTGGGGTTCCCTCCTCCTATAGCATTTGACCCTTTGGTTTCTTTGCATCTTCTTTGTTGCGTTTGACTCCGGGATTCCTTTGAGATCTTTACTATTGCTGAGCTGCATGTCCGATCCGTTCGCCCGCGCCGATTAAGAGTGTTCGATTGATGTGATCCCTTGAAAAATTTGCTCCTCCTTATTGTGTAAGTAAAGTTCGTCCAATGAATCGGTGACGGCCACGTCCCTACATGGGTGTGTTGTTTGCAAGTTTGCTGATTCTTGGTGCCATTGATCGAGCTTGAGTAGGGTCATTTAATTTGCGTCGGGCATTCTTGAATGTTCGAGCTCGAGATCGTGAATTAGGAGGGCATTGTCATTCCCAGCAGGTTAATTCCCGAGTGTCGACTCTGTTGCTTGGGCTTTGCTTCATTCGGTGCCTCTCCTGTGCACGGAAGTGTGGTCATCTCTATTGTCCTACCATGGCTCCTTTTCCCGGTCGCCTTTGCGTGATTTGTACCTGGCGGCTAGGTCGTCTCCTCCGTCCTTTGGGTCCTAACCATTCGAGTCTCGCACTCCTTGGGCGGCCCGTAAAGCCGTCCTTCCTTTGGTTTCTAGGTGTTCACAGGTCGGAATTCTGTTTGGCGGGAATATTCTCCTCCTTGGTCTTGCCCCTAGTGTCGTCTGGGGCCTTGTCGAATTGTTCCTTGATATCGTCTCCTCTCTCTCATGGTCTCCTACCTTTTGGAACCAGATGAAAGTTCTCTATTTGGTGCAAGGGGATTTGGAGGCTCATCTTAGTCAATTTTAGGTGCTTTGTGGGTTGCCTAAGCTTGGATTTACTCCTTTTGTTGACGTTGGCGAGGTTGCTGGGCTGCAAGGGTCGTGGTGATCTTCCCTCCGGTTTCTATCACGGCTCTAATCGCCATGAGTTGTCTCCCTCGGCGGAAGATTATGCCCTCGGCCCCTGGCTCGTGATGCTAGCGACGCCGATGCCTAACATCTTCTCACCTTTTGTATTTTGTTGTCTTTGCGTTCTTCCATTTGAAACTCATGTCGTCGAGTTGGTGAAGGCGTTGAGATCCTCTTTCGATGTGAGCTCGTGGGCGTGGTAGTAGCGGGAGGTTGACATCTAGAACATTCTTGGTGCCTTTGGTTACCAATATTCTTCCCATTTGATGAAGATTGATGATAGGCGGTGGTGTCACCGTTCTACTCGTTTGTCGGTTGAGGTGTTTGTCATGCTTCCCTCTCTTGGGTGCGCCTTTTTGGTCTCCTCTCCTTATCTGTTTGTACATGGTTTGGGACCTTGATGTCTTCAAAGAAGGCCCTTAGCTCGTCGTGGCTCAGCGTCAGCCCGAAAAGCAGCTTCGTGTTTCCTAGAGTCTAAGGTCTACTTGAAGGGCTCTCCTACAACATTCGGGCTCTATAAGCAAGCAAGGTGGCTCGGCGGCATTCGGAGACATATCTATAATCTACAAGTCTATGGATATTAGGGCGTGGTATGGCATGAAATGAGGTTCTTTGCAAACCTCCATGATGTTTGAGGCATACCTAAGGTCCCTAACAAAGTTGGTTTGGGGAGTCCAATCTCTACACATGGGGCGGCTTGGGCGGCTCTAGGCTCTAGCTCCTTTCTAGGTACACCCTGGCAATAGGAGTGTTAATGTGTATGGCTATATAAGTCAAACTCTATTAGAAGGACCACAGGAATTAGGTCAAGGTTTATGCCTTTGGCATGGCCAGTGATGTCTGCAAACCAGTTGGACTTGGGTTGCTATCTTTGAGGTCTAGATGACTATAACAAAGGGGTGTTCTTGGGCACTTCTATCTAGGAGTAAAGGTATCAACCTTCGGTGAGAGCAATACTTGGCGAGCTACTAATGGGGTAGGCTTCTATCTACAAACAAACTACAGTTTGGAAAAACAATTCAAAGGGTTTGGGCAATTTTGGTCAATTTGGGCTAGGGTTTGACATTTCTAGCCTAATTTGAGGTCATAAATGGATTCTAGGCTATCTAATGGTCCTATTGCAACAATTTTCAGACGATTTGGAGCTCGTAGCTCAAGTTATGGAGGTTCAAAGTTTGGAGATCTCACGAGGTTGCGCCCCGCTCAAAAACTAAAGTTTAGTTCTTTGACGGGCGGCGGTATCGAACATTAATTGGTAAATTGGGTTAAAACGTGTCCAATTTGGGTGATCTAAGGGTCAAATCATGCTAGTCTCAGCGGGGTTAGGCAGAATGGACCCCTTACTTGATCAATTTGGAGGTGTTTTGGTCTGGTTTGGACATGGTCTAGGTATGAAGGTCTCACGGGGTTGCGCCCTCGTCAGCGAAACTAAAGTTTAGTTATTGAGACGGTAGCGGTATGTGAGACCTCCGAGAGCTATCTATCTATCTATCTATCTATCTTGCGGCTCTACCGGCCCGGCCATTGCGGAGTGAACTCTATTCTGGGTCAATCGCCCGATGCAAATGCGTTCAATCATAAGATTGAGTCCTCCCACTTTCTTCAAAAAAAAATGGTCCGCACCCCTTCAATGGCGTTTGTACACAACATCATATCTATTTCTCTCCCCTTAAAGAGGTTATATGCTTCTTACTTAGCACATTAATTTTTGCCTTAGCTAACATATATAACCATCTAAGATGGATACACATATTATGTTATTATTTATTTCAATATAGCTATGGGTTACCTACTTAGTTAGAATGATTCTAAACCACAAGGCTTTGTCATCATGACAATTCCTTTTGTCTCAAAAGACTATTTGATTACTATAATTCTTATTTTAGATGTACCTTACATGTATTATTCTTTTTATATTCTAGAGATTCCCCCTTTCTTAGTTATTTAGCTCTTGGAATATTCCTACCAATCGAATTGATGTCATCGTAACAAGTTGGCGGACTTGTTAGATTACTTCTTTTCTTTTCGGTTGGATTATTCTTTGGAGGTACTAGATTTATACATGGTTAACAATTATCCTAGTAATGATTCCTTCTTAGCGGGGAGATCAATCTCACCAAGTGGTTTCAATGTCGTTGGATGTACATTAACAATCGTGTATAATTATAGTTACTCTATGCATTTCCTTCCCAATCCTTGACGCTTAGCTCAATATTGGGGCAATCCTTTTGGCGAATATCACGGAAATGCCTTCTAATCCCAATATGGATGTTACCGGTCCATACATTAACCTACTAGGCCCCATGGCCTTAGATGTCGAAGCTTGCTAGAGCTCATCCACTTTCGTTGCCTGCTTGAAGTAGCAAGGTAACGTTCTTAGAAGTCGCTCGATACTTGAGTCTCCTCCTTGGTGGCTCCTCTTTGATGTAGAGGTTGACTTTGTTCGTTAGAAGCCTCGCATTGCTTGATGGTGTAGTTGATCACTTGAAATCTTCCATTGGCTTTTCAAAAGCACGAAGGTGGTATTGAATTGAAAAGATCTTTCATCTTGAACTTTTTGTCTTGGCAGCTAAAAGGCGACTCTGTCGATGTCTTCGACTCCATCGATGTCTCATATGTCGAGTCCTCTTGTGCGTTATCGTGTTGATTGCTTCACCCACCGCAACTTGCATGACATCTCTTCCTTTTTCATTGCGCTATGGATAGGAAGGAATAACAAGGGAACTATACATGCAAAACATATAGCTTACATAGTTAGAATTACTACTAGAGCTATTAGGTCTCCCTTGTGCCTCCTTCAAGTTGCACACCTACTCCTTGGCAATGTCATCGGTGTTCCTCCGGCGCAATGGTGTTGATGATCTATATCCTTCTATTTGTCGTCGGCTCCTACTCGGGGTAACTTGTTGATATGCTTGGGCCCCTCGATGTTTGTCGGCTATGTAACAACATGCTTTGCATCACATTCCAACTAAAGGTGTGCTTGTCGTTGATGCTTCGACATTTCGGTCGCTTTCGATCTGTTCTCGGTGTAATTGTTCTTCCTTCATGATACTTGGAGCTATTTGGGCGTCTCTTGAAGGTGCTTGGCGATTCCTTTGGCTATACTCCTCTGGGGTTGTTCTCTTCTGCATTGTTGTTCTTTGAATCGTCCATCCTTGGGTTCACCAAGTTGCATGCAAGTCAGGTGTGCAAGTCATCGACTCGTCTCACCCTAATTGCTTCTCCATCGAAGCTTCCAATCTTCCTTGTTTGATCCCTCGATCACATGGCTTGGATGTTGTCACGTTCTTGCGGTGCTATGCCCGTCTTCTTGTCTTGAGGTACCCTCGGTGACTTTGATTGTGCTTTCGTCGGTTTTGATCCTCCTTGTTGCCTCTAGGGGCTTCGTGGAAGAAGTCGGTTGCTAGCACTTCTCCGACTTTCAGTTCTTGACCTTTGTCTCTCTATGCATGTCGGCCTCTCGGCAAGTAAAGCTTCATGGCTCTTCTCCTGTTTGGCGATGTTGTCGGGGATGATGGATCCTTATATCATAGTGACTTGACCCTTGAGTTGAAGAAGTACCTGCCTTAGATATGCTCTTGTCGTTGAATAGCCTGGCTATTATCTTGAACTCTCTTTTGCGAAGGTGCTTTAGTTGCTATCCTTGTCGTTAAGGTGTTAATGAATGCTTCTACCTTGGGCGTTTGGCGTGCCACATGTCGGAGATATGATTGGCTTCTTCTCTTCTAATTCTTGGTAGGAGTGCGGACGAAGCCATCACCTAGTTGTTGAAGGCATATCTCCTCGTCGCGGTGCCTTTTGTAAGTGCATCTCCATCTAATCCACGTGTCATGGCGCATTCCCCTATATTACCACGGGGTGGGGAATTATGGTCGTCGAGATGTTGTCTTCTTAGTTGGCTCGTTGATGTCGGAGGCGTTCCTCCTTCTATTGTTGAGGCCACTCGTGTCATAAGTTAGTCAAGTGTTTGCTGCCACAAGATGTAGTGTTGCGTCGGCGATGTCACGGTGCGGTGATGATCTTGACATGACCCGGTATTATCTCTTATTGACATTGGGTGGGCCGAGTTGTCTTCTACCAGGCCACTTAGGAAGTGTTTGGAGTCGAAGGTTTGCTTGGCCTCGATCGTTTCTCCCTCGTACTTGCTCTTCCATTTTGATCTTGGGCTATAGTTGTGCTTCTATGCTTCCTCTTTTGGTAGTCGTGGAAGGAGCTTCTGATCTAAAAGCGCTAAATCCGTAAAACATGACTCTAAACTCATGTTTCTCCACGTATCTGTGAGAGCACGAGATATACAATAGACATATCGCATTTACATTGGGATTTTAATTCGCCGACTTTTTCAAAACAACTTCTGAAGATCTACTTAATTGTTTATACTCCTTTAGGGTTTCCCCTCCTCCTATCGCATTTGACCCTTTGGTTTTCTTTGCATCTTCTTTGTTCTGGTTGACTCGAGTTCCTTTGAGATGCTGCTACTATTGTTGTTGCATGTCTGATCGGGCTCGTCACGCCGATTCTGCGAAGAGTGTTCGTTGATGTGATCCTTGAAAAAGCTGCTCCTCCTTATTGTGTAAGTTCGTCGCAAGGAATGCGGTGACCGCTCACGTCCCTACATGCGGTGTGTTGTTGCAAGATTGCTGATTGCGGTGCCATTGATCGAGCTTGAGTAGGGTCGGCTGTTGCGGTCGGGCATTCTTGAATGTCTTGAAGCTCGAGATCGTGGTCGATGGCGGGCATTGTCATTCCCAGCGGAGTTGAATTTACGAGTCGACTCTCATTTGCTTGGGCTTTGCTTCATTCAGGGTGCCTCTCACGGTGCACGGAAGTGTGGTCATCTCTATTGTCCCTACCATGGCTCCTTCCGGTGCGCCTTTGCGTGATTTGTACCTGGCTGGCTGGGTCGTCTCCTCCGTCCTTTGGGTCCTAACCATTCGGAGTCGCACTCCTTGGCTGGCGTAGTAAAGCCGTCCTTCCTTTGGTTTCTAGGTGTTCTGGGTCCGGAATTCTGTTTGAAGCGAGAATATTCTCCTCCTTGGTCTTGCCCTAGTGCGTCTGAGAGCCGGTGGAATTGTTCCTTGATATCGTCTCCTCTCTCTCTCATGGTCTCTACCTTTTTGGAACCGATGAAAGTTCTCCTTTGGTGCAAAGGGGGCTGGAGGCTCATCTTGGTCACCTTAGGTGCTTTGTGGTTGCCTAGCTTGGTTACTCCTTTTGTTGACGTTGCGCTTGAGTTCTTTGGGCTGCAAGGTGGTGGTGATCTTCCCTCCGGTTTCTATATGCTCACGTGGCCGCCATGAGTTGTCTCCTCGACGGAAGATTATGCCCTCGGCCCTAGCTCGTGATGCTAGCGACATCGATGCCTAACATCTTCCTGTACTGTATTTTTGTTGTCTTGCGTTCTTCCATTTGAAACTCATGTGCGTCGAGTTGGTGAAGGCGTTGAGATCCTCTTTCGATGTGAGCTCGTGGGCGTGGTAGGGAGGTTGACATCTAGAACATTCTTGGTGCCTTTGGTTACCAATATTCTTCCCATTTGATGAAGATTGATGATAGGCGGTGGTGTCTGTTCTACTCGTTTGTCGGTTGAGGTGTTTGTCATGCTTCCCTCTCTTTGGGTCTGCCTTTTTGGTCTCCTCTCCTTATCTGTTTGTACATCTGTGGGACCTTGATGTCTTCAAAGTTGCGCCCTTAGCTCGTCGTCGTGGCTCGGCCCGTCCTTAGCAACGCGCTCGTGTTTCCTAGAGTCTAAGGTCTACTTGAAGGGCTCTCCTACAACGTCTGGGCTCTATAAGCAAGCAAGGTGGCTCGGCGGCATTCTTTGGAGACATATCTATAATCTACAAGTCTATGGATATTAGGGCGTGTGGTATGGCATGAAATGAGGGTTCTTTTGCAAAACCTCCATGATGTTTGAGGCATACCCTAAGGTCCTAACAAAGTTGGTTTGGGGAGTCAATCTCTACACATGGGCGGCTTGGCTCTGGGCTCTAGCTCCTTTCTAGGTACCACGGCAGCCAAAGTGTTAATGTGGCGGCTATATAAGTCAAACTCTATTAGAAGGACGAGAATTAGGTCCAAGGTTTATGCCTTTGGCATGGCGGAAGTGATATGCAAAGCGGTTGGACTTGGGTTGCTATCTTTGAGGTCTAGATGACTATAACAAAGGGGTGTTCTTGGGCACTTCTATCTAGGAGTAAGGTATCAACCGAGGCTGAGAGCAATACTTGCGAGCTACTAATGGGGTAGGCTTCTATCTACAAACAAACTACGGTTTGGAAAAACAATTCAAGGGTTTGGGCAATTTTGGTCAATTTGGGCTAGGGTTTGACATTTCTAGCCTAATTTGAGGTCATAAATGGATTCTAGGCTATCTAATGGTCCTATTGCAACAATTTTTAGGATGATTTGGAGCTCTGGTAGCTCAAGTTATGGAGTTCAAAGTTTGGAAGTCTCCGCGAGGTTGCGCCACGCTCAAAAACTAAAGTTTAGTTCTTTGACCGGTAGCTGTGCTGACATTAATATAAATTGGGTTAAAAGCGTGTCAATTTGGGTGATCTAAGGGTCAAATCATGCTAGTCTCTCATCGAGTTAGGCAGAATGGACCCCTTACTTGAATCAATTTGGAGGTGTTTTGGTCTAGTTTGGACATGGTCTAGGTATGAAGGTCTCGCGAGGTTGCGCCACCGAAACTAAAGTTTAGTTATTGAACCCGGTGACGGGTGAGACATCACACTTTTGGTGCGAGAGTATCCTATTTTACTAAAATAAAACTACTACTTGCTAACTTTCGTCCTA
This sequence comes from Isoetes taiwanensis, assembly GCA_021234155.1. NCBI lineage: Eukaryota > Viridiplantae > Streptophyta > Lycopodiopsida > Isoetales > Isoetaceae > Isoetes > Isoetes taiwanensis. The sequence goes on from JAJEKV010000240.1 coordinate 20,841, forward strand.
ATTAAGCAAGATTTGACACATAAACTACTCAAAATTATCATGTACTAACAAAATTATTGATTATTTACAATATATCTTTGGGGATCTCCCTTAATTAATGACTTGCGTCTCATTAAAACTAAAGTTTAGTTATTGAACCAGGTGTGAGCTGTGAGACCACCTTCACAGCTCATTCTTTTAGTTTTATTAAGTTTCAATTCACCTAAGCGAGCTAATATTAAATTCCAATCCACTTAAAAACATTTACTAGCTTAGCATAAACTACAAAAAGAAAAAAATTTCCCACCGAGGTTCGAGGATCCTATCAAGTTATTACTACTTGGGAGCATGCCCGATTGCTTTTGCTCTTGGTCTCCAAGAACATTGCTCTGATACCAGCGTGGCGTCCCTACTCATATCTGGTGCCCTCCAGGTATACAAACAGGAGTTCATCCCCATACCGGCTCCATGCTAATCACGGGGCCCTCCACATGATAGCAACCGTGGCCGGGTTCCGATTGGGAAGAGTGGAAGGGTCATTGCACCGATCTCCCTCGGGGGCCTACCTAGGCTGGCGGGCGTAAACATACATGTAATGGGTGGCACATCAACATCATATGACCATCACGAAGGATGGTCCTCCCTATCTGCATAGACAAAGATCGGACACATCACATAGGGAATCCTACCCAAGGCTCGGACTCAAAGGGATGGATGGCGTGACTTGGGTCTCCGAGTTCATTGCAGCCGGAATTCATGGCAATGGATTTGGGCATATGAACATGGCTTAGGGTTGTCCACTCCATCCAGCCCCTCACATTGCACACTTTGCGAGTAAGGCTGAAAAGTGTTGGGACTGGCCGTAGCTTGGCCCGGATGCATAGCCAAGGGGCTATATCCAGGTTGCATCTCCCGGTTCGATGGGGCAGGTGGGATCACTCCCTCCGAGAGATCTCCATGCTCGACTCAAGGTGACTAGAGAGGGCCCTTGCCCGTATTCGGCTTGAACTCAATGGAAGGTCATATTCACCACCTCCAAGTTGAGCCGGTATGCCTTGCCCACCGCAGCGGTGGCAAGCCGTGAACCTAGTCACAATGATCCGTGGTCTTTACACACCCGAGGAGGATGGTTCGAGACATGAACCTCCTTCTTCGGCCGGTCGGGCCTTCACCCACATCGGTGGTGTGGCTCTTGTACCGCGGGTAGAATCTACGGTGTGCTAGAGGCCCCAACTAGGAGGCATCAACTACTAGGCTTGAGGTCTCTACCCCCTTCCCAATACAAGGAGTTCACGAGAGATGTCATCATCCATATACATCCTGAAGAAGAACTAAAGAACATAGATCTAATCTATATAATAGAGTTAGGTTCTTTAGTTAGAAGTCTATTATCTACTCATCTAGAGATCTAGATAGCTGCTAAAAGGCGATTTAATAGGCTAAACCCTGATACAATGGCGGAAAAGCGGTTTAGACCATTAAATGGAAACTACATACGATCCATGAGTTGCTCCCTCGACTGGGTTCGACCATCCCTACTGAGCCCTGCACCGAATCAGGGGAAACTAATGGTGCCATTCTCTCAGACAGTGCAGGGGGCCCGGTTTTGACTCCTAGAGCGACCAAAGCGAGCTCTAAAACCCTAGGAACGAAAATGGGCAAGTTAGGGTTCTTCTACTTAAATAGGCAGGGTTGGGGCTTAGGGTTTCCAATTATCCCCTTTAGGCATGTGGGATAGTGGAAATGGAGGCCACTGCCTTTAATAGCTAGGTGGCCAAATGTGCCTACATGGAAATGTGTGCACCTAAATGTGCCCACATGGAAATGTGTGCACCTTAATAAATGTGCATGTGCACATTAATAAAAATGCACATACCTAGCAAGTTGCCCCCTAGGGCTACTCACTGGCTACGTCGGTACATGTCGGTTGGGTGGCGTGTGCAGCATGACGGGATCGATGATATCGTCACGGGACCGTATACTATCTTTGGAAACGTCCTGATTATAATTGGATTATAGTGCAAAAACTTGATCTAATGGCAAGGTGGGAAGCACAAGCAAGACATGCTACTCAAGGTTTTCTCACACATTGAAGGGATTAAGTACAATGGAAAGATTTGCTCCAGGTTGGCAAAATCATCCACGGTAAAATTTCTTCTTGCTATGGCCGATGGGAATTTAATTTGATCTTGAGAACAATGGACTTAAAAGTCGGCATTTCTCATTGGAGATCTTGAAAAGTGATCAACATGAGGCAACTCGAGAAGGATACAATATTTGAGGCGAGAAAACAAAGGTTTGCCTATTAGAAACATCATTGTAGGGTTGAACAAAACTTGAAAACAATGGTATACATGCTAGATCAATTTCTTAAATCCAAGGTTTTGTGCCTTCACCATTAGATGATTGTCTTTATATTAAAAGGTGTGATGATAGAGTATGTTTTATTGGCATTCATATTGATGATAGTCTTATTGTTGAAAATTCCGACCATATGTGGATTTTGTGAAAAATATGTTAAAGCGGATCAAAATAGCCGGATCAAGGGCATATACATCATTACCTTGGCATGAAGTTAGAGGCTGATCGAGATCAAGGTAAAACCAAATTTAACCAGCGTGGATTTATGTTGAAAAAAGATGTTGAGAAATTTTAGAGTGGAGACTTGCAAATCGTGGACATACAATGAGTTACGGTACTATCTTATCAATGCAAATGAGGCCTAAAATGTAGGGTGAGTATGAACTAACGTTGAAGACACCATACCAAAGCTTGATTGGAGCATTGATGTACCTTGCATTGAATACTAGAGCGGATATTGCCTTTGCAATGGGATATCTTAGCGGGGTTCATAATGCGAGCATGTTCTCAACAGCGGCAAAGTCACTAAGCAAGTTCTTGGTGCTTGAAAGATCCTAATGACTATGGTTTTAGTACTTCATGGTGGAAAAAAAGTTGCTAGTATATTCAGTCTGATTGGGCCTGTGACATTGATACTAGAAGATCCACTAAGCGGTATGGGCATTTTCCTTGATGGAGGAAGTTTGATTTCATGGAGATGTAAGCGTCAAGAATCGATTATGGCATTACCATCAATTTGAGCGGTATATGGAAGTCTCAAGTGTTGTTAGAATAGTGGTATGAATCACGAAGACTTATGAAAAGTATTTTTATGAAACAAATAGAACCAACAAAAGTATCGTGCGACAATCAAAGTTGTATTGCTATAGTTGTTGTACTTGCTATATAAAAGAATCCACTATACTATATTATAGAACAAGGCATCTTGCAATTCGACATTATTTTATACATCAAAATAGTAAAGCAGAAGTTTAAATTTGGAGTATGTACGTATTGAAAAGCATGTTGCAGATATATTCACCAAACCATTGCGGATGCTCATTTTGAAGAATTACGCCATATTTTGGGAGTTCAAGTGTTGATATGAAGGGGTATGATAAACATGCATTGGATTGCATGCATGTACATGCACACATGCTCATGCATGTAACTGCATGCACAACACTTGTATAATATGCATGTGCATTGAGATTTATTCATTGTATATATTGGATGTGAAGAGGGAAAATGTCTTGGGTTTGGTGGAAACAACTTGTCTATTGTTCTCCTCTATCTATTCTCTATACCACGATTGTTGATTTCAGATCCCATCAAATCCTAGTGTTTTTTTCTTTTTCTAAATGAATGTTGTGGTCAATCCCATAGAGCATTAGAGTCTTAGGGCCAGATTTCAATATGGTGGGTGTCTTTTGTGGATGTGGCATGGAAGTCACTCTAATTCAAAAGAGATTTAGCATGTAACAATTTCATGTCAAGGGCCATTGATGCCACATGTCAAACAAAGGACAAGAACGAAAAAAGAGGAAAAGGTCCATGGCCATATGAAGGAGATCGTCAGTTTTTAGGAGGACAACGACGTTTAAATTTTGTTTTAACAAATGACACCTTGGCATATCCACTCAAAGTCTAGCGAAGTGGAATCTGTCTTGCATTATAATTTTCTAAGTTGCCAAAATGTGATTTGTATTCTTATTGAATGTTGGGTTTCCAATTCCATAAAGTCACCCTTAGAAGAGCCAGATACCAGCAAAGGCTTTTCACGCTTAGATAATCCGCTTGCCACAAAATGGAACACATCTAGAAGACAACATGTGAATGAAAATGCATCAAGATTTAAGCCAAATAATGCTTGCCATAAAATGGAACACATCTCTTAGAAGAGAGCATGTAAAGAAAATGCACACTTCAATTCATAATCAAGCCTTTCAAAATGGTGTGCTTTCAAAATTGGGTCGTATGCTTCTTCTAGTAATACACACTTCTATTCAAGGGTAGAGGTATGTTCTTACTTTGGAAATAATTGCACGGACATGTTTTTCCTTCAAATCTTGTGTGCTAAAAGCGTCCTCCATTTTCCAAGTTTCAAGTTACCTCTACGTGCATATTTTGTCAACTCAACAAGCCCGAACTTTTGGCGATTCAAGCTCGTTTTGCATTTTTCGGTTTCATGACATAAATTTGATCATTCACACTCAATAAAGAAGAAAGATTGGAGCCAACTCATATCCAAACATCAAAAGAAAATAAAGGCTGGAGACATTCAGGACCAGACATTATATTAAAGAGATTGGATCCATTCACATCGGTGATAAATTGTCTCTTACTTAAAAGCCTTCCATGCACGGGTGTTTAGACAAGTTAAAAATCACAATTTCAAATCAAATCTACCAAATCTACCAAATCAACACCCAAATATTATATTAAATGGAAGGAAAAATCTGCGAGTTTTCCAGCGAGCTCAAGCAGCTAAAAAGATTCTAGAATCAAAGAGCCATGATCGAGGAAGATCAAAGAAACGAAACCCTAGGTGCCATCGGCCTCCTAGTTTCCCCACTTAGGGATCATATTTTTTTACCCCGTAAGGTAAAGGCAACTATACGGCCCACCAAATCTTGGCTTGATACATGTGGATCAAGCAACCTTTACAACCACACGTCAATACCGGCCCAAATGAGTGGCCCGAACAATTGTTATGACCTTCTAAAATTTTGATTGCAATGTCGATGCACTGCGGATGCTATATAAACATGAGTGTTCTTTGAGAACATGCTTAGCAACTATTATCCTCCTAGCGAAAGAGAGCTTAGTTGTATTCTACGAAATGATGATTACGCAAGTCTTCGACTATAACATTGACAAGACCTCGTCACAATAGTGGACAATAATGGAGCAAGGGGGCATCCCTAACGAACACCTACGCCTACGAGGAAGCAGGCGAAAGGTTCTCCTTGGAAGCAGAGTAGGCCGAAGCGAAAGATGGAGCTTCATAACATCCACGGTAAATAACTCTCAAATCCCAATGCGAAGATATTTTTGAGAAAAATCCAATCAACAACATCATAGGCTTTTAGCAAAATCAATTTAAAGGTACACAATATGCCCGACCTTTTAAAACCGCCCGGTACCTCCCTCATAAATTGAAGCCACATTATTAAGAATACTCTACTTAGACAAAACTTGACTATGTGGGAGATAGGTTGCAAAATTGTCTCACACTTTCTCTGTAGTGGCCTTAGCGAAGATCTTATACACCATAGATAGCAAAGTTATTGGGTACCAATCAAAAATGGTTTAGGCTCTTTACATTTAGGGATAAGAGCAATGCAACCGTGTATTGAGGATCTTATCGAAGCTCCTATACCAATGAAACTTCGGAGAAAGCATTGAAGATGTCATCATAACTTGGCTCAATACACTTGGAAAACCTGGGGAAGACCATCAAGCCTGAACACTTACACTTCTTTAAGAATTCGCAATAGAATGCAAATCATCCATAGGCGGGGCTTGGATATTTCGAGCAATCGGTAGCTGTGTGCATCTAGTTGCATAAAAGCGAGAATAAGATGCCAATGTAACCGAGCACGAAGCTTTGTGTACTTATTCCAATGTAGGAGATTAATTTTAGAATTAATCACGAAGATATTGAATCAAATGTGGTCCCTCACATCTATCTCAAGAGAGGAACATATAGAATCCATCAGTAGCTTAGCCTAGGTTACAATAATAACACCATGAACAGATGAGTAAATGCTACACTGTTAAATAACCTTTTTAGCCTTGAAGAATTACGCCATATATTGGGAGTTCAAGTGTTGGCATGAGGGGGAGTGTTAGAGTATGATAAACATGCATAGATTGCATGCATGTACATGCACATGCACATGTCATGCACGAATGTAATTGCATGCACAACAATTGTATAATATGCATGTGCATTGAGATTTATTCATTGTATATATTGGATGTAAATAAAGGAAAAAATGCCTTGGGTGTGGCGAAACAACTTGTCTATTGTTCTCCTCTACCTATTCTCTGTACTACAATTGTTGATCCACTGGGGTTATAATCCTGTCTTTGCATTCCTTCAAAAAAAAAAAAAATTCCTAGTGTTTTTCTTTTTTTATAAATGAATGTTGTGGTGAATCCCATAGAGCATTAGAGTCTCAGGGCCAGATTTCAATATGATGGGTGTCTTTTGTGTATGTGGCCATGCAATGTAAAGTTGGTGGGGGAAGGACCCGAAAGCAATGTAAAGTGGTGGGGGCGGGACCCATGTAAAAATTTCATGTCAGATGGGAAGGGCCATGATGCGTTACATGTCTTCTTCTTCTTCTTCTTCTTCTAATTCAAAGGGCCATGGCCACATGTCAAGCAAAGGACAAGAAAGAAAAGAGGAAATGGTCCACATGGCCATATGAAGGAGATCGTCAGTTTTTTAGGAGGACAATGACTTATAAAATTTGTTTTAACAAATGACACCTTGGCATATCCACTCAAAGTCTAGCGAAGTGGAATTTGTCTTGCATTATAATTTTCTGAAATGTGATTTGCATTCTTATTGCATGTTGGGTTTCCAATCCCATAAATATACCCTTAGAAAAGCCAGATACCAACAAATGCTTGTCACACTTAGATAATCATAACCCAGATAATGCTTGCCACAAAATGGAACACATCTATTAGAAGACAACATGTAAACGAAAATGCATCAAGATATAAGCCAGATAATGTTTGCCATAAAATGGAACACATCTCTTAGAAGAGAGCATGTCAAAGAAAATGCACTCTTCAATTCATAATCAAGCCTTTCAAAATGGTGTGCTCTTAAAATTGGGTCGTATGCTCCTTCTAGTAGCACACACTTCTATTCAAGGGTAGAGGTATGTTCTTACCTTGGAAATAATTGCACAGACATGTTTTTCCTTAAAATCTTGTGTGCTAAAAGCGTCCTCCATTTTCCAAGTTTCAGGTTACCTCTACGTGCATATTTTTGTCAACTCAGCAGCTGAACTTTTGACGTATTCAAGCTCGTAGTTATCAGCATTTTGCTTCAGTTTCATGACATAAATTTGATCATTCACACTCAATAAAGAAGAAAGATTGGAGCCATACATATCCAGACATCAAAAGAAAATAAAGGCTGGAGACATTCAGGTCCAGACATTATATTAAAAAGATTGGATCCATTCACATCAGTGATAAATTGTCTCTTACTTAAAGCCTTCCATGCCTGGGTGTTTAGACAAGTTCAAAAATCACAAATTCCGTATACCATTTCTAAAAGTAATATTGCAAGTGGAAACCTTCATGAGTGACAAGTCAAAAATCACAATTTCTATATACCATTTCCAGAAGTGATATTACAAGTGGAAACCTTCATGAATGACATTATAAGAAAGACTGGAGTCCCCTTTGGGGTCATTCACATCCAGTAAAGAATTAAAGAATTTTCTTTTCACTAAAGCCTATGTTTACAAGTCAAAGTGACCTTCATCCTCTTCCTGCTCTTCTTCTGTGTCAGGAGCCCCACCAGCCTTCTAATAAACCTTGGCTATTATTGGATTGCAAACATGCTCCACCTCCTTCAATCTCTCTTCAAATTCTTCTTTCTCAGCACTTTGATTATCATCCAACCACTCCAAAGCTTCCTTTAATGCAGCTTAAATCTTTCTTTTGTCATCGGAATCGATTTTATCTGCCAGCTTGTGTTCGATTTTATCTTCCCTAGATAAAATGGAACACATCTCTTAGAAGAGAGCATGTCAAAGAAAATGCACTCTTCAATTCATAATCAAGCCTTTTAAAATGGTGTGCTTTCAAAATTGGGTCGTATGCTCCTTCTAGTAGCACACACTTCTATTCAAGGGTAGAGGTATGTTCTTACCTTGGCAATAATTGCAGAGACATGTTTTTCCTTCAAATCTTGTGTGCTAAAAGCGTCCCCATTTTTCAAGTTTGGTTACCTCTTACGTGCATATTTTTGTCAACTCTGCGGTGAACTTTTGGCGTATTCAAGCTCGTAGTTATCGCATTTTGCTTAGGTTTCATGACATAAATTTGATCATTCACACTCAATAAAGAAGAAAGATTGGAGCCATTCATATCGGACATCAAAAAAAAACAAAAAATTTGGAGACATTGGGGTCCGGACATTATATTAAAAGATTGGATCCATTCATTCGGTGATAAATTGTCTCTTACTTAAAGCCTTCCATGCACGGGTGTTTAGACAAGTTCAAAATCACAAATTCCGTATACCATTTCCGGAAGTGATATTACAATGCGGAAACCTTCATGGGTGACAAGTCAAAAATCACAATTTCTGTATACCATTTCCAGAAGTGATATTGCAAGTGGAAACCTTCATGAATGACATTATAAGAAAAGGCGGAGTCCCCTTTGGGGTCATTCACATCCGTAAAGAATTAAAAATTTTCTTTTCACTAAAGCCTATGTTTACAAGTAAAGTGACCTTCATCCTCTTCTGCTCTTCTTACGTATCAGGGGCCCACCCGATATCCGATAAACCTTGGCTATTATTGGATTGCAAACGTGCTCCACCTCCTTCAATCTCTCTTCAAAATCTTCCTTCTCAGCACTTTGATTATCATCCAACCACTCCAAAGCTTCCTTCAATGCAGCTTCAATCTTTCCTTTGTCATCGGAATCGATTTTTATCACGCCCGACTTGTCGTCGTTCTCCATTGTACTCTTCATGTTATAGATATATGTTTCCAATCTATTCTTGGCATCAACCCTTTCCCTCACCTTCTTATCTTCCTCTTGCCAAATTCCTCGACCCTCTCTAACCATTCTATCAATCTCATCTTGAGATAAGCGATCATTTTCATTAATGATGCTTATCATCTTCTCTGCCTTACCAGTGGCCTTATCCTCTGCCGTCACATTTAGAATTCCATTCACGTCTACTGCAAAAGTAACTTCAATCTGGGGGACACCTCTGCATTAAAAATCACAACATCATTTTTTAAAATCTATCCCTATCATAGGGAATTAGGTAAAAGCATTGCATATGTGAAAATAAGGCCATACAAGTTAGGGGGCAATGCCGATCAAATCAAATTTTCCAAGTTGCCGGCAGGTCCTTTGTCAAGGTCCTCTCTCTGAAAGACACGCATACCCATCACAAAAATTTGTCACATCTTACGTTTTGCATTAAAGTTCTAAAGGTATCATGTCATATAAAATGTAGGTCAACAAACCTTAATTGAAGCGATCGTTTGCTTATCGATAGGTAGTGAATACTTGGGATTTCTTAGTTGGAATTGTAGTACCCACAGGAATAAGCTTTGTCATGACTCCACCAGCGGTTTCAAGACCAAGAGTCGGGGCGTTCGATCAATGATAAGCAAATCTGCGGATGAGAAAAGAAAAAATTGTGAGAATTTTAAAAACAAAACATACCCGGGGAGGGACATGAAGATGATGGGCGGGGAGTCTCTTACTGCCCGGTTTTGTCGCCTCCTTCACCGCTAAGAATGCCTCCTTGAGCAGCTGCACCATACATAGCGACCTCATCGGGGATTGACTCCCTTGCTAGGCTCTTTACCATCAAAATAGTCCCCATTAATTCTTTGGATCTTTGGAATCTGGTGCTTCCTCCAACAAAAAACGATTTCGTCAATTTGTGACTTCTTAAAGGCCGGCATCATTCATGGCTTACTTGGGGCCCATTGTCTTCTTGAACAAGTCATTGTTAAGCTCCTCAAATCTTGCTACGGTGAGTGGTTCGAGGAAAAATCGACACCATCAAGCGGACTCTCAATCTCAACTCTAACTTGATCTTTGGTTCTTTGGTGCCCTCTTTGCGCGCTCTTGCCTCCGCGACGAGTTTTTCAATAGCCTGTTATCCTTGCTAATGTCCTTATTGTATTTCTTCTTGATAAGCTTGATAAAGTACTCCATAATTCTCTGGTCAAAATCCTCACCTGTAAATATGACATGGTAATCAGTACAATGCTAAGTTGTACTAAAAAGATCTAGGATGTGCAAAGTTTGAGATTTACCTCCAAGATGAGTATCACCACTTGTAGCCAAAACTTCAAATATCCATTATCAAGCTGTTAAAATCTTGACATCAAAGGTACCACCCGCCGAGGGTCAAACACAAATATGTTCTTCTCCTTTCCTTTCTTGTCAAGTCCATAAGCAATTGCTGCTGCAGTTGGCTCATTGATAATGCGAGCCACGTTAAGTCCAGCAATGATACCGGCATCCTTTGTAGCTTGCCTCTGGGCATCATTAAAATAAGCTGGAAGAGATTATGTTCACAGATTAGTCAAAGGAAGGATAAAATGAACATTGTACTTTCTGAAATGGACCTCTGAGACACTCTGATTCCAAATGCTGGAACAAATGACCACAAACCACGATACCATAGCTACAATGCTGCATGGAAAACAAAGCGCATTCATACGGGGCGATAACTGCGGCATTTTGGTGGCTTTCCTAAGAATGCCTCCGCAGTTTCCTTCATCTTCGACAAAATCATGGCACTGATTTCCTCTGGACTGAAAACTTTAACTTGGCCATCCTTGATCTTAACCTCGATAAAGGGTTTTCCATCTTTGTCAATGACCTTGTAAGGCAGAAGTTTCATATCATGTTGGACTTCTTTGTCCGAAAACCTAGAAAATAAATGCCAACGAGTTTTAGGGAACGAAGATAATGAAGAAAAGGAAAAAGAAAATTAAACACTTACTTCCTTCCAATTAGACGCTTGGGATCAAAAATTGTCCTCTCGGGATTTGCAGCAGCCTGGTTCTTGGCTGCTTCTCCAATAAGCCTTTCAGAGTCTGTGAAGGATACCCATGAAGGTGTAATACGGTTTCCTTGATCATTGGCTATGATTTCTACATGCCCATTCGTAAAAATGCCCACACACGAATATGTTGTTCCCAAATCAATACCAATGACAGTGTCTAATTTAGGAGCTTCTTCTGCTGCTGCTGCTGCAGCCCAAGCGCCTGGGTCACAAGAAAGACGAGATTTAGAAGCCACGAAAATCGAGAACGTAAACAATGTGGGACCAATAAACAATCAAGAATGTAAAATCATACGGCACATTCTTACCTGCAAGGAACAAGCATAAAACTAAACGCCAAGGCGAGCCATCGAATTCGCTTCATCTTGAAATGCTTTTGCCTACGTTTTTATAAGAAAAAGCCTCAAAAGGTCTTCCAAAGGGTTTTAGCGTGGTTTTGCTACGTGGCATGTTGCTATTAATTTCTTGCGACAAACAAAGGTCTTAAAAAGGGTTTTAGCGTGGTTTTGCTCGTGGCATGTTGTTATTGATTTGCTCACAAAGAGTGGTTCTTCGTTGCAAAGTACTATTGGCCACCGGATGTAATGAGTTGCTAGCCGTCCGATCTATCTAATCTAAACATATATAATTGCGGGCGCAATAAAGTTACCGGTTATGGGTGGTTGGCACGATCATCACCGTGGGTTATTCTCACAGGATGGAATCACCCACCGTTGGGATTGCGCCATATCGGCATGACGAGGGGTAACTGTGCGTTCATTCTATAATTGCTATACAGCGATGCTTAAGAATATTCTGTCATCCCGGGCAGCGGTGCGGGCGTTCATTCTCCATCGTCTCTTCTTTGCCATTCAATGGGTTCCTCTCGAATTGCTTTCTTTGCAAGCAAGCGACAAGCGTCTTGAGTTTCTTCCTCTGCAAGGAAGCCGGATCCACCCGATTCCGCATTTGAAGGCATTTACATGCAAACAAACTGAATCCTCTTAGCGGCGGTAGAATGGAAAAGCTATGGCTATGGCAAGATTATGGTCAAATTTGTTTTGTTTTTTTGGCTGAAAACCATGGCTTATCTTGCCCCTATTGCTTTCTGCTTGATTATATGGCATAGCCAATCTAGAAAAGGTGGGCCGATTTGATCGTAGGGCGTCTTAGAATTACCCTAGATGAGGGAATGCCCATGCCTTGTGCTTTTATCTGTGCATGTATATGGTGCATACAAGTTCATCAATGACCAAATGCATAGTTTAGTCCTAAGTATACTTCATCGTGCCTTCATATAGCGACATGATTTGCGGTGATCTCCTTAGTTCCCTGGCGGTTTTCGGCGTTTTTTGTGTTTTCTTTGTTCACAAAGCTGCAGACTCAATGCATCTCTATTGCAAGTGAAAGTGCATTATTGCTGATGATGAGGTGGACGGTATGCATTTTGAAATATCTCGAATGTTCATTATATTTGATTGGCAAGTCTAACTTTTTCTTTATAACAAATGCGGAATCAATCTGAGGCTCTCTTTTCAAGGGACTATCATCATGTGTGATTCTGCAAACATTAATGAGAGTCTATTCACTTCAACACCACCATGTTTCCCCAGCGAAGTCCCATAACTAAGACTTATCGGTTCTTGTGTTTTTCGGAGGATTGCCATATGATTGTCATTGATGGCGTACTTGACAACAACTTGGGCTCTGGTGTGTTCCATCCCAAAACACCATCATTGCAATGTCCATGTATCTTCTAGAAATAACTAGGAAACAAAATAAGATTGCAATTACATATTATGTGTCTTCAAGGTGGCGATTGATTGGTTACGTGATTTTGGTTATAGATTCTTGAGTCCTAGCCATACCATTTTCTAGAATTTTGGCATGCCATAGTTTAAGCGAACAAGCCCGAACAAAGTATGGAGGATGGTGCCTCTTTAGAAGATTTGAAGAATTCTCGGGGATGTCGGTGCCTGGTTTCTCAAAACATGAGAAGTTGAAAGTTTCTAAGGACAATATGATACTTTTGTTTGTGCTCCTGACACTTTAAGTTAACCATGATCTTTGTAATTTTTAGCCATCTAGCATAGTCCTTTGGTTCCCGTCATGCTATAAGTGTTCCTAATTGAATACGTGAAAGGTGGTCATGGATATATGGTCTTTTAACACTCATGTACAACTTTTGTAGATTAGTAATGCTTTTCGATTGGGGCGGATCCTTTGACATGGAGAAAAGCTTAGAGCTTCTGTCGACATACAAGGTGAGGATGGAATAGATCTTTTACATTATGGAAGCGGCAATCTTCACGATACTCGAATGCACATATGCATTTGCAATAGATTGACTTGTCCAACTAGTTAAGTATTGGCTGATGTTGTCATTATATAAGTTTGGCAATCATGGCGGGCAAAGATTTGGAAGTATGAAACATGAATCTTTGAACTACACATGTTTTTTTTTCTAGCAATTCATGCTCAAATTGCCATGGAAATTGATGATTTATTGGCTTGTCCTTTAATGTTGAAAGTGCTCTTAGATTTGAGAGAATTGAAGGAGCAGAGAGAAAAGCCGGAAAAAGGGGCGTAGGTTGCTCTCATGCATGAGAAAAGAACCCCCTAAACCCTAAGTGACTATGGCCTTTATAGATAGGCCATGTCATCAACTACGTGACCCTAAACCCTAAGTGATGTCAGCGGAAAAAGGTGCTTGGCGAGTCATCATAATAGGTTGACCTAACATCCCCCCTAATGACCGGCATAGGCTGAAAGTAGACAAAATTTAAGAATTTACTTGATTGGAGAAATCAATGTCCCCTTAGTCTTTGGGCTGTAGGTACAACATGCAAAAAATGTTTCATGTCGATTAAAGTGTCTTCCTGTAAGTGATTTTGTAAAACCATCGACATGTTGTTCTTTGGTGGGGCGATAAGAAAGATTGGTATCCTTTTGCGGTTTGTTCTCGAACAAAGCGAGTTTGATGTCCATGTGTTTTATTTGAAGATGCATCGATAGTCTTTGGCATGTTGAATAGCCCCAATGTTATCATAATAAATCGTTGCGGGGGTTGTGAGAATGTCAAGATCTTCAAATAGGTGTACCGACCATAGCATTTCTTGAGCTGTAAGTGTGAGAGCTTTAAGCTCAGCTTGGTTGTACTAATGCTATTAGTTTCTTGCTTTTGTGACTTCTAACTAATGGGATTGCCTCCAAAAGGAAATATACCCTGATAGACATTTCGATGGTCAATATGCTGTTGATGCCATATACGAATCAGTAGAAATTAATTGAGGATGCAACACTCTTGTATAACTTTCGGTCCTTCTTTATGATCCCTACGAGATATCGAAGGACTCGCTTTCTTTGCCTTCAATGAGTCTCTTTAGGATGTGTCATGAACCTAGAGAGTACTCCTCTCACATACACAATGTCGGGACAGTGGTACATAGATATAGCGGGGCACCAATGAGCTGTCTATACAATGTGCCATCAGCGACTTCATCCTCGGTGTGTAATGTCAATTGTTGAATGCGGATCATATGGATTTGGTGCTTGTTTTGTACAATATGACATGTGATACTTCTCAAAGTTCTCTTGTACTTACATTGTGTGAGAAAAATTCTGTAGAGGTTTGCCAAATTTCGATGCCAAGGCAGGTAATGTAAGTGCCTAAGTGCATTACCTCAAAGTGAGCATTGAGGCGAGTTTTTGGTGGAGTGTATGAGTTCTTCAGCATCCCTGTCATTTAATTGTCATCCACATATAGCAAAATAATGGAGACCAATGTGTTTTGGAACTTAAAAGTATAAGCTAGGATCTGCCACTGGACCTTTGATATTTCATATCAATGAGAAATGCATTTTATCTTCATGTTCCAACATCGGGTTTGTTTCAAACCATAGATGCTTTTCTTTAGCTTGCACACATAATTTGGATAGTGTGGATCTTGAAATCCGAGGGGCTGCTGCATGTATAACTCCTCTGCTAGTTCTCCATTGAAAAGCGATTTGAAGTCCATTTGGTAGGCTGGCCATCCTTTTTTGCTAATGCTAGCCTTTGCTCTCATAGTATCGATCTAACCCTTTGGGGCAAAGACTTCATTATAGTCAAATCCTTGTTCTTGTGTAGCCTTTTTGCTACTAAGCGAGCTTTTGTGCTTTGAGATGGTGCCATCAGAATGATATTTGGTGCGAAATATCCACTTTTCGCCTATTACGTTATGGTCTTTGGTTTTGGAACAAGGTCCCAAGTATCTGTTTATTAAGCATGGTGAGTTCTTCGTGCATTCTTTGTTTTCAGTGAGCATGCTTTCTTTGCTTGAGCATATGTTGTTGGATCGAGAATCCATCAACACTTTTTGCCATCAAGGCATAATTGCAAAAGCTGGAGCTTGCAAGATTGGTGGGGATGACACTATCTTCGCGATAGTCTATAGGCGGTAAAGCGTGCGATCTGCCCGGATCTTAGTGTGGTGCGGCATGAGTATTCGAGCGGAGTATGGGTAGAGAATAGGTTCAACAAAGTCTAGTGGCGCCAAAATCATCATCTGGATTGTCCATGAGGATTCTGAGGGCTGGTGTAGGTGCTGGTTGCAAAGGCATCATATTTATTTTGGCGGCGGGGGTGTTGTAGTTGGTGATGGCTTTCTTTGGGCTGGAATGTTTTGTATCTTGATCATTATCAAAGCAAGTTGCATATGACCTTGTCATATTCTATATCAGTCGGGGTGATAGAATTGAGGAGTATCGGCATCTTCCACAAAGACCATGCTCAGGAAGAAGACTTTTTCAATAGGATCATATGACGCCATGCCTTCATGTTGGTTGCATACCCTATAAAAATACATTTCAAAGATGCATCACTAGCTTTCCATTCTTCGAAGAATTTCCCTAGGATAGGTAGCATATCCTGAACATCCAGAACACTTTGAAGTGTGATACATAGGCTTTTCAAACAAAGCTTCAAATGGGTCACAGGTTTGGGGTTTTAGTCGGGGCCACATTAGAGATGTAAAGCTTGTGGCATTTGCCTCACTTAAAAAATTGGCTGAAGTGCTTTATGCTTTAGCATACTCGGTGTGAGATCCATAATAGATCTATTCTTGCGCTCTCTGATGCCATTACGAAAATGGGCATATGGGACCATTAATTCCCTTTGTACTCCTTTGGATCGTAGAAAGTCATCAAACTCATTAGGCAATTATTTCCTTGGCATTATCGGACCTGAATGCCTTAATAGTGATTGAGAATTGATTCTCAACAAGGCTGCTGAAATTTTGATAAATGGCAAAAGCTTGAGTTATATTTGATGGGATAAATCCAAGTGTAGCGGTGAAGTCATCAATGAAGAGGATAAAATACACTGCGCCACCTAGGGATGCAATTGGCAAATGACAAATATCGAGTGTATCAATTGGAAGTGGTCTATCTGCAGCGATATTGTGCTTGATCGAATATGGAGTTTGATTGGCAAGTCTAACTTTTTCTTTATAACAAATCCCGGAATTCAAAGGGCTTTGCTTTAGTGCTACATCATCATGTGTGATTACGCAAACATTAATGAGAGTCTATTCACTTCAAACCATGTTCCCCCGGTGAAGTCCCATAAGTAAGACCAGGGTTCTTGTGTTGTCGGAGGATTGCCATATAATTGTCATTGATGGCGTATGGCAACAACTTGGGCTCTGGTGTGTTCCATCCCAAAACACCGTCGATTGCAATGTCCATGTATCTTCTAGGGAAATAACTAGGAAACAAAGATTGTAATTACATATTATGTCTTCAAGGTGGCGAGTGATTGATTCGTGATTTTGGTTATAGATTCTTGAGTCCGACCACCATATCATTTTCTAGGGTGGCATGCCATAGATTTAAACAGACGGTGAACAAAATATGGAGGATGGTGTCTCTTTAGAAGATTTGAAGAATTCTCGGGATGTCCAGTTACGGTTTCTCAAAAGCAGGAGAAAATTTGAAGGTTTCTAAGGACAATATGATACTTTTGTTGTGCTCCACAACACTTTAAGTTAACCATGATCTTTGTAATTTTTTAGCCATCACGGCATGGTCACTGGTTAAAACCCGTCATGCTATAAGTGTTTACGTGAAAGGTGGTCGTGGATATATAGTCTTGTACAACTTTTGTAGATTAGTAATGCTTTTCAATTGCTTAGAGCTTGCAATCTGACATACAAGGTGAGGATGGAATTGGGTTATGTATATGTCAGATCTTTCTGTTATGGAAAAGCGGCAATCTTCACCTGATACTCGGTGCACATATGCATTTGCAATAGATTGACTTGCCCAACTAGTTTGTATTGAGATGTTGTCAGGTATATAAGCTTGCATTGCGGTCGATTGACTCTCGACTAGTTTGTATTGAGCTGATATTGTCGTACATAAGTTTGACAATCATGGCAGGCAAGGATTTGGAAGTATGCAACATGAATCACTGAACTACACATGTTTTTTCTAGCAATTCATGCTCAAATTGCCATGGAAATTGATGATTTATTGGCATGTCCTTTAATGTTTACAAATTGTAGACTCTACCAAATTTGTTTGCAGCCTCTTTGTTTCAAGATCATCACGAAAGCAGCTCCTTCCATCATTACGGCAAGAATTTCCAATAGCTTGGATGGCATTCTAGATTGTTTATCGTCGGCACTTCAAGTCAAAGTCCACCAAAATGTTTGCCGCCAAAAGGTTTGGTATTCAAAAGCAACCCAATGGGCAGCCCACTTAAGACTATCTCTCTCCTTTTTAATAAAATGTAAGCACTTTGCCACATTATCTGCTGGGAGAGATAAATGAGCTGGTTCGATAGGATTATCCAATGCCCATCTTACCAGAATTTTTATTTGTCGTGTAACCTTGGAAAACCCTCACAATTTAGGAAGGCAGTTTCCATTGTCTCTACCAGAATCCCATATCTATTGGCTTCAAGGACCAGAATTGTGCGAGCACTATATACTCCACAAAATGACCCTGCTGCCTTTATTCATGAGATGAAGAAAGAGCAACAATAACTCTAAAGACTCATAGAAGTTCTTACAAGTGGCCCTTAAAAAGGAAATGGGAACTAAAATGAAGACTGGAGTAACACGTTTGTGAATCGACTAGTTATAAGTTATTCTACTTGGATAATATGAGTAGCTGCATATGACTACATACTTTATTTTATTAGTGGACCTCTCATGCAAGTAAAGCGACTTCTTGATTCATTTAATGCCTTGCGACATTTTTCGTATTAATGCGTAGTATGCCCGCTCTACCTTTCAAACGTTGGGACTCTTGAGCCTTGTCTCTTTGCTTATGCAAAAGTTCAACTAGTATAGTCCTGGCTACAAGGTTTATTTAACATTGCACTCGGTTGGCTCGTCCATCTTGCTTTCTGGTCAATCTGGGATTATCATAGACTCCGTGGCATTTATTCATCTGTTCGTGGTGTTATTGTTTTGGCCTAGGCTAAGATACTGATGGATTCTAGATGCCCCTCTCTTGAGATAGAGATGAGGGACCACATTTTAATTCAGTATCTTCAAATTAATTCTTCAAATTAGTCTCCTCCACTGGAGTAAGTATACAATGCTCCAGGCCCATGGTCCAGTGGCATCTTCTTCTGCGTATACAACTAGACGTGCATTTTGTAATTCCTCGTTTTAATAATTTAGCTTTTTTTGTCCTTCGTAAAAAATAAATAAACTAGCAGTAATGCAGGCTTGGGGAATGGGTTAAGTTGGGCTGTTAATTGCTGTTCTTTTACATGGGTAGAGTGCTTTGTTTTAGTTTGCATATTAAATTAGACTTGTGGAGAAAGTAAAAACACGGGGCGAGACTCCACGAATGAAAAGGGCGAGACAATGTTACAATCTATTGAGGTTACATGATTGCCAATGCGAATCAATAATTTCTTGATGAGGCTCTTTTCTCGTCATTTACACTTACAACCATTGAAGCTTGGATGCTCTATCCTAGGGGACATGTAACAACGCCTTGGATTTCTTTTGTAGCACTTCAAATGTTGGGCCATTAAATTATCACATAATGTTTTTGCTCCAAAGGAGTTGCGTGTTTTAGTCTATGGTGGTAACACACTAGATCTAGCAAATATAGGTCTTGAGTTTGAGGCGCTTGAATTGTACTCTGAATTG
Organism: Isoetes taiwanensis; assembly: GCA_021234155.1. Classification (NCBI taxonomy): domain Eukaryota; kingdom Viridiplantae; phylum Streptophyta; class Lycopodiopsida; order Isoetales; family Isoetaceae; genus Isoetes; species Isoetes taiwanensis. The sequence continues at coordinate 40,097 of JAJEKV010000240.1, forward strand.
TTGGGTGTCAAAACCCCAGGGCGCAATGTAAAAGTGGTTGGGGGGGGGCCCAACCAAGCAATGTAGTGCAGTGTGTGGTCACATGTCCAGTTGGATGCTGCCTAGTGGCGTGATGTTAAAATACTATCTATCTATTAAGCATTTGCCATTAAAAAAAAAAAATCAATGCAACCTTTCACTTGGAACTACTTAGAACCTTGCCAGCTTTGGGCAAAAAACATTTTCAAGTTTGACCACTGTTGGTCTTTGAAAGACCAAAAAGCAAAACACTATACACATCATGGCATATAGAAGAGGATCTAGTTACTTGATAATTGCAAGTCTGTAAAATCCAAGACAATTTTTGACAATATTGTCAATCAGTTCTGAGACTTGTTCCATGCTTTACCGTTTGATCATGAAAACTTGCATTTTAGAGATATATCCTTCCTATAAATGCGAGAAGGAAACTAGCAACAAGGCACACCAGGGGCTGTGGTCGGGTTATGCAATGTAATAAAGGTCCCTTTTTTCTTTCCTTTTTTAAACTCTTATAGTTGCTGCGCACACAAAAAAGACTTTGATTAGGTCAAATTTATTAGGCATTCAAGTTTGCGGCATTATTTTTAGTAACAATATGGTATATTAAGCTGTGGAATTTGGCAGGATGCATTTGTTGTAACAGTGGTATTTGACAAGATTCATTTTAAGTAACAATGAGACACCAATCTACGTAAACCATTCAACCTACTTGGCATTTTTTTTGAAGGTTGCTTGGTTTCATATCGAATACTTGAAAAGGAATGCATGTTCCTGTTAATAAAAGCATATCCGTTTGCAATTGTAGGAAGGTAATTTGGGATGCATCATACTCCAACTTATTCTTCTATGCCAGAGGTAGACACATCTAGGTAAATCTAACGAATTTGCTCAGATGAAGATGAATGCAAACTTATTATCCTTGCAACCTTGCAAATGTGCATTTCATATTAGGTCTTTTAAATCCTGCTATGCTATTTAAAGATGTTTCTCTCATGCACACCCCAGAAGCAAACTAGTGTTTGGCATTGAAGAACCACCTTGCAAACATACAAAGAAAATATTTACTTTGCATCTTTATTACATTTGAACGGATAATCCTTTAGTGAAGCATTAATAGGAAGCTTTGAATACAATTCTCTCATGCACAATATGCATAGAGTTCACATAGGCAAATGGATTTGCAAGAAGAAACTTAAGGGACATGGATCCCAATTGTCACTAAATTTCATGTGACAGCTTATTCTAAGAGCTCCAGTTGAGGATTATAGTCATTCTAAAATAAAAGATAATCTTAAGCAATGCATTGCGAATCACAAAGTACATCCTTGTCCACAGAAATGGGCCATCAAGAAGATTCTGATGCTTATAAGAAGATTCCATATACATCTGATGCTTATACGAAGATGATGCTTATAAGAAGATTCCATATACACCATATCAAAGAGAAATAAACAACTCAAAGCTGACCCATCTATCCAAACTGCGATTGCACATGCGATTGGTGTCCTATGCCAGTATTTTGCAGAATATAGGGTATTGCATACTTGAAAGGTTAAGCAAAATATAATGGCATTTGTATGTAGTATTTGAACATAATTGTTCAAAAAGGCGCTTTTCAAATTGTATGAAACATCCTCATCTAATCAGCTTATGTGGTATCTAGGTATTTCTAAAAAGACCTAGGTATCGTTGATGCTAGAATTAAACCGTGTTGCATGCCAAGTTTTCTAATAAGGGATAGATTAGAATGGCAGCAGAACAAGTGATCGAAACATCACAACCAAGGTTGGCTTAAAACAATTGCCCAACATAGGTCACATGGGTTGGAGAAAAAGGGGCCATAGAATCATGCCAGGGCACGAAGATGCTTGCAAATAGGAAATATGATGGGCATGCCGAAGTTGAATTTGGTTCAGAATGCATTGAATTCATAGTAAAAAGACATTACGTATCAAATACAAACTCCAGCTCAAAATAATAAAAAGAAACAACAGATTATTTTCTCTGATTAGGCCTAGGTCCAGCGGCGAGGGCAAGGCAAGCTACTCCAAGCAACCATCCTGGGTCCCGAGAAAATAAAGAGAAGGAAAAATGAAAAGCTAGAGGGAAGAGGAAGCACCGAATGAGAAATTGAAGCAAGGGGTAGGGAATCGACGCAATGAGAAGTTATTCCGTGACCAAGGTTTGGTATCACATTGTCTTAATATAGCTAAGTTTAATCTGATTAAGGAAGAAATGGCGTGATAAGATTGTGGTTGTTAAATAATATATTCTTTTGATGTAAAAAATTACAATGTTATTTTAGCATACTAGTTCTTTTTTCCCTTCACAGAAGGAACGGGTATTTCTTGGACTTGCTAGGAGTTGGGTTGAGGTTGTTGTAGCCATTTTGGATGGCTTGGTGCTTTTGAATTAGGTTATTTTCTATTTTATATGCTTCCCTTTGGGAGATTATGGTAAGAAGGATCTCGATCAAAGTAGACGGTTTGTATTTGCAAACATCTAGGGCCATTTTCTTGTTTGGATTTATTTTGTGTTGGTAAATTGTTTGCCTTAGGTTTCTCGTTTGGCCTATATACTTCTTCATAGTTGGTCTGCACGGTTGGCTTGGTCTGCAAGTCTGCACATTGGTTTGCACATATGCACGTTTAATTTGTCTGCACATTTGTGTTCTATTTGGCTTGTGCCTGATTGAATGTAAACAGTTGTTTATCAAACAATATCATTTGCAACTATGATACATGAAATGAATTGAGACTAGAAATAATATGCTTAAATAAAACATTGATAGCCAAACAATGTACCCAAGTTTTGCTAATCTTGATACTAATTAAACGTGTATGGTTACAACTCGTAGACTATCGGCACAACTTGTAAACGTGCAAATTCCTCCATGACCTATGGACCCTATGTTTAGGTTGTTTCTTTGAGTTACTGTCGGTTGTGGTGATTCTCTATTGTTAGGTATACATAAGATGATTGGGTTGACTTATCCAAATTCTTCCGTCAAAACTATTTGACTAGTTTAATGAAGCCCATATGTTTATTTGTGCTCTTAAAGTACACGATTCCAAGATATTTTCCAGCTTTGCTTATTATTTTATAACAAAACTTGCAGTATTAAGCATGGAAGTTAGATGAATTATATAGCAAGAAGCTTTAGATAGTCTTCACCGAACGGATAATATTACAAGATAAGAATGGATAATATTACAAGATCAACGCATGGATTCTTCATTCAAAGTTATAGGTCAAGAGCTTCAGCAAAGAGCATGTACATTTAACAATTAAACTGTAGCCAATAGTTGCAATTGCGGTGCATTAAAATAAGAAAAAGCATCTAAGTCGAAGACCAACAAATGGTGTGAATGCAACAAAAAAGGCTTACATTTTTTCCCATATTGGAGATGTCTCTCCTATATACAAGGCCATGATTTGTACTAAATCAACAATGAATGTGACCTTGCAATCTATTTTGACCAGTTGTCTATAATCGCATTTTCAAGCATTTAGTAATAGCACAAGAAAAAGAGGTGTTTCGATAAAACAGTTTGAAAGTTTAGCCCCAAATCAAAAGCATGTCCTGCCCATAAGAAAGTTTTGCCCAAAATAAAAAACATGTCGCCTAAAAAAATATTTGCCCAAAATAAAAAACATGCCTTGCCCAAAAGATAGACATTTAAAAGTATCTGAAGCAATGCATCGGATCAAAGTTACATAAAAATAGTATTAATAAATCACAGCTAGCAGCAGAATCGTACATGCTCTATCGCAAAAACTATGCTGGTAGTTTGTAACACTCAAAGTAGCAATGTGGTCAAACTGGCCTCGCCTGCACATGAGTTGAGAGCAGTCTTCTTTCCAAGGATCTATATTTAGACAAATTGTCGCCAATGTTTTCCACCATAGAAAACAAAAACTAAGTTGTAAGACAGGAATGGAATTATCCGATATGAAATCGTAGGTCATAATCTGGTTGGGTCCATGATATCCATACTGCAAGTTGTTCCTTTACTTCCTCAGAAGACTAAACATGGAAACAAGAAAGCATTAGCAAATAAAATAACTTTCAAGTCCTACTATCTTAGCTCGAGTTCCCAGAGATTCGATCAATGTGCTCCTAAATTTGTTATTTGAGACAAAAAATAAATGCAATAATGACCACATTGGCCATGTTGTCTATCTATAAACCAGATTAAATCTTCTCATTGCAACAATTTTAGTACCATAGAAAGAGAAAATATGTAGAAAACTGTGACATGGTATTGAAGAGTGCAAAATAGACTTGTCTTTTTGCACAGTTAAAACTAGAACTTGACCATAGATCTTATTATTATCTTTACGCACGGGTCTATAAATGTTTTATTGGGATTTTGCAAACAAGAGGTTGTCTCTCGAGTTGCCATTGCAAGTTTGTTACGTTTGTTCTTTAATTTCATTCACCTTTTTTATGTGTTTGTAAGAAACATCAGAACCACACTTTGGAATCCTTCATTAGATATGATGAGATGAGGACGGAATAGACTAGACAAAAGAAAGGGCAACAGGAGAGGCAACTTACAACTGATCTGCAACAGTGTTGATGGTCTAAACTCATCTGTCCGATTGATTCTGAAATTAACAATCTGCTGGCTTTGTGTCATACATGTTTCCCATATTGATAACAACTGGATGAAGGGATTGGAATAAGCGAAGTTGCCAATTTGCATGGTTGGCCCATGTGGCGGTAAAGTTAAAAATTGGTCCTCCATAATATAGTCATCAAAATACTAAGAACTTGACATCTTCACTTTCTACTTTGGTTAGTAACCTGAATGAAAGAACGTAACCTGAAATTTGTCCATAGACTTCCTTCAAAGCGTAAAACAAAGAGATAATGTAATATTGACACTCAATGCTTTTAAAGCGATCACTTCAAAATGAATTAGAAGAGAAGATATGATACTTCAGGGACTTTGTTCACAGGACATTCTCTCATTTAAAAGAAGTTCATGGACAAATATAACTAATGTAGTACGTCATGCTACAAAGCTACCTCTCATGCACTTCAAAAAAAAAAACCATTTTAATGTCTCATTTTCTTGTAAGATCCCCAACATTTGATGGTTAAAAATGTTTTAAATAACTCGTCTGATCCATATTCAATGTTTTAATCATTTTTTTTTTTTTTAAGAACTGTGTCATCAATATATTAAAAGAATGGTAATGTTACAAAGCAAGTGAGGAGGAAGGAGAACTGCCCCAAAGAGACAGCGATACCTCGACACTCCACAACAAACTCACAGAAAAACTGCAACTCTACTGCTGTACAAACCGACCATCACCATCTACAACACCCAAGAAGTCCCGCCAAATGGCAAACTTCCGCTCTACTAATCCCGGGAACACCAGAAAGCTTTGAGATAGCTTGTACCTGAGTCGAGGAATCAAAGAGGCTGCAGGCTGCTGAATCCCCTGAAAGATCCACAACCGTCGCCGCTTCTAAATCAGCCACACCAACAAGCCATGCACAGATGCAAGGCTTGCTGCCGCAAGGGCGGCCAAGCACTAGGATACACAAGAAATAGCAACTGCTGGCTAGTCAATCTCGCCTGAAACAGAGCCCTAACCCAATCCAGGCAGACTGCGAGTGAGGACATAAAACCAGACAATGCTCCACGGCTCTCATGATGAAGGCCACAACAAGGGAGTAGAGGGCTCACACCGGCCTAAACCGACTCACAAGGGCATTCACCCCGATCTGGTGCGGTGCACCACCGCCACAGTAGCACCCTAACCCGGTGGGGAAGTGAGCTCCATGTCCACGCCCAAACCCGGCCATCGAGAACCCCCGAAAGCTCAGCAGAGACCACTTGCACGAAGGGGTGTGTGTCATGAATAGCCAAACACCGCAGTAACAAGGCGCAGACAAAACAAGAAGGCACAACATCGAATGAACCTTCCAAACTGCACCACCACATCATCCCGAGGGACTATAGGTATGTGTAGCGGAATACTCCCCCGCCACTTGTTCCCCGGATAGCAGGTCCGTCCCTCAGCGAAAAGCTTAGCTCGAAAGAACTTCCACGGCTAGTGACCACCCCAATACCAATCCTCCAAGGTGAGCACAACAGCTCGCCTCCAACGGGCCTCAAGGTCCAGAGCATGCATGGCGACCAAAGGGCAAGTCGCAGGGGTAGAGGAACCCACAAGAAAAGAAGAGTGGTGATAAAGCGAGGCATAATCTAGCTGGAAGAGCACACGCACACGATCCCAAGCCCGCAACACCCCCGTGGAGAGAAAAGGGGATGCATGTGGGAAAGGCCGGAGACCATACAACGATTGCCCGGCAGAACTCCACATGCAATGACGGCTTCCCAAACGCCGCCACACAATGGCTAAGAGATCGCGAACAAACCAAGGCCGCCCGGGGAGAAGATGCTCCATCTGCGGAGAATGCTCCAAACAAACTTGGAGACCAACACCTTACTATGCGTACCAAATCCGAATGGCCAAGCCCCCATCCTCCCGGTGAGGAGACACTTCCACCAAGCCACCTTAACTGCTTGCCCCTTCATCATCCCCGCCCCACACAAAATTTCGAACAATCTTATCCAAAGCCCAGATCTTACCCTCGGGAGCTAACATCGCAGATCTTTGTATACACAAGAGTGCTACAAAGTCTTGACTTGGCAATAGTGATCCTACCGCCATGGACAACTTGCTACCCTTCCACCAATTGAGGTGTTTCTCGCAACCCTTGCAAAATCTCATCCCACCCCTCCCCATGGAAACATCCCTCCAAAGGAATACCCAACAAGGGGGGCGAAGTCAACTGGGCCCATAATGCGGGCGTTTTATCCCGGAAGAATGCCCGAGGCCAAGAAGAAAATATCCAACAAACTCTTCACATTCCCATAAATTCCTCTCTTCGCCACCAAGAAGAGGAAAGTGTCATCGCGGCCCCGGTTAATAATCTGCTTGGCTACCATCCCGCATCCAAGCCCATCCACCACCCCTCCTCCCTTGCAGCCAAAAACAACCGAGACAGCATTCTCCGCCATAATCGTAAACAAAAACGGCGCCAAAGGGCACCCCTGACGCACCCCTCTGCCTAAGGAGAAAAAGGCAGAGGGTTCACCCTGGCACACCACCGTAGCCCATGCTGGCCTATGTAGCTTCATGACTGTCTCTGTAAAGCGTGGACCACAGCCCAATGCTAACATCATGGCAGACAAGAACTCCCAACGGACACTATTGTAAGCTTTGGCAAAGTCAAGCTTAAGATAGGCAAATGTTCCTCCCAGGGACAAACCCAGACTGCACCTTACAAATGGAAGAAGTCAACACTGGCTTCAACCTCTCTGCCAGGGCTTTCGTAATAATCTTATTACACAGAGGACAACAAGGAGATAGGCCTCCAATCATTAATAGTAGAAGGCTGCTTAACCTTAGAAATCAAGGAAATGCATGCGGTATTCAAGATCCTATCCATTTGAGAAGACTGCAGCAACTCAAGATACACCTGGTACACAAACTCACCAGCCCACTCCCAATGTCTGAAAGAACTCCACAGGGATGCCATCCAGCCCAGGACATTTATCCTTGGCCATGCACATACATGCCTCCGCTAAATCCTCTACGGAGAGCTCCCCGCCCAAGCTCTCATCTTTGGTGAGGGGAATAGATGGCTTAACAGCCCCCAAAACAAGCTCTTGCATCTCCTGCTCATAGGGAAGAGTGCGCTATGCAAAAAACCCTGAGAAATGAGCGGGATCCTCCAAAGTCCGGCCATTAGGCAAAGCAAGGGACGCCATAGATGTTGCATATCGCCCCATTTGCCCTAGCTGCTCAAGAAGAACAACGAACTTGTGTCCCCCTCCTTCACTTGGGAGGTAAGGGGCCGCCTTCGCCGTGCCTCTGCACTTTAACCTACTCCAAAGCAACAATACACTGCAACACTGCATTCTCCCTAATGCCATCAGAAGGATGCGCCCGAATCTTCTCCAACTCCTGATAGAGACCATGCTACTCCTGCCGCTCCTGCTGCACACGCTGCCTACCAAAGACCTTGGCAAAACGCTTCACCCTGGCCAACGCAGTCACCATACCAGACATCATGGAATAAAATAACGGCTAAGGTTAGCCAAATGGCTATTTTGTAACATTTTTGCCAAGAAAAACGGCTAAAGTAAATGGGAAAAATTGCTCAAAAAAAGAAAATTTTAGCCCAATTTTTTTGCCGACTAAGTGAGTTTTTAGATCGAATAGCTAAACCTCCACCTCCAGACAACTCCTCTAGGACAACAATTAGCCAAACTTAAGAAAGAGTGGACTTGGGAAAATGGATGGATTAGCCTAGTAGCTGACACCAAGATATATAGGAACTTTAGGAAATCATCAAAGAACTTGTTTCAAGTACGAAGTTGAAGCAGAAACTTCTTATTTCAAGTATGAAGTTAATTATCAGAGGGAGGATCACAGCTACAAGGAACACTGCACTTTTTCTTTGAGCTTTGAACATGTGCGTATATGATTATATGTCAATTTATGTCTTTGTTTTATTATTATATTAAGGAAGTTATAAGAATGATTATAATGATAACAATAAGTTCAATGTCTTTGTCCAAAGGCTTAGAACTTTTAAAATAAGGATAGTGTGATGGCTAATATTTGACCTACATTTTGTGAAAGTTTAGCCAAAGACAAGAAACCATGATGGAGAAAAACCATTTAGTTTAGCCAAGTATTAGAAACTTCTAGCTCCAATTCGAAGGTAGTTTAGCTAAACCTATGTGGCTATACTAAAAATATAGGAGCAGTAATTTATTCCATGCCAGACATACCCTTTAGAGATGAAAAGGTATCAAGCCACAACTCCTGGCACTGGGCCGAGAAATCCACATCAGCCAGAAACCGGGTGTTCAAACGGAACACCGTCCTAGAGGGCCGAGAGGCAACCACACCCTGACTGGACAAAACTTGAGGGTAATGATCAGAAATGGAGGTAGACAGAATGTTACTCCGGCGCAAAGAGGGCACACCATCCAGTGCGCATGGAGAAGCATAGCACCAGTCATGCCTAGCATACGCTCGGCCCGGCCCAATCTGCCTATTACAATAGGTGAAAGACAAGTCCCCAGGGACCTCAACCAAGGCCAAATCCTGTAACAAACGAGACCACTGGTCCCTCTCAAACCCATGCACAATCTAGGTTCCAGAACCAGAGTGATCCTCTACTCGCTCTACCATATTGAAGTCCCCTAACAACAATTACCAAGCGACTGCAACCCACCAAGGGGCTCGAATTTATTCCGGATGTGGCCCATAAAGCACCCCCGAGAAGGCTGATTAGGGGCATAAACATTAACAATCCCCCACTCTTGCCCTCCTCCAACCACTTAATTATTGCTCACCGACCAAACACATCTGCTGCAGAGTACGCGTGACTCGCACATCCATTCTCCAAGCAATAAGAGTACCCCCCACTAGTCCGCCCAGGGAAGAAGAAGCAATAGAGACAAACTGCCTACCAACCATATTCATGAGCTGGACATATCACCCTCGGTGACACTTATGCTCCCCAATGCAAACAATATCGGGGACGCAACTGCCAAGTGCCAAAAGAAATACGGGCCTCTTACTACTAGAGGACCACACCCCCACACATTCCAACTAAGGATCGACCTATTCATCCCGGGAGGAGAAGTGTCCAGCCCCACATGCCTATCCACCGGGCCATCGGCCCACCCTGAGTCATCATCTAGAGCCGGAGAGTTAATCACGGCAATGTGACCCCAGGTCTCGTGACATTCCACTTCCAACACGTGTTGGAAGTCCCCGACACCTCCATAGAGTCATGGGCCACTGGAGATTCTACCTCCAGGCGGGCTGCTCTCCATCCACCTCATGCTTTCGGCACATCACTTCTCTGGGACATCCCGGCCGGGATCACCAGCCCTCCCACAGCCACCTCCTCGGACCTAGCCACAGCAAATCATCCGGACAGGCCCTCCCACACGAGCCACCCGTCCCTAGCCCAGCCATCCAATGGGCGGCCCGGCAAACTGCCCGGCCTGCGTCCCACACCACCTCTCCCAACCACACCACCTCGTCCAACTCCACTCCCAGCGCCCCCAGCGGAGTCCCTCTTTGTTTGCCTCGGGGGGCAGGAGATCCGGGCCCCCCATAAGCACCCGCCCAGCCCATACCACATCACAAGCACTAGCGGGGATCATCAGCGAGTGGGATGGTGCACAATAGATGGAAACATCTGGCGGATCTCAGAGCCATAGACTTATTTAATCATTATTTTCCTGTTAAATGCCCATAGACTTTTTCTTTTATCCCACTTTGACCCAATTTTTCCCATATTAAATCTACTCCGGAGAATTTGTACACTACTTCTCATCACTTTTACGAGCACGCCGGAAGAATTTACTCGAAAATCATCTCTCCAACTCTTATTGACCTAATTTGAGTACTAAAACCTCTTTTTCTTGAGGAAAAAGCAATTTCTTTCCACAGTTCCTACATGAACCTACAAAAAAAGAAGAAAAATACTAGAATTCGCGAAAAAAAAAAAATACGATGAAAGGTCAGGAGTCACCATGAGAGGGGAATTTTTACGTGTTTATCGATGGGAGCATCGTATAGATTTGGAGAGCGTCACATTGGTTGGGACGAAGATGAGACATGCAAGACCTTAGTCTTGGCAAAATTGACCCCCGTTCCAGTGGCCCGACAGAAACTATCCAGTGCATGTAGGTGCTATTGCATGACATCCAGGGTGTGGGCTAGGAGGTCCACATCATCTGCGTATGAGCTGCCTAATGATCTGGTGCACAAGCTAAGCTTCTTCACCCCCATGGTTGGAGAGCCACCCCACCAATTGGTCAATGTAGAGGCCAAACAATGTTGGGGAGAGTGGGCATCCTTGGCGGATACCAATAATACTGTTGACAGCTTGTCATGTCGACGTCAGTCAGCTGGACCATGTCTTATAGAGTCTGTATACCGGATTTTACAAGTCTTTAGGGGCTCCCAACTTTTTTAGTTTTTCCCACAACTTTTCTCTAGGCACAATGTCAAAGGCCTTTGCAAAGACGACAAAGCAGCCGTAGAGATCCTGCCTGCAGTTCCTGCTATCCTCAACTAAGGCTTGGAGCATGAAAATGTGGTCAATGGTGGAGTGTTGGGGCCTGAATCCTGCCTGTGTGAGCGCTCTCACTTCTGCCTCCTCTGCCCACATCGTCAATTGTTCAAGAATCTTTGGCCATTAGTTACGCAAAGAATGGGCCCGACCATGATTGTCCTGTAGTTGTTGCCTGGGCTGTGTGGATCTCCTGCTTTATAGATAGGGACTACTCTGCTAATGGCCCACTGTTGGGAAAATCCTTCCTGTAATGCCATATTAAATAGTGCGATCAAGATGGGCACTATTGGTGGTCCTGCCCACTTGAGCAGCTCTGTCTGTATGCCATCCAAGTCTGCCGCCTTGCCATGCCATTGGCGAGACGCTGCAGGCCCTGAGTGACATCTGCCTCTGTGATTTCCAAGGCCGGCCCCTCTAGGGAGGTAACTCTAGCTGGACCCTAGGAGGATCATAGAGCTGGTGTAAGTATTGCACCCATTGGTCCGGACTGATATTTCCTGCAGGCTGCAAAGGCTTGCTCAGCACCTTCTCCAAAATGTTCTGGGATCCCTCTCCAGAAGGTAAAACATTTCCCTCTGATGCTCTGCAATGTATCTGGCTTTCTTTCCTTTCACGAAAAGATGGTACTGTCCGATCGCGAGGAGGCGCATGGCATGTTCCATGACCTGTCCAAGCCAGCGCTTGAAGCTCCTTATGTTCAGCATCAAACCACTGGTAGCAGGGATTGAAAATATAGAAAATTTGATCTGCAATAAACTTTATCGAACCTAATAATGGTTAAATTGTCGAGGCCAATTGTAGTTTTGTAGTTTCCAAAGAACATGATGGCTATTTGGCCAACAACGCTAAAGTTGAATTATGTAGATGTGAGAATGCCCAGGGAACACCCACTTAAATGTATTATTCTTCTACTCTGATATAGCTAAAATTTCAGAGTTTAGCTTTCAACTAATAGCAAACATCAACTATCGAAAGCATGCTATGAAGATTTTAATGTATAATTATTTTTGAGTTTATAAAAAAATCTAGATAATGTCTTGCTCTCAATTAAAATATAAATTTGTTGTTTGAAAAAAAAAAAATGTAGACAATGATAACTCATACAATTTGTTGTGCAATGCTTAAATATATGCATTTGCTTTTCTAGACTCTTTACATCATACAGTCCCTAAATATCAAGGGACTTGTGTTTATATACATATCAATTTTTTTGGATTGGAACATCAATAGTCACGCCTGGTATTGCTTCCACAATTGTCGTGTCTTGTAGGACATTGGCCAAAAGTGCCTACATTTGGAAACTCATCTTAGATTGTAAGAAAAAAAATCCAAAGAATGAAAAATTTATTGACAGTCTTACCTTAAATGATTCGGTGGTACCAACTTCATAAAGCAATTTTGATAGGAAACCCTTGCTATCCAGGTCCCCATTTTTCATTGCAATAATGTGTCTGCAAGCAAGTGCTTTTGATTCTATGTTAGAGGTCATTTGAGGCTTTATATATTATAATCACAATTAAGTTACCTTGGTTGCAATAGCTTTGCCAATTCAACTGCATCCTCCTGCCCAGAGACAAGTGTAAAACCAGGTAACCTTTGTTTAATTACTGGGGTTACAAGCACATCAGCTTTCTTATTTCTCAGTGATGGTCGATCGTATACACAGTGAGGTTCATAATAAAGTGAAATATTAGGGTCTTCCACTTCAACAAAATATCTATCAAAAGAATCAAGACCAGTAAATATTCTTCACAATGATAGTATTCTACTCGAAAAAGCAATCGCGCCTACCCATTCTCAGGGCGTTGCCAAGGAGGACCCAAAACTGGACCAGCAGATGCACACACTTTTATCTGTGATGAGTCTTTAAAAAGAATCGTGCTTTCAGTAGGTTCCAGGTAGGTCACCTGAAAGATCAAGACATTAATCAAATTATCAATGTCAAAGCATGACAGATCAGGAACTTTTATGTACTAAGTCAAATATATATTTCAACCACGCAGTTAATACCATATTTGGCAAGTATGTCAGTTAAAATTGCCTTGCATTGAAATATGGAACATCACAGCTTCGACTTTGCTGAGCATTTGATAGCCAATGAATGCATTTGTTCATATCTCACTAATTGAATACTTAGGACTGGATGGCATGAAAACATGGAAGCAAAAAATGGCTTAACATTACCTGTACAGGCTGAAATATGTTTTTTAAGATTGGTTCTGCATTTGGTGTTGCAATTACTTTTACATTGGGGAATATATCTGCAAGTGGCACAAGTGTTCTTTTGTGGCAGTGGTCATCCAGACTCTGAGTAATTAACAAGACCTCAATTGGCGGTAAATCTTGGAGCTGCACAGTTATCCAAGAACAGTCCTTTAGAAATTGTTTGTGATTTCCTATAAACTTATTTCACATATCAAGAAAGTAAAATCTCGATTATATCCTGTTCCTTTCATAAGTAAACTTGCAAGCATAACCTGGAATTGCTTGAGGTATTTTTTTGCACCATCATAAAGCCACGGCACGCCAAAGTCGAGATTCCCAACCAACACTGGATCCACTAGAATATTGACATTTTTAATCTTCCATAACCATGAATTGCCCTGTAAAATATGATGAATTGTACATGTTAACATTGTATTCTGAAATGTTGAAGCTGGAGATGTTCAATAGAAAAGAATTGAAGACCTCCAAATATGTTAGCTGCAGTGAGGAACTCTGACTTTCCATTCTTGTTTCAGGGCCTACCAGTGCTGCTGATTCTGTACTCATGCAAAATTTAGGAAACTTCCTTCTTTCCCTAAGCCATATTTAATTCTTCAGAATTGTCCCAACAACTAGGAAATCAGATCCTAAACATCATGCCATCATTAAAACATGGCCAAATTTTTGCATGAAACTCAAGCAAAATGTACGAACTTGAATACGCCAAACAAACAATATCTGAGTTGAAAAACAGAAAAAAGAATGTAGAAGCTAACCTGAAACTTTGAAAATGGAGGAAACGTGGAGGGCAGATAAATGGGCGGAAGGAAGCCGGACAACAAGGTATTGTTGCCATATTTCGTTGGTTCATAATCTGCTTGTTAATGCCAGATACTAAATGAGCGGTCCAGTTTTTATATTACTTTAAGCAAATTCTGTAGGAATTTAAACCTGTTCATGTGGCAATTTTCGCCAAAAAAAAAAAACCAACAGGAAGAGGGTGTTTAAAAATGGTGAAAACTCCAAACTACCCTTTAAGTTTGCCAAAATTGTTTGAACGCCTCTAGTTAATGGGGTTTTTAATGGCGCATTTTTGAGATGATTCAGTTTTGGAATTTGTCCTTCAAATGAGAATAAGATCTATCCACCAAAGCTAAGATCACCTGATATTTGAGCATTCTTAAGATGGTGTTCATGTCACCCATCAGGTTGTGAACCCAGTTCACAGTTCACGTCAACATGATCCCATATCATCACACCAGGTTGAATGCAGATAGAGAGATCACTTCTAATGCACGATTCAAGTTTATTTATTTTCTCTTGTATCAGATCTCTATGATCCAATGCCATATCAACTTCCTATCATACCAAGATAGGATCGAAATGCCTTGGCAAATGGATTCAGGGTTAAATGTAATACATATAGACAGTGGGAAATTGCCACAATTGTCATGTATTGCATCTATAATACATGTACTATGGCCATCCTTCTGCTCTAGAATCTCTCTGTATGCCTTATAAAAGTATTATCTTAGAGGAGGACACACCACATGAATTCCATCTTGTTAGTTATCCCAAAGGACTTATGATCTTCATGAGAAGTTAATGGGATCAAAGATCAGAAAAAGGAGAGAAGATTTAAATCGGACCTCTAGATTGGCTCCTAGGATTTCTCCTTAATTGATGCCTAGTATTGAGAGCAGGAGTGTCAAGCAATAAATGGGATTTTCTCAGTTTAATTCCTTTTTTTTAAGCTAGCCCCTTTTGGTTTATACTTAGATGACTCAATGTTGGAGAAGGATAAGAAGTGATCATCTTCCCAAGAATTAATAAGGGGAGCAATCATTTTCCTTATTATTCTCTTTGTCTATACTATCCATATCACTCGAATGGGGACAAGCCTAGAATTTAGATTGGCAGCATCTATTTATATGATCTATGCCACTTAAAGATAATTATTACTATTAGTTTTCTTAAGAGTAGTACAATGTTTTAGATCTTGCCTGGGAGGAAAAATGTCTGGGACATTCTCTGTTGTCTTCTTTCTGTTGAGAGCTAAGTCTTCATCTGCCATTTCTTGTATCAAATTTGAAGAACCTGCTCTTGTAACTGTGTTGCAAGTATTCTCATTCTCCTTTTTTTCCTATCATTCTTTCCAAATGGACTGTCTCACAATCCTAATTGTCTATGTTTGTTTCCCTTTCTGTGATTAAGCATCCTTTGTTCAAATTAAAGTCCACATGTAACTCAAAAAGTTGCATTGCAACAGCTTCAGAAATTGAGTTGCTATTTTGAGGGATTGGAGGTTGATCAGTCAAATCAATAAGGGGCAGTGATTGGAGGGGCTTATGAGTATTTGTAGGATCAAGACTAGTGAAAGGACCAGAGTTCTGGGGGAGAGTTACTGGCTCTTCAATATCTGCACAAAACTCATCATTTATGTCAGCTAAAACTTGAAACCTATTGTTACAGATAACCTTAGCTGCTAAGTTGACATTGCTTGAAACAATGTTTCCATTTGCTACATTGTCTGTAACTTGTAACTGCCTCTTGAATACATGGGTTTTGTGAGATTGAGGATATATGAGCTTCCATCTGTTTCTCTTTATTGCCCTTGTTTTCCATAAGGAATGATTTTTCATTCTCTCTCAATTGATCTGATTGATCTGATTGAGTATTAACCCTGGGAGGATTAATTTTAATACTTGGCTGGTTGTTTTTACCAAAGACTTTAAAGGCTTTGGAAGCAATCCCTTTTTGAGTTAAAATTGCATTATAGAATATTTAAGGATATCATTTAGAGTCTGATGTAGATCAAATATCATAGGAGACTTGCCCTTAATTATTCTTCTATTGTGGTTGATGGTCTCCTTAATCTTCAAAGAGTTGTCTGAGGTATTTGCAGTTTTCGAGGCATCTGCAATTTTGGTTGTGTGAAGATAATGTTAATCACCTCTGTTCAACACTTTTACTGCACCAGAACGTTGTACAAAGATGTTTAATACTTGTGAACTTCCAGAATGTAATGATGATTCTTCTTGTGCAAACTTCTGTTTCTGTTCCTTTTTTTTTTTTTAATTCTTCTCTTGCTGCCATTAATTCTAGTCCATTTTGACCCCTGAAACTGAGCTTGCCTTGTATCTCCATGGAGCAACCAATTAGCTTGATCATTGATATAGTTGTTTGGACTTATATTCCCACTAGTTGCTAAATTAGGTAAGTTCAAAACACCTTCATCATTGAGCTGGCAATCTTGCTCTAAATTTTATACTGACAAACCATAGAGGAAAAATATTTGGAATTGCAATCTTGACAAAAAGTAGGTAATCCAACCCATCTCAGCTGAAGACTAATTTGTTTGCCAAAGAAATCAAGCAAGGGAATGGAAGTAGGCACAGCCTTAGATATGTCCAGCTGGATAAAGCTTTTGGAGGTTTATAAGATGAGTATTCCGTAGAGATGTAGGTTCTAATAGAATTGAAGATGGCCGAGAAACAATCATCATTCCAGTATATTGGGTTAAGCTCTTATTCCATAGGGTTTTGTATGTCATCCCCGATTTATCCGGTGGTTGCTGCGACCGGCGGCAGCCGGGAGCAGCCAACCGGATAAACAGCCGGAAGCAGCCCACCGGATAAACAGGAAATGGCAGACCACATGCCATTCCCCTACAAAATAGAAATAGGGGAACTATTTTTCAAATGATCTCTTGCTTTCCTTAAAGTTCTACCTTTCTTTCAACAGATTTGACTCTCATTGAGCAGATCCCACAAAAATCTAGTGCTCTATTCTAAAAAGAACCAGCCCTGCAAAGGTCTTTCAAAGTTTTCGCAAAGCTTTGCCCAAAAGGGGCTGTGTACGATGCTCGCAAAGTCCTTATGAAAAATAGATGTCTATCTAAAACAGATGCTTATGTAAAACTTTGCCCAAAATAATAACCCTATTTTTCTATTTTATATTGTTATGGCCTCTTGTATTTCTATTCCGTTTCTTTTTATACGCACATTGTATAGCTCGATTTTTGTTGTCTATTTGATGAATAATCCTCAAGATATCCACTTACATACAATGCCCAAAATGTGGCAGCATTAGAAAAAGGTGCTACAATCGTGAAAAAATTCCATAAAGAGATTAAGGGCTCTTTCACAAATACAATAAGAAAATAGCTGATTTTAGATTGTTTTCTGTACAACTCCTTGGCTTATGAAAGAACTGAAAATCAGCTATTACATTCACCTCGAGCATGGGCATCACACGTCTGCAACTCTTGATGGTAAGTCACCTCGAGCATGGGTATCACACATCTGTAACACAATCATTACTAACATTTAATTACTTTTGTACATAACCTCAAGACACGGTTATGCATAATGGCAATTGCTCCGAAGGTGGTATATATTGCAAAGATACAGACGCTACTCTAAAAAGGCAAAAATCGCTAGTTCCTTAAGGGTGATTGCAAATTAAACAAAGGTTTAGCCTGAAACATTCTTTGAAACCTTTCATTTCTAGAAAACCTACCTGTAAAGCAGTGGACATCACATAAAGACACAAGGGTAATGGCAGTTTGCCTAGCAGAACTTATTTACAGTCAAACATGCTCTCCTTTTCCTACTAAAAGACTCCAATCACATGCCATAGCATAAGAATTTTGGACAAACTTACTTGCCCGATTGCTTCTGATTGGTATCTCCCTAAGCTCCCGTCTCATACACAGCCATTCCCCTAGAAGTGCAGTTGCTGCTAGGCAAGCTAGGTTCATCACCCACCATACTATAGAAGATGGAAGCCCACCATATACAAGGCAAAAAAACAAATGAATAATGTACATTGTGGCAGAAAAGTCCAGGCACTTTTTTGCCCTCTCCACCAACAAGAAAAGATATCCAGCTCTGCAATAAAGTAACAAAGTTCTGGATTTAGTCGTTCTGAAGATAAAATGAACAGCCAGCATTATAAGACACTAATTCAGATCTGCACCAGGAGGAGTTTTCGCCTTCACTTGATGTGAAATTGAAAAAAAATAAAATTTATTCATGTCTATACTAAAGTTCCATGCATACCAACAGAATCTAATGAGCCTTCCAAACTCTCAATAATCTCTGGACAAAGCATAAACGTTAATTTCTGCAGGCTTCTTGTCGAACGATCTTTTTAGAGCTTGTCCCACATTCTAGAACTCCAAGACTTCCTCTTCTTTCCGATGACTTCATACCATTCTTGTTTATAACAGCAATTCATCTCTTTATATAATCACAAGACAAGACAAGATATGCTGCTGATTATACCCTTTTGCCACTAACCTAACTTTAACTTGGCCCTATAGGCCCACCTTTTGCCTATCACATAACGATGAGACAGTATTCATCCTGCATATTCATCCTGCATAGCAGCATCCACCGCGGCTGCTTTTTGATAAGTTCTTAGATCCATAATTGATGATCTGGCTCACCAATATGTGCAATCTATGTTTAACTTGCTAACCTTAAAAAGCACACCTGAGAAGAAACTGACTAAGAACTAGAGGATGTTAGATTGCCAATATTCTGATGTATGTCAGGCTATACATTATAATCATTAGGAGCATTATTACTTGAATTAGGAGTGTCTAGTTGATCGCCAGGAGGTACAGCAAATTCGTGATTTGCTAAAATCAGCTTTTTAGACTTTAAGTCAGCCAGACCTTTACATCAATATGAGAAGACTGAAGAATTTGAAGATATTAGTAAAAATCAACGCAAAACTGAAATTGATTATGTTGTATCTGCTCAAGAATATGATTACGTTTGGTTTTGAAAAGTGATAGCCAATAAAAATACAAGTAATTCCAGTCAAGTTGACTTTTCTTGTTGCTTGAGCTTTTTACCCCATCAGCATATTCTAAGCTGTCAAATACTCTTAAATCTTCCACATTTTCTTTAAGACCAAAAAGAAGCTTCAAAGGGTACCTTCTAATCCACAGATTTGGTAGCCACATGGGAACTGCTTCAGCTCAAAAATGAGACCAAAAAAAGCTTCCAAGTCCACGGATTTGGTAGATCTATAAGCCACATAGGAACTGCTTCAGCCCAAAAAGTAGGAGCCGTATGCTCATAAGCTAGCAAGCATGGATCAAACTAAGTTTGCAGAGCCCTAATTTTCGTTCTTCTGCTCTACTTTTGCACATGAGCATTACTAACATATTCATACCGTTATCTGTTCTCAAAGTTTTTATTTTCTGCCCTAGCTAAGAGTGTGGAACTCTGCAAGCATTCATTCTTAGCACCCCCACACACATGTAACATAGATCTGAATGTGACAATTTCGAGAGGTATGAGGGGCATGAGAATGGAAAGAAGCAGCTTACCAAAATGGCAGGCAATGCAATCTATCTAATGAATGCTCGCAACTTGAGTAAGGCCCGCTACCATAGTAAAATGTGGAAGAGCTCTGCCCCGTAAATAAGGCTATCAGGCATGCCATGAGTACTCGTATACCAGATCAATACTAAATATATTGGAGGCTCTATCAAATTGGGACACAGATAGAAGATTGGTCTGCACTCCACATGGCGAGACTTGAATACAACATTTAAGAATTGGGAAACATCATTGTCAACTGCTATATTGAGATGCTTACTACTCGAATCTGCTAAATTTCAAATATAATCTGGCCCGAGGTAGGTCTATTGTTGAAAAGTTTCTGGCTTCTTGATGGCATTTTCTCTGCAGCAGTATTAAGATTTTAAGAATGTTAAAGATGAGTCTGACCCTGCTGACACAAATCACATTGCAGGCCTGAAGACATTTTTTGCAGCATGGGATCAGCTCAAGCAGTGTTTGAGATTGTTCGCAACACAAGGGTTACTGTATCTCAAGGATAAAATGTATGATGCAAAGAACATGCATGATTGCATTGGCAAAATTATGCAAATCAAAGTGGCTCTTGCTGAAGTGAGTCTTATTTTGGATCAATATTTGCTTCATGTTTTACGAATGTTGTCATGCCACTGAGTTAAGGAAGACACCCATCAACTTAAATCGGCGGCCCTCCATTTTGCAGCAGTACCAGCATGGTTGACATTGCCATCAATCACAGAGCTTTAAAGAAAAATTTGCGACCCAAGAAAAGAGTTTGCCCCAGGAAAAGAGATCGCTTTTCCTAGGGGAAAGGCACTGCCTTAAACATTGTCCGTGTGGAATTTTCTCCAAGGTAAAAAGGTCATTGGTTTAAAGAGTCCTCCAGCTGCAAGCCTTATCTTCTTCATTAGCAGCACCTAATAATGGAATGGCATTTCTTTCTACTCCTGACAATAATTGTGTTGCAGCCCATGAAAACCAGGCGTGAATTCAAGAATGTATGTGCTGACCACGAGGAAAATTCGAATTAAAAGAGTGTGCCCAAATATGCCTTAATGGAGGATGCTGAAGTATAAGCCATATTTGCGCCACATCAGCACCTTAGCTAGGATCAATAATATTGCACAATTAACTAACATCTATCCGTTAAAATACAGTAAGGACACCTCTATGCAGTCCATGCTTTTCTGTATTAATTGCTTATCACATTCTGTCTAAGCTTTCCAATAGATTAGAGGATTCAACATTTGAATCATCTAAAGCTTTTGCATACCTTATCAAGGTCTATTTCTAGCTCTGTCCTGAAAAGAATCAAGTGTTGATTTCCATCAAAGAAAGTAGAAAATATTTTGAAAATCAAAGATCACTAAATGAATCGTGCTAAAGAAAGCCAAACTCTGCATACACATTGAACGAGAGAAATTGCTTGCTTGATCTTCAAGATCTGTTCACTATTATGCTGAAAATGCCAAGTTCTGGATTCTCTAAACATGATGTAGCTTTTGCCAAGCATAAGGGAGATGAACATAAATATGAAAAAAAGGTACAATTCCTTAGCATCTGGCATGTTCAAATGACAAATGATTTCTTACCCGGCAAAAGAATTCAAGAAGAAGCCGGAAATGAGGCACCAGCCAGTAAACGAGCTAGCGGAGACCAGAGAATAGTCGAAAAAGTACTTGAGAGTAAATCTGGGAACTTGGATGCCGACAAAGCTCCATAGAACTACGCCAAGACTAAGGTAATAAAGGCACTGGATGCATATGATCTGTGAGATGATCAGCCACGGATCCCATACTATCGTCCCATAGAACATCCTTAGCGGCCTCTGCTTCCTGCAACCGGGCGATAACTGGGCCCGTTATCGACCAACCAGGCCCGTTATCGACCAGGCATTGCCAAACAAAGCTCTCTCTTCTCATCGTCATCGTTTATTTTGCAAGTCCACTTAGGCAAACACTGCTAGTGCAAAATTTTTGATTATTGGTTGACTGTATTTTTTTATTATACTACCCCCACCTTAGGAAATAAATGATTTAAGACTGGTCAGTTTTTTCTTCACACCAACTAGCACAACCAACATCAGTTCGCAGTACGGCATGGTTATTTTGGCCCGAGGGAATGTACCATAACCCAATCAGTTTGTTCTACACTCAATTTTCATTCTATTTGAAAGTGCCATTGTGTTATTACTTCATGTGTGCTTCCTTTGGAAGACGGAAGCATTAGCTGTAGATAGAAAAACTGCCATTTTCTTAAATTCACATTGTTCTTCGTGTTTGGAATTAATAACTTGAGAAAGGGAGGGAGGA
The DNA here is from genome assembly GCA_021234155.1 of Isoetes taiwanensis. Taxonomy (NCBI): domain Eukaryota; kingdom Viridiplantae; phylum Streptophyta; class Lycopodiopsida; order Isoetales; family Isoetaceae; genus Isoetes; species Isoetes taiwanensis. The sequence goes on from JAJEKV010000240.1 coordinate 62,107, forward strand.
CGGGGTCAAGGGGCAAAAAGGACCAAAAAAATTGCTGAGAGAAGAGAAACCATCGACGAGAAGCTGATATCGAAACCTTGAATAAGTAGAGAATATCAAACTGGTAAGTAGGTCTTGTAAAATGAATAGACCCTATCGTTTTAAATGACTTGGGAGATTTTTAACCCTAAGATGAAACTTGTCAACGAGTAAATATTTACGATGTTGAGAAGGGTAGGGATGTTATTTATGTGCAAACATTTATCTTCATAAGAATTACAAGAAATTTATTGTAGTATCTAAACATTTCTATTTAAGGAGCTACCTACTCGTATGAAATTTTATGAGAAGTTAGAATGTCGTGAAAGATATCTGGTATTGAAGGATTCTCCATAGTGCTTAAGTAGCTTGAGGTGCATCTGGAGATATTAGGCTATGGTGTAGCGTATGTTATATTAGTGCCTTAACTTAGTCCATTTATATTAAATTCGAAAGAAAATAATAATTTCAATAGGTGCCTTAGAATGCATAAGCTGCAATTTCAATACTCATAAGGGTAGTCAATGTAACATTTGTGTACAGTTAATATTGTAAACTTGCAGGCAAATTATGCATGGATATGTTTAAACCAAACATTTGAGCAAAAGGAAATACCCTATTTGAACACTTTTTGTGAGGTTGATACTTACACAAACATGTTTTCTTTCCAATTCATAACATATTTGTCATGGCACATTAATCAACTCCAAGCTTGGGCTTCTTAAAGCATTTGGAACTTACAAAGATAATAGCTTAAATAACACATAGCTCCAATAGATGGGACGTTTGTGTTCAGGGATTATGATAAAATGTTAGTCTAGCACACTAATACAAACATCAAGGAGCTTGCTCAAAATGTCTATGCAAGATGATAGAAAGCGCATAGGAACTAGTGTATCAATGTAGTGATACACTAGTTCTGCTATAAAAACAAGGTGCGGCGCATGGAGGGTTGCCCTCCATGGCCGGAAGGTGAAGTGGCTTAAGTCATAGTTGAAGACAATAGAGTACTTAATACATGATAACATACTAAACAATAAATCCAAATTGCTATTTTAAATTAACATTGACATTTTGTGAAGGTGATGGTACCCATTTGCATGACTAACTCCTCCTTAGATGTTGAGCTCCTCTTGATCTAAGATCTAGCTGGACACATGGACTTTGGGGTTTGAGTGTAACATCTTGGTGTTTGATGATGCGGAGGCACACTTGATAGTCTAGAATGTTGCCCAAATGAACATATCCGCCGTGTCCGGAGCATCTATGTTGCACGACAAACATACACCATGCTTATAAAATGCAACATTAGCATCTGCAATTCTTCAACAAACAGCCACACAGACTGCCACTGTACTTCGACATGATCTCCAGGTTTTAACTCCATTATGCAGTCAGAAATGTGTACATCATGTGCATTTGTATCAGTGGGAGGACATCTAATCCGTTCCCAACCTACATCATACTCCACTAGCATGCTCCACCATGCTCCACTAGCAAAAAAAATTCTTTCTAAAGAAAGATTGAATTCTTTTTTCTACCTTGCAGTAAAGGTATCTAAGTTTCTGTCATACACCAGCTCTGCATCATAACATGACAGAACAAAGCCTATGTTCTGATTCTGTCATAAGGAAATATCAATTTGAGCTCAAACAAAAAAATAAACAAAAATACTTTAACTTAGGAAATTAGAACGAATGATTGCTCTGAAGTTCCAAATGAAATAGCAGAAGGGCACAAAGAGACAAACCAGCCTTAAAGATCCTTAGACTGAAACTATTATATAATAACGTTTTGCAGGTCATTTAAAAAGCTTCATGTTCAGACTAGTTAAAGGGGCTATAAAGGAGCACAGCGGAAAACAGATAGCAACCTCTCGATTATATACTTGTGCTAGAAACTTGAATTTCCCAGTGTTCAATGCGGCATACCAAGCCATTATTGACTTAGAAGAGAGGTTCTTCGGCTCTGCAGCATCAATGGAACCAATAAAATCTCTGAAGAAGCTATTAATCCACGAAGGAAGACGAAACCTTGCCAAGGGCCAGAAAAAGGGTTGTAATTGCCCCGATTCAGCATCCTTCTCAGAATTCCCAGCTTGCTGCCATCTCCTCGTAGCAACCGGACCAATAATTCTGCCCATTTCTCGAGAAAAAGCCTTTCCCAAATACAATCCGTACTACACCACTCTCTAAGTTCTCTACACACAGCTCTCATTTGCAAAACAGAGGGGGCAGAGAGATGCTCCAAAATGAGCTCAATGGTGAGTTCAGGAAGATCCAAAACGGTGCCTGACTGGGGGAAGGGAAGAGGGAAAGATCTGGGCGGCCATAGCCATCGGAAATGGAGGTATTATTGGGTGACAGTCACATGGGCCTTCAACGGACCTTCAAGAAGAGTAGCAACTCCGTCGCTAAGCACCGGTTAGCCGGTTTTGAAATGGATGCCCAAGAACAGCGGTCACCGCCAGTTTACACCCTATAGCAAGTTTGGAGGAGTCAATGGCATATTCTTGGCATATACTAGCATATACCTGGAATATGCCATAAACCCACACTAGTAAACGTGTGCCCGGTGTTTCCGGCTATGGAGGGCTATGGAGGACAATGCCCTACAATGTATGCATTCCCTATTAAGTGGTTCGCAATGCTGCCGTTCTACCTGTGTGACTCCAAGCGTTTTTGCTATTCTGTACTTGATGGGTGGACACTCATTTCACGTTGATATTATACGAGTTCGTCCAATCTTTGCTAATGTTCCTCTTTTGTTTCTTTGGTAGCCTCTTGCAGCTTTCTTTTCTTGTACTACTCTTTCTGTTTTTCCAATCGAGCTTCACAGTCCTGAGGCATCTCGCTCTAGCTCTTTGCTGATGTTCTTCTTCTCTACTCCTTGCAAATGTTCCTCTTCAGTTTTTCTGGTAGCCCGTTGTAGCTTTCTTTTCTTGTAATACTCTTTTCGTTTTTCCAATCGAGCTTCGCAGCCGTGGGTGTTTCTCTAGCACGCTTTGATTTCTCACGAATGAAAGCCTTCTTTCTCGTTCTTCCATCATTATGAATTAGCTGTCAAAAGAATGTTGAAGTTCTGTGAGTCCTTGCTCCTCTATTGAGCATTTTAAACCTAGCTAAAGGGTAAAAGGGATCTTAAGCTTGGCAAAAATATCAACATGTCAAACACAGAAAAAATAAATTGGGACAATCTCCTAGACACATTTCTTTTTACTCATATCCCTTCTTCTACTGCAAGATTCACTTGGACCAATAAGCAGAAGGGTAACTCTAGAGTTTGTTGTGCCTTGGATACGTTTTACATAAGCAACTCTAGCCATGATTTTTGGGATAACAGTTTTGTTTCAAGTGATGAGAGAACTTCTGTCTCAGACCATCAACCTCAATTCCTTGAAACTAAACATCTTCTTTCCATTAAGAGATCGGGTAACATTCCTTATAAATTTAATTGTTCTCTGCTCCAAAATGCAAATTTCTGTAGAGAATTTAAGATCTTTTATGCCAATCTCCCCAAAATTAGGGCAACCAACTCTATGAGAGATTTCTATGCTAAGATCAAATCATCTAAAGCTTGGATTAAACCCCGGGGGGTGCCGCTAATGTAAGGTCTATATGATATGTGCGTGCACAGGGTTAAAGAAAAAGGCCCTTATACGATTAAAAACCCACGAAAAAACCCCCTTATACGAATTTTTTTAGAAACTCAAAATACACCCCCTACCATATATGTACCCTGAGTTCTATAAATTCAGTCAAACCCCCTACCATATTTGTACAATCAATTATCCAAATTCAGCCAGACCCCTTACCATACTTTTAGAATAAGTTTCATAAACCCAGTTACACCTTATTACAAGCCGCTACAAGCCCGTCCACAACTGCCCTCGATCAGGTTGTATATACATTTGACTATTTGAGTGACCAGGTTGAGTGAATCTTGATGAACCTTGTCGAGTTGATTAAATTAGCCCATCTGATAATGGAGGATCTTAGACCATCTGATAATGGAGGATCTTAGACTAATGTAAATGCACGAAAGATGACAACAATATTTTAGGTATGGGACACCATGAATCTTTTGATAGAAGATTTCTTTGTATATTTCGCCATAAGCATAATGTTATATAATCTAAACATACTCTTAAGATATTAGTTTTTCTTAAGCCTGTGTCTTGATGCTTTAGAATCTCTATGAAATCAGGAGCTTCTTGGGTTAGATGCTCCAAACTTTGCATTCTCTATTACTGGAGATAGAATGTCTATGAAATCAGAAGCTTCTTGGGATTAGGTGCTCCAAACTTTGCATTCAACTATTACTGGAGAAAGACGTGAAACTGGACAATTACTCCCTTGTTCATAAGATCGACTAAACTTGTTCAATTCAGACACCTTTAAACATTGTTTTATGCATGTGCCGTTTCTACATGAGGAACTGTTGACATATAGGGAAAGGTTTCTTGATTCTCTAACACCTCAGAGTAATAATTCTTGGAGCTTTGAGAGCAGACATTATCTGACCACAAGTTTTCTAATCAAATCTAAATAAGCTTTTCATCATTTTGCAATAGGCATGACACATTCTAACATCACATACTTTACGAGATCACAATAAAGAACTATTTAATTTAGCCACTTGTAACTTTGGTGGTGAATTATGTAGTTCTCAAAACACTTTAAACATAGGATACGATTCTATAGCAGCGACCCAATTGGACATGACATTCACCAACAATGGTTCCTTATCTTTGTCATGAAGTAAAGTTCTCTGACACCCATCCCCAAAGAAGGGATTCATTTAACGGTGTGCTAGCTACAAGTGCTTTTTACAATGTTATGTACATAATAAATAAAGATGGCAACATTTGCCACAAGGACAATAGCATCAATGCTTCCTCTTCCCAGAAGATGCCATCAAAACGCCAACTATATTTGAACATGAGTAACATGGATGCAAGCAAAGCATATATGTCTGCGGGGAGAGGAGCATATATTCTCCAAAAACAATATTCCCCATACGGTGCTCACAAGCGGCATTGCCTACACACATTGGAAAAAAACATTGTTGAATCGGTCAAGTGGGCGAAACTAACAGGTGGCTTTGGATCCCAACACGGGCGTCTGCTTGTTTGCTTGACCCCCATGAATTGCAGGCCATTCCCTAAACCACATAGTAAACCCGCTAGCAATGCCCATGAGTGTCCATTCCGGTCATTCAAGTACTTGGTAAATGAAGACTTTGGTAGGCCCAATATTGGGTAATAAAGGAACACAATGTTGAGGGCAATGGCTAGGACAAAGAATGAAGTTGAGAAGTAGAAAAACGGTATAAACTACTAAATGTGGTACCCCATGCTTCAACGTGTGCCATTGATCATTAGTAGCCAAGTTGAATGCGTGGTGAAGAGGGAGAAACAAGCACCGCAAAGAAGATAATAACCGGACCAAGGAATCTCACGGATGTGGTTCCCCTGTTTAACATGTCATGATATGAGAATTACTGAAGTTATAGCAAGAATTCTAAATTATTACCTTGATAGCTCTTCTCTTTTCTATTTCGGTGATGTACTCTGCACTATCAGCATTGACTGGTATTGCAGAAGGAAATGGTTTGTGCTTTTCATGTTCTTTTGCTGAGCCATTGGTGTGTTATCTAAGTCATTAATATAGTCATACCAAAAACGTTTTAACTCCAACTTATAGCATCCATACTCACCAGGACTTTTAGCACCCTCCATGGCTATAGTACCATCCTCCATTGATCTGCGATGAAAGTTATACTAATGTATAAAAATAAACGTTTTTTGGTTAAAGGCCATACTTGTTCAATGCATTTGACATCAACAATTTACGTAATTTCTTGGGTGGCATTGGGTGGCATATGCACCTCAAATGTAGCAAAGTGCAAAGACGGTAGTAGCCAGACAATATATTTGAGCATTGCCTCCAACAACTAATGTGGCTAAGTTATCAAGTACTCTATAGCAAATTAGTTTCCCACTCATTTACATCCAAATATTAGCAAATACCCTCTATTGCTAAAACAAAATGGAGCAACCATGATGAGAAATAAATTTGACAGAGGTAAAGCATCAGAATTCACCTTTGCTATGATCCAAGATGATAATCCTAGCACAAGAGAACTGTAATATCTGTAAGTGCATTGTAAGCACATGAGAATTTCATGCTACTTGAACTGTTCGAGCAGAAACCTTTTGTATCTGCAATGATAAACACAAATATTTGAACTTCGATACAAGAGACGTGGCAAATAGGTCCCCTGAATCTTCAATGTCAGCAACCTATGCAGAAACAAAAAGAGAAAAATGTTGTAACCTCATAAGACAACATATGCAATAGAAGCACTAATGAAATGAAACATGGCCTATGGTAATGTCAACTTGCCTATACGTAGCAGCACAACAAAGGCATCACAAGCCAACAGAATTACGTTCTTGTATTTTCTATATTTAGGATTTCAAGATTCACCAGCAAATAGTCACAAGACCAAAGAGAAAGAATTGAACTGGCAAATGGTCATAGAAATACAAAGAGGAAGATATATGATCATACATGTCTCTATTATCAAACCAAAAGACACAACAAGAACATTGAAAACAGAGTAATACATGCATTTTTTATGATGCGTGGAAGCTGAAAATGTTACTTGTCAAATGCAAAACATTTCTTGGATGTCCTTAAGATGGAAAACAAACTGTAAGTAGAGTTCCACCCATAACGAAGCTTTAGTTATATTAAAGCAAATCAAGAAGCAAACCTTAATAGGCTGTTAAGCACCATTTCATCTCTATGAAAGTCATGCAATACGAATCCAACTCCATGAAAATCCTACAAATAGTATTTGTCAGAACTAACGGTGATAAGCAAATATGCAAAAGACTACATCAGTGAATGGTTCTAAAAAGCATTGTTAAAAATAATGTTTCTTTCGCGAATCAGTTCCTTCTGCTTTTGATCATAGACTATGGATATTTCTACAGTGTCAACAGAGAATGAGAAGATGATCTGAAGTAATAACCACAGTAAAATACTGAGGAAGAACAGGGGCGTTGCCCTCATTGCGGCCAGATTCAATAGCTTGCTTCAAGATTTGCAAAAAAGGGTAGAAACCATTAGACCATATTCGTGCTTTGGGAGGCCAAAATAAAACAAACCTTGGTACGGAAGAGCTACATATTCGATGCTTTGGCAGGCATCGAGAGAGCTTACAAAGCTAAACTTATGAGGGGCGATCTTAACAACAAAGACATATCAAATGGACTATCTAAGCTACAAGCATGAAAGAACTTACCTTCTGCTTGTTCAGATGGATTGAGGCACCCAGAGAGAAGGCTTGCAAATGTAAAATTATATGGCTCCACATCCTCAAGCTGCATTTGCCTAAAAAGCTTAAAGGATGCTTACTAGAAAAATGTTTACTAAATGATGCTTACTAGAAAAGGTCTTCTCTAGAAAAATGAACACTGGCCTTACTGTATCTTCTTGTGCCATGCCAAATGCCGACCAACTGAGATTTACTTGGAGCACTACTGGAAGAAGTGAATACTGCCAAACCAAATGACCGGAATACTGCAACTGACCCGGCAACTGAATACTGCAACTTAATATCGGTGAATACTGCAACTGAGACCGGAAAAAGAGACTAATGCCAGATGTCAAAAAGCTCCCAGGAGCTCTCGAATGCCAGAACCTCAGTGGTACTCCGGTGGTACTGCAGAGCGCCCGAGATTGGGAGCCCCTCGAAGTTTACTCGACCAAAAAAAAAAAAAAGGCATACCCCTAACGTATACGAAAATATGGGGGTAGACCATTGCATCCTACCCCCTAACGTACCTAGCCATTTTTCGACCCCTATGTCATCCGTACGTATACGTACGGAAATACCTTAAATTAAACCCCCTTCCGTACACGCACGTATTTTATACGGTACCATTGTGTGCACCCCTCGGGGATTAAACAATGGTCTAGGAATGATTGGGAGTCAAAAAAAAGCTGAGAGAAATAATCTGTTGATACAAATGCAATCTGTTAGAACCAAGCTTCAGGCTGAACCTTTAAATCTTGATCTTCATTTGCAAGAATCCAAGTTAGAACAGTCAATCAAAAGCATTGAAGAATACGAGGCTAAAGGGGCCAGTTTCATAATGGTACCAGCATCTTTTGGAATCCATCTCTTGCCAAAGCTGATATGATCCCTTTGGCTTTAAAACATCCAAAAATCTACAAAAAATGGACTTTCTTTGGTTTTAATAAGCTTGAAGATATTTGGTTCAACAGCAGATGGATGAGTTGGACTAAATTCAAATCACTTATTAATGGAACATCTTCTGACAAGGTTTTATTTAAACATATTGTTAGCAAAGTTTCCAACCTCAGTCTTCATAATGCTGTGTCAGCTAGGATTGATTGGCAGCATAAAGATAAGAACATTTATAAAGTTGCTAATGTTTACAAGTCTTTGGCCAACATCAATCAAGCATCTAAAGCTTGCCTTTATTGGAATCCCTCTGTTGACGATGGAAATGCCCTCTTTAGAAATGTGTGGAATTCTCATATGCCCCAAAAATATCATACTTTATTTGATTGCTTGCTAACAAAAGCATTCCAAATATGGAGACTTTGTCTAGACATCATCAGCTATCTAATGATCCAAATAATTTTGCCATAAGTTCTTTATGTCCCTTGCAGTGTAATGGCATTGAGGATATTGAGCATATTTTTAATTGTCCTAAGATCTCTAGCTTCTGGAATTGGTTTCAGCAGGTTTTCAACATCAGAAAGCAAGGGAGTATTGTTAGTTTTATTATGTCTGATAACAAGTTTAAAAATTCAATCTCCTTTATTGCTTTATGGAATGTTTGGAAACACAGAAATAGATGTCTGCATGGGGGTCATAATCCTTCTCCTATTTGGATCAAATGGCAAGTTATTTTTGATATTGAGCTCACTGCTACTGCACATAAATACAGAAATTCTGGAATTCAATTAGATAACAGTTGGTCTTCAGTTGGGAATTTTACTGGCTTCTATGGTTCTTTTAAACTTTCCTGTAATCAATCATTATCTAACATTGAACCTGTTGATGCTAGATTATCTGAGGAGTTGCAAGCACAAGTTTAATATTGACCTTGATGATATTGAAGTTCAAAAATACCAGTCAAGGAAATTATCTGTCCATAGAATCTAGGATTATAATATGTGGTCAGGATCAGTGAAAAGAAGACTAATTCAGTCTATTCAGCAAGTACAGCAGAAAGAAATCACATGGGGCAGTGAATTCTCCAAAGAAACATATCTCATGATCGTCCTCTTTGGGTTTCTGGAAAGCAACATTGCAAACATGACTGACCAGCAGTTTCAGTTTTACAGGGAGTGCTACTACTACCATAGGGCCAGAGCAGATTGCTATGGTACCATGATCCACCTTATGTCCACTTGTAACTTAGACAGGCTTGTTGAGTTAGTCAATTAAGGAAGCAATGAAAGATTTATCCTTCAGCCTCAATTTCGTGATCACTTCCATTTCCTTGATACATATGACTTCTAATTTCTGTTTGCTCATTTCATTTTGTCTTAGCTTTGTCCAGGTTTTTGGCCTTACAGTGACTGCAGAAAGCATCAGGATCTTCTCCACTATAAAACAATTTGGATCTGGTCGACTTGATTGCAGGAATTCTCTGAAGCCCTTGTCAGAGATATTTTGTATTTTTGGACCTGTCTATACATTGTGTATTTAGAACTTAAACTATTGACAATTTGCTACTATTGGATTGAGTTTTTCTAAGCTCAATTCTACATTTTGATGATCATTATCTATGATCATATCCTTATGGGCTCGGTATGCTCGGTTAGTTGTGCCCCATCAGGCCTGCATGAGCTACTGAGCACGGCCTCTGTAGGCTTGTTGGGATCGTACCTCCGGGAGGTAATGGATACGTGGACTCAGTTATGCCCCCCTGTCCGACATTAACCTCAGTTGTACTTGTGATTATGTATATAACTGTGCAGTATGTCAGCATCCTTATTGCTACTAAGCTTTTCCCCCGAAAACCCTTCGGGGCGGGGGTTTTTTAATCCTGGTAGTAATACGCATGTTGCTCTCTCTTTGTACTTGGGTCCCATAGGCCAGTTGGTCTCCGTGGATGATAAAATCATATTCTATTCTATTCTATTCTTATGTTTCTTTATTTTCCATAATTAATGACTAAAAAGCTTCACTCCTTCAAAAAAAAAAAAAGGCAGAAGGTGTTGGTGTTCTTTCTAAAGGGGAAAAGATAAATAGTGTTGATGTTGTTTTTGAAGTTCAAAAGGTGTCCTTTTGTGCCTTTTACATTTGTTTAAAAGGCTAAAAAAGGACCAAAATGAAAATGAAAAAAGGCAATAGCCTTTTTATAAAAATGTTACCTTTATGAGAGTTAAAAAAAGAGGCTAATTTTGGCAAAGATAGGTTGTCAAAAGGGACGCTGGTGTGGTTTGTGCATATGAATAAGAAAGGTTAAACAAAAGTTAAATGAAGTTGTTTGACATTTGTAGCTAGTGAAGCTTGTATTTGTATTTGAACTGACGTGGAGAGTGAAGTTGTCATTAGAAATGCAGAACTTGTAATCTCCATAATATATCCGTCATCTATCCGCCATGTGAATATGATTACAACCCTGGTCAACAAAATAATTTGGAAAACAAACTATCCAATCTACCTAAACTGATTCAAGGTAATGAGTTTGACTTGTCTTTACTATAGTTGGTATAGACTTCAGCTTTCTGCATCCTTCTTTTCTAGGAATTGTTTTTGCAAAGACCATTGTGTTAGGTGGTAAAAGTTGCATTCTTTGTGTTGTAATTAACAAAATGCATGTCTCTTATCAAAGATACCATATATAGTTCTTCTAGTGAATAGAACTATCAAAGCTGAAAGACTTCAAATATAGATATCTTGCCCTTCTTGAACGATAAAAAGCAAATGCAACTGTATCCATTGTATTTGCCATATGAGTGCCTACAAATAAGATAAGATAAGATAAGATGAAACAGCAAGAATGAATGAAAGAAAATACATTTATTGCAACAGAACCATTACAAATTGAACCTCATCTCCATTAAACTCAGTTGAAAATGGATATCCAGTTGAAATTCTCAGGATGACCATGAAGAGGCTGCTCTACTGACAGGGTCAGGATAAATCTTCAATAAGGAGTCAAAAAAATTTAGATAAAGAGAGATGTACCAAGAAAACGTTCCAAAGTACACATGGTACATCACAATAAATTGCGGAGTAGATCATAATAAATTGTAGTGTTCATGCAAGAAAAACATGCCTTTACATCTGAGAATGTTATATCCAAATTCTCTTTAAGCAGTTGCAACGGAATAAGATATTAAAGTCCAACATTAAAGCTCCACCGGAATTGAAAATAGTAGCCAACATAACAATAAAAAACATACTTCTTCCTGAAGAATAGATTCACCTGCATGATAAAAGATGAAACACGAGTAAATCTACCTAGCTTGCTACACCCAACTTGCAAAACAAAAGGAGCCCTTACTTGGACAACCACAACAAAGCAAAGAAGGAAGAATGAGGTCACCGTAGCTGCACATGGTACATCAAATAAATTGCAGAGTAGATTATAATAAATTGTAGTGTTCATGTAAGAAGAACATGCCTTAGAATATGTACATCTGAGAATGTTATGCCGATGCATTTTAAACAAAAAAAAGGCAATGAAAAAAGCCTATTAGCATCATTTGTACTCTGCCTATCAATGCTTCAAATAGTAGGTCAACTTCTTACCAGATTGATTATCCAAATTCTCTTTAAACAATTGCAGCGGAATAAGATATTTAAGTCCAACATTAAAGCTCCAAACATACACATCAAACTGGATGTGATCATCAAGCATATATGCATGGATGAGCTTACCATTTGCCAAAAGAATCATGTATGTTAAGAACAGCAACTAAGTTGCTTGCATATGGCAATAAACCTTGTATATTCATTTGCCAGCCTCAAAACATCCTTTACATGATGCTCATGCCATGCATATGCTGCAATCATGGTATTTCATAGTACCTCGTCCTAATTCAGCAAAAAAGATTTTATGTGCATCTTCGAGTCTCCGACACCTAGAGTACATATTTATGATGTCCATCCCTACAACAATATCACAAATTTCCCATCAGCTAGTGTTTCAAGGCAACTATAAGCATTAAGAATAATTGTGAATGTAACCTTATTTGGTTTGTGGCCTTCCAATTTCATCATTCAAAACGTTTGGTGCGCCTCATCTGCATGCCTAGGATGAGAATATGCATCAATCAAAGCAGTCCAAGACACCAATTGTCTTTCTGGCATGTCCTCAAATATTCTAACAACATCCTTCAGACTGTTACATCTGCTGTACATACTAATAAGTGCATTGTTGATAATGATGCCAGACCCAAAACCATATCCGATAATGTATGTATGTATCAGTCTACCCTCTTGTAAAGTATCCCAAGAGTTGCAGGCACTAAGAATGGAAACAAATACAACTTTATCCGGTTAAAAGAAACTATCATGGAATAATTCAAGTGCTTCTCTCAACCTTCCACTATATGTAAATGTTCGTCCATGAAACCCATCTCTACAAATGAGCTTTAAACCCACCTCCCTTCAAATAAAGCTTTTGGAGCTCCGCATTCCTTTAAAATTCTAGAGTAAGTATACTTGCCTTGCTAAACTTCCTGATGGTTCTCCAGATACGACATTGGAAACCATATCTGGTAATGTATCCATAATGTATTCGGTAGCTTCTTCCATAGCTCGATGCAGAGGAAAAGTGAGCCATACCCAAGAGCAACAAATGGAAAAACCAACCTCCAAAGAACCAAGAGCCGTTATAACCAAGAGCTCAATCGCCAGGCCTGCTTAAGCAGCCACACGGTTTGTTTGAAAACACTATCAAAAGATCTAGAGCATGCAGTGAAAATACATATAAATTTCTGCCGTTGTCTTTCCAAGACTCTTCTTTTTCGCCGGAAGCAGACCTTTTGAACATTCTTCCAAATTTCTGAAGGCCTCAGATTATGGAGCTACAGCAGCCACCATCGCCAGAACACCAGTTAGCCGGTTTCCGGAGTGGCGCCCAACAACAGAATTCACCGCCAGTTTATAGCCAATAATGGGTTTGGAGCAGTCATTGGCATATTTTGAGCATATACTAGCACATACGTGGAATATGCCACAAACCCACATGGACGAGGGTTTGCCCCCTTAGGGGCAACCCAAAAAATAATGTGTTAATGCACTGTGGATTGCCCTTGATATACTCGTTTTGCTATGGTAAAAAATATGTGCTAATGTATTGTGGGTTGCCTTTGGAACTGTGTTGTAGATAGGGACTGCTTGTTTTTGTTTGTTGTTTAGTGACCTTTTTATGACCATGTCCTAGATTGTTGCCTTAAATTTGTTGGTGGGTTTTGCGGTCGTCTTTGTTGTGGAGGTTATGTTTGAGCATCATTGCTACATTGTAGCGCTTTTAAATAAAACAATGAACCAAGGAGTGAAGTTTTCTACTTTGGTGTACTAGTTGCAATTTGTGAACATGCGTGTACTGCAAGTTAATGTTCGATATTTGCGGACTAGAATCCTATGGCAACAATGCAATGAACGGATTGTTCTATTCCATCTATACAGCAAGAATTTTGTTCTGGATGTTTCCCATAATAGGAGATGGCCAGGCTCATACCAAGCTGCAATAGTGCTTAGATCAAGTGCTATGGATGTACGAACACTTAGAGGCACATTGTCTAGAGTGTCTTGCAGAGGAATCCATCATCAAGGAGTAGGCAACTGAAGACATGCCTCGATATTGATATGGAAGAGGGACTTGACAATGTCCCAGGCACAAGTAACCTCTTTAGAAAGGGGGGAGCATTAGGATATGAATGCATATGATAAAGCAAAACCCAAGGAAGGAGGGGCCTAATGGCAGCCTTATGAAATGGAAGATAATGTTGAATTGACCACGTCAACAACCTCAAACCAGAAGAATTGTCCTTACCAATAAGAAGCCTCCAAATAAACTTCAAGATCATCACTGTACTTTGGAGGTTTAATGCACTTCGCTCAAGCAATCTTCACCACAGCCCCTTCCTCATTTCCACATCAAATGAGGTTCCTGACAATACAAACAATCTCCTCCATCTTACACTAAGGGGCTAGTAGAGCAGATGCTATGTGAACATGAGTATTAGCTATAATGATTCTTCGGGCATGGACAATTTAGTTGTATTCCACCAAAATAAGTGCATTTGTAGCCCTCTAATAATTTTATCTAAAGCATCCGATGTAGAGATGTGAATCCTAACATCGGATAATGAGTAACTTCATGATCTTGCCATGTAGAAGTACCTTTATGAGAGTCCAACAAATTGTACAACAGGTATGTGTACCTAAGGTTAAGCAGCCTTCTACTATTAATGATTGGAGGCCTATCTCCTTGTTGTCCTCTGTGCATAAGATTATTGCGAAAGCCCTGGCAGAGAAGTTGAAGCCGGTGTTGACTTCTTCCATTAGTAAGGTGCAGTCTGGGTTTGTCCCTGGGAGGAACATTTTGACTAATGCTGCCGCAGCTTATGAGGGCCTTTATTGGGCCAGAAGAACAGGTCAAGGCATTGCCTATCTTAAGCTTAACTTTGCCAAAGCTTACGATAGTGTCCGTTAGGAGTTTTTGTCCGCCATGATGTTAGCGTTGGGCTGTGGTCCATGCTTTACAGAGACAATCATGAAGTCGCATAGGTCAGCCACGCCACTACGGTGGTGTTGGGGTGAACCCTCCACCTTTTTCTCCTTAGGCAGAGGGGTGCGCCGGGGTGCCCTTTGGCGCCGCTTTTGTTTACGATTGTGTATGAGGCAATCGGCCTCAATTGTTTTTGGTCAGCAGTGGAGGAGGGGAGTGGTGGATGGGCGGATGCGGGATGGTAGCCGCCAGATTATTAACCGGTTTGCCGATGACACTTTCCTCTTCTTGGTGGCGTAAGAGAGGAATTTATGGAATGTGAAGGGTTTGTTGGATACTTTCTCCTTGGCCTCGTGCATTCTTCTGAATTGGGGTAAGTGTCTCGCATTATGGGCCCCGGTGACTCCACCTCCCCTTGTTTGGCTCTATTCCCTTGGAAGGTGCTTCCGTGTAATCGTGTACTAAGTCTGTTGGGTATTCCCTTTGGAGGGGATGTTTCCATGGGGAGGGTGTGGGATGAGATTTTGCGGTGGGTTGCGTAAAACACCTCAATTGGTGGAAGGGTAGCAAGTTGTCCATGGCGGTGTAGGATCACTATTGCCAAATCAGACTTTGTAGCACTCATGTGTATCTGAAAGATCTCGATGCTAGCTCCTCGAGGGTAAGATACGTGCTTTGGATAAGATTGTTCAAATTTTGTGTGGGGCGGGATGATAAAGGGGCGGTTGTTAAAGTGGCTTTGGAAGTGTCTCCGAGGAGGATGGGGGCTTGGCCATTCGGATTTGGCGCCGCATAGTAAGGTGTTGGTCTCCAAGTTTGTTTGGCGATTCTCGCAGATGGAGCATCTTCTCTGGTGCGTTTGTTGTTGCATCTCTTCGCCATTGTGTGGCGCTTGAGAAGCCAGTCGTGGCATGTGGAGTTGCCCCGGCACGTTGTATGGTCTCCCGCCTTTCCCACATGCATCCCCTTTTTTCACGTGAGTGTTGCGGGCTTGGGATCATGTGCGAAGTGCTCTTCCGGCTAGATTATGCCTCGCTTTATCACCACTCTTCTCCTTTCTTGTGGGTTCCTCTACCCCCAAGCAAGACTTGCCCTTATCGCCATCAGGCATGCTCTGGACGCTGAAGTTCGCTGGAGGCGAAGCCGTCAGGCTCACCTTTGGAGGATTGATATTGGGGTGGTCAGCTAGCTTCGCGGGGAGTTCTTCGAAGCTCGCCGCCGAGGGGCGCTGGACCGCTATCCGGGAACACGGCGGGAGTATTCCGCTACACATACCTCCTCGTGAGATGATGTGGTGGTGCGGAGTTTGGAAGGTTCATCCCGATGTTGTGTCTTCTTGCTTTGTGCGGTCTTCTTCACGGGCTTTGGCTATTCATGACACACCGCCCCTTCGTGCAAGTGGTCTCTCGCCTTCCTGTTCTCGATGGCGCCGGTTTGGACGTGGACATGGAGCTCACTTCCCCACCGGGTTAGGGTGCTTCTCGGTGGTGGTGGGGCCAGATCGTGGTGAATGCCCTTGTGAGTCGGTTTAGGCCGGGTGTGAGCCCCGTCCGCCCTTGTTGTGGCCTTCATCGTGAGACCGTGGAGCATTGTCCGGTTTTATGCCCTCACTTGCGTGTGCCCGGGATTGGGTTAGGGCTCTGCTTCGAGTGAGATTGACTAGCCGCCAGCTTGCCGCTTCATGTGTATCTCGGTGTTTGGTCGCTCTTACGCAAACAAGCCTTGCATTTGTCGTGGCTTGGTTGGTGTGACTGATTTGGAAGCGGGGCGGCGGTTGTGGATCTTTTCGGGGGATTCAGCTGACCGCAAACCTCTCTGATCCTCGACTTAGGTACAAGCTATTTCAAAGCTTTTCGATGTTCCCCTGAGTAGTAGAATGGAAGTTTGCCATTTTACGGACTTCTTGGGTGTTGTAGATGGTGATGGTGGTTTCAACAAAAAAGTGGGAGTTGCTGCGCTTTTTCCGTGAGTTTGTTGTGGAGTGTCGAGGTATCGCTGTCTCTTTGGGGCAATTCTCCTTCCTCCTCACTTGCTTTGTAACATTATCATTCTTTTAATATATTGATGACACAGTTCTTCAAAAAAAAAAAAAAACAAATTGTACAACAAAAGCAAATAACAAGACTAGCCATAAGAAATGACTGCAGCAAGCCCAATTTGGCAAAGAATAGAACCTATCAAAATTAAGATAGCACAACCCAGCATCCCGGCACTCCTACCTTGCCATCTCGACCACCACCATGAAAAACAAGGGAGAAAACACAACCAAAAAGGACCCTTAGATCGAAATACGGTTTTGTACATGTAACTAACTAAAATACTCCAATGACACTAATTTTCAAAATCCTTTCCCTACATACCAAAACCATGGGTTCTCTGCTCACGTCAACTTTTGCAACATCCCAACAAGAAAGCAAGAAATAACTTTTTAGCACTAAGAAACTTATTTTCTTGACTTTGCAAACCTTCCATGTCACAATATAAATATATGTATCCAAATACGAATACGATCCCTAAACCTTAATAAAAATTTATATTATTTTCATACGTTGAGCTGAAATGAAAATATAACGTGCCAAAATTGACAGTTTCATATGATATTGGCAATGGTTTGCCGAGAAACATGGGATCTTTTTTTTTTTTTTGGCTTGTCTACGATGGTCTTAAAAGGGAAGCTCTTCTTCTATTTGATGCGGAGATGTGAAGGCACGACATCATGCACAGGTGTTGCATGTGCAGTGCTGTGGTGTATGCGATCATGGACCACAGGTCATGGCGGCGATCCATGGTCAGGACCCGCCGAGAGCAGCAGTGTAGATGATGTAAACCCACAGCAGTAGATTTGTGGAAGTTGTAAGCCTGGCAGTTTCAATGGGTCTTATTCTATCTTACAAATGAAAATACGCAAATATAGCCGCAACCAACAAGCTGTTATTCAGTGCCAACGCATGTAATAAATTTGCTGCTTTATAGTGTGGCAATTCTTTCACAAAGCGTGCCTTATTTCTTAGGCAAACAATAGTATTCTTCTTTGTGCTTTCCTAGTGACTTGATTGTCAATCTGTGTCCTCAGGTCTGTTACAGATTGTCAATGGTTTCAAACCATGTATTCCATTTAATTCCATGTAGTTTCATATATAGAATATGTTGTATGGGGAGCATTCTTTTGTACAGGGGTGTGATGTGTATTTTACTTGATCCTTGATTTGGCATATTCTTGTGAATATGCCGGGATCCAACGATTCCAAAAAACCCATAAGGAGTGACCCATAATTGCTCATCAAACAATATCTTAGTTGCCTATAGTTTGATTGAACGTTCTGAAACCAAAAGAATATGTTCATGCTTTTTGGCACTACGAAACATTTAAAATAAACAAAAAGAGGGCAAAATACACCGCGGGACGTTCTCTTCTTTCCTTTCGAATTTTGGCTATGGCGACCTCCAGAAAGGATGTTAAGCGCAAGGCTGCAGAAGACGCCGATCCTCCACCAAAGCTCGTCAGAACTGATGACGATAACATTGTAGCTTGTGAGGTTAGTTTTTCTTGAGCTGTTTTTTTGCTTGATCCTTTAGTCTGAAAAAACAATCCTCTGTTTTAAGATTTCAAAGACTCGCAAGGTGATCGTCAAGAAATGGCAAGGTCGTGTTCTGGTTGATATTCGGGAGTTCTATAACAAAGACGGCAAGACACTTCCTGGAAAGAAAGGTACGGAATAAAAGGAGAAACAATGTAATTTAGGTTTTATTCAACTAAGCTTCCAATCGAACCTTTTGCTGATAAGTGATATACATTTGGTGTAGGCATTTCTCTTACACTAGACCAGGTAATGCGCATCGCCCCTAAATATCATGTAATTTTTTGGCTCTTTTTAACGTTCTTATTCTGAAATCTTACAGTGGAAGACTTTGCAAGAACATATTGAGGAGGTGGATGCTGTCATTGCAGATTTTGGTAACTCATAATCTGCCTCTGTTTTTGGTAGGATCATCCTGAAGAGGCACTTAAAGTGTGTATAATGATGCAACATTGTGATGCACTCTTCTTCTTTTTTGTGGGAGTGTGTGTTCAAAGCCCAGCTCCATTTATGGAAGGCAAAAAGTTTTGTTACACTGCGGAATGTATATATGACCAAATTGTTTCAGATATTCAGCTTGTTTATCTTCAGCTGTTCTGAGATTGAAATATAACTTTTGTACCAGAAATATAAATCAGGTGAGTTTCTATTGACAAAATGTAGCTTTATGATGTCTTGTTCTTACATTCATTTAATGAAATTTAGAAGCCGGCTTAATTATATTCTTACATTATAAGGAACGTCTTTAAGATGTAAATTTTTTCATCTCTTAATGTCTTTGCATCAAAACATAAAATAAATTCAATCTGCTTATTTTCTTGCTATTAACTTAATGAGTTGCAAAGATGGAAATGACCAAGTTAGATATGAAGCCTGCTACTCTGAAATCCAGATGCTAGTATGAACAATAGCATGGAAACTAGATAATACAGATTCATTGTGTATGCCTCTTCAACAGGATTGGTTTTGGGTCCTGGGAACTGGAGAGTTTTTTTTTTTTATATGATTAATATAAAAAATGTGGAATCCAGTATCAAAATAGTATGCCTCCAACAAATACTCGTATGTTGTGCAGTCTTTACATGCACAGGTAAACCATTAGTGTCAAAGTCTTTGTCATTCATTAGTTTATATCAGCTTTTTTTCCATGGGCAATGTTTGAACCTTCCAGAAGGTATTGCTGATGTTATTCAATGAGTACATTCGGATTTCCAGAGTGGAAGCAATTAAGTTGTGATACCTTTTATATAAAGCCCACGTGAAAGCCATACGTGGCCTTTATATACAAAAGATTTTATGTACATATAAAAGATTAACCTTTATTCTCGAGTAGCCATACTGCGAACGGGGACATGTCACAATGCATTTTACAGGTTTTCCAAGAAAAGAAACAGACGCAGACAATCCAGGTTGCTCGGCGGCACACGCGCGGCAGAGGCGGCACATTCGCGGCTCTGCCGCTCGTGCGCTGCCTTGGCTGGCAGGCGCTGCCGAGAAACTTTTCCGGCCAGAATCTTGACGGTCGGAAAATATCATATCAACGTAATGATAACTGCCCGGGATTCCATACTGGAAAAATTTTCGACATCTACAAGGTTTTTCCTCCAAAACAATTTTTCAATGTGGCGAAACTCCTTTCTTTTTCTGGCTAGTGTTGCTCAGCAAGAGAATCAATCATTTGGTATGTTAGTGGAAGCAAGAGATGTAGCAGGTGTGTCGGTTGTGCAGAACGCTCATGTGGCAGGTGTGACAATTGTGCAGAAGGCTCTTACAGCAGTTGTGTCAGGTCTGGAGGATTCCGGTCGGTTAATATACAATGATCGAAAATCAGTGCATGGTGGTTGAGCAGTGTATCGATGATGAATATGATGAGGATTTTCATAAGGAATTAAGCATGGTGTACCCTTTGAGTACACAAGCACTTGGAAAATTTCAGGCTCCTATTATCAGCAATTTTGGAACTTTCACAGGATGCACTTTCAATATCGGGATGGATACAAATCAGCTGTTAAGCATAATTTCTGTAGTTGTTATGAAAAAATGAGTTTCTGAAGTTGGAGTTAGAAATCGGGAGTTGCAGTTCTAGAGATTGGAACTCTGAACTGTGATAATTGTGGGTGGAACTTTCATGCTGATAATTGTGTGAAAATTTGATTTGAAAATTTCTGTGTATAAAAATTTTGAAATCTGAAAGATTGATCCGAGTTCTATAATCTGGTGTAATATTTGTTGTATTTAAATTGTGAATATTGTGTGAAATTTCTATTGAAATCTGAATTGTATAATAATGTGTGATAAAAAACAAGTTGTATAATCTGCAAAAGAAACTTGGTGGAGGTGAAATTACACCTTCTAAAACATATAGATTTTTACAGGAATCCCATGG
Source organism: Isoetes taiwanensis (assembly GCA_021234155.1). Taxonomy (NCBI): domain Eukaryota; kingdom Viridiplantae; phylum Streptophyta; class Lycopodiopsida; order Isoetales; family Isoetaceae; genus Isoetes; species Isoetes taiwanensis. The sequence continues at coordinate 82,832 of JAJEKV010000240.1, forward strand.
CAGTTATCATTATATACATATAAAAGGTTAACCTTTATACCCGAGTAGCCATACTGCCAATGGGGACATGTCACAACGCATTTTACAGGTTTTCCAAGAAAAGAAACAGAAGAAGACAATCCAAGTCACTCGACAAGGAAAGGAAAAAAAAAACACTACAAGACAATCCAAGTCGCTCGACAAGGGAAGGAAAAAAAGAGTGTCACATTCGGGGGAAAAAATATTTATGGCAAAATTTAATAGGGACGGCTCTCTCCAAGTCGCATCTATATCCAAGATCTGGTTATGGATAAACATCCAAGATCTGGCTATGGATAAAAGACTTCTAGGAACGGATGAACAGGATCCGATAGCACAAACCGCCTCCCGGGGAGATGCCTACTTCAAGGACGGTCAATACTTGATGATGGGGAGGAAAATGAATATGATTGGGAAGACTTCTGTGACGTTCCCCGAAAATATATGCCATAAATACGTATAATTTTGGGCCATGTCACCGTACAAATCTACCATTTATAGCCTTGTACACTATAGAAAGTGGAAAAGGGAGCATGGCTAAGTTATTTGCATAACTTAGCCAACCTTAGGCTTAAGGCCATTTCCACATGGCCTTACCCTATTGGGCACCCGCCACATAGAATCACCCAATTGGAGCCATGTGGCAGTTACATGGAACCGGGTAAAAGCATGTTAGGGTGTCCCTTAAAAAGTATTATTTAGTGACAAAAAAAGTACCTAAAAAGGTAGCCAGAGCTGGGTACTGGGTACCTGTGTAATATCTCAATATAAAGTATGTTTTAGAACTTTTTATACATATATTGGTCTCCGATAGCATTATCTTTATCTTAACTTTGAATATTAACACGTCCTTGACTTTTATTTTGAATTTTTGTATTTGTTTCAATGAAAAGAAAAATGAGAAAGTACCCAGTTCTGAAGTACCTAGTGTATGTACTTTTGCAGGTTCCAAAAGTGGTACACCCTAACATGCTTTTACCCAACCCTAACCTATAAGTACCCTAACCCTAACCCTAATCCTAACCCTAGGTTATTTTTCAGCTCCACCTGCCTTGAGATCTGTTCTTCGCTCGGAACTCCATTTCGAACATCGTTTGTTGCGGTGTAGCTCAGATCGACAGTCCCAAGGCAGTGCGCTCATCAGAAGGAGGAGGAACCAGCCGACTCATCAACAAGTCATGGAGACCCCATGAGTTGGAGGAAGTTCGTCTGGAGCAGGTATTCAGAGTAGCTTCATAGGTAGATCATCTGGAACCTAGAATTCCAGATGAGCTAGTATCTTATCTTTTTTTCTTTTTCTTTTTTCTTTTTTTGGGAGAAACGACAATATTGAATCCACATATTGATGATGCAAATATAGCTGACATGGTTGCCATATCATTTTATCTTCAGCAAGCTAATCAGGTTCGGAAAATAGATGCATATTTATCCATTTGGCTTTTGTATTGTCTGGTGATGCATTAGCTATCTTGCACTAGCAAGGTATTGGCTAAGCTTAGTAACATCGCTAGATTCTAAGAGTCGAACTGTGAACAATGCATATGGCAATTCTGGACTTTGGGTTTTGGAATAAATATGTTTTGCCATTAAGTTATGCATCATAACTAAGGAGCACATTGAAAATCATTGATTATTGAAGAATTCAAAATATCCAGACCTAGAAGCTATTATTGAGCCATGCAACATAGCTATTTCCATCTTGGTATATTGAAAGACTGAAACCTGGACTTATATTGATTGGCTGCTAAATGTATTATTCTAGATCAGTTAAGGGTAGCTTAATGTCATCTACGTTTGTGATTTATGTGAATCTGTTCAATAATGTAATTGGTTAAGCAGGCTTATAAATGCATAGGTGGCATATGTGAAATTAATGGCTAAAAAATAAGTTCTAGCCTGATAAGGGCTATGGAATCTGAAAATAGAACTTTAAGCAGTGATATTGCATTTAAGAATTATAGAATATATAATTTGTATGGCCATTGAGATATGCATCACAGTAATGGAACACTAGAAATGGCTGAATATTATCTATTACTATCTTACTGTGGACTTGAATGAATTGCCATATATCTATTAAGGGAGATGTATGACCATAGGCGAGTAGCAATTGAGTTTGAAATATTTTATTCTATTGGACAAAGTCATTTCTGACGTGCATGATGCAAACCACAATTGGATTAAAGAGCCGTTGCCTTTGTTGAACACATGTACATAAAGTACCCACTATCCAAGAGATACTGGTTTCGAGCAATAGAATGGCTGCAAATCATTCCCATTGTAGAGGTAGAGATCTCCTAGCTCGCCATGAATCTGAATCCGATAAATCCCACTAGACCATAGCCCAGCCTAAAAATGATCCAAAATATGGTGCATTGTTGGAGAACCCTCTAGGTCATCAAGATGCCGAACAAGCAAAAAGTTCAAGAACTAGCAATCCACATAGCCCTTCCTTAGAAAGTGAAATCCAAAGTCTCCCGCACTTGAATCTCAGGATTTTTAATCCCGTAACCTGATCGCATTTGCTAGGATACATAGAAACTCCCATATGTACCTAAAATATTTAGTGAAACCAACAATGAATTGGAATAGGCTGCCACACTATTCCAGAAGCTGCCACCTTCTTTCAGGGTCTGATCCTCTGCCTCCAAATCAGCCTGATCAATCAAAAATCTAGATAATGATGGAAAATTACTGATCTTAAACAATTAGCTTGAAGTTAACGAAGCTTAGAACAAGCCCAACCCACCAGACCACTCTTCAGGGCCTAGTCTCAAAATATAAACTATGAAGAGACCATAATACACCACCAAAGACTATGAAAATTGATAAATCACTCTGCCATGGCCACAGATAAAAACAAACCTGTTGCTTCCATCCTCTTATTCTACGTACTTCCGCCAGTAAGAAATGGAAAAAAAAGGGAACTTTTCAGCCAGATTATATTCGAAAGATTTAAATGCGGATCACCTGGGTGAAGGCCATGGATCCTTGCCTGTGAGTCAAAGCAGAAGTCCTTTCGCCTGGCCATAAATTAAAGTTTTGCCCTATACCAAACCATCCTCCATCCGGAGAAACGCTACAACCTCTTAGTTCCTATTATTATGCGGCCTGTGCATAGGAACCCATCCGGCTACGGGAGCTATGAAGTGACTTAGCACTATATAACGAGGCTTGTGGCTAAGCGGAGGGAGGTTGAGCATGGCTACTGGGGACCCATAACGTGTTAGGCCTATGGCCGGTCACTTCATGTGGGCCGGATATGGGTCCGACACTTCCTGGGTCAATGGTGTCGCCCTGGCTCTCAAGAGTTGCAGGTGTTGGCCTGGCTCTTATTTTGGGGAGTTCAGTCGGGTACGAATCACGTGTTGCCACGATTCTCTAGCCGCCCATGGAACCACTAGACCTCGAAAAGGGAAGATGCAACCCTTCCTACCTCATCGGACTGGGGAGATGCAACTCGGAGTAGTCCCAATGGGCGATACCATAGGATTACGTATTCGGCAAGTTATAGTCACGTCAGAGCCCGATGTAGCACGTCTGCAAAGTATAAGGGGCGGATGGAGTGGCCAACCCTAGCCATTGTCTGTAGCCAGCCCCACCATGGTTATACCTCGGTCTGCTCTATCTTGAGGCCCAGCTGTCAGTCTACTTACCTTACGAGTCAGAGCCTGAGTAGGAGCTCATATGTTTTACGGCATGTTGATATCTTTGATGTATCTATGTATGTATGGATGTGCTACCCTTCGAGGTAGTTGGATGTATGGTTATTATTGCTGATGTTATATTATGAATCTGTTGTTATAGAAGCCCATAGGGGAAGGGCGCAGAAGACATCTTCGTGTCCCCTTCTTGCACTAAAGATATCTTGGGTGCCGGATAGAGGGAGGGCCCATGCGGTCGGAGGGCTTGCTGGGGGATTTCCCATAAGATGTATGACAGGTGTCGTATATTTGATGGGGAGCGTCACAACTTCGGCACTGGCAACACTAGTGTCTTACAAGAGGATAGTGAAGATACAACTGAAGATATTTAAAGAAGGTAAATGCTATGGATAGGGAAGAATTGTTCAACAATACGCAATACCAGAACAATGGGGTAGAAGACGGTGAAGGAAGAGATCAAATCAGACTGTAATCAAAATCTCAGTTCTAAAGGCATTTGTCCACACACCAGCATTAAATTTGCCTACCCTAACACCACCATCCTTTCTAGCATTAACAACACCTTTGTGGATGGAATGGCTTCTCTGCAACTAACGTGCTTAGCTAATGATGGTAATACTAACTCCCACCGAAAATTTAGATTTATGCAGATGGTTCAAAATATAGCCTTAGATGATGTAGACGCATGGCGTTCCTAGAGACTTATCGAAAAAACAGTCCCATAGACAAAATCCAAAAAGATGGGCGAGAAGGACTCGAGATCCAAGTAAGTGTCTTTCCTATCGTGGAATATTTATGTGGTGCATGTGGCTTCCAATGGCAAACCAACAGATGGGATTATTAAATCCAAATTCTGAGCCGAAGAGTTGACTCTAGGTGAAGACCTTGAGGTAGAAATAGATGCTGACATACCCAAAGACAGTGATTTGCTAAGCAGATATCTGCAGACAGATGAGGACAAAAAAAGGTTCATATTAAAATATTAAGGAGACCATATATTTAAGCGAAGAAAATATAAATACAGTAACTAAAGGCTATTGGAAATGCGTCTTGGACTACCTTGGTGGACGGATCCCTCTATCCTATGGCCCGGACCATATGTTGGGGCCTCAAAGCACCTCTCGTTTTGATTATGGTCATTTATGATTAGGGTTGCCTATAATTTTGAAATATGAAATGCAGGTTCGCCTGAGGTTTTGGAATACGAAATACATGGACTGGTCTCTATATGAACACTGCCTAAGGCTTTAGAATATGAAATGCGAACACTCAATATCTACCAAAATAATTCAATATCCGCATAAGAATGCTTTAACCAATGCAACCAACGAGCTAACATGCTAAGATGCTTATTTTTTCTATTGAACCTATGTTTTTTTTCCTTAATAATAACACATTCAATTGTTTTAGCCGTATGGCCTGTGGTAATAAGAATGGTGATTTATGCATCTATATCAAATCCTTCTGGAACCCCCTACTATTGTGCTCCATATTCATCTAGAAGATCTATAGTAAACTATTGTATATTCATATGATACATCAATGTAAGAAGAAACACGTATCTGCAAATTTTTCTGTTCTTCTTTTTCTTTTTCCATTCTCTTTTCAAGTTGCTAGTAACCAACAATGTATGAGGTGATTTTCAAACACTTGTATATTATTATTCATGCGTAAACTCCATGGTCACAACACTACCACTTCTTGAGCTTCTAGCCGAGCCAATACTATCTATCCTAGAGAAGCTATGAATGCTGCTTCTACTAGAAATAGATCCTCGACTTGACGATGAAATAAGACTTGATCTTACACTAGATGTATTTGATGGCATTTTAAATCCAGCATCAATAATACGTTCTTGAACAATTTCTGCAACGTCCGGATTCTCTTGTATAAGGGCTTTTAACTTATATAGAACATCCGTAGTTGTTTCTTTAAGCTCAGCGAGTTGCATTTCCTTCTGAACTCTTTCTGCATCTTCCCTATAAAGTTCAAAACTAGTTAGCTGTAATACACTCATTGCCAATGCACATAATATGATTGTCATTTGGATAGATATTAGATCTTTTTGTGGCGGGTATACAATGGTGTCAAATTTATACACTCTTGTTATTTATATCAATATAGAAGGTGATCAATTAGACTAGAGAAAACTTTTAGTGGAATCTAATCTCTAGATACTTTCATATACAACTCATCCTTTTAGTGGAATCTAATCTCTAGATATTTTCACATACAACTCATTCAGATATAATATACTATAGTTAGGAGTATTGCATTGAATAGAATATAAAGTTCAACATCCATGGAGACCATGAAGACTATTTAGGCCATGGGATCCATACAACGAGTAGTGCAACCTAGAACATCACAGAACATAATGAAAATGTGATAAAGCATGGGCAAATGCCCAGATGAAACTAGAACTTGGCCCGAAGGCTAGACAATCAAATCAAACTCTACATTATATGCAATACTATATGGTCCAGATTATCCCCAGTGGTTTAGAATAATTGTTTTACATCCACAATAAATTGCCGACCTTTTTTTAAGTCATGCTTCTCTCATTTTGTATAATTCCTCCATACACTTGCAAAGTTAAAGAATATAGAATAGAAGAAGAGTGGTATTCTTGTACTGAGAAGTTTGTACTCTTGAGATGATTGTTATGCCTAAGATAAGGAGATGACTAAGCGCCTCTTGGAAACGTTCCAGAGATGGCGAAGGCGACCATGTCTTACAGTCCTAACTGACAAGCATAGACTACTCTGTGCATGACATTATGCAAAAAATGCAAAGCCTCATCCCAATATGAAGAAGTGGTTGTCTTCGCCTCCGAGTGAGGACACAAGAATATATAATGTGCAAGAAGGATGAATTAGACTATTATTTGTTGGTGTTATATGCGTGTCCTTAAATTAGTTGATATCGTGATGGCATTAAAGTGATCCTCGCCAAATCCCCTCCCCAACACACAACCCAAAAAAAAAAAAAAAAATCATGTAACTTTTGGCTTTTTAGTGATACGCATGGGCAAATCCTCTCTCTAAGTAAGTAACTTAATAGTCTTTCAAACTCCCAACAACGATGTTCTAGTTCGGGGCAAAGAGTGGCGCATATCACTTCTCAATGCTACTAGTCCAAATTATGTTTTTAGCTTCTGTTATGGGATTGGTGGTAAAAGCTCCAATAAAATATCAAAGTAGATTGAAACATGGATCTAATAAAGTACCAAAGCTAGCATCTCCAAGGATAACATGCCTTTTTCATCCTTTTTTTAGTTTTCTTTTAAAGGAATAGCGGGCTCTGGCTTTATATACTTAGAAAAGGAATTGTTTTACCACCAATTAGGCCATCAACGAGTAAGTAGGGCTGAATTTAAATTAATGTTATGATAACATTATCTAACAGCAGTGAGTTGGGCAAATAAAATTATATGGTATTTAACACAAGGGCACATTTAATCTCCATGAACAACTATCTCTACAAGAGCTCACTAGTTTGTGACATTATGTGAATGTTTCTTTCTTAAAGATGCCTTTGGGATACCAATAGCATGTGGCATTACAACGAACACATCAATCGTGCTCCGATATGGTGGGCCATGTAAGTACTTCTTAGCACATCTGCCTATGAACAAGCATCACACAATTATATCTACTCGTACAAATGTAGAACGCCTCAGAATTGAAACAAGCAAGTGAATTAAGGAGTCGATATAATGCAGAACTTGTAACTGTTGTTGAATGGGAGACCTAGAGCATAAAAGCCACATTTTGGGGTTATCCGAGGGAAGTATACTACTTTGTTAACATCAACTCCATTTTTGTATGAGCTTTTATAGATATAACATTCAAGTGGTTGCTCTTGCATATTATATTCTAGAAGTCATAAAAAATGTTTATAACATTCTATCTAGTGCGAGTACGCTACTTTGTTAACATCAACTCCATTTTTGTATGAGCTTTTATAGATGTATCATTCAAGTGGTTGCTCTTGCATATTATATTCTAGAAGTTATAAAAAACGTTTATAATATTCTATCTAGTGCGAGTACATTGATCTGTCTATATTTCTCACTACGTTCATTACTATCAAGGTTTTGCCCTTCAAAATTATTGGGCCGAGATATTTTAATTCTAAGGGTAATGACTATATTTATATTCTTTATATATGGACGATAGAAAATCAATCCTATATAATTTAATTATATTCTTAGCACTTAGACCCTTCTAAAGAAAAGAGATGTTAATGAAAGGTCGTTAAAGACGTCATTCCTATCATTTAGTAGTATATATTTATCTATATATCTAAAGAAAGGAGATGCTAATCAAACGTCTTTTAGTAATATATATTTAGTAATATTGACTTTAAAATAAATACGCCAGGGAGTGCGCCATCTACTATTTGTGCCTCATCTATAGACATGTTAAAATTTGACTTCATATTGCGTTAAGTTAAACTCACCCTAACGATCCTTTTAAATCTTTGGAGAGGCGTTGAAAGTGGATTGTGGCCCTCCTTTGTTTTTGAGCTTGTTTCTCTTCATCTTTTGTTGCCAACTCTTCTTGTTTTTGTAAATCCTTCAACATCTCTAGAAATTCGCTTTTTTCTTTTTCTCTATTTTCTAAACTTTCTTCCATATTTGCTACTTCCTGTTTAGAAACTTTGGATCATAATAAGATAAATGTGCCAACACTGCATTATATGAATGCAATGGAACATATAAATAGCCTAAAATTAGTAAAACATTATGATCTTAACATTGTGTATAGTATGGAAGGGTTTGCATCTAAACCAACAATGGTAATGAGAACCAAGCATGCATTACTTTAGACTTCCACAAAGCTCAAGATGCATACGCTCAATAAAATATATTTTATTGTTTGCCTCTTTTTTTTTCAAAGAAGACAGATTTTATCGAAACACTAAAGCACATACATGTGAAAAAAGCAAAGGCAAGAATACGGATACTCAAGATCCACTAAGTGAAGCATACCTATACATAAGAATTGGAGAATTGAATTGAATCTTAGTTTTACTGTCCATGGAGATTAAAAGATCTGTGGGACCCAATACAAGAAAGAGCACAACCACCCCATTATTATCCAAGATTAAAAAATCACCGCCACGAAGGGTTTTAGAGGAAAAACCCTTATTAGTAATGACCTGGCTTTGTAGAGTAGTCCAAGTATTGGGATAAACTGTTGGAAGCACTTGTTGACTTATTAATGCCACTTGGAAGAGAGCCAACACTATACTGGCCTAAACAGATCATATCCAGAAAAAAATTCTTAATGGTCTCGATAGCATTTGCTTAATAAAATAGGGAAATGATTTTCACGTTCTGCCGAAGAATTACAAATCCGACCCCTTTATGGTTACGCCGTGCGGGGCTCAGCTAGAGGTTTCCCACCCACGAGCTCCAGCCCCCAGGCGGAGGCTCTTCTTTAACGGCGGTCGGGCCGGCAGCAATAATACAATACGCTCCTTACTTTAGGACCAATCTTGATAATTTGGCATTTAAGTACATCTAACTATATCCAAAACTATATCTGCTTCCATTAGGAGGAAGGGAGTTGAAGGTGTCAAATTAGATGGAAGAAGAATTCTGCATCCATTAGCAACTTATGCATAGAGTTCACGAGTAACTCATGTTGACAAAGACACATTGAGATATCTGCTTGTTCTGGAGGTATATATGCTAGAAAGTCAACTATTTTCTACCAATATCAAGATTTTCAATAACCTTCCAACTTTGCTAGGTCAACATGAATGGACCTCTTTGATTTAGCAAAGTTGAACTCAAGTTTGATGGTTACTCAAAGGGATCCACCAACAGATGGAGAATATCATCAAGTGTCCACAAGTCTGCCACCCCATACACTAAATACTAGTGAAAGATATTAAGCCTAATCTTTGCATTTTGAAAATTAGTGTGGTGATAAGAAAAAGCAGTATTATATGCATCATGTACAAAATTCACGAGATCCATCCTCCATAGACAAGTGAATAACACCATCTTGAGCGACACTACAGAATAACTGTAACAAGACTTTCGTCACAATTGTAAATAGCAAAATGGAGCTAGTGGGCAACCTTGATAGACAATTACATAACCATTTGATATTTGGATCTCTAATAAAATGATCCAAATTATGAATTTCAAAGAATTGAATTGAATTGATTTTTATAGTCCACGAGAGACGATTATGGGACCCAAACAAAGAATATAGCAAGCATATCTTTGCTAGGATTACCCCCCCTTCTCCCCCTTCCCCCCCCACCAAAAAAAAAGGGACTTTCGAGGGAAAAACTTTTGCAATAGTAGATATCTTTGAGGCTGTATAATGATACACCATGCTACATTTTAATCTCAGTGTCGTGTTTGAGGATATAACTGAGTGCATGCATTCATGCAGTCTTGGAGAAAAGATCCCAGCAAACCCACCGAAGTAGTGTCTAGCAGTGCATGAAGCACCTGGTTAGGCATAATCAACTCAGCATAGGGGGCTCGGATGTGGATGAATGTTGGACATTGTTGCAATATGTGACATTCGTCTTCAATGGCGCCCTGCTGGCAATTTTCTCCTAGAGATAGCGTTCTGTTTAATATCATGCCATTTTTGTCAGAACACTCTTCTTGAGATATATAATGACCATGCATATAGTATTATATGCAGTTTGTTGATGGCACTATACAACACTTCTAAGATCAAACTAAATTGATAAAGATGAGTCTAAATCAAATTGACTAAATTTTGAATTTCTATAATATAAAAAATAGATGGGCACAAAGCTGGCCAAGGATAAAAGAGCAGTATAAGGAATCTATGGCATTTTCAAAAGCATTGCTAAGATAATTCAAAGTTTTCAAGAGGGTAGCTATTTGGGGTATGTAGGATCTTAAAACCCAAGCAAAATAATGCATTGATATATATATTTGTTGTAGTGATGAAGAGTTTGAAAAAAATCATTCATGGATGATCAATTCCATATTAATACTACCTATTCAGTCCACTCGTAATAGGTGATGTCGCCTCGCAGCAAAAACATTTTGGCACTGCCGAGTCTGGCGGCTCTGTAAGTTTTTCTTTTGCCAAAATGTCTTCTAGAAGAAGGGGGGAGGGGAGGTTTCACTATTGAACGTAATGAGAAGTTGTTTCAAATTTCTAATAACTAAATGCCATGTAGCATTAGAAAAAACCTGGAAAGCTCTATTTCGTATAAGAGGAAGTTCTCTTACAAGACATTCATGGCATAGAAACCATGCTGAAATGTCTTGACATATCAAGAATATCGTGTGAATATATAGCAAAATAACAAGGGGTTCCAAGGGGATTTAATATAGATATAATTCCTAAAACCATAGACCATATCCCTAAAACAATTCAATGGGTTATTATACAAAAAAACATAGATTTAAGATAAAAAAAATAGATTTAAAATTAAAAAAAATAACTCACGATAGCTTACTGGTTAGATTGATTAGGGTAGTCTTATTAGGATGTTGAGTTATTTTGGTAGATGTTCGAGCCCCCGTTTTTCATATTCTAAAACCTTAAGCGAAGCCGTATAGAGGCTCGATATATCATTAAAACCTTAGGCAAACTCGTATTTGACATCTTAAAATCATAGGCGCACCCAATCATAAATGAGCATACGCAAAACGAGAGGTGCCCAGAGGCTCAAAGATCTGATGCGGGTCGTCGGATCGACAGATCCGACGACTGTGATAGTCCAGGGTGCACCTCGTTTAGAATATGTAGAAACAATTTAATTGTGAATTCAGTGAGCTGACGTGATGATTGGATAAAAAAGAATTAGAAAAGGACTTTTATCTCAATGTGGAAGCAATCCTAGTATGAATTCAGTGCTAATATGACGATTGGATAAAAAGAACTACGGTAGTGCATCCTGGTACCGCTTTCCTTGTTGTTTTGTGGTTGCGTATTTGCGGCAAATCATTCTGAAGGCCGATGCTTCGTCCGTAGGAACTCTTTGTGTAGCCGCTTTTTCTATCTCTTTGCCCATGTTCTTTAAATATCCAGCCAAAAAATGCCACACCAAAGCTCTATAGCTCGAAAGCATCCCATTTCTGGAGTACCTTCCATCAGCAATAGAGCTCTAAAAACAAAAGCTGTCCTTAGAAGAACAAAGAGGAGCCCAAACCCTTGGAGTTTTGACCTACTCTTGTCAATCTTATTCATGTAGATTGATCTATGTTTGGGTTTCATTACCTATGATATGGGAAGTGATGCATCTCCTCAGAATAAGGAGCTCTATTCTGGCTTATAATTTTGCAATATAATGGCATAATTTGAAACAACCAATATAATAAAATAGAGGCGTAAACTAAAAAGGAAGAAAAGAAAAGAAACATCTAGGACAACCAATGGCAATTGTACAAATGAGATAGGCAATATAATCTCAAGTTTGAGCCTAAGATTTAAACTAAAATCCCGAACAATCCCTCTCTTTGTCACATTTCTGTTTTGTTCTTTAAAGTCACCGCTAAGGCTGGCGTCCTCGCGTAATGCTTTCCCACGTGAATGAGGGGACTTAATACATGTCCAGGCCATGATTATGAATGACTTTCTGCTTCAAGACCTCGTTTGCTTGCAGGCGCTTCAATTTCAGTGGTTGTAGAGCTTCAAGTTATGGATTAAATAACAAAAGGTGCTGCTTGAACAGACATACCATTTTTTTCTCGTTTTATAGTGGCGAGATAGAGTTTTGTCTTCTTGCAGGTCGAGCATTTATCTTGTTGCAGGTCTGGTGATGGTTATTGTTTCGATTTGCTTTTGGGTCTTTCTCGAATTATGATTTGAGCAATGAACTTAACCCAAATCAGTAGATGGAACAAAACAAAGATCACTCTGTGGCGGACAAAGAATGCTATGTAGTGGAGGAAAGATTTCGTCTATTAGACAAAAACCACAGTAATCAATCATGACATGGCATGTATTATGTGCTAGAAACTTTTTAGCACGTAGTGCTTTTGGTAATTGAGCTAGCTTTGAATGACCAAACTTGTCAGGTTCCTTCTGGATTAGCCCACACTAGCTATCAAAGTATACAACTTCAATTAGGGAAAACAAAAGTACACAGCTTACATTATGATATGAATTGCATGACCTTGAATCACGCCCCTTTTGACAGGGAACAAAGCATTCAAGAAAAAAGGATTATCCTATCATAGAATATAATATTAGCTTGCCCAGAAAATGACTAGGTATTGTGATTTTACCTTTGAGATAATTTGCTCTTCATTTTCCTTCATTCTTGAACGAAGTATTACAGACTCAAGCAAGACTTTCAAGCGAGCTTGTTCGTCCTCTAGATGGATGGCTTTATTTGACTTGTAGGCTGCATTGAAGTAGGTTGTTAGCATCCTTGATTTCTTTTACTGCATTTTCTAGTGCAGCAACATCTACTTGCTCCTGCATACCTCCACCTTTGTACTTCAATTTTTCATGTCAGAAAATTCCAAATTACATGAACTCGAACCTTTTCTACTTCTTGCTCAAGTGCATATCCCTCTTGTTGAAGCATCTCCCTTTCTTGTGCAGCTTTTATGATGTAATAATTCGGTGATCGCTCTTGCTCCTCTACTATTTTAACTTTCCTTAAGATAATCTCATACTTTGATTGAAATGAAAAAAAAGTATCAAATTTTAAGCATTACAATTTTAAATTTTGTTTCACAAGCAGTAAGGAACTTTTCATTACCTTATGGACGTGTAATAGGAGCTTTCTTCTTTTTAACATTAAGAAATGTAAGTCTTCTTGCAATGCCCTCAAAGCTAATCTTTGTTGATCTTGTCGTGCTGCAATTTCTCGCTTCCTTTCCTCCATACTCATTTGTAGTCTTTGCTTTGCATTCTCCATTCCATACACCATATCTTCAACACATAAGATGTATTAGAATGTTATCTTAATAATCAAAACATAGAGAAAAGTTTAAATGTCATCTTTCAATTCAATTAACGCAATTCTCCACTTAACAACAAATACCAAAACTTGAAGTTTGACACTAAAGGACTGAAACAAATTCAAAATATAAGACCCTACATATGCAATCAAATAGACCATGTAATGCCAAAGATTTTTGCAAAGTCTTCTCAAATATGTACAAAAGCAAGGACAACTCGTTTCAACCTGCAAGAGGCTTGGAAAGAGTGCATTCGGATGCAAAGTTTTCTATATTTGTTCTGTTAATATTTAGGATAACAAATATAAATGATGCTAGTGTCTAAGTCTAACTCTATTGTATATTGTGTTATCTCATATTTTGACAACATCCCAAATGTCATTAGTCACTTCTTTCTTTATGTGACTCTTGAATTACGTAAGTTCCAACATCAAATCTTAATCGTAAGTTCCAATGTCATTAGTCACTTCTTTCTTTATGTGACTCTTGAATTACGTAAGTTCCAACATCAAATCTTAATCGTAAGTTCCAATATGTTATCTTAGCAAATGTTTAGAAAAAGATGGGCCATAAGCCATGAGTGCCAACTTTGGATTGGAGTAGGGAGAGTTTTTTGCCTCACCATATTGACCCAACCAACTTTAGATTCAAAGTTTCGACTTTAAATTTCATGTTCCAATTGACCTTGCACTAGACCAAGCAACAAGTTGACAAAACAGAGAGGGATAATATAAACACATGGGTATATCCAAAGATTGAAGATTCTTGCCAAGCAACCATCTAATATTACTTAGATTTGAGTGAGTGAATAGAATAGAATAAAATAGATTTTTTATCGTCCACGGTGACCAATTGGCCTATAGGACCCAAACAAAAAGAGAGCAGCAAGTGTAGGCAAGTGTAGCCTATGCTTTTATTCTATTCCATGTATTTGTTATAAAATTAGCATTTAGAAGTAAAGTGCCAACAGATACAAGACTCCTACCTAATGGATATGCTTACTAGATAAGCCGTCATAAAGAAAAATCTCACTTCATAATCTTTTGGATATCCTTCTCAATTAACATGCATTTTGAAAATGTTGAAATCATAATTTATGTTCTAGTAGCCCAATACCTGCTTTTAGATTGAGTATGTCTTGCAATCGGTTTACTTCCATTTGTAGAAGGTCACGTGCAAGCATTTGCTCCTCTTTTTGCTTTACAAGATCCTAAAATGTAGGATACATCCAAACAATTAACACTTCTTGCCTTCCATCTCTTCTTACTGTCTAATAGCAAGTCTAAATCCTTAACAAAGCAAGTCTCACGCTCAAAAGCAACTTTTTATTCAATTTGATTCTCAAAATCCCTATATTAATCATTATTAATCCTCTATGTTGCATATTTTTACATTCCGAACAGTAAGGATAGTTTTACCTTGAATTTTAAGAGGTTTTAGGTTAAAAAAAAGGTGATAAGGCAATACAAATTGCTTCAATCCATGATACAACATCAGAATTTACTATGCAAAATATACAAAAAGAATCAATTGCAGATTTGAAACTATTCCTTGGCAAATGTGATAACCTCTCCCACAATTTCATTCCAAATATACCTATAGAAATACTATACGCAACTTGCATGGTAATGTCAAACTAAAGCACATGTGAAATTTCGTTCAATTCTTGAATAAGGAAAAGCAGTAGGAAGAGGATGTGGAAAGGAAGAAAACTAAAAAGCATAATATACGAAGCCCTACCTGTTTTTTTGCACTTATTTTATTTCCTTCACCCAAATGCTTATTTTCCTTTAGTTTCGAGAACATGAAGTGAGCTATATTGTACGTTGCTTCTGCTTTAGAGATCCAAATAATTTAATTGAAATAGGAATGAGTTGATTCAAGCGTCGTGATCTATGATGTATTCATCATCCTCATTATCACTTCAGCTCTTGGGGAGGCCACTACAAATCCATCTGCTTCTTATCTGATGCTAGTTATGTCATGAAAGCTTGTTGATCCCATCCATCACATCATGAAGTGATAACACAAGGGCTTCTCTGTTAGGATTAGAGTTCTTCTATGTCTTTTCCATCTTTTTAGGTCGGTGAATGATCGATTCTTACAATTTTGAGGTATATCTGTGTTGTCAAATATCTCTTAATTCAAGTGCCCAATTGGCAATCCACGTAATGTTCTCATGTTCCCCCCCTTAAAAAAAAAAAAAAAAAAAAAAAAAGAGAACTAGTAACATCCGTTCCTATTTTTTTGGGGTCTTTTCTAATTTCCCTGGCCTTAGATTTGTGAAAGTAAAGATCTGACGGTCCAAAATAAGGCACAACAGAATTTGCTGACATGGAAATTACACGTGGATAGGCTAGAATTTGAGGAAAGGCTGTAGGCCCGGTAGGGCTGATGTGCTAAAAACAAGAACTAATAACATCCCTAACACACCAAAACAAAAGATAATCAAATGTTTTTTTGTAAAAAAATGAAGAGTCCAGCTTGCAAGCAAGGTAGTTTTCGGCCACGAGTGTGGGGTGGTCACCACACTCACTACAGTCACCACTGTTGAGGTGGTATAGGAGACCGTATACCATATATAAAGGGATATACGCATATGCACGCGTGGAGGACATATGCATGTATGCATTGTAATGTGGGGGATCATTATCATCACTGTGTTATCTGAGTAGGGAGAGAAAACAGAGAGACGGTGTATTGGGAGAGATTATTTTGCTTGATCTAGCTATGGAGATTATGAGTCGTTATGTTGTGCATTGCATAGATCTAGTAGATTGAAGCTTGGATTATTGGTTTTTTCATCCTTCTTGCAAGGTTAGAGTTTAGGCTCTAACAATTTAGCAAACACGGTGCATTGAAAAAGGAGTTATTACTATTTGTATTGGTGATCGCTGGTAAAGAACGACACCATTGAGCAAGGAGCAATTTCTTTGTGTGAAGGGGATTTTGCCGTAAGTGATCTGCAGGGTACAATTTGACGAGGGGGGCATAGTTTTATGCCTAAGAGAAGCAAGAAGGATATCCCACCAAACTCCATCGTAACAAGAAGGGGACCTGTGACTCAACATTTTGGCTCAAAATTGCATCAAGATTCAATTTCATTTTAAAATTTGGGAGCAGATCTGGGGTCGAATTCTCGGATCCAAAAGGTTCTGATTCCATTTACCGATCTAGATGGTAATCTAATTTCGTTTTTCAAATTGAAGGGAGATTCAATTTCGTTTTTTCAATTTCAAGAACCTCAAGAAGAGGCAGAGATGGCTGGATTACCACTGATGGAGGATTCCAAAGTTTGAGTAGATCGGGATCTTTTGAAGCATATTGTGAAGTTTGAGAGATATTACCAGCAATGTAAATTACCGGCTTCTGATTATTTGCTTTGGTTTCATAGTTCTTTGCAAGATTCAGTGAAGGAATGGGCACAAACCCAGGTCCCAGCCATGACATATCAGGAATCAAAGGAAGCATTCATTGCTAATTATGAAGAAGTCCATGGTAAGAATAAGACTATGGAACGGTGGACCAATTTCACACAAAAGGAAGATGAATCAATTAGAGAGTATAATCAGAGGTATATTGCAGTTCTCAAAGTCGTGGTTCATTGGAAGATTGCAAGGAGTGATGAAATGGATATTCAATGGTATGTGACGGGGTTGAAACGAGCTATTGCTCATAAGGTGAAGGTTAAACAGCCTACAACATTGCTAGAGGCACAAAAGTATGCTCTCAAAACTGAAGATAAGCTGGGATATATTCATGAAGTTGCTGCTCCAGAGCAAAAAACAGAGGATATTGCAGCTAAGGTTACAATTGGTGAGAAATCAAGAGAGGTTCAGTTTATTACTTGTGAGTATTGTGGGTCTATTGGACATTCTAATGCTACATGTAGATTGTTGAAATTCTGCTCAAGATGCCAAATAAAGAGCCATAATTTTCAAGAATGTAGGGAGAAGAGATTCTTTGAGAGGGCTAATCCGGTATTTGCTATTATGCAACAAGCACCACCTATTCTTATTCAACCAATGCATACAAGCTCCAATGGTGCCACAAACTCCAATTGCCCAACAAGCTCCAATCGGTTCCACACAAATGGTGCAGCCAAAACACGGGTGGTATCCAAGTAAGGCTCATTTGTATTGCAAGTTATGTGATAAATTTACGCATGATGAGAGTACTTGTTACAATCCATGGGAAACCAGAATGGGCAATCAATAAATATCCACTAAGGCAGCAAGTGTTTGAGTCAATACCTCTTCCTAATAATGATGTTCGCATTCAAGATGGAAAGTACATTGATAATTCTCAAGTTAATTATTGAGGAGCTTAAGAAGCAAGAGAAGGCAAAATCAGTAGTGAATTCTGGATTTGTTGAGGTGGAGAATGACCCAAGACTAAGAACTCTTTTCCAAATGTTTTAAAGGGACAAGCTTTGAAGGTGTCATGAAGGTGTCAGCACTTATGAAGGTGCAATTCAATGTGCTGCCCATAGAACAGTTTCAGTCTATAAGAGAAAATTAACCCATAGTGATGCCTCCTATGGTGGAGGAGGATATTCATAATGAAGATGATATGATCAACCAAGTTTTAGCTACTAAAATCACACTTACTCTTGAGCAATTGATGCATTATTCTCCTAATTTATTGCAAGAGTTAGGAGCAAGAAGAAAATCAGAAATTTTAGTTCAACAAATTCTATCAAATGACAGAAACAAGAGAGTGACAGAGCCACCAACCCGGCAGTCCAAGGATCCAGGGCCATTTCTTTGTGATGTGAGTATCAATAGATATTTAATCAAAGACGTCAACATAGATACCGGCAGTGGAGTGAATGTAATGCCTTACCATATAATGCTTCAAGTTGGATTGAAAATAATGGAACCAATAACTATGATGCTCAAAGCATTCAATCAAATGAAGGCGCAGTCTATGGGAGTCATAAGAAATGTCTTGCGCAATGTATATGAGGTGGAATCAATTTTGGATTTCATAGTTTTGAAATTTCCAGAGATTGTGCATGCTAAAACTTATACTTTGTTGCTGAGCCGTACATGGTTAGATGTTGTACAAGCTGAGACTTCATGGAGGAAGCGTGAAATGAACATCTTTCAAGGGAAATACAAGGTTACTATAGATCATCCTCTGAAATCAAGCATGGATGGGACAAATAGAAATAAGGTAAATCTACATCACATCTCACATGGTTGAAGAGTATAAGCATGTTCTTTTATGTGCAATTGATAAGTTTGAACATTGTCATGAGAAAGAGAGTGATAGATGCTTGAGCAGTCTTGAGTTTGAGACTTTTCACGTATGTGAAACATTTTTGGATGATGATGAACAATTATTATGTGAGCTAGAGGTGGAAAGCATTGATATTTTAGCATTTGACCACTCTAAGGATATGTTACATGCTTTTGAATTTGGTGACAGTCATGACAACAGTTCTCTTTATGAGACTTTCTGATTTAAGACATGTATACCAGCTGAGCAAGACTTTTACATGCCTCAAATGGAAAAATTTGCTTGCTTTGATGATTTGGCACTAAACCCTAAGCTAGAATTGCAAATTTTTGATGCTTTGATGAATGAAGTGTACCTAGAATGGTTCAGACCTATGTTTCAACGTTGTAGCAGTCCGAAGAAGTCTGAGAATCAAGGAAAACTAGTTCATTTCATGTTTGAGCATGGAAGTATGGAAGAGTTGAGTAAATTTGAACATGACTATGTGATAAAGAAAGGAAAATTGGACATGAACAACACTTTATCTCAGTGGGCAGCAGCCAAAGATGCTCATAAAAGTTTATTTGCACCTTTTGAGACTAATAAGTTAGCTGGAATATATCAGTTTAGCAAGTTCTATTATATTGGTACGCTAATGCAGTATTATTTGAGCAGGTTGTTGGACTATGGCTTGTTCTTTGGCCACACTTTGTGTTGTTATTACATGCTGTCAGCATTCTCCTATTTAAAAGATGCTTACTTAATAGGGTTGGAGTTGGTTAATGACTCCAGAAGGGGAATTGTTGATTAATCCCAGAAATGGAAAGGAGCTCAGGCCTTATTTTGAAAGAAAAGTGCTATTCTAAGAAATTCAGCTAAGGTAGAGCTCCAATTATAGAGAATTTATGGACAATTTTTGGGCTACAACAGGTCGTTTTTCTGTAAAAACAGATGGCGACAGTTCAATACTACATGTTCTATTCTATACCAATGGATGTATTTTGGCGATACGAATCCAATGAGCTATGGTGCAGGTCAATCAGAGTTTTGGAACTCAAGATATCAACTTTTAAAGTTTGCCACAGTTATAGAGGCTCTGTTTCGTTATTTTGGACCAATTTGGTTTGTACTAGTCATTTGGTTTTTAGGAGGGTAATTTTCTTTCTAAACATACATGTAAATGTGTCATTTGGGGACATGTCCCAACGAGTATATTAGTATATTTTGTTGTGGGTTCTCCGCCATGGAGTGGCACATTTTCCCACTGTGGTCGCCACTGTTGGGGTGGTCACCACACTCACCACAGTCACCACTGTTGAGGTGGTATAGGAGACCGTATACCATATATGAAAGGATATACGTACATGCACGCGTGGAGGACATATGCACATATGCATTGTTGTGTGTGGGGATCATTATCATCACTGTGTTATCTGAGCAGGGAGAGAAAACAGAGAGACGGTGTATTGGGAGAGATTATTTTGCTTGATCTAACTATGGAGATTATGAGTCCTTATGTTGTGTATTGCATAGATCTGGTAGGTTGAAGCTTGGATTATTAGTTTTTTCATCCTTTTTGCAAGGTTAGAGTTTAGGCGAGCTTCTTTATTTTTTTTTTCCCAATCAAAATACAATCAAATGAATTCGAAACTACACTTCTATCCAATACAAAGCTTCTAAGAACAAACAACTAGCTGCAATCATGCTTGTTTGTCTTGCATAAGCAAAATTACTGCTGGCCTGCTGGCCAGCTTCAGTCACTAATAAGCTTCAGAATATTGTTTCCCAGTAAAATGATTAAAGAGCAAATTCTTCTCTACATCCTAGCAACCTCATCTTCAGTTTGACACTCTTCATAGATCCAACTTTCAGACTCAACTGGATAAAGCTCCCTAGTTGGCACAGAGTTTCTGAAAAAAATCTTGGCATATGATTATGCAACTACAACCTCTACTTGAGCTGCAGCAAGAGCAATAGGTGCATGTTTTCTAGAAGAACCATAGCCAAAATTGCCTCCTCCAATTATCACGTTATATCCAGCCTTGGTCTTGCCTGCTTTCATAAAACGAGGCTACTGGAAAAGCAATCTTGCCATGGCAAAGCTTCCAAGCTTCTCATATCCATAAGGTTTTCAAGGCAACAGAGTGTGATACTCGTCCGGAATTATTTTATCGTTCTGCAAGAAAAAGCAAAGATCTGTTGTCTCCATCACCAAGGAAGAAGAGCCATTGCCATCTCCATATCTGCTCTTTGCCATTTGCTCCCTGCTTATCAAACCAGAAAAGAACAAGAAGAAAAAGAAGCAATCCCAACTGAACTGCAGCGTTTAACTGGCTGGTAACTACTTGGATAAGTTCCTTACAACTCCATTTTATCAATTCAATAGAAATGCCATCAAGATCGGATCGTTCATCCTTAAATGCGCCATTCACCAAACCCTGTTGCTCCTTGTTCCCCATTGTGAGAAGCTCCTTTAGTAAATACCTTCTCCATCTCAAATCTCCCCGGCTCAATCTCGATTACGCTCCTACGTTTACGCCTGACCTCTTCCGCCTAAATCCACCATAAATCCCCATCTCTGTCCCCGACCCACCTTGACCACGATAAGAAACTTCAGGAAAAGGTTTTGCCTTTTTTAAATTTGGCTTAGATATTATATATAATGGTTTATACAATGGTTTGGCACTGCGCACAAAAATCCCCAATTCTTAATTAAAGCTTTTTTTCCAACCCAAATTTGGTAAAAACCAATTTAGTATATCCTTATCACACTTTCCCATTTTAAGTTGGTTCCTTTAAAATCTTTGTCCATAAACCATGGGAAGATCTTTTGAGCCATTTCAAGAAACAATGAAGTATTAAGTTGCAAATTCCTGAGCATTACTTTCTAGGGAAAAACTACAAAATACCCTTATGTTTTGACGAATTTCACGACATACCCCTGAGTTTAAATAAATTATTGAGATGCCCTTGATCAACGTATATCCCTCTGTACGATTTTAAGTTTCACCTAATGCCTTCTAATTTTTCGTATTTCATGGAATACCCTTCTATAACACATATTCATGGCACCTTTTTAGCAAAGACGCCTATTTCTATTCTTGGTACCTTAAAGAAAGGCAAGATACCAAATTAATTTCTAGTCCATTAATATGCTTTCAGCCCATCGATTTTCTCTAGCGATTTGCAATGATCCTCTTGTCGAAAGCAATAATTCGATCCAATTTATAATAACAACTTACTGTAGTCAAATAAAACCAAGAAAGAAGATTTATAAGAGTTAAGAAGTGGTGACGGATGCAAGGGCAGAGATCATAGTTCGCTCACATGCAGGGCCAAGGGTATTTGGTGAATTTTGAAGCATTTGAAATTTGAAAGAAATCTCACGTTCTAGTTCTCAAGGGCGTTTGGGAAATTCAAAGAAAACTTAAGAGCATTTAAAAATTTAATGTAAATCTTAAGGGCATTTGAATAATTTTAAAAGATACACATCTCAGGAAATTATCAAAACTCAGGGGTATGTGGTAAAGTTTGTCGAAAGATAAAGGTACTTTGTAGTTTTTCCCTACTTTCTAATGTTTATCCTTTTGCATTCCTTTAAAGTATGCTTTAAGCACCAGCCTAGCATGTATATAAAGAAAGAGGGTTAAATTGCCTTTCAAAAATGCATAGTAAGGGGTTGTTTGCCACCCTTTAAAAGCAGAGGTCATACCCATTTTATCTATAAGTGCACCCCGGGGATCATCAGATTAAACCGCTTCTCCAATACATACATGGTGCACATAATGGGCAAATCCTTTCGAATCTCATGCACTTCCATGATGGAAATCTGGCGATCCCATTACAGCTTTTACGCAAATAACACCTCAGAGCAGACATCCCAGTAAGATTCGTCTACAAGATCTGATCCCCCTAGACTTAAATTCTTCAGGATAATGGAATGAGTCACATATTGGGATCCCTTGGCAAGAAGTAAAGGTACTATTAGTGGCAGCAAGAAGTATATTAGGTTCTTATATCCAAAAGGAAATAAAAAAAGAGATCGGCTGTTCTCATGAAGCTGCATCTCTATGACTCAAAAACCACGGCTAAAAATGATATTTTGAATGGTAAGCTTTGAGACAAACCAAATGCCCAAGGTGCCTCATTCTAATGAACTGCAGATTCATAAGAAAAGGTATGTATACCTTCACTGTACGAAGCCCCGTCTCAGCTTCAAGTTTGATCTCGGCATTTCGTTCATCCAGTTGTGTTACTCTTTTAAGCAGGTCATCCTCCCTCCTTTTTGCAGCCCTTCTATCCTCTGTGGATTTTTTAAGCTGTAAATACCAAGTAATTGGATTAGCTACAAGCAACCTCAATCCATCATAAATGAACATACCTGTGCCAAAACAATGGTTTCTTCGCACTTTTTATCCTCCAACTCCTTCTCCAATGCACTTATTTTTTCATTAAGTTCCCTAGTTTCCACATCAGTCCTCTCACCACCAGCCCTAGCAACTTTCCTCTCCAAAATTTGTATTTGAAATTCGGCCGTATACAAGACTTCCTCTTGCTTCATCATGCTTAGTTCTAACTGATGTATTTGAGCTGTTAATGACTTTGATTGAGATTTGGCTCCATGAATTTCAAACACTATGTCTTTCTCTGCAAATTAGCATTCAGAACTGTCAAAACCTATTTGAGCTACAACTTCTTTTTCCTACATACACACTTTGAAGAACCCACCTTGTGCTTTCATCTTGTTCAATTTTTCAGACTCTTCAAAGAACCGTAATCTGAGGTCACCCACCTCCTTCTTGGCAATTTTTAAGTTGTTTTCTTCAGAAGCTAAGATGCTTTCAAGCTCATGCCTTTTTTTATCTAAGGTATCAAGCAGCAATATCTCATCTTGAAACTTTCTTTTCAATGAAGCCAACTTTTTCTCGACACCATCCAAACTTATCTTCTTAGAAGTTAGTTCCTGCAGGGCAACAATTATTACCATAAATCAAGAGTAACTCATAAATGAGAAATGACAAGAGATAAACAAGGTACTTGTAAAAATTGTCCTTCCCTGATATGAACATGTGATGCTTAAGGGTGATATAGTTCCAGTGTAGGAGACTATGACGGGACTGGGGCCTTGCACATAGGCCATTCAAGCAAAAGAACCTAGAAATGGGCATGGTGTACATAATACCATCACTCATGGAGCTAGTTAAGATCTGCAGTGTAATGGGATAAACTCTTTGTCCAGTTGGCGAGATAGAAAGTTGGTTTTCCTCTTAAATCAACTGTTTGCTACAGGTTTCAATCTAGCAATTAAAGCATAAAAATGACCATAATTTAACATGATGGAACAGAAGAAACAAAATATGGATGTTCATTGCTATGAAAATCATGCAACATTTATGACTACCTCTTCTGCCTCTGACCTTTTAGCCAGTTGAAGGGCAAGCTCCAAGGATGCTCGATGCTCTCGGGTCTTTAATAACTCGAGTTCATTTTCTGCATCTTTTATTCTAGAAAGGCAAACACCACATGCCTGGATTATAGACACTCGCAAATAAATGAAAACAAGCCAATGATGTTACATCATGGTCAGAAGTAAATAATATGTCATACTTTGCAATTTCATCTTTGAACCTCTCTTGCAGGGCACTGTAATCATCTTCCACCATTTCAACATTCTTGTCCAGGTCAACCTAAAAGCCAAAACCATCATAACTTAGTAGGCTTACAAGCAAGCGCCCTTTGATATTCCACCCTTTAGCTCACATTCTTTTCCGTTTCTTGACTCAAAGCAATAGCTAATCTATCTAACTCTTTTTTCTTCTCTCGAATTGAAGCCTTGTTTTCTGCAAAATTTTCAGCTACTTTATGTATTGATTCATCTCTGCTATGTATGGCTTCAACAGTATTCTCCCAAAGGGACACCAAATTTTGCCTCTCAATGTGCAAATCTCTGCAAAGAGGTATAAAACGTTACTTCCTCTTTCAAAGAAGGCTGACTAAGTCATGTAAGTCATTACAGAGAAAACCAGGGGTTTAATGTCTAAGGAGACACCATCAGGGTCTACACAATCAAATCTAGAAACATCTAAGAACATTTTCTTATCTTTGAAGATGAAATTAAAACAGAATAATGATTAAGATTTATAGAGTCACCCCTTTCAACCTTTTGTAGAGTCACCCCTCCAAATAGAAAAGGAAAAATGATTCATGGCTAATGGTTAAGCAATTACATGAATCATTCATGGCTAATGGTTCGTTTGCATTAACAATCAATTAACTCGATAAAACTTGGTAATTGTTTAAATGGCATGCAAGCTATTCCATCTTGTGCCTTACAGTTGTAGATGATATATAAACCCTGCCTACAAGTGTTCTTAATTAAGGCTTCAAATTTGCAACCTTCCAAGCTTGCCAGTGTATCAAAGGCACAACTATAATGGTAAAGGTCCATCTGCTTGAGGTGAGTTATACATACATGTCTTTTACAGATGTAAATGGAAAAAAAAGAAAAATGATTCCAGTTGCTTGAGGTGGCAATCAGTCAGTGCCTTTCTACTCAAAATGGTTTACATGTTAAGCAAGTTTGTATTACATATATCTAACGAGTCCTCATTTTCAACTAACTATCAAACCCATGATTCATTTGCTTGCTTGCCAAGTGCTCAATCACTGATGGTATCAGACCACATTCATGCTAGACCTTAGAATCATATGATATGAGTCACATATGTGGAGTATTCTACCTGTACACTTCTGCAGTTCGATTCAACTGAATTTGTGCACTCTGAGTTGCAGTGCATTCTGAATCAAGTTCTTGCTGGAGATTATACATAGAAGTTGCAGCTTTCTCCAACTCTAAATAAAGTTCCTTGAGTTTTGCATTATCGGTCTTTGTGTAGCTTTCCAAGGCCATGTTGTCTTCGTCCTTCTGTCGTCCAGCTTGCGACCACTGCTCAAGTTCTTCCTGCTCTGCCACAAATCATGCAACATATATTATATTGCCTTTACTAGAAAGCAGTACAAAAATGGGGTACAATGTATAGGGTTAACACAGTTTAATTGTTACAGACAGAAAAATGATACATAGTCAACTTGTTTTAGTAAGCTTCCATAAACATGATTATGATTATCACCTGGTTCCATTGCATCAAGAGACGAAATTGCTCTATCTTCTGATTTGCCTTCGAAATAGATGACTTGAAACTACGCAGCCTGTCCATCGTTTCACCAGTCTCCTTCTCCATTCTTGACATATCCCTCTGCAATGAGCTAATATCAAACCAAAAGCTTTTCATATAAATTAAGGCAATTGAATAAACTCCCTATTACTTGCAGTCTAGATGTTTCCATTTCAGAAAGCCTGAAGAGATTTTCTTCTGTTTCTATCTCCCTTCGTTTTGCATCTGCTCTCAATTGTCCATACTTGATCTCTTGTTGCACTCTCTTCATGTGATCCTCCATTACAGAAGCCCTTTCATGCTGCTCTTCTATGGCTTCCTGTCAAATTAAGCAACTAAGTAAGCATGGTGCAGACATATAGACCAGCAAGCAACATTACCTCTAAATCTCGCAAGGCTTTCTCAGCTCGGAAAACTTCGGCATTCAATTCTTTCACTTCATCGCTAGCAAACTGGGGCAAAAATGTGAGCTCATGGGTCGTCTTTCCTTTAGTGGCAGCCCCAAATTTCGCGTCCCTCTTGTTGGAACTGCCATTCTGATCCATGCTGTTTAGCAAGTTTATGCCTTCATCCTGCACAGTAGGAACCGATCCCAGCCCCTGCTGCTCCATTTCTTCGTCAGACATGTGTGCCCTCACCCCATATCTCCATCTGCCATTCTATGGTTTGTTCTGGAATCGGATTCTTCTGAAAATTTTAGAGTTTAAATCGATAAGGGGTTTAAAAAAAAGTGTCAAAACAAAAGCAATTGGGGTCACCATACACTAGCTTATTGCACACTCCTTATTGTTTTTCTAGGATCATTGGATCCCAAGACAATCCTATGAATATGCCAAATCAAGGGATGTGGAATTTCCACGTCACACCCACGTATAAGAAAGTGCTCCCCATACACGTATTTATACACAAACACATAACATGACAATGAAGAACATACACGCCATCATACCAAGAAAAGTGAACACTTCATATTGCACAACAAAAGTGAATGACACAGGCTTAAAGAGTACAAGTTTCAGAAATAACTTTGATGCATCACACAGGCCAGAGTGGGGCTAAGCAAACTAAAGTCGGCTTCCAAAGCAAGAACAAAATCAAAGCACCATCTCCTAATTCATACCACAAGCTGCGCCTATGAATAAGAACTTGAAATCCTAGCAACGGACATGGCTATGGCAAACCATATGAGAATTCGCCACTAAAATTTGGCCCTACACAGAGCCCATTTAAACAATCCCATTGACACTTGAGAGGACTTGTTACAGCGGAGTTCTAATCCCTTAAGTATTCACCACAGTGGATGGTTTATGACAGAGGGGCGTCAAACAGAGTGCATGAGAGAAACGAAAATGGGCTAACTTCAAACTTCTGGATTCATAAAGTAGCTTTACAAACAAGCCTCAACAAGAAGCTATAGAAAGGAGCTGTGTACATACAAGCTCTGTACATAAGCAAAGTAGAAAGGATGAAATAGCCATGTCTAAGTCTGCATGGTATGGAAATAGATCATGCCCTACACAACCAAACTGTTGCAGAGCTTCTCATCCAAATCTGCCCTCCATGGGCAAATCGTTCCATCCAAACCCGCCAATGTCTGCCCGCTTAGCAACCAGCATCTCCAACGACCTTCTTTGGAACTCCACATGGCCGCAGCATACCAGAAAAGCAAGCACGAATACACATGGAACCAGATCTGGTCGCCCTGGCATGCTCGGCTGTCCTTGTACAGAAGCAAAAAGTTCTATTTCTAACCACTAATTTTTCAAACGCACACAAAAAAAAAAAAAAAAAATTACACCACATCCCCCTTTTCTCGCCAAACCATTACTGAAACCTTACTCCGGAGATAATTTGGCAACCTTATGGGGTATGTATCAATTTTAGCATGTTCTTATGGTGCAAAAAAGGTAGGTGAGTAGCAAGTTTTTAATGTTATGATTTTCTTAGATTCTATGAAGGTTTATCTAGGTTTTCTAAGACTTTATGGAGATTCTTATAGATTCCCCAAAACTTTAGGAAAATCCTGCTAGATTCCCTTAAATTTTATGAGATCTCTTAAATTCAATGAAAAATCTCCTACATTCCTTTAGGTTCCTTAGATTTCCCTTGGGTTCCCTTAGATTCTCCAAGTTAATACGTAGATTTTCTTAGATTCTCTAAGATATATGATAATTCCCCTAGATTCCTTTAGATGTCATAAGATTCGCTCAAATTCCATGAAGATTCCTTTAGATTCTATTCGAGTCCTCTACATCCTCAAAGATTTTATGGAATTTCCTTAGATTTCATGAAGATTCTCTTAGATTCCTTTAGATTCTATCACTTCCCTTAAATTCTCCAATATTTTCCTCGGATTTCGCAAAGATTCCCCTAGATTTTATTAGATTCCTCTAGGTTCTCATACATTTTATGAAGATTCCCTTACATTCGAGCAAAAAGTTTTTATTTTTAGGCCAAAACTCATCAACTCGCTCCCACGGCATTCTAGAACATCCAGCAAAAAATTACTATTCTTAGAAACTTTTTTAGAAATTATTATTTTTAGCAACTTCTATTTTAGGTTGAGGTGCCCATTCATACTAATTGATCAGTCAATGCTATGTTTTTTTTCTCGTTTAACGACTGATGGATTGATTGATCAGTCAATGCTATGTTTTTTTTCTCGTTTAACTCTGAGTCGTTGGATTGATGACTATTGTTGATAGCTCAATAGCTACAATTCATTTGTATCTGATACTAGTTACATAACTTTGAAAATCTTTTCTTTGCATGCCTTATTATATCTGACTATTGTTGATAGCTCAATAGCTACAATTCATTTGTATATGATACTAGTTACATAGCTTTGAAAATCTTTTCTTTGCATGCCTTATTATATCTGTATCACGTGTTCTGTACTTTACGGCACATGTTTGCCATAGAATAGTTGCTCGATGTGATGTTGTATGTAGACAATAGACATGTCATGGAAGCAATGTATAGTAATTAAGCGTGAGCAATGTTGGTATTGTTTGTACATCCTCAAAAGAAGGCTAGTATCAAGCTTAATTTCCTCTCCCTCATCATTCATATATAAGTCATCTTCCTTTTCTGTTTTATTCTATTTTGTTTGATGCCAAAAAATCATAGGATCGACACATGGCAAGCCCTTACTTGAAAAAAAAAAAAAAAATCCAACGGTGAAAAACCTATGCGTTCTGGCGAGGCTGCTGCTGCATCTACCGCCATAGCCTTGAAGCGGTCTGATGAGATGTTGGTAAACTTAGATATCTTAAGCAAGGTTTCAGGCCGTGCCTATCAGGAAGAAAGCCCGTCTGATTGATCGTCTTGAAGAATCGGTGTTGTTGTGTCAGGTGTAGAAACAAGCCAGGGACTGCCCGAGTTTGTAACAGGACAGTGAGTGTCAGGTCGAGATTGGATCTGCTAGTGGTCTAAAGAGATAATCTTATAACATAGAATCAAAACAATGATAAATTTCATCAATTAAACCCCTACAACAATAAATTCTTACTTCTTACTCTTAATTTTTTCTAAGCTTTCAGCAATAGCAGGTCGCTGTATGCTCAAGTTCTGCGAAAAAACAATATGCATCGTCACATAACTCCGAACAAGACAAGATAAATGTAAATAATCTTTAGACAACTCCTTCACAAAGCATTGATGTTCTCATTGTATTGTTGGACTGTATGGCCGAGAGGTCCTTTCTCTCGACCCTTTCTGTACTATTGAGCGGCAGCTTATCCTCTCTGCCAACTAGAAACCAACATCTCAATCTCATCTACATAAATCTGTTCCATTGATCATTGATCATAGCAAACAGAGTGTGCAAGCATATCACCATATCTGGGACTCTATCTATGCAGTTCTACTGGGCCCTGATTTTTTGTTGTTTTCATAATATATCATGGGCAGGAATTTGTAGAAGCTGGTAGTAGATGTGCTAGGGATTCTTGCTAGAATTTAATTTTAAATCATGTATGGTTTCAATGGCCAGTTTTACCAAGTAAGAACCAATGTGCTAAACTTTATAATGACAGGAAAACACAAAGAGGTTGCCATACAAGAGGTTGCAGGGGCAAACCAGCAATTGAACTAAAATTCTTTGGAAATAGTTTTAGTAGCTTCTGCTTGACAGGTTCGTACACGCCAAATTAGTTAGTCAAGTTCAATTGCCATGGAATAATATTCCCCTGTGCCATCTATAATCCTTTACTTCCTACCAAGTCCTAAAGGGCATAAATAACTTCATTCAGGGTTCTCCTCCTCTCTGCATCCTTCCTTTGCATTCATGCTTAAACAGTTTGAGCACAATATGATGCATTAGCAAACCTGCTTGTCATAAGCACCAAAAATTCATGCAGATGTGGATATTTTAGCAGTCCTAACAATTGCTTGCTTTGTTTCATAAGTTTGTCTGAAATATTATGATCTTCATACAGTCATGCCTTTGATAGACAGTGAAATAGAGTTTTTTTACGGCAATTTATAACCTGTAAATAAACAAGAAAGTACTTACGGCAGAACTCCAGCAAGGTTTCCATTTAGACAAGAATAAAGACACTTAATAGATTTTCTTTCCACCCAATAGAGCTGCCTGCAAAAACCTACATATGCGTAATGAGAAATCCTCAAACAAGTATCTTAAAAATAGAAGTTACAATGAGAAAGGACTAGAAAGTTAGCGGACAAGACTGCAGCAGGTTACGGCAGGCTGAGGGATCACTACAGGACTCATGCACTTTTTGAAGTTGGAATCAACAAGACTTTCCTGAAAAGACGCGAGCAACTAATTTTCAACATCGTTTAGCTGAATCAAATAAACAAATTAACGCTCCACAAAGTTAACTGTTCCAAAAAGGAATTGTCAACTCTATTGCATCCGTACTCCTTGGGAAGCTTAGTCAACAGTTTAGAGGATCCCTATGCATATACACAGCCCTAAATATGACAAATATATGCAGAGGTATCCTATTATACAGAGCATATGCACAGCCCTAAATATGACAAATATATGCTGATGCAATTGCCTGGAATTGGGGAGCTGCCAAACTATAATACTCCGTCTAGCCACTAGTTTAGAGGATGCCACTAGTATAAGCACAGACCCTATAATCCAAGAAAACACAGGAGGCTTACATAGCAATATGCAGCGTCATAACTTAAAAAAAGAACCAAGAATTGATCTTGTGCCAGCACATATACGCTCCTTATCAGTTTGCAACATTATGAGCTGATAATAAGATAAACATAGGAAGGAAATGGCAAGCTGAAGGAGCGATGAGTAGCCACATTAGAGACACAAAATGCTGCATTTTCGCAACACATCAGCAGCAAGGTATGTAGATCACTATGTGAATTGACTACTACTGTTGTCCTAAATAGTCACGCCAAATTCTTGCTAGAGCACTATATTATATAATATGTCTGTGCCCAACATCAAAACAACGCAGAACGTTTTGCTCCTTCAAATTCTAAGAATTAGTGTAAAAGTGTCATAGCCATATGCCGGTGCATTGAGTTCAAATCGTTGCTTCTTATTTGACGCATTGAAGACAGCCCGCAACTTAAGAGGCATACAGACTGGCATACCTTTGTGTTGACGAATTAATCGGCATAGACTGTATAATTGCCATATAAAGGCTAGCACCAGAAGCAAACTCTGGCAAATAGACATGTCGGTCCATACCAGAGTGAGAATCCGAAATGCAAATGGCATGGCAAGGTAAATCACGTCTGAAGTGCCAGGACGTCATTGTTCTGTGATGCCGGGAACTATGATCTTGAATATGATCTTAATTAAGGCTGGGATAAAGCTGCGATAAATAAGAGCTAAGAAAACCCCGATTTACCTTTGTGGAGCATCATAAGGCGACGATCCATACCTTTGTGGATCATCTTCTGTTCTAACCTAGGCGGCATTCCAGAACGGCTATCGAATTTTGACGACCGTCTATTCCTGTAGACGCTTAAGCCATAACCAACTCAATTAAAACACGTGGATAGACAAGCCTTCCAGATAAGTGGCCACTTGTGGTCAGGCTGTTGCGTTTAAAATAAGGTGGTGTCGCACTTTGGTTGCCGGTAATCTTGCTTTTTAGATGGGTGATGTTTTCTTGTCTACACATATATAATCTATTATGTCCGATAGGGACGCGCACGTGGCAAAAATTTGTGCATTCTAAAGTGTAACGCATGTTTTTCCCGGACTTTTTCCAGCAAGAAGAAAATGAAAAAAATAATGGGGCGGCATCTATGCGCCAGATAATCTTGCAGCACTTCGGTGTTCTAGCGGTCTGCCTCGATTTTGCCTCGAGCCTCGAACGACTCCAAATCCGGCTTGAAACAAGAACTGCAGAGCTGGTCTGTGGGTTTGCATGAAAATCGTGGGAGATTTGGGAGTGATTTGTAACTAGGGCGGTAAAATCTAACAGCATATGGTCTTCATCGTCGGAATATGTGCATTCATCTTCTGCCTTTGAATCTGGCTCCCCGGATTGAATTTTTGCCCCAATCTGCCCTTTAATAGCATTCTCTTCTCCCTGATTCTACATCCTGCACATATTTCTTAGCACCCAACTCGCCATTTTCCTTCCAAACATCAAAAAATTCATTGCCGCGTTCAACTTCCCTCTTCGCCCATCATTCCAGACATCCAAATCAGACATTTCAGGCTCAAAATCCATGAACTGATCCGTCAGAGCCCCCCTCTGACACCAAGTACTCAGTAGAACACGATTTTTTGGCCTGTCAAAAAGCTCTGCGAATCTGGGTCCTGTAGGTTTGATTCGACTTAGAATGAGAGGGTTCGAGAATCAAGACCCTTCCACAATCAAGGCCTTGGCTTCACCTACAACAGTTTTTAACAAAGGAATCGGTCGATTCAAGCAGAATCTGGTCCAATATCTTGAAGATCTTAGATTATGCCGCCCGGGCTCCTTTTCGAAACATTTTTTTGCCTCAAATTTGGAGCGACATCCTCTCATCGGCTCTTAGCCTAATTGGCTGTATGGTGTGATCTCTTTGTGTGTTTCCGTTTAAAAAACTTTATCCAAGAATTTTTTGGTCGTCCAACAATCTTCATTTGTGTAACACATGTTTTCATTTTTTCCAATGGTTCTCTTTTTAACCACTATATTCTTTACTTAACAATCAATTTCCTTTCCTTCCCATGATTTATCTTTCTC
The DNA here is from genome assembly GCA_021234155.1 of Isoetes taiwanensis. Taxonomy (NCBI): domain Eukaryota; kingdom Viridiplantae; phylum Streptophyta; class Lycopodiopsida; order Isoetales; family Isoetaceae; genus Isoetes; species Isoetes taiwanensis. The sequence continues at coordinate 116,028 of JAJEKV010000240.1, forward strand.
GGTGGTTCCCGTACTTATTGCCTTCTAGACCACCATGGTTTTTCTCATAGGGATATGTAGCCCATTGACAATGTGCCATGAAGTCTTTGTGACGTGTTGATAATCATAGTAGTGGCTTCGGCTTTAGCTATCACTTGTTAGCTTTCATTCCAACTTCATATTGTGCGTTGGTATTCCAACCGTATATTGTGCATCGGTATAGGGAAATGTATAGCGCCTAGGAGAGAGAAATGTTCGCGGCGGCCTTGGCCGCCGCAATAAATTTCTTGTATACAATAATGTATTAGATAATTTTCGGACGGAAGGGATTTCGCCTGATAATTTTCGGTGGCGCCGCCCGAAATTTTTCGGGCGGATCCCGGAAATTTTTCGCGGAAAATTATCAAGCATAACTCTACACGCAGGGCGAATTACATTACAAAATTTATTTTCCGTGGGGCCATTTTCCTACGGGCGATGGCCGATCGCGGGCTTTCTATGCATTTGGGGCTTTCTGCGCATTTGGGCGATGGCGGATGATGCTATGGCGAGGCAAGAGCAAAACGGCTATGGCGGAGGAGAGGGAGCAAGAACACCTATGGCAGAGTTGGGTCTTCAAAAATCGTCTCCATGGAGCATAAAGGCTATGGCGGAGGGATCAGAACACAAACCCACATGAGCATTCAATCGCAAGCCAAAAGCGGCGTTTTTAAGCTCGATCGCCCAGTGGCTATGGCGGCCCGGCTATGGAGGTCCCTACCCAACGGGCTATGGCGCCCGGCTATGGGAGGTCCGCCCTTAAAAAAAAAAAAACGCCCTATGGAAAACCGCCTATCGCCGCCATACACAGGAGGAAGAAATACGTCTCATATTATTGGATGAATTTTACTGATTAATTAAGGCGTGTATTACGTGGCGAAATTGGGAATGGTATATTTATAACTTAAGATTTCGAAGGTTTTATGGGGTATTCAGTATATTGATGGCCGGTGGTGTAGAGATTCCTAACCCTAGAATATTGGGCGGGGCATATTGGAGTTAGGATGCACAGTTTGGTAGGAACTGGTGGTTCTTCCTTGGGCTGCTCGGGGATGCATGAGCTCAGGGTGATGTGTCGTTTCGTGTTTTGTTTCCTTATTTGGAGTTTGTGGATAATTTGGGGGTCGCGGGCATTGGCGGGGAGGCGGAGGTCGATATTGTTGAAGAAGACATAGGTAAGATTTTTTACGTGGCATTGTATTTATCGTGGTTTTACGCCATGTCTGAAGAAGAGGGCAGCCGAAAAGGGTAAGAGTGGCCGTTCCTCTCCGCCCCGCTTCTTTGAGCCATGTCTTGAATGTCGGGTTCTTCCAATTCCCAAGAGAATGGCCATGATTTCTTTCTTGTCGAGGATTTGGAACCTCATAGATGTGAGTGTTACCTTAGGTTTGTCTGGGCAGGATGTCCCTGTGAGTTTTTATGATGGCCTTGTGGGATTTTGCAATTGGAGGTGTGTTGCTGGAGCTATGGCCATGGAACGTGGTGCTACTGTAGATCATTTGCATTGTCAAAATTTGTTTTTAGAGAGCAGATTTAAAACCCCCTAGGGCCATGAATGATGCCATAAAAAGGAATTTAATTGGGCTTGTAAGCCTCTGGTGTGATCTTGGTGCGTAAAGCCCGAAGAACACTCGCCTCCATTGTTTTGAGGGTATGATTGGTTATTGTATGAAGGATGTGGGAAAGGTTCACTATGTCTTCATAATGTCGGTGAGGTCGCCATCGAGAAAGGTAAGGATTTGTATTTGAGATGGGGAGTTTGGTGATACAAAAACTTAGTTGTTCTTGATAATAAGAATTTGTTGAATCGAGGCTGCCCATTTTGTTAACTATCATGGCAAACCGTAGGGTTATTTGCTAGCTTGTTGTTTACATTGGCGGAATGATTCGATTCTCGGAAAGTTTACATTATCCGGTTCTTGGATTATCCCTTCCAATCTTGCCCATATTAATAAGCAGGTGTAAAATTTTGTATGGAAGTCTTCTTGAATCCTTCTCGATTGCATGCCCTCGGACATGAGGACTATTTTGATTGAAATTTTCTTTGGGTTTGTGCATGTAGAGTGCAATGGGCCTGGGAGGAGGCGGTATTGGGATGATGCCATCCCTATTGATGAACAAAACAATAACTTTGAGGACATTTGTGATGAGTCTTATAGTCATGACAGTGATGGTGTTGTTATTTTGGAGCCTGGTGTGGATTTCATCCCTGTGCACAAGGGTGATTGCACCATGGCTGTTGGGTGATCATATTGGTTGGCTCTGGATTGTACAGTTGGGTTTTTTTTTCATGGGTTTATTTGTTTTTTAGTTGCAGGTAATAATGGAGACTGATGGGGGAACTTTATTCTTTGGCGTGGAGCAACCTCGCGTATCTTTGCGACTCTTTTATTTCTTTGATGTTGAAGCATCACATCGGATCTGTTGTGTTCTCGGTGAGCACGAGGCAGTTTTTTGTGCTCACGAGTTTGTTAATAGCATTATCCAGGTTGGAACTGAGGCGCATAGGATTGCGGCATCCTTGCGCTTGCTTAGGCGGCAGCTTAGAGGGTTTTATGCCTCAATTCAGAATGCTATTTCTGTTGTGGAGTGGGATCAATTGGGGGTGCCTGTCTCTGAGTTGCATGTCTTGCGCTCTCATATGAGCCTTGCTAGGGTCTTGCTTGTGCAAGAAATCCGCCAACTGGATGAACTTATTAGGCATGCTCAGAGTGGCACGCCTATGAACTGATCTGTTTACATCTTGTTCTTTCTGTTTTTTTGTATGGGCTTGACAGAATTGGTTATGGTTTTATAAATAACAGGGTTGTTTATCTTCTAAATGTATTGTTGAATTTGTTGCAGCATGGAGTTGCTTGACAGGTATCATTTTTGACACGTGTTGAATCTGTTGCAGCAGGCTGCTGTATAATCCGAAATTGTGAATGCTTTTTTGCTTGGAATAATATGCTGATACTAACTTGTTTAATTTGTTAGTGGGCTTCGGCCCCTAGGCATACTAGGTATCCCTCTTTTGGGATTCCTAGTATGCCTGGATGAGCGTGGGAACTTGTACTGGGGTTCGACTCCCCAGGCTCATCATTCTTTATTTTGTCAGGCTGCTAATTTTCAAATATTCTATTTATTCAATGGTTTAGTGAAATGTTAGGGGTAAGTCAAAGATGGGGGTTTTGACCCCATCTTGACTTGAATTTGAGGGCTACAAATTCGCCCCATGGCATATCCTGTGGCATATGCCAGCATCCAATGGCCCCAAAAAATTTATAGACACCCCAAATGATAATACACCCCAAGAATGGTTGCCATTCCTGGGATGGAAATAGGGCGACGCCCTGTTGACATCCCAGGAATGGAAGTAGATTGCCATTCCTGTAATGTGGAAGACACTTAGGAAGCATTCTGTAGCAGGTAAAAGGCTTCGGAATGCAAGGTAAATTCTTGGAATGCTGGGTAAACAGGGCAGAATGCAGGGTAAATCCTTAAAAATGCAAGTAGAAGCCTTCTCGGTGCTCCATCGCTGCTGCTCCGGCGCTGCTGTGTGCTCAACAAAATTTTTATTCACATTCTTTATTTGAAACAGTGCCACATGGCACGACATTACTGGCGGACGCGTAAGAATGCTTCCTAAGTGTTTTTTACGTGCCTTGGAGTGGGGCGCACAATGCTATGTGTGTACCATCTGCCTATGAAAAGACATAGATTCACCCTCTAGAGCTACCAGTATATTGTGCACGCCATGAGTTGGTCAGGTTTGGCTAGCCGCTACACGTGATACTAAGCACGGCTTCAGTTTGGATGTTGGGATCATACCTGCAGGAGGTCATGGATGTGCCGATGTGCGTGACCAGCTTTGTCCTCGGACACTTGCCTGACTTGTATATATTTCATGATATGTGTATTTGTACAGTTTGACATCACTTTTATTGCTGCCATGGTTTTTCCCTCGAAAACTGATATGGCTATAAGCCAGCTTGGGGGAGTGGCTCAAGCTCAGCAAGAAAATATCTAGACTGCCCTATAAGGGAATAGTTTATAAGGACATTAAATGGTTAAATCATAAACCTTAGCTATGGAAATATTCCATGGTTTAAAAAAGAGAATGGCTGATAACAGGTCGAAGGCCGTTATCGCCAAGACCCTGATATACGAATTGGGGCAAACGGTAGATCAATGCAATCAGGCCGACCTTTATCTAATCCAGTCCGATTTAGCTATAAATATCTGAATCCAACATATTTATCTATTGCCTTTATCCCAAATTATTTCGATGCCAAAAAGGTCCTTGGAAGACGAGAGAACCTTCAGCATTATGGATGCGCAACAAATTAACAAAAAATCTGGATCTTTGCCTTCGTGCATATGGGTGCAAGTATGATATTGAAGAATTTCCATATGAACGTGCATTGGCAATATAGAGTTCTCAAAAATAACGTAGAGGCTGTGAGGAAGAAATGACAATCCCAGAACATCCAAAATCGATAGGCTGAAAAGCATAAAGGTATGTTTCTACATTCATGGTCTTTTATTTGTAAAATTAGTTCTAAGTCTATCTTCTTAATTGTTTAGAATTGTGTGTCCTATTTATACATGCTTATCTTAACTTACAAAGTAAATAGGACGCTGCCTTGTGGCGTGACGTTACAATCTCTTCTTCTTCTTCTTCTTCTTCTTCTTCTTCTTCTTCTTCTTCTTCTTCTTCTTCTTCTTCTTCTTCTTCTTCTTCTTCTTCTTCTTCTTCTTCTTCTTCTTCTTCTTCTTCTTCTTCTTCTTCTTCTTCTTCTTCTTCTTCTTCTTAATATGTTGTTCTGAATGTAGAAAGAAAGCCCTGATTTAAATGTTTGTTCTGAATGTAGAAATCCCTGATTTGAATGTTTGACTGAGTTCTATAGCTCCATATAATAAGTTCAGAGATAATGTCATTGAAGAGTAACTTGCCAAACAATAATGGCATATAAGTAGGCAGCTTAATTTTACAGGTTTCGGATTTTTTGTGAAAGTCCTTGAACTGTAAAAACCTGTTTTGGTTGTGACTGTACGAGACTTATGTTGGTTGTGACTGTAACCCTTGATGTTTGGAATTTTTATTGCAGTTCAAACATAATGCATGTTTGGAGCAGCCTGGAGTAGGTCACGCAAGCAAGCATGGATTAGGGTTGAACTATGTTTTTCGCATGCAGTAAGACAAGCATCTAGGGTTGTAGTCGTCCACAGATTTCATAATGAAACCTCCTGGATTGTAGTCGGTTGAGTTCAAGTTAGAGATTTGAGTTAGTTAGAGATTCGAGTTAGTCAGCAAAGCTAGAGTGCACTGCGTGAACAGTGCACTGGATGAACAGTGTTTTTTCAAACTTTGTTTCAATGGTTGAAAATTGTTTACTGGTTTAATATTGTCTGCTTTATTTAATGGTTGAATATTGCACTTGTTAAATATCATCCTTAACATTGAAATTTGATCTTGTAAAATTTGATCTTCTGTTCACAGGTTTGTATGTACAAGTAGATCTGCCGTATTTGTTCTTCATTTGCATCTTTAGAGTTGCTATTCATATCTCATAATATCGCAAAAGTGCTAGCCAGGACTTGCATAGATATTTGACAACATGATTATGAAAATAAATTTATGGGTGAACTTTATCGCCACAATGATTAAAAAAATAAATTTATGGATAAACTTTATCGGCGCGGGTACTATGAAATTGGGTTCATGGGGATATTTTATCGCCTTAACGAATTTCTTTGACCTTAGATTATTCGCCAGACTAGCTATAGTCATGTCCCAATATAGTGCCACTAAAAATCATCACTGTATAATAGGAACTAAGGGGTCTAAACTAGGAGCATCATCTAAATAATGGCTACTAGGTCTCTATCCCCCTTCCCAATACAAGAGGATCAAACATAATCAATAAACATCCTACATCAACATAACATGATCAATAATGAAGATAATATCTAAACCTAATCACATGCATCTAACTTACAGTTAGGGTTCATTGATTAGGGTTCAAGATTTAGATTGAGGGTTCTAGGATGGCCCTACTAGAGACACGAAATGCTAACTCATCTAGAATCCTAATTCCCAGATGGTCTACCAAGAACTCTACTTCAAATACCTGCTCCTGAGGAACTCCCTCCTGCTCCTAGCGTCTCCATGGCCTTCGAGGGATTCGAAGTAGCTCCCATGTGCGCCTAATCTGGGGGCTGCTGAGCTATGCTGTGCCACAGCAGACGATTCTCGAAATGGAGTTTCGAGCGCGAATAGGGTTCACGGATTGTTGGAGCCATAAAAATGGCCTAGGGTTAGGGTTTGGCCATTTATAGGTTAGGGTTGATTTCACCTGCCACATGGCTCCAATGGGGTGCTTCTGTATGGCGGATGGTTAATAGGTTACGGCCATGTGGACATGGCCTTAAGCCTAAGGTTGGCTAAGTCATGTAAATAACTTAACCGTGCTCCCTTTTTGCCACTAATCTATGGTATACAAGGCCATGGTGGTAGACTTGTATAGTGATGGCCTAGAAATATACGTATTTATGGCATATATTTCTTGGGAACGTCACATGTAGGACAAGCAAAATGTATAAGTAATAGTAAGGAAGCACGTGGTGAAGGATATCATGCTTTGAATGCATACACGCATTATAATTTGAGTACATACACAACAATATATATATTGACAGAGTTAACTCAAAGGTTTAAGAGGCTCAAGGCCGAGGAAAGTAGAAGAAAGGCAAAAGCAGCATCATAGAAAGCAGCCTCCCAGTCTGTGGCAGGAGTTGCAAAAGATCTAGAAAAGCTAGCAATAAGTAGATGGAAATGGTGATGGCAATGGTGGTGATAAAGATGAGGCTGAAAGGCCTTTTAGTACATCAAAGGTTAGTTCAAAAGTTAGCATTGGTCCACTTTAGATTGACTAACCCTTATAACTTATCTTCTTGAATTCAGAGCATCCCATGTAGGGTGTAAATTCTATAGTGGTGTACAGAAAGCATTGTCTGGACATGTGCTTTATGTGCTGAAAGCGCTTAGTACCTCCTGGACGTGTGATGTTCAACCGAATTAAAACAGAATTGGTATGCACCAAGAATAGTATATGCAATTCCGGAATGGCAGGGATCAGTGACTAGGATCTCCAAAGACGCGGGAACTCCGTTGGCGAGGAGGATGGATGGAGTTTCCTTTAGTGGTTGGCGGGAGAAATCAGAATTCGGAATTGCAATTAGAGAATTGCAATACCAATTCATACAATTCGAACAAATTTTGCATTGTTTCAATTGAATTTTCAATTTGGAATTGTAATTCGAGTCGTGAAATCTGTCTCGTGAATTTCAATGGAAAGTTCCCCTGAAAGCATCGATTCAACTAGAAGAAGGATTTTCTTGCAAATTCAAGCTGAAAATAGAAGAAAATCACGAGAAAGGAAGAGGCGGCGAGAGAGAAGGAAAACAATCCTCCTTCAATACCAAAGATTGTGGTGTTTTGAGTGAAAGAAGATTACAAAATTGTCGAAGAATTTGGAAGATTATTTCAATGAAATTACAAATACTTTTGCAGCGAATGTGGACAAAGGGAAGTTAGCATCGAGATTCTTCAAGAAGATTAAACATCTTCCACTTTCGATGTTGATGTAGCAGATCAAAAGAAAATGCCCTTATGAAGGATTTAATTTTGAATGTGAAAGAGACTTTTCAAGCTCAAAATATGATAGAAATCTTGATGTTCTTCAAGCAAAAAGTATTACCGCAAATGGCTGCATCTTCAACAAAGGGAGTGAATCAATCAGCAATAGCAAGGCTTCTATCTATTCAAGAAGAATTGTGGCAAGAGCATTTCGAGAGGCGTGTGTATCGCGAATTTGAAGCGGGTCCACTGGTCAATGTTTGGAGGAGAAAAAGATTTGATGCACTTTCGGATGAAGCAATAGGTAAGATAAAGAATTTTTGGGATGAGAATACTAGGATCTCACCATATAAAAACATGTGAGAAAACATGTTAGTGAAAGCAGTGAAAAAGATTGACCATCTATTCATTTCTTTGGAGGTGACACAAGTAAGCACGATACGCCTTTTTTTTACGTATTTTGCATGATATTGTTCTTGAATCGTGTTATGATCGATTCGCGGTTTTATCTTCAATTCGGGGAAAGAGTATCCACGAGATCAATATATGCCAGACAAACTTTTGAGAAGCTTAAACCAAGCTATATTAGGAGATTGCAAGAAAGAGACTTCTTCTTTGCCGATTACCACATGCACCTTGATTTTGTCATGCGAGGGCAATTAATAACATGAGTTCGATCCTTATGGTGTGCACAAAGATTGCAAATGCATGCACGCGGTATGTGGTCCAGGTCCAACATGCAATGCTAAGGACAATATTTTCAAATCTACAAGTGAGTATTGGAGAAATGTGGTATGCCCCAAAGTAGAAGCGGATGAATGGCACAAACATGCATGTTTGATCTTGGACTGCAAGAAATGTGGTCTCAAGAGGTAAGTTATTAACATAGCTCATATATATTGTTTAACTTTTCATTTCTATGATATCTAGATAACATATGTCATATATATTGTTTAACTTTCAATTTCTATGATATCTAGCTTCAATATTCTCTTACAGTACTTTCTCTAATCCACTTTATACAGGATTCCAAAGTGTCCAAGGGAAACAAGTAAATCATTAGAACACCTGGTGGATTGGAAAGTTTTTGAAAAAGTTAGTGTTGAGTTTGTGTTAGAAGGATCACGTCATTTATACTAATTTGTTGATTCTACTACTTGCAGCAAGAAGTTGTTTCTAAGAGAAACCCTAAGAAGAAACCAACTAAAGTTACAAGATTGGCCTACAAGAACATGCAAGAAAAACAATGGCAGCATTTGTGCCACACAACTACAAGGCTCATTGGCAAGCAAAACAATTCAGACAATGTTTGGCAAGTTTTGGAGAAGACACAATAGTTTATGTAATTGACTTTGCAGAAAACTATGGTTTCAAAGTTCAGCAGGAAGCGCAATCATGGCATTGGCACACTGACCAGGTATCCATTTTAGTTCATATCACTTACAAGTTTGGAAGGAAACAAGAGGTGGATGGCAATGACATCAAGAAGAAAAGAAAAGATATGAAGCAAAAAGATGATAACAGAGAAATTATAAAAGAGTGTTACTTCTATATTTCAGATGAGAAGTCTCATGACACTGAATTTGTACAGCTTTGCCTCTCAAAATGGTATTCAATATTCCAAGCATTACGTATGGTCAGATGGTTGTTCATCTCAATTTAAGTCTGCAAGACCATTCTATTTCTTGGGTAGATGGTATAGAGATCTTGGGAAGGAGATTATTTAGAATTTCTTTGCCAGCTTGCATGGAAAAGGTGAGCATGATGGCCAAGGAGCAGTGGTAAAAAGATTTCTCACAAAGGAACAACTGAAGTATAATGGGAGAAAACTCCAATGTCTTTGCGAGATGTCGTTCGATTTTAAATGAATTCTTTACCAAGTTGACTCATCGATTCCGATATACCGCAGGTAAAATATTGCACTTGTAGCACTTGAAGCACTTAGACCTGTATTTTATAATAATTATTGTGCATGATTTTTATGTATGTTTGGTGATACTTTACTAGTTTTATACATGTTGAAGGTCATTTATGTACAAATATAACATTTTGAACCTTTTTTTTTTTTTTGTTATTGGAATGTTTACTTACCTGTACAACACTTACAGCACTTACAGCAGTTAAGCACTTACAGCACTTGATTAATTGTTGCCTGCAGGTACTTTTGGGAAATTGACCCTCGTAGTATAGATAGATCAGAAAGGTATGATGCTCAGACTCTCAAAGGGACAACTAAAATTCATTGCATCAGGCCTTTTGATAGAGAAAATCCTTTGAAGCTTGCACATAGACCTTTGTCATGTTTTTGCATGTCTTTGCCGGCAAAGGGAAATGGGACTTACAGTAGCACTAAATCTCAGTATAGGAGGTTGGGAGACAAATGAGTTGGTCCCAAAAAGAGCGAAGCTGCGAGGAAATTCGACAATGAGGTTGTGTGTCGAAGGCGAGGGAGGCCCGATAGTGAAGATGATGGTGACCATGATCTGATCAGCTCTAATGTAGAAGTAGGGGACAATTTTGCAGTGAATGCAGAAGAAGGCAATGCTGAGGGTGTAAACAAGTCATAGTCTTACCTTGTTTAAAAATTCTGTAACACCAGGCTTGAATAAAACTATCTTGTTTTTTGTATACTCTATAATGTATGGGCCAGGTATTTCAAGTTTTTCAGACTTTGAATATGTTTTAACCAAAACACCATTGAGGTCCATAATCAATAGCTTTCTACTCACCATGATATCTCTGCTATGTGTTGCCTTACTTGTTGAACCTGCTGGCAAACTTGCTGGCTCAACACTTGTTTCAAATGTCTTGGCAACTGTATCAACACAATGTTGAACCATTGTTGGCTGTACTATATTTGCCTCTGAAACTGTATTTTGTGGAACAAAAGCTGGCTCAACACTTGTTTCAAATGTCTCAACTATATTTGGCTCAACTATAGTTGGTTGAACTATAGTTTCTGGAGCTAATGGTTGCTCAAGTATAGTTTTTGGAACTAAAGGTGGCTCAACTTCTGCTCTCCTTTTCTTCACTTTATTGATGATGTTTGATTTCTTTTTTTCATTATCAAATTTGTTTGAATTTCGTGCAGACCTACATTAGAACAAAACAAATTCAAACAACCATTGCAAAGCAATTTAAATTTTTTTGATTAATAACACTCAAATGGCTACAATGAACACTCAAATACCTTCTAATGTCTACAACACTTCCTTTCATTGATATGGAATTATCTCCAATTGTCCTTGCATGGAATCAAGGCCAGGTAGTTTTCATGTAACAGACTCTTGATTGAGACAGAATCATTTTTGTCATTCAGAGCATCAAGTATAGCTTGAAATAGAATACCTTCTTTTGGAGTTGGACCCGATCTTCTACCTCCTTGTGGCGAATGGCGATAGATTGACTGTCGTGATGATGCTTTCCCAAATAGCGACATTATTAAGTGCTAAAAGTGCTTCATCATTTGTTTCTTTGCAACTCTAAACTTGTATTCTCATCAGCCTCTAATGCATCTTTCAGATTCTTCTTGCTTACGAATGGATAAGTCCTCTTAGGTGCTTCTCCTTTCTGCTTGCTTTATCTTTGCTTTTACGTTTCTTTGGAACTGCACTTTTGATTTGGGTGAAAATTTCCTTTTCTTGAATGTTCTTTCACCACTTCTATCTACGTGTCACTCTCTTGATGTGACTCACGAATTTCCTTTCCCCTCAACAACCTTCCCAAGGTTTTTACGTAGCGGAGTTCACCCTCATCATCTGTTAGTATAACATTATTTGCTCCAATCTTATAAGGAGATCTTGAAGTTGAGGGTAGCAGAGCAAGATTTCCAAAAGGTGATATCCTATCATGTACAATGGAAGGTGATCCTGTATTTTCAAGCACTGTAAGCAGAACTGATAGATGAAGTGCAAACAATGCATTTACCTTTAGCCAACAAAGCTGTGCACATTAAGTGATACTCATGATCACATTTTAGTTTTACTGATAACTTTGTAATTCTTTGGAGAATGCTAATCCACATGCAGCACAAGCGTCCTCAAATAGCACAGGTAAGTCTCTACTAACTGCATTGACTCTAATTGGTGAAAATTTCATACCTTTCAGTTCTTCCAAGTTTTTGAGGTTTGATCTCAGTATTGAGAGGTTAGCATCCTTCATGTGAAGTTCACCTTGCAATTCATCCCTTCTTGATGCTGTGTTTGGATTGACCTTCCTGTAACTTGCCATTTTTTTTGCTGCATAGGTCTCAAGCATAATACTTGTTTCAAGCTCAGCAATGTCTTTCTCTAACTCTGGAGTTACCTGCAAAGATTTTTTGAGTTCTAATTCTTTTTTCATTTGCTCAATATTATTGTTTGCTTCTGCCACATTGCCACTTAAAGCCTGGTTTGAGAGATCCTCTGCTGCCAATGTGACAAGGATGTCATTCAACTCCAATGCACAAGCTTCTCTCTCACTAGAAATTCTGGTGATCTCATTCTCGATCAGTTCTACATTCTATAAAAATTTTGTGTTCAAAATAAAAGATTCCACTGCCAACTTCTTTTCCTCTTCAACTTCTACCGTCTTCTTCTCTGTATTTTTTGGTTCCAATGATTCAGGCTTCCTACACCTCCTGTATTTCATAATTTGAGCTCAGTGACAGCCCAATTTACCTTGTGCTTTTGGGATTTTTTGTGCGGATATGCAATTTTCCCATGCAAAAGCATAGGCTATCTTTTTCGACCTCATTATTGCATAATCCCTCACTCGATAAAGCTTTTTTATCAATGTTTGTAATTGTTCTTTTCGGATGTGTCACGTATCGGTGAGATTTTTTTTATCTTTTTAATGCGGAATTTATCTCCTCTCTCCAAATTGATAGCCAATCTTAGGTGGTGATTTTTTTTCTCCAAATATTTCATTTTTAGAGCGAATTAGTCCATCATCCGACAATCCATGCATTTCCACAAAATCTTCTACTTTCCTTTGCCAGCCCATTCGATGCTTTCCATTTGGCTTTTCGGTATGGCTATGGCGAGAAATTCCGGACTAAAAGCTATGGGCTAGAAAGTTCGACTAAAAGCTATGGCTTATGGCTATGGCGTCACCGGTTATGGCGCGAAGGCTATCGGCATTAATTGCGTGACACAACAAGGCGCCGGGATCCAAGTGCTTTAGGTCTTTGGGTCTTTGTCTGCGTTTTTTATCACCGGTATAGAATTTATACCTGTAGTCTCCCCCACCCCCCCCCCAAATCCCCATTTTGCCATGCTATGTGCACATGGGATGGGTCATTTGCACCTTATTCGAATATTTGATGTTTGTGTTTCTCTGATGAAGTTGATGTTGTGTAGATTCATTTGAGGAACCAAGCAGTCTAAGAGAAAGCGTGCGGCTTGAAATATTATTAGAGATTTGTTTGTAGTGAATATCTCCCATAACCAAGCTTTTCGTCATCAAACGACATTGAACTACCTCCTTGAGAGGCCCCTACTTCATGTAAATATAGTTGCAATTTTGTAATGCATTGGTAAAGTTTTCGTCTGTATAGAGCATCAAGTTCACCTATTCAGATCAAAATCAAACACGTTATTAAATTTATTGTAGCAGTTATTTGCCTCCAACAATACCCGTGAGGATAAGAGGGCCTTGGTCGCGCAAACTTTTTTTTTCTCCTCTGGAAAGCAAGCCAACATTCGAATCATTTACATTTAGGAAAGCGAGCAAGCATTTGCCCCTATTGACTATGCAATTCGCAACAATGCCTGCCTATACCAACGCAAAATGACCAAACAAAAAACATGAAAACACACTCTCTGTCAACAAAGGGCAATCCCTCGTGTGCAACACCAACAAAAGATATGTCAGTGAAAGGCAATTCCTTGTGTGCAGCACCTTGTTATGGCCAGATTCCACTAACTCAGCTGTTTCTGGATCTGTTGGCAAGAACTAGCAGACTATCGGCAACTAATTAAGGCTTGTCTACCCTGATCTATGTTCCATTGTAGCTTCAGCACTTCGTAAATCTAAACTTTGTTTATCCAAGCTGGCAAATTTTTGTGGAACTCCCAATCAAGATCCCCCGTCTGTAATTTCTGTGATAACTCACTCCACGTCGGAAAGTTCCACCCATGCTTCTGACTACAATGGAATCCCAACAATGGTGATAATTGTTTACTCGTGGCTGCCTTATTCGTCCCTATAGCAATTGGCGACGCAGTGAAATGTAGGCCTTAGTTTGTCACGGTGCAGTGAAATCTGGGCCTTAGTTTGTGATTCCTTCTACGTCAAGGCAAGTAGGAGTGCATTCCTGCAAGACCTTTGAACCATTCTTGCTCAGAATTTGAAATGGCCTTTTTGAACCATTCTTACTCAGAATGACAAATGGCCTCACAAAACCTGTAGAATCAGGTTAAGGATTGCCTTGACGTAGTAGAATAGCATGGGGTCATGGAGGCAGCAAGAATGGCTTCCCCATGCCATTCTACATAACGTAAAGTACATCTAGGCCTAGAACGTGGCCAGATGTACTCTAGGTTAAATGAAAGCCCTTTTGGGCAACAACATGGAAGTTGGATCGCCATTTTTTGGTGAGGGTGAATCTCCTGATGCCATGTGGCATTCTCTCCATTCCGGAATGGAAGTTGGCTCCATCATTCCGGCAACAAGAAATATTACAGGCGTTTACAGGTCATTTTGCCCTTTCTTTTCTTTCCCCTGTTTTTGCCCATCTTCGTCCCCGTTAAAACCTCTTGCATGCAGAAAAAGAATCGCATAGAAGAATCGATGAAAGAATTGATGCAGCGTTAAGCTCTCTTACATGCAAAAGAAGAGAATCGATGGAAGAATCGGCCAAACAATCATCAATAGGGAACAAAAATCCCCTGTTTCTGCACTTTCTGTTTTTGCTATGAAGAATCGACCCTTTTACAAGTGCGGGTCTGCAAGAATCAGAGTTGATGCCCTGCAATAAAAAATGGGGAAAAAAAACCCCTGTATCTGTGCAAAAATGTATCTTTCGCTCCAACAAAATCCACGGTCCACCATTTCTGCCTACAAAGAATCCCCTGAAAAAATCTTCTATCTTTTTTCCCTTCTTGCTCCAGCAACGAAATGGAAAACAAAAACACTGAGCCTGATCCAGAATCGCCATGGCCGAAAGCCAGGTTCTTAAGCCTTTGCAGTGCCAGAGCCGAGCTCCACAAGACAGCTTCTTAAGCTTTTGCAGCGCCATAGCCGATGTCGACAAAAAGGGGGGGCCGAAATGGCTCTCCAACTTCCATGTTGTCGGGGAAGCCGGTCGCGGGGCCCCCCTTCCCAAACCAGAAAGGGGTCCCATACTCCATTCCCCAATACATCTAGACTTTCAAGAATGTTGCGCACAAGGGCTTTCCCTTATACTGAAATCAACACAATATCATGGTTGGGTCGTGATTTCTTCCGGTGGTGTATTTCCCTGATGCCATGTGGCACGGCCAATATCAAGGAATGCTAATCGGGTATGAAGATTCGGATTACGTTGATCCTAGGATTCTAAACTTGAGAATTTGTGTTGCCGCTTGTTCCGTCCAATCGGAATACGTAAGTGAAGAACAACTATTTGTTGTTTTGCTTCTTATTCTCGACCTTGTACGCCAAATTGAAGATCGGATATGAAAGGGAAACAGAGATCAAAACCAAATAGGGATTAAAATCATAGCACCATAGCCATCAGCCGTGAGCTCAAAATCACTCCCCAACCATGATATTGTAAGGGTAAGAAAACCGGTCAGTGATTCACCGGCTTGCAGCTCCCGGCTAACGCCGGTCGCTGCCAATCCGGGAATCACTTCCCAGTTGTCTTACCCTTATACAAGGTGATTCCATATATCGGCGATCCACGTGTTTACTTTAGCCTTGGCCTTATTTCAGCTGGTGCCTATCGCAATTTGTTAATTTGAATCCCCCCTTAAAGGAGCCACCCTGCCGACAACCAGAAGGTACGGCCTGACTTCTGTCCAGTACAGATCCAACTTCCCAAATACTGGGATGCTTTGTTGATTCATTCCGATGGGTAATCTATCCAGTACAGATCCAACTTCCCAAATACTGGGATGCTTTGTTGATTCATTCGGATGGGTAATGGGAATCCTAAAACAGCCTTGCTATACATCTTAGGAAACGGTCTTGCTATATATCTTTTGAGATTAGACCGTTGGTTTTATGTACTGAGCTTGGAAGTTATATATTTGTGCATTTGGCGATGGAGACGTTTTGGTATACTGAGACTAAAACATCTCCCTAAAGTGATAACAGAACCTTCAGCAAAGAAGAATACAATGAAACCAAAACCTCAGCCAATGCCTTTGATTTTCAAAATAAGAAAGGTTCACAAAGTGTCGGTTTTGAATTGTAATTCTTTGCTTTATTTCACCTACTCATAAAATTATATCAACTTTTTGCCCACTTAAACATAGAATCCTGTAAATGCCAATCTAGCATAACAGAAATGGCCAGAAGGGTAAATGGGAAGAAACAAGCAGAAAAAAGCAAGGAACAAGGATAACTTTTAACAGAGTCCAACAACTGTCACACACTAAAAAGTAACAGGAGATTGAATTATTTCAAAAACATGCCAAACTCATTTTTCAAAATCAATATCATTTTCCCAACATGATTTTGAATCATGTAGATATCTACAAGTACCTGATTGAGTATCTTTTGACTAAGGTTACGAGACTGCAGAGTCTCACGCATTAAGGCACATTTATGGCATTCATACTTGTCCCAACCAGTAAAGAATTACCCTTTTGTTTCGAGTCCTACAAAACTTGTCACATGCTTTGGAAAATTTTACAACTCAGAGTGATCTTCCTCTTCTTCCTCATCTGAGGATGATTCTGCCCCAGGCCCACCAGCTTTTTGATATACCTTGGTTATAATTGGATTGCAAACACCTTCCACCTCTTTCAATTTTTCCTCAAAATCTTCCTTCTCAGCATTTTGGTTATCATCTAACCACTCCAAGGCTTCCTTCAATGCTGCTTCAATCTTTTCTTTGTCATCAGAATCTAACTTTTCTGCTAGCTTGTCCTTGTCGCCAATGGTATTCTTCATGTTATAAACATATGTTTCTAAACTGTTCCTGGCATCAATCCTTTCCTTCACCTTCTTATCTTCCTCTGCAAATTCCTCAGCCTCCCTAACCATTCTATCAATCTCATCTTGAGATAGACGACCTTTGTCATTGGTAATAGTAATCTTCTCTGCCTTACCAGTGGCTTTATCCTCCGCCTTTACGTTTAGAATACCATTAGCATCAACTTCAAAAGTAACTTCAATCTGCGGAACTCCTCTGTTAAAAAAAATTCACGCAACAGTGAGTAACTATATCATGAAGGAATTAGATAGCTATTGCAATTTGAGTAAATAAGATAATACCTTGGAGCAGGGGCAATACCACTCAAATCAAACTTTCCAAGTTCACGACAGTCCTTTGTCAAGCTCCTCTCTCCCTCAAAGACCTGCGCACACCATCAGATCATTTTCAACAACTGTCTCGCATTAAAGACCTAAAGAAGCAATTGAGAAGCAATCAAATGCTATAAGTTAACAAACCTGAATGGAAACAGTTGTTTGCTGATCCTGATAGGTAGTGAAGACTTGTGATTTCTTAGTTGGAATAACTGTATTTCTGGGAATGAGCTTTGTCATTACTCCACCAACAGTTTCAATACCAAGGGTCAAAGGAGTGACATCAAGAAGCAGCAGATCTACAAATAAGAAATAAACAATTTATGTGAATTTAAAGCAAGACATGCAGAGGCATATGATGATGCAAGCAGCAGCAGTCCTTTACCTTTAGTTTCTTCACCACCTTCACCACTAAGAATACCACCTTGAACAGCTGCGCCATAGGCAACTGCCTCATCAGGATTGACTCCCTTGTTAGGTTCCTTGCCCTCAAAAAAGTCCTTCAACAATTGCTGGACCTTTGGAATACGGGTGCTTCCTCCGACAAGAACAATTTCTTGAATTTGTGACTTCTGAAGGCCAGCATCATCCATGGCTTTCTTAACAGGGCCCATAGTCTTCTTGAACAAGTCATTGTTGAGCTCCTCAAATCTTGCTCTGGTAAGTGGTTCAGAGAAATCAACACCATCAAAAAGGCTCTCAATCTCAACTCTAACTTGATGCTGGTTACTGAGTGCCCTCTTTGCACGCTCTGCCTCACGACGAAGCTTTCCAATAGCCCTGTTATCTTTGCTAATGTCCTTGTTGTACTTTTTCTTGATGAGCTTGATGAAGTATTCCATGATTCTCTGGTCAAAATCCTCACCTGTAACAGGAAAAAGTATTAGCTAAAAACTCAAATCTGTGTCAAATTTTGAGGATAGGCATTTGAGAGTTACCTCCAAGATGAGTATCACCACTTGTAGACAACACTTCAAATACTCCATTATCGATTGTTAAAATGCTTACATCAAAGGTACCACCACCAAGGTCAAACACAAGAATGTTCTTCTCGCCTCCCTTCTTATCAAGCCCATAAGCTATTGCTGCCGCAGTTGGCTCATTAATGATACGAGCCACATTAAGTCCAGCAATGATACCAGCATCTTTCGTAGCCTGTCTCTGGGCATCGTTGAAATAAGCTGAAACAGAGTATATTCACAAATTAATTTATATCAAAAACTTCCGAAAAACAGACTAATCTGAACTTAGTGTAGTTTTCAAAACGTGCTAGTCATGCTACAATTTTCAGTGGATAAAAACAAACTGCACTCTTTTAATCATACCTGGAACGGTGACAACAGCATCCTTGACCTTCTTCCCTAAGAATGCCTCGGCAGTTTCCTTCATTTTTACCAAAATCATAGCACTAATTTCCTCGGGACTGAAAACCTTAACTTCCCCATCCTTGATCTTAACCTGGATATAGGGTTTTCCTTCTTTGTTGATGATCTTGTAAGGAAATAGTTTCATATCACGTTGGACCTCTTTGTCCTCAAACCTAAAAAACAGCATGCCATTAAGTTTTAGTAACCAGTTGATGCTGAACAAAGACGTCTAAGAAACAGAATAAATTCGGATAAAATAAAAAAACACTTACTTCCTTCCAATCAGACGTTTAACATCAAAGATAGTCCTCTCAGGATTAACAGCAGCCTGATTCTTGGCTGCTTCTCCTATAAGCCTTTCTGAATCTGTGAAGGCTACCCATGATGGGGTAATACGGTTTCCTTGGTCATTGGCTATGATTTCTACATGTCCATTCTTATAAACACCCACACAGGAATATGTTGTTCCCAAATCAATACCAATAACAGTGCCCAATTTGGGAGCCTCTTCTGCTGCTATTAGAGATGCAGCCCAAATGCCTAAATAGGAAAAAGTTGAGATTTAGAGCCAGAGTTAATGGGATCGGGGAAAAAAAACGAAAATCCAGTATAAGGAGGCACATTCTTACCTACAAACAGGAAGGAGCATAGAGCTAATCCGCTACGACGAGCCATGGATCGCCAAGGTTTACAGAACAGGAAAATAGATCCGCGAGATGCAAGCTAGATCAGTGGAAGCAGGTTCTCAATTTAACGAAAAGGCTAGCTGCGTGGATGTTACACGTGTCATGGCATGAGTGGTTACGTTGATGAAGAAGTAATGTGACGCGAAATTTTTCATTTCAGCCAATGAGATGCAGCCTTACTTCCACGTGTAATGTCCCCAGAGGCTTGGTTTGCTGGGCCAGTTGTGAGCCGTCCGATTTTAAAGGTATACCATATTCGCGAAATTTCGAAGCTGAAGCTTCGAGAAAAACATATTTTATACGGGGTGAGTCAAGGCAATAAAATCGGTAACCTCTACCTAGTCAATTTACGTGTTTACGGATTTGTTATAGAAACAAAATTCTTACCGCATAACAAAGTTGAAACTGATGCCCACCTGATTCCGCATAAGAGCACACTGTTATTATGTGCCTTTCACTCAAATTGTAAAAGTTCACAATTCATTCAATCCAATGAGGCAAAAATATCGGACATGTTTACCTAGGCGCTGCAGCATATCACTATAAGGTTTGCAAATTTTCTCTGGAGTATGATTCTGGCAATGGTTTCGCGAGAAAGGGGGGTTTCTGTTTCATTTGTGGATTGTGTGCATGGTCCCAAATTAGACATTTCTTATATGCATGTGTTTTTCTATGTTTGATCTGCAGTTTGGACGTGGATGAGGCGCGATTAAGCATCTGAGGCTCTCATTTAATTTTGTTTCGATTTGGTTAGCCGAGATCCTCATGAGGATGGCTCATTCCACGTAAGGCAGAGATTAGGGTGTAGACAGAAGGCGAGGATTAGGCAAGGATTCGGCTTTGATGCGTCATCTTCCTTCACATTCGACAACAGCAGAGATTCTAAGATACTTTCGGCTTTATAATTTTCGGGGATTATACTCGAGGTTTTCGTGGATTATTTTTGGTGATGGGCCCGCGGTCTTCTTCGGCTATTGCGGTGCTCTTTGTGCTATGCCACGATCTTCTTATTTACATTGCAAAAGTGGTCTTATCTCTGTTTTATGAAGGCAATGGTGTTCGTGCATGTTTTATGTGTATAGATTGAAGTATACCATATATGTATGTACGTATAATGGCCGTATGGGGTGTGCAAACTAATACGTGGATCTGATGTGGAAATTCCACAGCCCTTCATTTGGCATATTCATGGAACTATGCTTGGATCCAATGATCAAAAAAAAACAATAAGGATAGTGCAATAAGGCCAATGGCAACATCTAAAAAACATGATGTTGCCATTGTGAAGTCTAGTGATTTCACTCGGGCGTTATTGTAATCATGCTTTCTAAATGTTATGAAAACTGCCTTTGAAAGGAAGTGATAAACGTTGTATTTAGCATCTTTAAGATTATTTGCAACATAAACAACAGATAGGCGTCATTCTGCCCTCATGTCCTATCCTGTGCCGCCACGTGGCATTTTTACCTCCTCTTTTTTTTCCAGCAAATTCATTTACTAACATTCTATTTTTTTACTTGACTTTCTTGCTTCGACCGTTGGATTGGCGACACGTAGCGCAAAACGGACGCCTATCTGTTGTCCACGTAATAGCAAAGTCCATTTACTAGACTTTCCTGACCTGTCAACCTGCCTTCACGCTGTCGCGCGTCGGCAAGTTTCCACTTCAAGAAAGTCCAGTCCTATATACAACAAACAATAGCTGGTGCACAAACAATAGCTAGTGCAGATGCAATGGGCATGGCCATATTCATCTCTCTTTCGTCACAACACCACTATATAATGCAATACATTCCAAATGTGGGTAGCTAGATGTTGCTATGCTATATAAGAGAGAAACGTGAACTTTAAAGTCAATGTGCAACATATTAACCAGTAAGGTTAGGGTTGTATGGGTGAAAATAGCTTTACCCTGGTTTTGGTGATTCCATCGCGGTGACTACTCTCCCGTGGAATCACTAACCCTCCGAAAACGGGATCTGTTCCGGAGGCCCCGTTATTCGTACCTGACAGTGTCAAGTGTACCTTCTGATAGATCCCAGCGGCCCGTCAGGATCCATCCTGGCCGTCCGTGTTATACCTTCTGGCGGAATCACATCCGCAAAATACCGCCAGTCGGAATCACGTACTGTAGTATTCGCCCCCGTCGAATCACCCGTGACAGATTCCACCAAATGGAATCACAATTCAGAATTGATCCCCCCTAGTGGAATCACCCGTGATAGATTCCACCAGACGGAATCACCATTCGGAATTGATCCCACCTGGTGGAATACCATAATATTCTCTCCCCGTGAAATATTCGATGGCATATTCTACGGGACAGAATCACTAGGTACTTGCAGACAATGTTTGCCATTTTCAATTTCAATTTCTACAGATGAGCGGCAAATTCTTAAGGTATAACTTACATTTGCTTGTAAAAGCAAGCAGGGTGGATTGAATTGGAAGAAAATATAAATCTGGGCTACTCCATTTTTTTTGTGCCTGTCCATTGTTATTCTCTGCACTGCCCAGAATTTTTATGGATGGGGATTTGAACTCCTTGCTAATATCGGCAATGCCATGGGCCCCTTTAAAGCAAGAACAAGGAACAGGATCATCAGCCTTTATTTGTAAGCGTCCATTCTTCCAAGCTTGTTCTGTTTCGCTAGAAAAATTGAAGCCCGTAGTGGCTGATTGCATAAACCAGGGATGGGTTCTGACGATTTTTGGGAACGGATTTATAGCTGATGCCATCCGTTTTCAGCAAGCAATCCTTCAACGCAGAGAAATATAACAAGAAGACCAACATGTCTTTGCCATGGCAACGGTTTCATCAAGAATGCACTTCTTGTCTGGAAGGCACCATACCTGTGCAACGCTTGCTGCTGAAGGATATACAAAGAATGGAAAGCATATAGGTTATGCACCGCATACTTCTAAGGCGGAAAAAACACAAGGATACTGTTGAAACAGGGTAGAAATGAAAAATTTACAGGCAGATTTTGGAGCTGGAAGCATACCTAGGCTTACAGGTCGCAGACTTAGGCTTATAGGCGCCAGCTTCAAGAGAAAGATCTTGAACCCTGTTTTAAGGGAAAAAGCTTGAAATACACTTCGGAGAACTCCAATCTGCCCCTGGTCAACAGTGCGGCTGTAGCGATGGCTCCTGAAAAGCTTGAAATGATGGTAGTGCCATGGAGATATTTCTACTACAGCAGTGAGGCCCTGTTTCATGCAAGGTCTGTTCCAGCAACCAGTTCCAAGCAGCATAAAATAGCTGCTAAGATCTTCAATCAGTATGCCGCCATAGCCGAAAGCTTCAAAAATGAAGCACGAAATAGTTGCTTAGGTCTTCCTAAAAAATCATCCAAACCCAATGGATATTTCTGAGCCTAAATCCAACAGCATAGGCAATAACATCAAAAATTAAG
The DNA here is from genome assembly GCA_021234155.1 of Isoetes taiwanensis. Taxonomy (NCBI): domain Eukaryota; kingdom Viridiplantae; phylum Streptophyta; class Lycopodiopsida; order Isoetales; family Isoetaceae; genus Isoetes; species Isoetes taiwanensis. The sequence continues at coordinate 138,574 of JAJEKV010000240.1, forward strand.
AGACCGAAGGAACGCCCCATGTTTTCCGCCATAGCTATGCTGTCGGATCCGTAGAAGAAAATAAAACGAGAACAAGAAAAGAAGGAAGATCTCCTCAATCCCAGCCTGTTCAATCGCCATCTATCGCCGGAGCAGGCCGCCATAGCCCGCACTAGCTGAAAAACCTCCCAGAAGAACAAACAGGACGTCAAAATTTTGAATTTTTACTGGGATATTCTGGATGGTGATTCTGTTACATGGAATAAAAGGCAGTGATTGCGTCTGGCGGTATTTTGCAGATGTGATTCCACTGGAAGGTATAAAACAAATGGCCAGGATGGACCCTGCAAACGGATGGTTGGGATCCATAAGAACGTACACCTGACGCTGTCAGGTACGAATAACGGGGCCTCCGGAACAGATCCCGTTTCCGGAAGGTTTGTGATTCCATGGGAGAGTAGTCACCGCGATGGAATCACCAAAACCAGGGTAAAGCTATTTTCACCCAGGTTGTATGCTTGGAAAAAAAAATCATTTATGTTTTCAAATTTGGACTTCATCAGTTAATATTCCTAGAATGGATGATGTGTAGAGAGTGGATTCCTCTGCTTAACAAGTCATTATATAGAAGTAGGATCTCCTGCTTAGGATTCCAAAGGCATGCCATATAAACGTACGAATCTACTTATGACATTGTGAAATGTGAAGGGAAGCAGGAGGCACATGACATTGATTATTCCAACTTGTGCAAGCCACATCATATTTTTGTTACGTGTCTTAATCTTAACCATGCGATCTACTAGTTTTTAATCGAACGGTTCTAAAAATCAGGAAAAGCCTTTGAAAATTTAGTCCCTTCTTCTACCGATGCAAAGGATTTGCTCATTTGCCTTGCTCAATCTCCTTCCAGATTTCCTTTATTCTCTTCCTTCTTTCCCCTACGTTCTTATTGTTTCTTCTTTCCTCTACGTTATTATTGTTTATTTATTTGTTGTAGTATACGAATTTTCCATTTGGCTATGTCGTGGGTGCCCGCCTCCTACTTAAGCAATTTGATTTCACGCCACACAGAGCAGCCATAGTATTGCAATTTCAGCAAAAACTGGGTATATCTTTATCTCAGTAAGTTTTTTGGTCTACCAATGGATTCGGCTCTAGTCTATATCATTTTTTCCTTTCTTTATCTCTGCTCAAACAAAGAAATGGCTAGACTTCAGTTCTCCACGTCATGTGGCTATTTCATGTGAATATTCATGAGCTATGTAGATGTTTGTATTTCCCTATTTTGTTTTTTCCTTTCCTTATGGGCATGGCAACAGTGGTAATGTCGGATCACTACATTTCTTCATTCATGCGAATGCCCAAATATTTCAGTATGAAATATATAAGCAGATCATATCATCCCAATGACATTCTCATATCAAAATGTGTGAGGCTAGCTTTAGAATTTTAAACTTCAGAATTCTATAGGCCACACTGGCATGCAATTTTGCTAACCGGTGCAGAATCTTGGCCTTTGTTTTATGAAATGCCATTACATATTATATGATGCATTGAGCTCCCCTTTTTAGAAAGTCGATTTCTTCATGCTTGCCCAAGAAGGAATTAGTGTTGATTCCACCGAGTCAAATGTGGCCTACAATTGGTCTACTTGTCCTCCCTTCTCTACCACCTTTGTTTAAATAGTCATGTGGTGGAAGTTTGAATCAACGTGTGGCGAATAATATACGATGACAAAGAGGGGATCTATGCATGTTCTCCACACCCGTATCCACACGTAACGATTGTGCCCACCTGTTATGTGTAATAAAATTGAAGATGCCAAGGATGTTTTTTAATAACAGCCTATGCCTCAAATGTATGTTCCAAATTTTCCCCATATTCTATGCCCTACTGTAAATCTGTAAAGGTAGATTGGCTCGTTGAACAATGAATAGTGTTGATATCCTAGGCAGATCTACTATCCTCCGACCAGCATATTCTCATCTTTCCATAAAGAAAATGAGGTCCATATCTCTGGATATGGTTCAAGTGTCTTCTTTTACCATAGAGAGCCCCTCATTTATTTTTCTACTTGTGGTCTTTCGTCATGGCACCACATATTCCTCCATCCGTCAATACTTGTGCTTTTATTCGTAACCATAAAAGCAAACAAGTTGTTCAAGCCTCCTTCCCACTGCATGCAAGGAGACCGTATGCTGCTAGGATTTCTCGCACGCCAATTTTTTTAACTCTTCCCTCCAGAGAATGCATTCTCACAGCCTACTCTTCAATTCCACCAAATTCAGGCCCTGATTTTTCTCAAATTTTCCATCAACCTCCCATGTTGTTCCTTCCACTTTTGAAGCTCCTTTACCTATTATCCAACATGATACTCCTTCTAATATAGGCTTGAACGCTCCCATTCCTGGCGCTCTTTTTTGGACGTCAATATTCAGCTCTTAAAGGCCCTACAACTTCAGTCTGCAGATATTCAGGGCTTACAGACATTTTTAATAGGTCAATCAAGCGTTAACAAGCAAATTGAGTCTTGAAGTTAAAAGTTCGCCAACAGACTTCCTGCACTATGCCATCGTTTTAACAAAACCATGAAGCACTAGTACAATTTTCTAGATTCCATGGAGGATCAAATCCTGAGCTGCATACTCGTATGTTGGCGTTGAACCCACTTGTTCCTGTGGTTGTGTTGCATATTGTGGAAAAAGGTAAAACTGCATCTCGCAACATATGAAGTTCTTGATTGTGACTCATCGGAAGGATTATGAAATTGCATTTAATTTTGACGACTATTCCTTTCCTCCTCTTTTAGTGATGAAGTGCGGCGTCTTAAAGTGCCTCGTCAACTTGTTTCGGCTCCCCATTTTTCTTAATCTTATCCTAACCAAGCTTTGGCTCCTCACTACAAGAGAATAAGCAATCTAAGTCACTAGTTTCATCATTTATTTGCTTAAAATTGCACTTTCAAATTTTTTACAATTTGACACAATAAATGACGATAGATGTTGATGAAATTGCATCATCTGTATCATCACTTGCAGCATCACCAATACCAACAGTTATATTATCATCTCTTATGGCATTGTGGTGGAATAATAGTAGCATCATTTGTAGCATCATCTATAGCTGCAGTTATAATATCATGCATTTTGTCCTTGTAGTGCTATAATATTATCAGCTATAGGATCACATGTATTGCTATAATTAAATCATGCATTTTGTGATTGTAGTGCTATAATAGTATCAGCTATAGGATCACAATCAATCCCCCAAACAACATAAGAATTTTAAAAGCATCTCCTTAAGGACCGAGCATTCAACGTGAGCTGTAGGATCTTGGACCCAATCAAGGGTCGAGATGGCACCATGTGATAAAAATCTAAAGCAACATGAGCCATAGGATTTTGGATCGACAATCAAGATCAAGAACAACCTGAACCGTAGGATCTTATATATAATTCCCAAAGCCACGTGCACTGTAGGATATGTCTCAAAGCAACGTGAGCCGTAGGATCTCGGATCGACGATCAAGATTAAGAGCAACCTGGACTGTAGGATCAATTACATATAATTTCCAAAGCTATGTGCACCGTAGGATATGTCCCTAATCAACGTGAGTCGTAGGATCTCGGACTGACGATCAGGATCAAGAGCAACTTGGTCCGTAGGATCGATTACATATAATTCTCAAAGCCATGTGCACCGTAGGATATGTCCCCCAGCAACGTGAGCCGTAGGATCTCGGACCGACAATCAGGATCAAATCAACCTGCACCATAGGATCGTTTATATAGAAACTCACAAGCCATCTGAGCCGTAGGATGTGTCCCAAAGCCACGTGAGTCGTAGGATGTTGAACGGACGGTCGGATTGAGTGGGACAAACATAAGGACATATATATGTTAGATAGATATTTCATGATGATGTATATTTATACAATTTGGCAGCATTCTTATTACTGAAGAAGTCTATGCGCTCCTTCATTGGGTCCCATAGACCGATTGGTCTCTGTGGACGATAAAAATCATTCTATTCTATTCTTCTTCTTCATCTTTCCATTTTGTACTCCGGAACTATCATCAACATGCAACATCAATTGCACTAGCATTAACATATTTTTTGACATTGGATCTATCACCAAAATAGCTATCCAAAAGCTTGAAGGAAGGGCAACTTTTCCACTTATCATTTAAATTGGGCATTCAAAGTAATATTACTTTGGTGATATTTCTTGAAGACATATTGGATTTTTTCCCCATATCCTTCCAAATCCTTTTTAAGATCAGGACATGTTGCAACAATTTTAGTACTGCCTTCTACTTCTTGCTTTGATGGAGCCAATAACTCTTCAATAAACTCACATCGGGCATGAAGCAATGCTACAATATGATGCGCCGACCATATTGTAGGGACAAGCCCATCTTGTCCGCCAGACTCATCTTTAATCCTACCATCAAGTTGCTTAGTCCTTTTTCTTTGATATGTTATTCTCATTCTCTGTTTTTTGTCTTTTTTTCTTTGAAGCTTGAATGGATTGATTGGGAATGGATGAAATTATAGGTGTGGGATTTGTTGGAGCCATTTCCACAAATGAAATAGAAAATGTTGGTGCAATATTATGCATGAATAAAGTGTTCATAAAGGGAATCATTGGATTAGGAAGAATGTAAGGTATAGATGAGCGAGTTGCAAAAATTGTCTTTGTAGATAAAGGAAAGGTGGAGGACATATGAAGATGGATTATATGCTAAGACTCGAAGTGGAGAATTTGAATATCATTATCCATCTAAAAACAAGGAACATGGATGTTTGCACTAGATACGAACAAAATAAAGCAGTAGATGTGAAGAAAAAAAAATGAAAGAACACAATGCAAGCACAAAAGAGAATAGAAGCACCAAAATACTAGCAAATTTAGATCATCTACTTCAAAAATTCATATTTGAAAAGCCATGGCGGTTGCCAAAGAGTTGCAACTTTAGAGCTTGTGAAGAAAAAATGAAAGAACATAATGCAAAGCACAAATCAGTAGAAGCATTAAAATGCTAGCAAATTTAGATCTTTTACCTCATAGATTCATATCTGAAAAACAATAGCAAAGTTGCACAAGAAGTTGCAAGTTTAGAGCTTGTTCAATCCCTCAACAGAGGGTGCCAGACTGTTGGGTCAACAAATTGACCTACATGGAATAACTAGTTGACTTGGCAACCAGCAAAAAGTTCAGACAGCCGCTCTGGACTCAAAGGGTGCCAACCTGCTAGGTCAACATTTAGGCATGCTGGTCTAATAGGTGGATGCCAAAACTATCCATTTGGCACTATTTTATCCGTCCTTTCAAATTGTTTCTTCACTATACATGTTTCTTCAGTTTACCTTTAGAATCGTTCTTAGGTTCACGGCTCATGCATCAAACTTAGGATATTGACTCGAAACGTTGTCTATGACTCAAATTGAGAATTTGCCCAAAACATTAACATAACGAACACAAATGTGAAGTTACAAACTCACCTGCTGCTATTAAAGGATCAATTTATTCTATTGTTCTAAATTGATACTTTATGGTCTGCGCTAGTTCTGGTTCCCAGTCCCACATTGCTGATGCCCTCAAAAGCATTTGTACGTTTTGTACACTACCATTCTCTTTCTTTCATCAAGAGTAGCATTTTCTTTACTGAGAAATTACAACATGCGCAATCAAATTTTGGAAATCAGCAATGTCATTGCATGAATATTATGCAGCGTCAGCATTGTACATAAAACAGCATCGTATGAACTGTCTATTCAACAGATCACTTCTAATGATCCAGCATATACATTGTACACTACAACTTCTCTATTCATATTCAACAAGTCAAACTCGTCATTTAGCTTCAGCAAACAGTTAATTATATGCAGCAAACTCAATTTCGAAGTGCAAGTAAAGCATCACCTTCCTGTTTTGAACGGCAGTTCTAAAATTCGCACTAAGAAATTATCAGAAGGCTACTCAACTTTCAACTAAATATGCAGCAACAGCAAAACAGACCCACTGCGGATCTAGACATTGCACACAGGAATTTTTTAGAAATTCCTCCACATAAACAAAAAACATAGCAAGCTAGCAATTTGGAAGTGCAAGCACCACAGACTTTTTCTGTCTTGCACTGCAGGAATAAATCTTCCAAAGAAATTCTCATAATACTAATCCACTTAACTAAATTAAGCATCAGGTATAGGGCATAAACAAATTAGCCAGCAAAATACATGAAAGATTATGACAGATATTGGTTTCATATATACCAGGCAAACAAGTCTTCTACTTGCACATTAAACAGCATCAGAACTATTGTATAGTTCATATTTGATATAGTCTTCTCATTGACAACATAGAAACAGAAATAACAAATATAAAAATAGGATTTTTACATTCACAAGCAAAACTTCTGAAAACTAATTATTACAAAATACGACAACAGAGTTACTAAGATAATAGCTTTCCAACATATTTTGCTTCATAGGTCGGTGCACAACAAGTGGATTACAGAAGATCAATCAATATTCCTTATATGACCATTACTGATATCAATGGCTACAGCAACTGAACTAAGACTTATTTGTTCTCTAGAAGTACAAAAGCCCTCAGAAGAAAGGCCAAGCACAAAGCACTTCTGCCATTTACATGTGGTTTGCAGCTTTTGCTATTTCAAAACCTAAAATTCCTGAGACATACTACCGACTTCACCGCCTTTAGCCTTTCCGGACTTCTTCGGTAGCAATGACTGATTGATATTAGGAATAACTCCACCATTAGCAATAACCACACTGCCTAGAAGTTTACTTAGCTCTTCGTCATTTCTCACAGCAAGTTGTATATGCCTGGGGATGATACGATTCTTCTTGTTGTCCCGAGCAGCATTTCCAGCAAGCTCCAAAACCTAAACAATGTCCATAAACCCACATCAAAAACCCACAAAAAGAAAACTTGGACCTTCAGATTTTAAACCTAAGTACACAAAAAACCTACCTCAGCAGAGAGGTACTCCAGAACTGCAGCAAGATACACAGGAGCTCCGGCTCCGACACGTTCAGCGTATTTTCCAGCTTTTAGAAACCTAGCGATCCTTCCGACTGGAAACTGGAGGCCTGCCTTTTGAGATCTAGAAACGGATTTGGTACCCTTTGCCTTACCTCTGCCAGACATTTTGAGATCAAGAATAGAAGACGGATTTCACTTCCAAGCTCCGAATTGAAAAAGCGCAAACGAGAAGCAGCCGATCGCCGGAAGAAGATGAGAAGGGGAGGTATGAAGAGTTTCTGCCCCTTCTCGCCCTTTATATAAATGTGTGTATTTTAGCGGGTTTTTTCTTCTAAAATATTTGACGGCCAGATTTGATGATCCCCTGTCTTTTTTCAATCTGACGGATACTATTGACGCCAAAACGGCGATCCGCGTACATGAACCTAGGCCTGTGGTATTATGACACGTGTCATTGTTTAAACCATTACTCAGCATATTAACGTGGCCTTTCGTTCTTGACTTTAGCCCTAACGGATTTTGCCTTTTGGCGGATTTTATTCGTTGGGATTTTACCTAAGTAGGTTATAGTTCCTGCCCCTAGCCTAATGATTGGTGTGCATTTTGGACCTGTTATAAGTCCTCACACAAAGTAATAGTGTTTGCCCTTCACCATGCGTACATAGCCTCGGTGGGAGAAAAGATTTAATTTCTTCAAATGATATAAATAATGGCTTTTTTTTCCAAATTCTTTTTCCTCAGCCCAAGCCTAGGCATATGTAAAGCATCGGTAGTCAAAAATTCCTCGGTTTTTCCTTGGTTTTGGCTATTTGTTTTAAATGGGTGATTTTGGCCCTGGGGTTTTTGGGTGACGCCGCTTAGAGTACCGCCACAAGTTTATATAGCTATTATACAGTTAACTAAAAACACATATTACACGATAGCAAGATTAAAATATTACAGTTAGCTATTACGATATTATTTATTTATTAACTTAAAACACATTTATCCAATAGAAATTTCAAGCACAACTAAAAACGAGCTTCCATCATTCATCACCAAAAAAGATTACAGATTCTGTGATCAATGATACTAATTAGAGATCAATCATTTCAAAAAGGGTTTACCATAGTTTCTAAGGTGAAAAACATAGTTCAAACAGTTTCTAGACTAGAACCACAAAATTTGTAACCACGGCATGATAATATGTATAACATGTGTATGTCATAAAGCTTTTCTATTTTGTAAATATTTTGTAGGAGCAATAAGAACTGCTGCTTTCATGTTCCAATAGAATTTTCTCATTTGTATGATCTCACTGGAAGAAAAGCTGACACAACATCTCCTCAAACAACATGTAAAGACTTAAAGTCTAAGACAACAGTGGCCGTGGTTTTCCTTTCGCATTTAGTGGCCAGGGCATGTGATCTCGGCGTCCGATTTACCATATTGTAAGGTCTCTTTTTGGCATTAGCTATCTCTGCCTTTATTGCATAATGCTCTACCTCTCTGTCCTCCTCTACTACAGCTGTCACAAGCTTTGATACAGGGACCCTACCAACCAGAACAAGAGCAGTCTTCCATCTGACCAGGTCATGCATTTATGGCGTTTCAGCAGAAACTTGACACCTCATAGATGGCTTCTTTGGCATAAGGCACAGGCTCATTATGATAGCTGCTAGACAGTCTTCGTCCAACCGCATGTCCGAAATGGCGTGGTTGGAGCCAGTGAAAACAATTACGCCCATGGTATATGGGATGTTAGAGCAGTCATGCATCCGCGTACATGCTCAATCAAGAAGCTCATCCCTTGAAATGGCCTTAGGAATGTCTGCCTCATATGGATGAATCTGCTCCATGAAGTCTTGCCATATTATGTGTCCGATCCAGGCTCTTTGGAAGGGGATAGAAAAGTCTTGCACCTCGGTTGCTATGTTGGCTGTGTCCTTTTGGACTCCAAAAGCACCCCCATTTCAGCTTTAGGATACGGCAACGGAGTTCCTCTTCCAGAATATGCTCCAGGGACACAACTACACATCTTTTAGGCAAAGGCAAATTGTGATGCTTAACGAAATCATGCACCTTCCCTTCTGCAACCTTTCTGCCATTGAAAAACATGGACCTGGTCTCCATTCTCCAGCATTCTGTAAGGTAGTAATCGATGTTAAAGATCGCAGCCGTGATCTTGTCAAGCCATGAGAGCCCACACACACATGTGTAATGAAATGGAGCTGGCCTTTTCTCACTACAAAAATGCTCCGAAAATGCAATCCCTATTTCATTGAGAAGTATACAGTGGCATCTCTGCGAGAGATCGCAGTCGCAGTTTTGTTTAGAAGTGAGCAGGTAGTTGTCCATTTCACTTGGAACACTTCAAGTTAGCGACATAGAGCAATTAGTGGATCAGATTAGGCATTTACTAGGCACAAGCATTTAACAGACTAATGCAAACTAGGACTATTATCTCCTGCATGTTGCAAAGTATGCAAACCACTTACTACAAGGGCTAAGCAACCCTCTAGACAGTATACAGTTGTATTTTTAGACAGAATTACACCAATTATCATAGTTAGCTTACTTACGCTGCAAAGTTCCCTGACCACAAACAAATGAGAAATTCACTTAAAATTGGAGCTTGCCTTGTTTAGTGTCAACGATTAAGCAAGTGTGTTAAGTTTTTGGAAGATCGACAAGGGCGATCAGCTGTAGCCCGAAGATCCACAAGGGCGATCGGCTTCAAGAAGCGCCCAGTCCTCCAAAACCTTCAGGTGCTACGTCTGAAAATTGAAGCGCATTCGAGGCTTTCTTGTTGCTCCAAGACTTGCAATGCAGCCACAATTCTGTTTTTTTTTTTTTATTTGAATTCTCTACTTGCTCGAACAATAATTGGGCTTGTAAGGTGGCAAGTCCATTACATAACTGTCTTAGTGTACCTCATTTCGTGTGGGGCAGAACTCAGATTCAGACCGAAAATGTCACTTTCAGCGTACACTTTCGAGAGTCTGTTTTGGAAAGTGTCACTTTCAGGGTACACTTTTTGAAAATAGTTGTCTCGTTCGTCATGATGGCAGGATTCAAAAATATGCTGATATGACACACCCTTTACGCACTCGTTAATGAGAATGCACCCCGCCATTAATAATGTTGCATTTCATAAATACGGCATTAATACTCTCCATTAATAGGAAGTCTATTTATAGCGTCATTCGACTCTTCGGCTGCGATTCAACCCAGCGCCTTAGCCGCCGATTCCAGCGCCTTTGAGAAAATGAAATCGGCCATGAGCAAATTCAACGCCCTCAAATGAAGTCGGTTTCCGCGCTTTCTTTGAGCACTTCTTAAATGTAGCATTTTCACTTCGCTATCAGATAGAGTAAGAGCCCAACAGCATCGCGTGATATGAATCTGGTGTTTTATTTAAGCGAAGTGGTAAATCAAATCGCGGCCGCAATTGTGTTACAACTATATTTCCAAATTCTTTCGATGTACTCTTTCAGTTTCATAGTAGTATGCATTTAAACTACTTGAACAGATCGCGACCTCAATTTCTATGAGACTTGACTGACCATATTGAGTATTTCTTGCAGCTTTGGACTTGTTCCATGGTCCGGACGTGGAGCCTGTGCGCACAATCACCCCAGGAGCAAGCCGAAAGTGGGCCATGGAGATAGCCCAGGCAATACCACAGACTAAAGGAGACAGAAGAAAGGCCTTGAGCCTTTTTTTTTGGAACAGGAAAAGGGCCAGAGGACATCGAGCAGCTGGGCATTATAATGGCAATGTGGGAAGGATGCAAGAATAATGTTGAGAATGCCTTCATATGTAGCGTAGAAGAACAAGTGCAATTTGTGGAGTATGTGTTGAGATGGCAGAATTACGATCCTAGTATAATGATTGTTAGCAAGCAAAATAAGCCTGCCAGTGCGAAGAGCATTCCTACAAACACCAAGGGTTACGGATGGAGCCTTCCATCATACGACTTCCTTCATCTGTTTGGTATCAAAGGAAATCGTGATCTGCTAGTTGGCTTCAATAAATGTAAGAATGGCTTGGCAAATGACAAGAAGCCTCCTGCCAAGAAAGATAACAAGATGCCTCAGGTCATGGATACTAATTGGTTGAGAGTCGTGGCTAAGAAAAGGCAAGTGGTTCCTTTGGCCACTTTCGGTGAGCCATCTGATGTCAATGAACAAACTCAGGTTCAAAGTGGTAATCTTCGGTCCTCTACAGTAGAGAATCCATCTGAACCAATATTGATTATGCCTCCACCTCCAGCAGACACTGATAGGTCCAATAGTCCTTCTGCTCCAAAAATTAAAAAGTTTAAAATTAACTTGAGAGAGCTAAATACAGACCCTTCTGAAAAACATTCCACTTCCACCACACCTACATCTTTCGGTGTACCCACAGCTTCATCATCTGCTCTCACCTACCCCAGTGCAATACGCCTACCTCCTGAACTCAAATTTAATCCTGAAGAGGAAAAAAGGTTAGCAGATCAGACTACTCAAAAACTGGAAGAGTTCAAGAGATTCTATCCTATGGGGGTCAACTAATTCACTAAAGTCAGTATTTTTTATTGTGAATCTGCACCGGCCAATATGACTCATAAGACTCGATCGAACGACAATGTCCAAATGCTACTGAGGAGTTTTAAGTCTTGTTCTGCAGATATCTTAACGCCTGCAGACGTGGTGCCCTTTGATCCAATTACGATGTAGCATATGTTTGTTTTATGATGTCATTGGTGATGTGTTGCATTTACCTGATCTGTTCACATGTCCTCTAGGAAGAAGGTCACGTGGTCAATGCTGGAGGACTTTCCTAGAAAGAAGTTCTATGTTATTTCTGGCAATTACTGTATATTTGTTGCTCAAATGCTATGCTCCCACATCGGTGATGTTCAGCAACGATTGAAAGTTACAAAGGCATATGCAAAAAGGAGAACATGCATGCTGAATGAGTATCTGACTGACAAGGAGTGCATTCAATTGTCTATACAATGCAATGACATAATTGCTCACAGTGTATAAAGAACCCATTGTGGAAAAGCTCCAGCAACTTCGCAACCAACACAAAGCTTATAGCTGTCCATCTCAAGGACCAACTGGAATAGCGATAACATCCGGATGGAAGGTAAGTACTTGTCTTTTTGTTTAGATCACCATCACGATCCTTGTAACCTATTTATTTATCAGGAATTTGTCGAAGTGGCAACTACAACATTGAAGGTGAAAGAGCTAAAAGACAAGAAACAGTTCATATTCATGGAAGAAGAGCCTTGGTCCAAGTTCATGCAGGTTGTTTCCAAGTGGACGGGCAGGAAACTTGTGAATGATCATGGTGAATTGCCAGATAGGCCCATCAAAAATTTCTTCAACAAGACATTCTTGCGCTATTTACGTGGTATATCCAATGCCGAAGTTTCCCAGCATATGAATGAGATTTTAGAAGGAAAGACATTCTTGAAAGTGCAGTCAGGATATAACAGTCAATTTGACTGTAAGCAAAGGGCAATAGACATCAGGACACACGCACTTATGCGTCAAAAAACATTTTCTTATGCTAATAGCATTATGGACGATTGTTATGCCAGTTTTGAAGAGCTTGCAAGCAAGTTTCTGGAGTTTTCTGAGCAGCGCCTTCTTGACATCGCATGTTTTGATTTTGAGTACATCAAAGCTAATTACAACAATGACCAAGTGCAGGGAAATCTCTCAGGTGTATTTTTTGAAGCAATTAGGTCTATTCTTAGGCCTAAGGAAGCAAATAAGCTGAAAGATAAAAGAAACACCGTCTACAGAGTGACCAAGCACGGAATACCTATAAAAGCACATAAAGCTCAAAACGCGACTATGGTGTTTATTGACATGAGGAGGTACACTATCGTCTGGGATGTAAAGAAATATCTAGATCTCTTCAACAGGATTGTTAGCATGACAATTGCCAAGATCTATCACATTGTCATATTTTTTAGGTCAGGTCAACTTCCTAATTGCTTATATAGCCAAAGTAAGGTTCAAGGTAGTTCACATGTTTCGATTGGTGCTAATGAAGAGCAGGGTTGGGTAAGCAAGAAAATGGTTGAGTTCCAGTAGTACGTCACGCATGTGACCATTAACAGAAGTGAGGCTCACGTGATTCCCTTGCAGCCTAGCTTGGAACTCAGATTGACACAAGTGACTAATGCCCCAAAAAGCACTCCCATCCCAAAGCATGAAATTACAGGCAATGAAAACAAGATGAAAATTTGAAAAAAAAAAATACATGATGTACTTGACAGGCAAGCCTAAGTTTTCTTGGGCGAACATGATCTACAGCCTATTCTGCCACACCAAGAAGATTTTTTATATGGGTTTGTCATGAGGAGGTTAGAGAGTGCAAACTTGTGAACTCTATGTATAAGTTATTGCTTGATACCGATATTCTTTCTCCTTCTAATAAGTGGCCCCTTCAATTCCTTCCTCTTCAGTGGCAACAGATGTGGTCTTGGTATGGGATAAGCTACTTCATCCTAAAGTGGTTTGGTGGCAGATTCTTCATCGATGTCTTCGGGTTAATGTGCTTGTCCACAAGTTTAACCTTAGAATATCAGATCAGTGTCCAGTATGCAAGTGTGAATCTGAGACCATTGAGCATTGCATTTTTATGTGTGATCGCCTCATATATGTTTGGGATTGATTGTTCTCTCTTAAGTCATTAACAAGTCAACAAGTGCTCTTGGTGATTTACCCAAGTACTTGGACGGAGTTACAAAGCCAGGCGTTTCACCTTGTAGCAGGGTGGTTGCGTTGGACAATCTGGAAAAGACGAAGACTGCTAATCTTTAAAGGTTTGGATGTGGCAGATAATCGTGTTCTCCAATATGCTCAAGGTCACATTCCTAAGTCATACCTTGTTCTTCACTTGCCCCTCATAAGAGGCGATTGATTTTTGAGGAGTATTTGGATGTGCGCTCTTATGCTTAGGCAGATTGCTTCACTTTGTGGGTCTCTGCTTATCTGCTGAGATTTTATTCCTATCTTTGCACGTACACTTGTATGATTCTTTGATTAAATAAAGTCTGACGTCCTTCAACAAAAAAAAATTAAGACACAATCTCTTGGGATGGAAGGTAAAAATTATGGAAGAAAGCATTATGATTGCCAAAGATGGGCTTTTCTCAAGTGCAATGCCCAATGGGAGGGATGTAAGTATCTTTGATTTTTCCAAGTATAACAGCATCAACGAACATTGATAGCTTAGATTATATTTGTTGAATATGGCATTCATTATGTGTTAGAAGTTGTTGAATTTATAAATAGTGTCATTTGTGGATAGTTATGGGTTTTGCTTTGTGATTGTATTTTTTCCTCGAGCCTTGAAGAAATAGGAACGAAGCAATTAAGCATACTTTATTCTAGTAATATTCAGAGAATTGCGAGTGAATTGTTAAACCCTGTAGCTACTAGACATGTCCCAGTGGTGGCTAAATCCATGCCATATATTTTTTGCAATTCTCAGTATGATGAGTAAGTTCAGTAATGCAGAGGGTTGCTATGGCTCCAATTTCTTTAATTTCTCCACTAAAATGCGTCATATATCCTAAGGGATGTTGCCAAGTGGCATGACGTAAAAATTGTGTCTTCTTCTTCTTCTTCTTTTATTTTTTGCAATATTCAAGGACGTAATTACAATCTATTAAGTGCCACATGGCTTTTGGAGAGACCATTAAAGGATGCTTAGAGCCTACTCGCCCTAAGGAGATTGCATGCCCTTTAGCTCATCTAATAGCCTCTTTAAGCACAATACCTCCTTCTTTTTCTAATGTCAATTACATGCAAGGTGAGACTTTTTTTTTGGAGGGGGAAGGGGGAACTTACCAAAATACCCTAAATTGTTGACCAAATTTTCAAAAATCCCTTCGAATTTTTGAAATGCCCAAACTACCCATAAGGCCCAAAACAAATTTGGAGAACCCATCTTTCAAAAATCAATTAACATTATATTGCGGGTCCTATATTGCTATGATTTCATGCATGAACGATCATTTTGCCTGAACTTTTTTTTTTTGGATGAATGTGGACCTTTACTACTTAAAAAGAATATAAAGAGTACATGCGAGACTCAAAACCCAGTGGAGAAGATGTCCACTAGAGCAACACTACTCACCACATTACATAACACAGAAAAGCAGAGAATACATATCACCACGAGCACAAGTGTTTGCTATGAGTAAGCCTAAATCTGAAGGGTCAAAGCATGGAGGTGGGGGACACTTTTTGTGTCAGCGACACATGGTGCTTAGGGGGTGCTTTGTGGGGCTATTTTCTTTGTATTTTTAAAAACATATTTTTCTTTTATTTTTTTGATATTTTTCCCTAAAACGCATTCATATTACGCCTTGGAAAACAAAATTTCAGATTCACTGGAGTTATAGAAAAAAAGATAAAAATAAGTAAAATTTTCAGCATTAGGTGCTTAGGGGGTGCTTGCCTGGCGTAAAAATGCCCCCCAGCTCTATGCTTTGACCCTTCAAAGATATCGCTCCCAAATGACACTCTTGACGTCATCCTTTAAGGAAGAACACTTATATGCCTTTAAAGGCGACTACGAGCATCACTAAGGTGCGTATCTGAAAAGACCTGTCCCTTGAAGATGAGGAGATTTCGTCTCTTCCAGATGGACCAGATGATCTAAGCAGTGCTAAGTGGAAAGCCCTCTTTGCCAACTTGTCCCAAGAACTAGGATAGACTGACAATAAGACATGCTGACTATTCAAGTCACAATGGAAAATGCCCAAAAGCCACTGCCAAGCAAGTCGAACATGATGACACAAGAAAAAACAGTGCTCAATTGTATCATTCCTCTGTATGCAAAGAGGGCAGATCACAGAGACTTATGGACGAAATCTATGAACCATAGTGTTTACCCGCACGCATCTATAAATGATCTGCCACCACAAGATAGATAGCTTAGGATGGAGCAGTTTCTCTCATACCCATCGCCATACTGCTTTCTGATGAGGCTCAGGGATAACTAAAGGCCACTTTGGCGATGGAGACAACACTTCAGGATGAAGCAGGACCATATACATCGAGTGCACCAGATGCTCCTCCTTAACACTGCCATGAACCACCCAGAGATGGGGAGCCACGTCTTGTGGATGTGGAGGAAGAGTAGCGGCTACTTTTTTCCAAATGCTACGGTCCCAATGAAGGAGCAGGAACTTCAATCTGAACTCATCCCATGTGCAGATACTGTGAGCACATCCACTACTCGCCATCGACGTTGCGTCAATGGATGGACAGAAGTGACCAGGGGACAATCCGCCTGATCATCACCCAAAGGGATCCACCAGCAACTGGCTGTAGGATCTGTGTGGGCCATCAGATGGAACTAAAACAAAGTGCGCACAGTCTCCCAAGCAGCTAGCAACCCCTTGAGGAAAGGAGAGGCATTATGATATGGAGAAAGTGGTTAGAATAATGCTCATGGGAGGAGTGGCTTAATGGATGGAGAGCCAAAGGAAATGCACATCTGTAAAGACTGGTGAATCAGACGCAGCACTGGGGAATTATCAGCATTAGTTACAATCCGCCATATGAACTTAGAAATCAACACCTTGCTCTGGAGAAGAAAGTGAATCATCCCCAGCCCCCCACAAAGTTTAGGCATAACGCACTTCGCCCAACTAATTTTAACATCAGCTGCTTCTTCAGTACCACCCCAGATAAAGCTCCTGACAGTACGAACAATGAGCTGCATCTTTGTATGTGGTGCCAGCAAGATGGATGCCATATAAACATGTGTACTACTGAGAACTAACTTTGCCACAGTTACGCGGCCAGCCATGGACAACTTAGCCGTGGACCACCAGAACAAACGCCTTTCCAATCCCTTAATAATAACATCCCACATGTCTCCAGATGAGAGGTGTATACCAACTGGAATGCCCATAAGCCTAGTTGCCTTCCCATGAGGAAGAACCTTCCATGGAAATGCAGCCACAGAAGACGACAGTGGAGAGTCTAGAGCCCACAAGGCAGTACACTATTGCCATCCCACAAAGATACCAGAAGCCAAAGAGAAACTGTCCAACAAGGAAATGGCATTCTGCAAATTCTGCTCATCAACCATTAAGAACAAGAAAGTGTCATCTGCGTACTGATTACAAATCTCCTGTGAACTACTATTCATGGGAAGACCATGCAAGATGCCTTCCTGCACTGCAAGATAAAATACCTGAGAAAGAACCTCTGCCACAATTGTAAAAGGCAGCGGTGCCAAAGGACAGCCCTGGCGAATGCCACGTCCAATGGGGATTCACATAGTGCAAACCTTAACAATCATGTATGTGACCCAAAATGGTTTATTTTTGAGTTGTTTCGTATGTATCACTTACCAAAAATACGGACTATTGGGCTCAATACCCGTATACTTACCAAAGATACAGACTATTGGGCTCAATACCCGTATACAGGCATAAGGGGAAGTTGGCGGGAGAGCTCCGCCTTCGTACGTAGGAGGGAGTTCATTGATCCGGCGGATTTGGACCCTTACAAATATTAACAAGAAGTAATAACAAGTTTCTCTGAGTTTTTTTTCCTATCTCCTTCATTACAACGAGTGCACAATGAAAATTTTTGTTCATGTATCAGAAGGATTGTTGATCCGACCAATTTGGGTCTTTATCTCTGCTGCATTCTGCTTTTCAGCTATACTTTTCGAGTTTTCTCTCTCTTTTCCCTCAATAAATTAACAGCTAAATCTTCTAACTCTATGTGTGTTTGTGCAGCTCAGAGTAGCTGTGGAGCATTCGCTAAAGAGGGTAGGGAGCTTATACTCAGGTGGGCTTTGTCCAAGGCTTTGTCTTATGCTTTTAATTGCTTTGTTGTCTATTATTTATTGTTAATCTTCTAGGTTTGTCAGTCATTGTTTCATTTTTGCTCATGTCTTTTCCTGATGTAGAGTGTTCTTGCATGCATATTAAAATAATTATCGCATTCAGAATGGTAGGTTAGAGCATCACAAACAAGACCACTGCTTCAATCCACGAATCTGGCATGCTTTACATTGTGTCTTTGCCTTAAAATACAAGGAGACAAATGCCAAATTTCGCAGATCAGACCATGATAGTCATGGAATTGGCATCAATAATGTATCTTGTATCCCGTCCTAGTGAGGCTCTTTGCAGCTTTTGCTTCCCAAAATTTTTTTGTGAGTATGTATTATATACTATCTGTCTAAATACTCTTTGATTATAAAAGTTGTCTGTGTATTTACAACTTGTGTTTATTTTTATAATCGATTACACATTAAGAAGAATATGAATATCTAAAAATTAAATGATGCTTTATATTGCTGGATATTAGCCTGCTCGAGGTCATGCCTGGGTGCCTGTTATGCCTCTTCAGCAAACACGTTGCTTTCTGCCAATGCTAGAATCTTGAACTCTTTAAAACTAGTAAAATATCCATCCTTTGCTGCTACTCTGTGAAGTTTTGCAAGTGTGTCCACAGTCTTCTGTGGACTACAGTTGCACTTGTTATCCTAGTATTTAGCAAATTGCAAGAATTTCTATATAACCAAGTAGATCCATCGCTTAGGTTTGGGGTGAACCCTGGCACTTAATGTTGTTGAAAATTTGAGCCCTATTTGCAGATTACTAGTCAGAATTAGTATGTTATAATTTGATATCCATGGGCATGCTCCAACAAGAACAACTCCACTCTTCTTAGGAATCTGTTGTGGACCAAATTCTAGGAAAAGACTAGCACATATATTTGGAAATCTTATCCACAAGCCTTGTTTATTATTAAAACATCCCAAATCACGACGGACAACATCAAGTGTTTTGTGGATTTGGTGAGCTGCTCCATAAAGAAATGTAGGCACTGCAAGATAGCCAAGTGGGCACTAATTTATCATTGAACGTATTTTCAATCAGCAAATAAAGGCTTGGCACTCTATTTATCATAATAGTTATGTAACTAGTAGTCTCTGCTTATGCATCCCAACCATCATTCTTTGAACTGAAGCTGAATTGATAGACCCATAAATTGAATTATTTCAATGAGGTGCTATAATCATTTTCATTTGGACAGGGCTTAAAAATCTATAATAATAATATACTTTGTAATAGAACCAACGTTGCAGGCTTGACACACTAGACCCTGATACTTAATGGCCTATTTTTCTTTGCCAAACTCATCTACTTTAGCATCAGTGTTCTGGATCCGTGTGTCAACATAAAGAGCCTGACGAATGGGAAATGGATACATGCGTATATTCTATTCAATAATTTTTAGACTGATATTGTCATTGATAGGTCGCTTGTAAATATATACTGCAAGTATGGAATACTAGAATGTATACTTGGTATTCCAGATTCCATGGTTCCATGTGTGTTTGTACAGCTCGGTGCAGCTGTGAAGCATCTGCCTTGCAGGGAGCTTATACTCAAGTGTATGTTGTCTTACACTTTTGATTGCTTTTTTGCCTTTTATTTGTTGCTAATCTTTTAGGTTTGTGGGTCATCGTTTCATGCTTTGCTCATGTATTTTTTTTATGTAGGGTTTTCTTGTATGCATTGTAAGAATATTATAGCATTCGACATGTAAAACTTCAACATGCAATTAATAGTCTTTGTTTACGCACTCCCAACCATATTCTTCAAATTGAAGCTAAATTGGCAGGCCCATAAAACATATTCGTTGAATGGGAGTGTTGCATGGAAGAGTTGATTGATTGTAGAAGAGCCAGTGTTACTCTTTTTTAAGTTTGTGATCATATTCTTCTATGTTCACCTTTTCATTATCCATTTTAAAATAGTAATAATTCATTATTTTTACTCAATTATAGATTATGGAGATTATGGATTCTGAACCATAAGACACACACCTTAAGCAAGAACTTTATCAGCCGTGAGACCTTCATGGACGTGCAAGTGTCTTGTCACTTCGATGTAATATGTAGCACAATAACAGGGGGTTACTTTTAGATTTTTATACGCTTTTTCACATGGTTTTTCTATGATTTCGTTGTTTATACGCTTTTTCACATGGTTTTTCTATGATTTCGTTGTTGTATTCGTTGAGGTGTACTAAATAGTATTTCTAGAGTGCACCCTTTATGGGCCGTTGATTTTCGTTGGTTGGAACAATCCGAGGGTTGTTGTCTTTCTCTGCATGTGTTTGTGCATGAACATTGCGCATGTGTATGCATGTGCATGTGCACATGCATGTGCATGTGTGTGCATGTGCATGTTCATGTGCATGTGCATGTGCATGTATATGCATGTGCATGTGTATTGTGCATGTGCAAGTGCAAGTGCATGTGCATGTGTGCCTGTGTGTGCATGTGTGCATATGCATGTGTACTTGCCCTCTTGGATTCTTATTGCCGGAGTGGATTTTACTACCACGAGATGGATTTTTGCTCACACTTACAAAGGTATTTGTTTTTTAATGTTTCTTGATTAGCATAATGTTTTTTTACAAGGTATTGGTTTCTCGATTCTACAATGTAGTCTTTGAAAAACCCCTTTTGTTTCCTTCCTAAGATTTCTTCGCAGATTCAAGTTTAGGCCCTCTGTTTGCTTCCAACTCTTGCTTCCAACTCTTGGACATTCGGGTCACGGATTGTTCATATAGCCCGACCTTTAGCTTCAATCAACAAACGGATTCTTATGCACAATAACAAAAGCGGATTATTCCACGCCCTTTTCCATGTCACGCAGAATCGGTCAAATAGTGGCCCAGGTGAATGAATTTATATTGTAGGTTTGGAACTTTAATCGAACCATAAGGTGAATCATGCATTACCTTTTAAGCTAGAGATGGAGCATCCAAAATCATATGGATTGATAAACAATGGTGTCATTGTGAAAGAGAAATAGTTGTAGCGGAAGTAACAATATGTAGCATAATAACAGGGGGTTTTCTTTGTGTTGCAAACTTTATGACTTTTCGTAATAATGGGGTCGAGTAGTTCTTTTCGGTTTGAATTCTAAAATTTTTGTCACACGGGGGGGGGGGGAGATGACGCCCTAAGGCTCGAAGGGGCAAAAATTTTTGTTTTGCAACACAAACCATTAACATCCAACATATAAAAATTAAATCCCCCAACACATAACAACCAACACATAATAACCATTGACATTAACAACCAACACATAACTACCATTGACATTAATTAACACAACCATTGGGTCCAACACATTTAAATTAAAATCCCCCTTAAACCCCCTTTGGTTTGGGTGCATATTCACGGGGGGTGACGTAGGGCAGCGAGAGCTTTCATAATAGTATTTTGCACGTATGAAATCAACACTATATAGTATTCTGTTTGAAATCTTATAGTATTTTACGAATCTTGTTATACAGTATAGCAAATTTTGTACTTGCATACCCCACAAACGAGGAACTTCACGTACGGTATAGATTAAGGAATAAGGGGTGAATATGCCTATCCAACAGCTCTCGTTGCCCGGAGTCACCCCCCGTGTGAATATGCACCCAAACCAAAGGGGGTTTAAGGGGGATTTTAATTTAAATGTGTTGGACCCAATGGTTGTGTTAATTAATGTCAATGGTAGTTATGTGTTGGTTGTTAATGTCAATGGTTGTTATGTGTTGGTTGTTATGTGTTGGTTAGTAAAGTTCTTCAAGGAAAACTGCAAGGAACTACCAATCCCATTGCATTGCACAGGGTCTGATGCATGCAAGAATTTCTTTTCGAAAGTCGGTGGTATGATACGGAATGAAAGGTCTTACACAGGTGGTGATTTACTTGAGAACGCTAGTGCTCTAAATAAGGTAGCAGAATTTCAAGCCTTGTCGGATTTCGTTTTTCCTTATGCGCATGCCAAGCAAGAAAGTATTTGGCAGCTTCTAGAATGCCAAATTGGAGAAGATGGTCTGGAAATACATTGTGACTTGTCTGATTATACGCTCGTAAACACGGATGCACAAATTAAAGAAGCACTAGAAGAAGGTTTCTTGCAGGCTAAAGAGTTATGTCAGCAGGTAGGCGTATCTTGCAATGGTAGTGAAGATATGACTTGGTGGAATACACCCTGGCTTTTCCATCAGGACTACTACAAGCAACTACAAGATGATCAATTGGATATGAATCTGATATTGTAGAAATCAGCCATGAAGATGTACCTGTTATTAGTCAAGAGGCTTCTAATGATAGGAACGAAGATATTATTGCGGAATCGGAAATGAGGCATGTATTTGACAAAATGGTAGATGAAAGGGAATTGAAAAAAGATATTAAGATTTAGAGGACTGTGAAAATAGATGACAAAGAAATTTGCAAGACAACATTAGTGAGTCAGCTACATGGGAATTCTTGGCTTTCAAAGGATAGGTTGACGAGAGTAAAGAATCAAGTTCAGTGCACAAATGATAATAAGAAAGTGAATGCCGCGACTTCACTTGGCATTGGATCTGACTATGCGCAATATACTTTGAAGTTGAACAAGATTGTTCCACTAGGAAGCGCAAACATGCAGCAACAGCAACACCTCTTCAACAAACAAAGCACATGTGGTACTTGGGTAGAGTTTTAAGCATGAGGAAAAGGGTGGGTAAAGGATGGAGAGAAAACATAGAATCAATTGACTTAATAGATAGACCATCATACTTAGTGCAGGTCAACCTTGCTTGGTATAAAGAGCATAAGCAGGGGAATAACTTGTGGTTTTCGTATAACTTGACAGATTTGCAACTAATTTCACTATAATCAGTCATTTCTCTTGCTTGTATGGCATATGATCAAAAAACAAGTAGATATTCCTTAGATGAGAATGACAGGCATCAATTTAATAAGTTTTTGAGTAGCCAATTTAAAGGTATGTACGTCGTAGAACAATGAATTATTTGAAAGGTATTTAAGCACAATGGTTCTTATCAAAGTCATTTTTTATGCAGGAAACAAAGGAAAGGAGAAGGCTATCTGAGACCTCAATAGCTCTGCCCTCTCAACCATATCAATTCTAAAATTTTGTTGATGGCAGACCCCTGCTTTTATGTAAGATAAAGCGTAGTAAGTGCGTTAGAACTCTTATGCACTATCATTCACTGTTTTAAAAGATACAGTTTGGTCAAAGACTAAAATTTTAGCGTTTCATATGGCCCTGCATAAAGCATTTTGTGATCTCACTCCTCAAGGGCTTGTTTTTCAACATATAATTTTATTGCAGAAAGTTTGGATCTTACTTGTCTTAATCTTTGTAGGAAGATTGTGTTGTTTGCTTAAATATGTTGTTGTGGTTATTTAATTGAGTGTTTTTAATATGGTCATCCATGAGGACGACTTTAAATGACATGTGGATCTTAAATTTCAGGTTTTAAAGTACTTTCAGATTTACATGTGGATCTTACGTTTCAGGTTTTAAAGTGATTCAGATTTTAGATAAAGACGGAATAATTTACACAAAGGTTTGCATGAAGTAGATAAAAATGCTCGATATTTTTATTGAAGAGAACCTCACCATTACAGGTGATTTCTAACTTTTTTCTTACTGAAATACATAATGATATCTCTGTCATCTCTTTATCTGTAAAATATCTAGTCAACTATAAGTGGGTTTGCATGAAAATAATTAGATAGATCGTTTTCTTATTTTTTTCTTACTGTGAATATAGGATTATATCTCTGCATCTTTTTACATGTAAAGATATATATCTATCTGTAAGGGGATCTGCATGGAAGGTAACTTTTTGTTTCTCTAAATATAGATATATCTCTGTCATCTCTTTATCTGTAAATTAGATAGCTATTCGTAATTAGATTTCATGTTTATAATGCACCTAAAACAGGTAAGTGACAGGGTGTTAAAAGCTCATGATTTTTACTTGGGAAGTTTGCAAGCTGGTTGATTTTCATAGTTTGCACTCAAAGACGGGTTCGCTCAGCCAAAAAGTTGATCTGAAAGTGGTAAAAATAGTTAATTATGTATTAGCAATTAGGAGATAAAACACAGATGAATAGTGATGTAGGCCAAGGCAATACATCAAGAGTTAATTTTTGAGCTACTCATATTGGATGTTGCTGATTTAAGCAATCCGAGGATGAACTGAAGAAGAAATCGGGCTGCAGCTTCGAAATCAGTTCCAAAGTCTTTTCTTTGATGAAGAAACTATTCACGGTGGATATCTTTGATAGGTTATTTCTGGCTAAATAAATAACAAAATGGCATGTCGATGTTTATGTTATAATGTTTACACTCAATAGTCAAGCACAAATATTTCAAATGCAATAACTCCACATCCACGAATTTAAATTGGCAAGTAAATTATGCAATGACAATGTACTAGAATAAATACGGTGTAACCAGTGTCAGCTTTCCTTATGAGATCCCATAGTTCATCCTAGTTTACATAACACTTGCAACCTCTTCAGGACATCTCGCTTCATAAATAGTAGGTAGTCCACTGGCGCATTTGCGTAATGGAGTTAAAATATATGAAATAGTTCACACATACAAAACTCACCATCCATTCTGCAGATTTGTGCAACGAGCCTAAAAATTATAAGAGTTTTTGCAACTTACATTCATGCTCTCCCCATTTTCCATCTTATGGAGCTTTATAAAAAATACGGCTTAGAGATGTAAACTTATATACTAGGATGCCACTGGCAACAATTCCAAGCTCATGAAACAACTTCCAAGCTCATGAAACAACTTCCTTTGAGCAGCGTTTTTAACCCCTATGAAGATATGTTATTAGTTCCAAATATAAATAATTGAATCCGTACTCTCCATTAAATACATGCAGAAATATACCTAGCTGATTCTCAAATATCAGCTCTGATTCCCGAAAAAGAGGACGATTGCAACAAGTGTTTGTTCAGACAAGAGGAAATATCACTATATGGCTGATCGTTGCTGTCCAGGAAAAACAAATGTATCATGCTGCAAAATGTATGTTTGAACTGAAGCAAAATGTGCATTGAACCTTTAGTTTCCAAAACAAAGGTGGTTGTACTATCGCATGAAGATCACGCAATGTATAGGATTGATCTGATAAACCATCATCTCATGGGAATTTTGCAATTTAAATTCATGGTGATGGCTCAACTTTACAATTTGCTTAAACACATTAGGTGTCTTTCAAGAAAGGAATGGTTCTCTATCTATCTATCTCTAGCCCCATCAACAGATGTGATGGACATGACATATCTAATGGCACATGTCAGACGTAGTTCTTGAACGCAACCATAGAATGCCGGAGTTAGAGGTAAAGGCATTGCTCCAAACTTTAATATATTAAATATTCATCCAAAATGCTACTCCAATGGATTCCCCATTCTCCATCTGTTGCAAAGGCATGCGCAACCATCCTTTTCACAACCGTCTACAATAGTGAATCACTTATTGCCGCCAGATAATGCCTTCGCAGTGTTCTGTGAGGAAGAAATGAGTGAGGAGGGATAAGCACAGACTCGATCTCTTTTCCGTCTAACAAAACAGATAGGACCAAAATAATCGTTATTGCATGTGCCTTCTGCTGTGGCTATTCATTCCTATCACACAGTCCTTCCTTGAGTTTTCTCCAAAAGCATCCTATTACATACTGCGGCTGTATAAACTCAGGTGCAATATTTGAGGCGTTCTAAAAGACAATGAAAGAGAAAAACCATTGCGTCCTTTCACACTCTTAGATCTGACGGTCTATAATAAGAGTTTTCACATGCAACAAAATCAACGGCCCAAAGTGCGCACAAACTATCCTAAAACTCCATTAGTATTATAGATAGATATATATATATAGATAGATAGATAGATAGATAGATAGATAGATAGATAGATAGATAGATAGATAGATAGATAGATAGATAGATAGATAGATAGATAGATGAGCTTTTGTTATGTTTGAAGCTTGTCCTCATGCTACTTGACTTAGATATGCAGTGCTTCACTTGGCTATAACACTTTGTCCTAATGTGGCCATTAGGCAAGAAGCCAAGGAGCCACTAAATGTGCCCAAGATTTCCAAACTCTTGCAGCGGTCTTGGCAAAGCACAAAGGACTGTCGGAAGGTGCGCTTATTCATGATCAAATTTTCTGACATGAATTAGGCGAGATAGGTTCTTAGGAAACCGGCTTGTTGGATGTATGGTAAATGTGGAGCTTTAGGGATGCCGTGCGGTGATTGATAACATATATAGGAAGAATATATTTTCTTGAAATATAATGCTTTCAGCTTACACTCATCTAGGCCATATTAATGAGGCACAAGTAGTGTTTGGAAAAATGGGTGAGAAGGATTTGGTAT
Organism: Isoetes taiwanensis; assembly: GCA_021234155.1. Classification (NCBI taxonomy): domain Eukaryota; kingdom Viridiplantae; phylum Streptophyta; class Lycopodiopsida; order Isoetales; family Isoetaceae; genus Isoetes; species Isoetes taiwanensis. The sequence continues at coordinate 164,815 of JAJEKV010000240.1, forward strand.
CATGGAATGTGATGCTTGCAGGATATGCTGAACAAGGATTTCTCCTCAAAGCAATTGAGCTCTTCAGGGAAATGCCGAGCCCTGATTTGATTTCATGGAATTGCATATGCCAAGCATGGGGAGCTTAAAAAAGCTTTAAATTTTTTTCAGCAGATGCCTGAAAGGGATGTGTTCACATGGACTACCATGGTTGCAGACTATGCATTTAAAGTTGAAAGAAGCACTTGAATTGTTTGAGAAAATGCCTGTTCGCAATATAATTTCATGGACTGCCCTGGTTGTTGGTTTTGCACAACATGGAAGTCTCAATGGTGTCCAAAATTTATTCATGAAAATGCCTCCACGCGATATGGTCTCCTGGAATGCAATGATTGCTGCTTATGCCAGGAATGGACAGCTCAAAGAGGCTGGTGGGATCTCGAACAAATGTCGTCGAAAGATGTGGTGTCTTGGAGTGCTATTATATCGGCATATACCCAACATGGACATGGAAAACATGTTGTTCTACTTTTCCTGCAGATGATTTTGGAAGGGGTGATACGAGAAAGCTCAATTATTACGGGTGAATGGGAGGATTATTCGGTCAGCTTCTCCATGGAGGGATTAATTCAACACTTTCATGCTTTAAAGGACAACAAAAATTATTTGGCCAACCTTCCCTGGACTATTCTTTTGCCAGATGTTGTAAAAGAAACCATTTCAACTCTAAATAGACTGCTTAGAGTTGAATTACGACTATCTTAATCCCCGTCCATTCTTTATGAGGAATCATAGCCTCTACTTGTATCTCCTTCAGATGTTTCAATTTCAAGGGTTTCTTTAAATAAATGTATATAGATAAATAAGGATTTTCTACTTCATCATCTGCAAATAGCTGCATTGATAGGCTTGCACCTGAAATATCAATAAAGATAAATACTTAATCCCATTACGGTAAAAATTTAATTACCTGAAATACATAATGCCCCTATCCATCCCAGAGCATACATCCTTCTCCAAGAAAGGACCAAGCAAACCCAGCACCCCAAAGTGGTTCAAGAGTGTAGATTATAATTGTTTTGGATGATCAAACATTTTCGTAGGACTAGAAGCTGCAATTCAGAAAGAAATTACTCATGAAGTATCTATGCATCCATACTACTATTTCAAAGATGAAACTCTAACCTATCTCAACCCATAAAGAAGATGTTATAGAAAGCACCCTTGTATAGCATCCACAACCACAATGAAGGCGTGTCATTCCATCCAAGTGCATCCATTGCAGGTAGTTCATTAACATGAATGAATATTGCCTATAGCAGAGCACATGGTTGTAACCAAAAGATGCAAGTGGTAAGTAACAAGTCTTAATTCACACAATCAATTGAGATAAGAGATTTTAGCATCCAACACGTCTTTTTGGCTGCTTTCTTGCAAGGAACATATTTTACTTACATGAACACTCAGCAAAGGAAAAATACTAGTGGAAGGAAGTCCTCGAGAAATGTGCTCTGAACATAACATGTGGTAACCAAAGGAAATAGCACTAATAAGACTCCAAATGTCCCCAACCTATAAAGTAGCATCAATAACTTAGATCGTAAAACATATTATACCACTATTTATGCATTTGCATTTTACCAAAGCCGGAGCTCCACCAAATTTTAAAGATCCAACGTCAATTACTGCTGCAACAGCTAAAAACCACGTGATCTTTGGAATGTGAAATCCTGACAGCCCAGCAAGTAATGGAACTAACCTGAGAATAGAAAAGCATCAATTGAAAAGCAGTATTAGAATATTGAATGGTCAATTCCTTCCAATTTGTAATGGCATTCTGCACACTTAATTATTAGCAGTGTGAAATATGCAAAGAAGCGTATAAAGAAATGCATAACGATATTTTAAGATGAAGAATAGAATAGAGTAGAATAGTTTCTTTAACGTCCACGGAGACCAATAGGTCATGGGACCCATACAATGGGCTAGTACAATCATTACTACTAGGATCAAAAAACCCATGCCTCGAAAGATTTTCAAGGGAAAAACCTTTGCAATAATGATGATACTAGACAAGCGAGAGATAATGACTAACGAGGGCTCATTAATTGCGGGCGTTTATCTAGAACCTCAAGTATGTATAATGCCAAGTCATGCACCTGGATGGTGCTCACGAGAAGTTGTGGGCGTGGAATGGAATGCTAAGGTCAAAAAATGATTCGGACTATCTCAAAAGCGAGGGCAACTCGGAAAAGTATGGCTTTCATCTTCAATAACATGGTGGCAAGCAGGCACATAGTCTCTTCTCGCGGCAATTGCGGGCGCTCCCATCTCTGTCTCAATCGTGCTAGCTGTGGGACCCGTGCGAATTGATGCAATAGCTACAAGCTTGTTCTGGACAATGGAGCAAGCAAATAAGCAGGGCCACTGGTGCCAAGGTGGGATTTATGTGTGCATGATAATGACCAGTTTTCACTTGGGCCAAAGTAATTGCATCCCATATCTTTTGAGAAAAACGACCATTGAGATATTGTTGCAAAAGCTCAGGATTAGAACTGGCAAGCATCAGGCAGTGCTCTGGTTGCACAGCCCAACGGGCAAACCATGTAGTGCAATGCTCTTTCCAACATCGTTTCAAACGCTGAGGAGATTCAGCCATGGCAAGTGCAAGAACAGGATACCTAACATCATCCATGTGGTGCACCTTGCAGATATAGTGGATATAGTGGAGATATAGTGAAGTTCTCACTCAAAGTCTTTTTAGAATGTAGATGACCAAAGCATACTATCCAATGCTAGCCAATAGTCCTAACTCCAACCACCTTTTCTTAATGGTATCATCTTTGGGAGAACACTAAAGATATGGCAAAAACTCTATTATAGTAAGAAAATGTCTAATAGAAAATAAAGCAGGATCAATAGTTGTCTCTGCCTATTTTATCATCGTAACTGGGAGATAACTTCGGCATCTAAAGCTAGCACTTGATGTCGGTGTGATTCCACCCTAGAATGAAATTTGTGTGTTGCAGATTATAAACAAAAACATCATGGATCCAAAAGAACACATGTTAGAACGTAACTTCGAGTAATTCAAAACTAGTAGTTACTCTTAATTATTAATAGATAAATTGTCAAATATTTTGTTGAAGTAATTCGGGATGCTTTAAGATGAAATATGAGCTGAATTTTAAGGGTTTTAATAGAGCGTACTTGACATGGATGTCGTTTCACATCAAATCTTTGTTTTATTAAAATGAAGGAAAAGTTTGTCCCCAACTGTTGCACAAGCAAGTGCACAAGTAGAGCTCTCTAACCTCAATGGTTTTGCCATGGTATATATCCACAATGGCTTCCCCAAGGCTTCCCTAGGGTACAATCCTAGATTTTGATATGGAAATAGTTGAAAAAACATATCGTTGTCTAGGGGAGAACGCCACACCTTTAAAAATGTTATTGACACGAGGGTCTTTCAAAGATGTGAATCAATATCTTATTATAATTGCTTCTTGGGCAAGTTTTATACGGGAAGGGTGTAGTTTTTGCAAAAAATGCAATGTATAAGTACAGTAAGGGGTGCAACTTTTGAGAAATAAAAGAAAGTATGGTAAGGGGTTTTTTTATGAGAAAGGGCATATACAAGGGGATTTCTTCCAACCCTACGCAAGCACATGACATATCCCCCATAAGGTAGGTGCACCCCCCGGGACCACGTCCCACCTGGAAAAATGCCGATGGTTCCCCTTGAAAAAGAACTGAAGAATGAGCAGAATAATGAAGTTTCATAACGTCTATTGCGAACTGGGCATCAAAATCAATACGTAGGAGGCACTGCTCCAAGAAACTCCAGTCAACACTGTCATATGCTTTTGCAAAGTTCATGGGATAACCATGCATTCTAGCCCAATAGAGACCCTCATATGCTGCTACCACATTATTCAAGATATACTAGCGAGGCAAGAAACCTGACTTTGTGGAAGAGATGGACTCAGTAAGCACGCCACAAAGCTTCTGAGCAAAAGCTTTAGCAAATATCTTGTACACTGAGGACAACAAGGTAATGGGGTGCCAATCTGAAATGGAAGAGGGATCCTTACATTTTGGAATAAGGGAGATACAACCAGAGTTGAGGATTTTGTCCAGGTGCCTCTGTCTTTTAAAATCCCGAAAAGCATCATACACATATGCACCGAGCCAATCCCAGTACTCCTGGAAAAATTCCACCAGAATGCCATCAGGACCTGGACACTTGCCCCTCTTGAGAGAAAATGTGGCTTCAGCGAAATCATTCTGGCTGATCTCAACCTCTAAAGCGGCCCTTTGCTCACTGGTGACTATAGGATGAACCCTCTTGAAAATCTGACTGAAAGGGAAGATGCCGAGCAGTGAAGAAAGCAGAAAAGTGATTGTGCATAAAAGTGATTTTACGAGAACTTTGCATAAACCAAGAGCCCAAAATCCATGGGAAATAAGCTTTATCTGAAAACTTCTTTCTTTCACCCTTGTAATACTCATATTTTAATTGTTATAGAAGAATGCATCAGTTGCATGTGAGGAAATATGCAAATTAATTTTATTTTCTATTGAATGATTTCATCTTTCTTGATGACCATGTATTGCATATGCTTGGGAAATGTGCCTTGTGTGAGAAATTTCTTTCGTATTGCTTTTGAAAAGGGCATAATTGCATGTGTGGAGGCATGCATGGTAGTTTTATCATCTTCTTGTTCATCTTTGGTTGTCTACTGTTAAAACATGGGACAAAGGGCGATTATATTGCAACATCCTTATGCTAAGACTATAATAGGTTCATTGTTAAATATATTTTGGCCTCCGAACTGCAGCTGGATTTCCTTCAATGAGACGCACATGTCTTTCTCACCCTATAGAACAGCACAAAGCATGGCCGCACTGATTCTATATGGGCTCCTAATTCTCTTTGCCTGGAAGATATGGCGTCCCTTTAAGCATTACATTCTGTGTCTTTATGTCAGATTTTTTTCCTGCGACAGGGCATCACCACCGGATCTTCATCTCTTCTCTTGGTTCGCAATATGCTGCAGATTTTCTTATCTCAAAAATAGAAGCTTGTCAAACTGATTTCATGTGTTCTTCCTGAGCTTAAACTTTTTAGGCAAATCATGTTTGACATGGTTTAGCTGTAGAAAATAGAAAATCACAGGAAACTTACCGTCAAACTTCTGGCCGATCCATCTCCAAACACTAAAAGAAAACTTCCTTCATTGTTTTGTGATTGGCTTGAGTCTCCCGAATTCCCAATCACTGCATTTCTCAAAGGGAATTTTGCACCAGTCCAAGAACCTGGACTGCACCATAATCTTTGTTGGCACATTGCTTGAAAGCTCCCCCCTCCCCCTTTTTTTGATGAACGTGGACCTTTATTACTCAAAAGAATACAAAGAGTACATGGGGGCTCAAAACCCAGTGGAGAAGATGTCCACTAGAGGAACACTATCCACCACATACATAACACCAGAAAAGCAGAGAATACATATCACCACGAGCACAACTGTTTGATATGAGTAAACCTGAATCTGAAGATATCGCCCCCAAATTACACTCTTGACGTCATCCTTTAAGGAAGAACACTTATATGCCTTTACAAGGTGACTATGAGCATCACTAAGCACTTGCGTATCTGAAAAGACCTGTCCCTTGAAGACGAGGAGATTTCATCTCGTCCAAATGGACCATATGATCCAAGCAGATGCTAAGTGGAAAGCCCTCTTTGCCAACTTGTCCCAAGAACTAGGATAGACTGACAATAGGACCTGCTGACTATTCAAGTCACAATGGAAAAGGCTCAAAAGCCATTGCCAAGCAAGTCGACCATGATGACACAAGAAAAAGCAGTGCTCAATTGTCTCATTCTGCTGCATGCAAAGAGGGCAGATCACAGAGACTTCTAGACGAAATATATGAACCATAGTGTTTACCCGCACGCATCTATGAATGATCTGCCACCACAAGATAGATAGCTTAGGATGGAGCATTTTATCCCATACCCATCGCCAGACTGCTTTCCGATGAGGCTCGGGGATAAATTAAGGCCACTTTGGCGATGGAGACAACACTTCAGGATGAAGCAGAACCACATGCATCGAGTGCACCAGGCGCTCCTCCTTAACACTGCCATGAACCACCCAGAGCTGGGGAGCCACGTCTTGTGGATGTGGAGGAAGAGTAGCAGCTACTTTTTCCCAAATACTACGGTCCCAACGAAGGAGCAGGAACTTCAATCTGAACTCATTCCATGTCAACAATCTTGTCTCATTATAGCATGCAGATACTGTGAGCACACCTGCTGCTCGCCATCGATGCTGCGTCAATGGATGGACAGAAGAGACCGGGGGACAATCCGCCTGGCTGTCACCCAAAGGGATCCACCAGCAACTGGCTGTAGGATCTGTGTGGGCCATCGGATGGAACTGAAACAAAGTGCGTACAGTTAATGGATGGAGAGCCAAAGGAAATTCACATCTGTAAAGACTGGTGAATCAGACGCAGCACTGGGGAATTATCAGCATTAGTTACAATCCACCATATGAACTTAAAAATCAACACCTTGCTCTGGAGAAGAAAGTGAATCATCCCCAGCCCCCCACAAAGTTTAGGCATAACGCATTTCGCCCATCTAATTTTAACATCAACTCACCCCAGATAAAGTTCCTGACAGTACGAACAATGAGCTGCATCTTTGTATGCGGTGCCAGCAAGATGGATGCCATATAGACATGTGTACTACTGAGAACTAACTTTGCCACAGTTACGCGGCCAGCCATGGACAACTTAGCCGTGGACCACCAGAACAAATGCCTTTCTAACTCCTTAATAATAACATCCCACGTGTCTCCAGATGAGAGGTGTATACCAACTAGAATGCCCATAAGCCTAGTTGCCTTCCCATGAGGAAGAACCTTCCATGGAAATGCAGCCACAGAAGACGGCAGTGGAGAGTCTAGAGCCCACAAGGCAGTACACTATTGCCATCCCACAAAGATACCAGAAGCCAAAGAGAAACTGCCCAACAAGGAAATGGCATTCTGCAAATTCTGCTCATCAGCCATTAAGAACAAGAAAGTGTCATCTGCGTACTGATTACAAATCTCCTGTGAACTACTATTCATGGGAAGACCATGCAAAATGCCTTGATGCACTGCAAGAGAGAATACCTGAGAAAGAACCTCTGCCACAATTGTAAAAAGCAGCGGTGCCAAAGGACAGCCCTGGCGAATGCCACGTCCCACCTGAAAAAATGCCGATAGTTCCCCTTGAAAAAGAACTGAAGAATGAGCAAAATAATGAAGTTTCATAATGTCTGTTGCGAACTGGGCACCAAAACCAAGACGTAGGAGGCACTGCTCGAGGAAACTCCAGTCAATATTGTCATATGCTTTTGCAAAGTCTAGCTTCAAGTATACAATGGGATAACCATGCATACTAGCCCAATAGAGACCCTCATATGCTGCTGCTGCATTATTCAAGATATACCGGCGAGGCAAGAAACTTGACTGTGTGGAAGAAATGGACTCAGTAAGCACGCCACAAAGCTTCTGAGCAAAAGCTTTAGCAAAGATCTTGTACACTGAGTACAACAAGGTAATGGGGCGCCAATCTAAAATGGAAGAGGGATCCTTACATTTTGGAATAAGGGAGATACAACCAGAGTTGAGGATTTTGTCCAGCTACCTCTGTCTTTTAAAATCCCGGAAAGCATCATACGCATCTGCACCGAGCCAATCCCAGTACTCCTGGAAAAATTCCACCGGAATGCCCATCAAGACTCGGACACTTGCCCCTCTTGAGAGAAAATGTGGCTTCAGCGAAATCATTCTGGCTGATCTCAGCCTCTAAAGCGACCCTTTGCTCACTGGTGACTATAGGATGAACCTTAGCAAGCAAAGCCTCTTAAAAATCTGACTGAAAAGGAAGACGCCGAGCAGTGAAGAAAGCAGAAAAGTGATACAAAAAGCCTCTAAGCTCAATTGGATATGAAACAACAAGCCCATCCTAAATCTGCAGAGACTGAAGAGATGCAGCTAGCCTTCTTGTTTTGGCAGCTCTGAAGAAAAAACATGTGCACCGGTCTCCCCCCTTGAACCATTGCAACCCAGCTTTAATGCGAGCAAAGTGCACCTGTTCAAAATCCATCTGCCTAATGCTACATAAAATTTGCTTCTCCACGTGACCATCTGACGGGGCAACAGACTTGCACGCCTCAAGTTGTTGATAAAGAGCCAATAGAAGGCTCCGATTAGCAGAAGCCCGCTCACGACCCCAACCTTTAGCAAAAGACTTTACAGCAGCGAGAGCATCAACAATACCTGCCATGCCTCTGCGCCGAGAGAAAGAATTGAACCACGCCTGTCTACATCCTGCCAGAAATTCCTCATCCCATCAAGAAAAATGTATTCAGCTTGAAATATGTCTTAGATGTAGCATGTGCCACAACATAAGAGCAAGAAAAATACTGTAGATCATATGGTCAGAAATTGCAGTATGGAACAGGTTATCACGATGAAAAGCAGGCAATAGGGTTAAAGCATTATAGTAGCCTCTATCATGTCTTGCATATGCTCTACCACCACTCAACCAGCCATTACACCAAGTAAAACTTGAAGGACCGTCAACTTCTATGAAGCCACAGTCTTGCCTCAAGCTCAACCATGTTAAAATCACCCACCTGTTTCCTCTTTTTTTTTTTCTAATCTAGTCCTTTTAACAGTTTGTCAATTTAGGCAAGCTTGTTTGAACGAAAAATTGATTTACGTTGGTCCCAATCCAAGTTCAGGCTTGTAGCTTGTTATCAATGGCCGGAGGAAGGCTTGAGGAAGCACACAGTTGTGACATAATATGCCTAGTAGAAACTTGGGAACACAACATAAAGAGGCTACCGGAGGAGGAGGGCTATCAGCTATTCACCTGTTGGAAAGATAAGAATTTTAAAGTAGGAAGAGGAAGTGCATGCCTAGCCTGCTATGTCAAGGAAAATGTAGCAAATGGTACATGTATTTTACATTCGATGTCAATAAGAGATACATGGTACTAAGTATTCAATTACAAAATGAAAAAGATCTAATTCTGATCATAGCGTACTACCCACCGAGTAGTGACAAACTAGAACTGTTAGAATTAGGGGAGAACATGATGAAGTGGAAGGAAGAGGGACCAATGATACTAATAGGAGATCTAAATGCCAGGACAGGCCAGGAGCAAGCGCAATATACAAGCATAGACGAAACAAATGGACAATGGATTCACACAGCAAGATCACGAGAATGGGACAGACAAACTGAGGACAAGGCAGAAATCAATGCGAAGGGAGAACTGCTGCTCGAGGTGTGCACAGCCACAGGGGCTATCATAGCCAATGGGGTACAGAAATGGGCAGGATCGGGTAAGTTCACAAGTCAGAACATACACGGGAGAATTATAGTAGATTATGTAATACTGAATGAGTATGCAACAGACACAGTATCGGAAATTGTGGCCCTAGAATGGCCAATCGGGAGGAGGGAAAGTCATAGACCCATGCAGCTGACAATTACAGTGGGGGAACAACCTAAAACTGAAGGGCAACAGAGAAAGGAAAGAGACAGGGGGAAGCTGAAAATACATTTCCAAAACAAACATGCAGACACGTTTGTACAATCCATCAAAGAAGAAATGGGAAAATGGAAGTGGGAGGAACACAGGGCAAATGAAAATAGGGATGCGCTCAATGATATAACAGTGAAAGTGGCATTAGAAATTTTCAGGAAAAGAAGGAAGAGAAAGGGAAACAATGCCTTTAAGGCCTCAATCTGGTACGACAACGAATGTAGGGAACAGAAAAGGAAAGTCAAGGCGCTCAGAGGCAAGGAAACATATCAGAATGAAAGAGTGACATACCTGAGGTTACTGAAAGCAAAGAGAAACAAAAACCTGATGCAACACCAATGGGGACTGGCCAAACTAATCAAAAAACAACCCCGTAAATTCTGGGGTGGATTGAAAAAGAAGGGACAGGGGAATAGGGGAAGTGGGAACACACAAGGCGACATTGGAACAGCCGGATGGGAGAGTTATCTTGAAAAATTATACAAGACAGGGGCATCTCCGGCACCAATACCGAAACTGCAAATGATGGACCGACCGTGCTTCAATATACAGGAAGTGATGATAGCACTAAATGGGATGGCCAATAACAAAGCCCCAGACTTATACGGATTAACTGTGGAAGTACTAAAATGTGCAGATACCATGATAGGGAAACAGGTGACAGATATATTCAATGGGATAATACACATAGGGCTTCCGGATAGATGGGCTTACAACAGGATCATACCCCTACACAAAAGGGGGAGTAAAGCGTGAAACACGAAAACTACAGGACAATAATGGTCACTCCATTTTCAAAAAGTGTACGGGGAAGGTCCTAGACAATAAATTAAAGCAATGGGCAGAAACAGGGAATTTGAGAGCACAGGGGCAGGCAGGTTTCAGACCAGAATACTCAACAACGGACCACCTAGTACCCCTCCGGATACTGATAGAACATAATAGAGGCCACGGAAAGAAAGTAATATGCTGCTTTGTGGACTTCAGAAAGGCTTTTGACACAGTACCAAGGGAAAAGCTCATAGAGAGACTCATAGACATGCAGGCACCGAGAGACATGGTAGGGGCAATTGCAAGGTTATACTACAATGTATATGCAAAAATAGAAGAAGAAGGAAAGGCAATAAACTGTGACACGGGAGTCAAACAGGGATGTCCTTTATCCCCAACATTATTTGGAATATACATAGATGCCCTATAGGACTTCATAGCGGAACAACAAGGGGATGTGGACGCTCCCATACTCGGGGAAACCAAGGTACCTATCATGTTATATGCTGATGATTTGGGCATGATGGCCACAAAGAACAAGGGAATGCACATGCTACTGAAACTACTAGAGACCTTCTGTGAAAAGACAGGGCTAACAGTGAATCTTACAAAAACCAAAATAGTCTTTTTTGGTAACAGGAACAAACACAAGCCGTTCAAATATCTGGGGACAGAATTAGAAGAAGCAACAGAGTACAAATACCTAGGGTATGATGCAATAGAAACAGAATAATAGACTGGGAAATCAAATGCTACCTATTTAGTGCAGTAGTCGTGACAACGCAGCTATATGGGGCAGAAGCTTGGGGACCGGGGCTAACAGACAAGAAATAGGAAAAGCAAGAAGGTATTTTCAGACAGTTGCATAAACAGGAATTCAAACTGAGAGCAAACACACCGCTGACAGCCATAGTATATGAGACATGTCAGAAACCTATGGAAGTGAGAGCATGGGAAAAGACCATCAGATACATCATAAGAAATAATGCAGGCGGGAAGTCAGATAAACTAGCGAGCATCGCGATCAACGAGTCAGCAAAGTCACACATCACCGCTGGCAAATGATGGTTCGAAGATGTAGCAATATGGACGGAGAAATGGGGATGAATCTGGTTTAACCGAACGTCGAGGAAGGCCAATGGAATGAGGACTGGGCAAGCAAAGCTACACGAGCATGGTTGCAAAAACACACAGGACCTAAAACACTCTGGCTTATGGCAGTCTTCAATCCAGAGCGGATGATAGGGCAACAGATGTACCAAGATAACATGCTTGGAAAACAGAGAAGAGATATCCTAGCAAAATTTAGGATGGGGTGCCATGATCTAAGAATTGAAAAGGACAGGTGGAGGAAAATAGAAAAACACGAGAATATCATGCGAATATGTAACGAGGAAGGGGAAGTGGAGGACGAAAACCACATGCTCAATGAGTGCCCAACATACAGAGACATCAGGGACAAGTACAGAAAAGTAAGATGGGGACAACCAGTACATGCCATGATGGTAGAGACAGAAACAATGAGAGAACTGGCAGATGCAATACGAGAGATGTTGACCAGACACCGGGAAGTGCACGAACAAAAAGGGCTTACGATATGAGTCGCTCAAGAGGCAAATCATAGATGGTCATCAAATGCACAGCTTAAAGCTGTTTGATATAGACGCATACCTGCACGGCCTAGACGCCGAACCAAAGTAGGGTGCTGGCATTAATAGAAAAAAGTGAGCCTTCAGAAAAGGCTACAATAAAACAGCGTGATGAGCTAGTAGCCCCCGTCAGGGAGCTCGCCCATGCTACACAAGTCCAGTGGCCTCAGGGCACAAGGGACGATAATGTATTCTATTCTATTCTATATCTTTTTCAAGATTTTTCCTTGCATTTTATATGTTGTAGATTTTATGACGAATTGTTCCTTTCTATATGTCTTCACATGGTGCATAATTACAACGAGAGGAAAGGATATGCACAACTAAAAGCTCAAATATGAGAATTTTTGTCTACTGTGTCATACCAATTGCAATGGATGAATTATTGTTGTCATGGCAATATAGGCAGGATAGAAAGATGTAAAGATTGACAACATCACTTAAACAAGAAAATTTTATTTCTCTCATGCAAAGGCCTTGTTTTTAATTTAGTTTGCTTACTTTGCTCATGCAATTGTGGAGCAGGATGCTACATATAATAGATGAAGCTTATATGACTTTGCTTTGTAATGCGTAGGTTCAACTTGCAGCAGTGGAGGATCAGAGCACTTCTTATAATAATCTACAATTTTTGAACTCAAACTTTTTGGTATACGTAATTGTTAAGTTTTGTCCTTTGTGTAATCTCTGGCCACAAAGATTGACAACACCACTTAAACAAGAAAATTTCATTTCTCTCATGCAAAGACCTTGTTTTTAATTTAATTTTCTTACTTTCCTCATGCAATTGTGGACCAGGATGCTACATATAGTAGGTGAAGCTTATATGACTTTGCTTTGTAATGCACAGGTTCAGCTTGCAGCAGTGGAGGATCAGAGCACTTTAAAAATGTAAGCATTCCTTTATACACTACAGCTAACTTCTTATAAGAATCTACCATTTTCGAACTCAAACTTTTGGTATACATAATTGTTAAGTTTTGAACTTTGTGTAATCTTTGGCCACAAAGATTGACAACACCACTTAAACAAGAAAATTTTATTTCTCTTATGCAAAGACCTTGTTTTTAATTTAATTTGCTTACTTTGCTCATGCAATTGTGGATCAAGATGCAACATATAGCAGGTGAAGCTTATATGACTTTGCTTTGTAATGCACAAGTTCAGCTTGCAGCAGTGGAGGATCAGAGCACTTTAAAAATGTAAGCATTCCTTTACACACTACACCTAACTTCTTACAAGAATCTACCATTTTAGAACTCAAACTTTTGGTATACATAATTGTTAAGTTTTGTACTTTGTGTAATCTCTGGCCACAAGTACATGTGGCATCCAATTTCATGCTCTTGGTTTGGCATACCTCCATTCATGCTTCTGATGCAAAGCAATAATGCTATCACGCTCTTTGTTTTTTGAACTACATATAGGTTTAAGGGGAGATCCTACTCAGGATGGATCCAATCCAGATTGTCACTAGTCCCCAAATTATAGAAAGCTATGGTTTCTTTATGTGTGTGATGTATGATTAAATATATTCTGACTGTATCATCAGCATTGCAGTGTTATACCACATTTATTCACTTATACGCATGTATATTGAAGTGATCATGACTCGCTTGATTTAGCTGCAGCAAAATGGGTATGCAAATAAAGGCTTCCTTACATGTGAATGCAAAACTATGAAAATGCAGAGGCTTGGGCCAGAGTTGGGTTTGAATTGATGGATGAGATGATGAGGTACGTTCTTTTCCTGAGCAACTCCTTTTCACAAGTGTTGACTTAGAAAGGGAACTGTGTGCATCATGGAATCAGATTCAATAGAACACGGGGAATTTTGAAAGAGCCTTATCGAACAGAGGTTGTATAGGCTGTGGGACTTCTGGGAGAGTGTTACCCACTAGCATCTCTAGTGATAACCAACATGTGCATTCCAACATAATATATGATACGAATACGTATATTATACTACTACGCCACTCGTGCATGTCACCTTGATGACATGTACTTGAAAACTATAAAGGGTTGCACTCTAGGGGGCAACCTCTTATGTTGCACATGTTTATAAACATATGCATTTAACCCCTTTCTCACATGGCAAAACCCCATATGTCTTTTTAGCCCTAACCCTAAAAGTCATGTTGCATTTCGGCTTCCTTGAGCCATTCTAGCCAAGCCAAACTGCTAATTCACATTGTCAGACGCCGCCAAGCCGCCTTTGCACAACAGATTCTTAAGATTCAGTCACCTTCAACCCAAGCAAAGGCATGGACGCGATTCAAGGTGCGGGAGCAAGCCAGGAATCAGATAAACAATGATTTTGTTGTGCAATGCCGACTTTTAGTATGGTAATGAGCTGGGTTAGCATGTTAGATTAGCCATAGCAGCCTTCTAGATTCTGAGATCACACGCCCTAACAAATGAACCTAACCATGTATGTTTAGGTAGATAGACAGTTCTATATGATGATGTTCTATTCTATGCGCACTCGTGTATTGGGAAGGGGGGTAGAGACCCTGAAAGCATGGTTGATGTATCTAGATAGTCTCATTAGTTCCCAATTAATGTGGCCTGTGCATAAGAGCCCGCCTGGCTGTGGGTCTAGACCGGTGTATAAGGAGGACATGTCCCATTGCAGATTGATCCCTCTGGTGTGTAAAGCCTACCAAGGATCTTAGCGGACTAGGCCTAATGGCTTGCCACTGCGTGTGGGCAAGGCATGGGCTCGACACCTCTTGGATGATGCATCACCTTCAATGAGGTTCAAGTCGTAGACAGCCTATGATGGGCATGCATACCTCTGGAGGAAGTGATCTTCTCCTGCCTCATCGGGACTGGGGAGATGAAACCCAGGAGTAGCCCCCTTGGCTTTGCACCCGGCAGGCTACGGTCCAGTCCCAAGACTTATCAGCCTATTCTGCAAAATATGCATAGGAGGGATGGATGGAGAAGACTACCCAACAGCCATGTTCCTATGCTAGCCCAATCCATTGACATGAATTCTGTCTATAATGACTTCTAGAGACTCAAACCATCATTCCATTCCTCTTGAGTCTGAGTCTTGGGTGGGATACCCCCATGATGACATTGTTGACGTGCTCACACATGTATGCTATGGTGAGCCACCCTTCGAGATGGAACTATTTATATTTGATGTCCTGTGCTCATGTTTATTTACGCTTCTGCAGCTAGGACACTCCCAAGGGAAGACGGGATAAATGACACGTCCATTCTTCCTCATCGATTCCTTGCCAAGAAATTGGTGTGGGTGGGCTCTGTCAGCTTGGTTGCCAGAAGGATGAACTCTGACTTCTGATATGATGGAAGCATCGTAGACGAAGTAGGGGATGTCACAGTAGTATTGGAGCTATGATCTTGATAGACCAAAATCGAGCACTGACCAATTCTCTAATAGGACTAACAATAGACCTTTAGTCTTGGGGATAACAACCCCAGCATAAACCTCAAAAATTGGGAAAAAAGTTTCCCATCTTTAGTACAATAAGCTATGATAATAGATCTGAAAATTCTGGCCATTAGGGAGTAACCCCTCACAGAGTGCACCAGGACCCTTAGCTAAATTTTAGCTTGAGGCTCTCGCGCAATATGTGAGTGTTTGACCATTCTTGACCCAGAAAGATGCATAATTAGAGTAATATGATAGCACAAGATAGTTTAGAATATGAATTTAAGCCAGGAAAACATATTATAACACTAAGAAACAGTTTAGAAAACCTAAAATAGAGCAAAAAAGGAGTAACCCTTCACAGAGTGTGCAGGACCCTTATCTAAATTTTAGCTTGATGCTCTCGCGCACTGTGTGAGTGTTTGACCATTATTGACTTAGAAAAATGTACAATTAGAGTAATTTGATAGCATATGGCAGTTTAGAATTTGAATTTAAGCCATGAAAACATGTTATAGCACTAAGAAAATGTTTAAAAAACCTAAAATAGAGCTAAAAAGAAGTAACCCCTCACAGAGTGTGCCAGGGCCCCAAGCAAAAATCTAGAACGGGCCTCTCGCGCACTGTGTGAGTGGTAGCAGTACTTTTTGTCTAAAAGAACCTAATGTCTTAATCCAGCAAACACATGCTTTAAATAATGATATAACATGAAATTGTAGGTTGGAACCCTAAAACTCCCAGACCTATAAATAGACCCTTAGGGTTCTTCATTCTCATCGTACTCCTCCAGCTTGATGCTCTCCGACCAAGAAGGCAATTTTTAGGCGCTCGGAAGGTGACTGCAATATGTCAAAACATGGCCTGCACCAAATAGACAGCTCGAGTGGTTATGGAGGATGGATCGATAAGTGTTCAAGTGCTTGCTGCCGAACATAAGGCGAGAGAGACTCGAGAGCGAGCCAGAAATGAAGAGACCCCAAACCCAAACCTGGACCAGTCAAACACGTCGAACCAGGAGAACTAGGAGGATGAGAGGATACGGGATGAACAAGAGCAAGATCAGCATGATGTGGATGAGGAAAGTGATGAGCAGCAAGACCCAGAAGTTGCAGAAAGGGAGGCTCGTTGACTGCGAAAAATCAAGACGAGAAAAGGCAGAAGAGAAGAAGCGGAGATTGGCAGAAAGGCAAGAACTTGCTCGACAGAGGGAAGACAAGGGAATAAAACCCAGCTCTGCCGAAGAAACCCCAGAGGAAAATCAAGAAGACACCCAGAAAGGGGTGAAAATAACAGAGAGGGAGCTCGATAGGCTTGGCATCGTCCTCATCAGACACAGAGTCGGACGACGATGCTTGGAGGATTCCCTGCCAGACGGAAGGATCGGGACCCTTCAATCCCGACAACCAGGAAGTTGCAACGCCACCTCCCTATCCGAGATGGCCGAAATCAGTTGCAGGTCCTAAGAAGGCCAAGCCGGCATGGGAGTACAAGAAGGCCAAGCCGCATGGGAGTATAAGAAATACATGAACATGTACGAGGTGTATTCCAAGTATTACGAAGAAAACAAGGTGATGTACGTGGAAGGAGGAAGGCCAACAAAAGATAACAGCTTGAAGTCACTCCCAACCCGTACTGCCAAAGAAGCCCATGAAGCAGAAGATGGACTCGTACTTTGCTAAAGCTGCTCGAGAGATTCAGCATTTCCAGAGGAGCTATGGACTTCTAATTTCAAGAGCCACATTTGCAAGACTGACCCGTGTGATCTTGCAAGAATTCGACAAGGAGAAGCGAGTAACAGACGACATGTTGCTTGCATTACAGGAAGCAACTAAGCAGAAGCTGGTGCAGCATTTTGAAGACTCTTTAACATGTGTTCTTCATGCGAAAACAGTCATGTGCATGCCCAGAGATATGAAGCTGGCCAGCTTTATAAAGAAGAAGGACTGTTAAATATGTACATATAAATTTTGTGTAAATATAAAAGTTGTTTAAATTGAGTTGCAAAGTGTAATAATATATTTGATGTGGCTGTATTGATGACATGTGTAACTTGTATTAATTAATTTGGGCAAAAAGTACCGAATAGACCCCACCCCTCACAGAGTGTGTCAGGGCCCCAAGCGAAAATTTAGAACGGGCCTCTCGCCCACTCCGTGAGTGTTTGGCCTCTGATCTATGCCTAGACAAGTCTAAAACCAGAAACTAAGGGCATACCCAGCTTAACCCCACGAAATAAGCAGGATTCTGCCCTCCTACCAAAATTTTGGAGTCATCTAGGACCCAAACAGGAGCCCACCCCTCAAGAGTGCGCCCAGACCCTTAGCAAAAATTTAGCGCGGGCCTCTCGCGCATTGTGTGAGTGGTCCGAATTAAATAGCCATAACTCACCCAAACTATCTCCTTAGATGAAATTTGTTGCAATTGGATCATTAGGAAGTCATTTAGACATTCGTAAACTTAGACTACCTATCGAATACCTAATTAGACCTTAAAGTGATAAGACATATCCAAACCATAATGATTCCAAAAATTAGGGTTCTGCCTATAAATATAACCACGACCCTCGTCATTTGCATCCCACAGTCTCACTCCTCACTCCAAGGCAATTTTCTTGCTCATAGAGGTGCTTGTATATCTGTTTGTTGACCCCATCCATATCAGCATCATGACCACTTCTTCATTCAGGTGATGGTACTGCGCCACTGCTCATGTGGCAAAGACTGACATCAACTCTGTCTTCACTGTCTTCCAGAAGGAGATTGATGTCGATGCTACCATACACCATTCTACCAAGACATCATGAGAGAGTTCCAAGACAAGATAGGCCCCTCATTGGTAGAACTTCCCCCATGCATAAGGTACTTTGCTGAGCGATGTTCCAAACATCGACAAGTACTTAGAAAATAGAGCTGCTCGCATGCCTGATTATATTATCCATAAATAGAAAGAGATACTTCTCTTATACTGATGTTGTAGCCATCTTCTTGTCCCATAGAGCTCAAACTCAAATAGGAGGACCCTCCATTCAGCCAATGAACGTAGAACCCACTGCCTCCACGGCAGAAGAGCAGCTGCTCTTCGAGTACGAAGGTTCAGAACAAGAGGAGGAGGAAGAAGGCGGACAAGGCTACGATGTCGAAGATCTCATCGACGCTGACTCTACCCAAGAATGGTGGCAAACAGAACAAGATCTTCAGGGCTTCGACGAAAGCTTGAGAATGACAAGAACAGCTACCTCATTTGGGTTAGGCATCACCAGCCTAACCTCGGTCATCATCGAAGGCCAAGAGTACCTCCTATTGCACGACATAAATAACCCTTCAGAGTGTAGAGATAAAGGGTACAAAATGGACGAGCTCCGATACCTCCTGTGCCAACAGGCCAACCTCAATGACTTCATTTACCAGGAAACACAAGACTTCCCTATCATCATCAGGGAAGCCCACACCTATACTGGACAGTCATCATCCGACATCAAAGCCCACAACAATATTCGGCAAATGATGACACAACAGGAGCCGCCATCAAAGGAAGAATTTATTGCCATCCAAGAACGGATGGGCATTCGGGGCAAGAAGACAAGCACACTCCTGTCCAGCTCTTCATCAGCGGCGCCAACCGGGGTTGACAGAGGCGGGATCAACTTGGCCTACTTCAGGTCCATGTTTGCAGATTACAGGGACCTGACAGCAGTACCGGTGGATGAGTACTCCAAGGGGCACAAGGCCGGCATTAGAACCGGAGAAGAGGCAGGAGAGGGAGGACATGACAAGGCCGTCAGGTTCTATCTTCCGCTTCTCACTGATGGAAGGATAGTAGTGATACATCCGCAGTTCAGCCCACGGGGAGAAGAGGGGTATTCCTGCTCATTGCCCTCTCGGGATTTGGTAGACATGCTCGGATGCCTCAAAACGTCGACCATGTCATACTGCTAAAGAGGACAATAGCCCTGAGCATCTTCGATTTCACAGTCCCATACAGACGTCAGGGCAGATTAGCCGTCACTGCGCCTATACGTCGGATCCAAGAGTGGAAGATTTGGTAACAGCATTGCAAGGTGGTACGTCCACCAATATTTTCAAAACTTGGGACATACAATTGGTCAGCCCAAGTGAAGAAGTTCTTGGAAGATCACTCAGCATACCGAAGGTTCCAAGAATAGACTAAAATTTTCTCTCTATTAAGCATTGTGATAATATTATATCTTATGAATATATTTGTTGGCATTATGAATGTTCTTTCATATATTTTGTCCTCATAACTATATCATCAAACAACCAATGCAACAACAAACAAAAGCTAATCATAAGAGTGCAATCTAATGTGTATGTAGCTAGAGCACCCAGGAATGTAGAGCAAAATCGACACCCTCAGGAAGAGCAAACCCCCCCAAGACAATCAAGGGACCTATTCCAAAAGTTCGAGGCACCAACCCCAGAAGAGAAGATATCCCAGATGAGATCGGATATCCAAGAGATAAGAGCTTTACTGGCAGGAAGGGCAGCAATTGCACCAGACCAGAACGTCCAGCTAACCCAAACACCTGCTGACAGAATAGACAAGGCAAGGAAGAGAAACCGAAGAAGGAGATCCCCCAGCACGGATTCCTCCAACACCAGTTCTGACTCCGACTCAGAATTGGAAAAGCATGATAAAGATCGGTAGGACCGCCAAGAAGGTCCAAACTGGGATAAAGGCAGGAATGAGACTGACTGTCAGAAGAAAGTCGACTCCGCAGTGAGCAATGTGTGGAAAGCCAGAAAACTAGAACAGTTCTCGGGAGATAACAGGTCAGAGATGGGAACTGAAGCTTGGCTAGGCGAGATGAGAAAGTATGAGAATGCTTATGGCATGAAAGATAAGGACAAGGGCAGAATAGCGTCAGCCAACCTCAAGGGAGCGACCAAAATTTGGTGGAAAGGCTATGTCAAGACCCATGGGTTAAGCAAGGATAGCTGCAGCTTCAAGAAGTTATCCAACGCATTTAAGCATCACTAGGTGCTGAGAGAACACAAATGCCATATGGTGTAGCAGTTTTACAGGTTGGACCAGGGCAATAAGACGGTGCAGAAATACACCGAAGAATTTATGAGGCTGAGGCTCTATGTGCCAAAGTTGAGCGAAAGACATGTAGTAGAGGGGTATATTGAGGGCTTGAATGAGGAGATCAAGAAGCTTGTGAAGCTATCAACCCTTAGAACAGTGTCATAAGCAGAGTCCAAGGCCGTGAGCTTACAAGGAACATGCCCCCAAAGCAGTGGACAAAAGCAACAGTACTATCAGGACAAGGGGAAGGTTACTGGAAGCTATAGTCCAAGAGCAACAAGCCCGGCAGCTGCTAGATCTCAGTACAATGCAAACTATGGAAAGCAAGGGAATATAAATTTTGGAAAGCAGGACAAGAAACGGGCCAGCTTCATGGACAAAGAGCAAGTGGGTGGTTCAAACTACTCCAAAGCAGTGAAGCAGTTCTTGCAGTCCATCCCGAAGAAAAAAAGACAAGAATGTATAGAAAAGCAATTGTGCTTCGGGTGCTTCCAACCGGGACATCGGACACACAACTATATTTTGTGATGAATGCAGCACTAGCAGAGCTAAGAGGATGGGAGACACCCCCAGAGAACGACGATGAAGATGCTTGCGACTACATCCAGGGTGAGTGCCACATCTTTGCTGCCATTGACTCCGAGAATGCAGAGAGTCAATATCAGATCATCTCAACAATAGGAAAAGTTTCATAGTGTTGATAGACACGGGGAGCACCCATAATTTTGCTTCGCCAAGGATGGTCTAGTTGTTGAAGCTGAAGCCTTTAAAACCTAAGCCCAGGCCTGTTGTGTTGGCAAGTGGAGCGATCCGACACATAGCAGGAAAGAGGATCAACTTCGACATAGACTTGCCAGATATCAACATTGGAATAGAGCAGAAGTCAACATCGGCATGTATGACTTGATCATAGGCATGAAATACCTTGGCCCGACTGGAGATGTGATTGATTGTGGGAAGCAGAAAGTCACCTTAATGCAATCATGCAATCATGCACTGATGGAAGTCACTCTAATCATGCAATGCATGTCTAGTAAGAAGTTACTTAGATGCATAAAGAAGGAGCAAGTGACCTATGTCTTTAAGCTCAAAGTTGAGGAGCCAGAAACAGAGGAAGACAAGGAGGCCAAAACATAGAACAAGCTGTGGAAGCCAATAGCCAAGCTAGTGAAGGAATTCCATGATTTTTTCTTGGATGAGATCAAGCAACTTCCACCTTACAAGGGAGTCGAGTGTGAAATAACACTTGAACTAGGGACTAAGCCAGCAAGTAAGGCACCTTACAGAATGTCAACTCAGGAGTTGACGAAATTGATGAAGCAATTGCAGGAGTTGCTAGACCTAGGGTTTATAAGACCTAGTGTCTCCCCGTTCGGGGCGTCAATCCTATTTGTCAAGAAGAAAGATGGATGTCTCAGAATGTGCATTGACTATTGTCAATTAAATAAGCACACCATCAAGAACAAGTATGTGCTGCCCCGATCAGATGATTTGATGGATCAGTTGCAAGGAGTAAAAGTTTTCTCCAAAATAGACTTGAGGTCAGGCTACCATAAGGTCAGAATCAAGGAAGAAGACATTCATAAGACTGCATTTAGGACAAGATATGACCATTACGAGTTCACAGTGATGCCATTTGGGTTGTCCAATGCCCAACAACATTCACGAGACTCGTAAACGACATTTTTCTTGAGTTTCTAGACACATTCATCATAGTCTACAGCAAATCCTTGGAGGAGCATGCCCAACACCTGAGGAAGGTACTTGAAAAGTTGAGGAGGCATCAACTTTATACGAAGCTATCCAAGTGTCACTTCGCCACCGAAAGAGTAGAGTACTTGGGGCAGTGATTACATCGGAAGGGATTTCCATCGACCCTGCAAAGATTGAAGTGGTAATTGATTGGCCAGCACCGAAGAACATCCATGAAGTGAGGAGCTTCCTCGGCTTAGCAGGGTATTACAGAAAGTTTGTCAAGAACTTTGCAAAGGTAGTAACACCATTAACGGACCTCACCAAAGCTGAGAAGATAAAAGATTGGGCGAGTCATTGGCAAAAGAGGGCCCATGCAACATTCGAGACATTGAAGGAAGCTTTAACGACTGCCCCAGTCTTAATATTGTCCGATCTAGAGAAAGCGAGATTGCAACAGGAGTGGTCTTGATGCAGGAGGGGAGGGTGGTAGCGTATGATTCAAGGAAGATGAACAATGTCGAAATGCGCTACCTAACCCATGGCCAGGAGTTGCTAGCAGTGGTGAGAGCATTGAGAATATGGAGACACTATCTATTGGGGAGGAAGTTCCAATTAAATATGGACCATCAGAGTCTACAGTACGTCTTCACCCAACCACATCTCAACTTGAGACAAAGGAGATGGATGGAGTTCCTGGAGGAGTACGATTTTGACATCGTGTACAAGCCAGACAAACTCAACGTGGTTGCGGACGCGCTCTCAAGGCACCCCTTGATGACGAGACTCCATTGCAATGCCATATCAACACTCACCAGTGAGTTTGGCAAGAAGATAGAAGTGATGTTGCCAACGGACCGAGACTTTACGGAAGCATGGGCAAGCCTTTTCAAGGAGGCAAGAACGAACAAAGAGAGGGAAACCTTTAAGCATTTTAAGAAAGAAGGTAACCTATTGTACCATAAGAACAAATAGTGCGTACCAGATTCATCCGAAATCAGGAAGTTAATACTCCATGACACAAGGCATTATAGGGCGCTGTCTCTAGAGCCACGATGGAAGAAGCATCCTCTTCCTACGCCGGGAGCTATAGTTAATTAAGTGTAATTAGATGGGTGGTCCCCTAATAACTAACTTCATAATAAATAAATATGTACTAACGTAGTGTTGGACCTGCAGGCTAATAGGAGGATCTAGCGGCAGGAGGGTCGCACTGCGAAGACCGCAACACATATTTTGTCATAACGTGTTGCAAGCAGACCAAATGGACCTTTAAATTATAAAGTTTTAAAAACTCTGTTAATGATAAGTGTGCTAATTATAAAAGTTTTGTGAATATTAAATGTTAATGTAAGTAAGGGTTGAGAAATCACCTTACTATAACATGTTATGGAACAAGGGATGTGATTATAATATTTGAACTTAATATTACCTTGGGGTAATTGTTATAAAAATTGCATGCATGAAATGTGTTGCAGGGATCATGCAGGTTTCCAAAGTGGGGAGACTCGTGATGCTGCGGACAACATCAATTCAAAGTGGGGAGATTATGACGTTCCAACATAATATACGATATGAATACATATACTATACTGCCATGCCACTCGTATATGTCACCTTGATGACATGTACTTGGAAACCGTAAAGGGTTGCACCCTAGGGGGCAACCTCTTATGTTGCACATGTCTATAAATATATGCATTTAACCCCTTTGCCACATGGCAAAACCCCATATGTCCTTTTAACCCTAACCCTAAAAGGTCATGTAAAAGGAACAAAAGGGGAAATCCTAAACCTTTTCCATTTTCGCATTTCGGCTTCGTTGAGCCATTCCGGCCAAGCCAAGCTACTAATTCGCATTGCCAGATGCCGCCAAGCCACCTTTACACAAATAGATCCTCAAAGACGCAAGCAAAGGCATGGACGCGATACGAGGTGTGGAAGCAAGCCAGGGATAAGGTAAACAACGATTCTATTGTGCAATGGCGACTTTTAGTCCAACAACGAGCTGGTTCAGCATGGTAGATTAGCCTTAGCAGCCTTATAGATTCTGGTAGATAGATTATATATTATTATATATTTCAGTTCTATGTGATGATGTTCTATTCTATGCACACTCTTGTGTATTGGGAAGAGGGGTAGAGACCCGGAAAGCTTCAGTAGTTGATGTATCTAGATAGCCTCATTAATTCCTAATTGATGCAGCCTGTGCACAAGAGCCCGCCTGGCTGTAGGTGGCGGGACTAGACGATGGATAAGGAGGACATGTCCCATTGCAGATCGATCCCTCTAGTGTGTAAAGCCTACCAGGGATCTTAACGGGCTAGGCCTAATGGCTTGCCACTGTGTGTGGCAAGGCATGGGCTCGACACCTCTTGGGTGATGCATCACCTTCAATGATGTTCAAGTCGTAGACGGGCAGTGGCCCTCTAGCCGCCTATGATGGGCATGCATACCTCTGGAGGGAGTGATCTCCTCCTGCCTCATCGGGACTGAGGAGATAAAACCCAGGAGTAGCCCCCTTGGCTATGCACCTGGCAGGCTACGGTCTAGTCCCAAGACTTATTAGCCTATTCTGCAAAGTATGCACAGGAGAGGCGGATGGAGAGGACTACCCAATAGCCATGTTCCTTTGTCAGCCCAATCCATTATCATAAATTCTCTCTGCAATGACTTCTGGAGACTCAAGCCGTCAGTCCATTCCCCTTGAGTCTGAGCCTTAGGTAGGATTCCCCCATGATGATGTTGTTGACATGCTCACACATGTATGCTATGGTGAGCCACCCTTCGAGGTGGAACTATTTATATTTGATGTCATATGCTCATGTTTATTTACGCTTCCGCAGCTAGGACGGTCCCGAAGGAAGACGGGATAAATGACACGTCCATTCTTCCTCATCGATTCCTTGCCAAGAGATTGGTGTCAAGTGGATGGCCTCTATCAGCTTGATTGCCAGAGGGATGAACTCCGGCTTCTGATACAATGGGAGCATCGTAGACGAAGTAGGAGACATCACACAACACATCAAAAGGGCAGATCCGAGCCCCTATGAGGCTTTATCCCACTAGCACCTCTAGTGATAACCAACACAATCCTTCATGAGCCCTAACCTCTAGGATGCTTTATCCCATACCCCACATGCCATATCAATTCCTTGCACTCCTCGAGATGCTTACCTTCAAGCATATGGAACACACCAATGTTGCCACGAGAAATTGAACCTTGGCTCTGATACCAATGTTACGCACTAGCACCTCTAGTGATAACCAACACACCAAAAATACGGATTCGTCATGAGCCCCAACCTCTACAAGGCTTTATCCCATACCCCACATACCATATCAGAGAGCACTACAAGGAGCTCCTAATGTTTGCTCTAGAAGGAGCATTAAATGTCCTAGAGATGAACTTGCAAGGTTGAAGGCTGAAAAGAGATACCTGAAACGAGAGCTACAACAGGTTAATCCAACAGTTTCCCAAGAGGTTGAAGACCTTAAATTGGAATGCAAGGAGTTATCTAAGGTAAGTGATAAAAAGTTCCTCTTGCTTGTTATTGTTTAGAGATTTATTTCCCCCCTCTAACATGTCAATTCATGGAATCCGACAGGTGTGCACATACTATGCAGGATTTCGACAGATATCTGAAATGAGAACTAAAACAAGTTAATCCAACAGTTTTCCAAGTGATTGAAGACATTAAGTTGGAATGCAAGGAGTTATCTAAGGTAAGTGATAAAAGGTTCCTCTTGATTGTTATATTTTGCCCCTCTAACATGTCGATTCATGGAATCCGACATGTATGCACATACTATGCGAAGCTTACGATGTCCTTATTGACCCTATATATATGAGAGGTTAGAACTACAAATAACAATTTTATACTTTGTATCTCCAATCATGTACAAGGAAGCAATGCAATAGTTTGATTCGTCCCAAGGCGTCCAATATTTCTTCACATATTGTGGGCTCACTAAAAAGATTTCTGAAACAAAAAGCTTAGAATTGCCAACATCAAAATGATCAATCTGGACTAATGGCCCTATTCTAAACTCTCTTTGTTGAATTCACATTCCTTGTATATGCTTTGAATTCAGAATGACCTCCATTTTTCACATCGAAGCCTAGAGCAATCCATAGACTAAGTGGTCGTCTGCTGCCTACTCTTATGCTTGTAACATGCCCCTTGCTTGAAAACTTACACTGCTGACCTTCTAGGTACAAAATTCCCTTCTGGAAGTTGAATTGCAAGCTTTGATAAGTCGTCTGAGTAAAGTTCTTGGGGAAGCAAATCTGATATTGTAGTTGATAGCATAGGACTACAAAAACTACCAATTAGAGCAAACAAACAGAAATCAGACTCATCAATCATCATAGACTATCTTTTAGATATGCCACCACACAATACACACCCTCACCCTATCGCGCAGCCACACGCATAGCATGCACTACTTCTAGACGCCAAGCAACTCTTAGCTCATGTCTTAATGCACAAACTCCACAAGACAATCACGTCGATCAATGAAGCTACTCCATCCCCGCCCCAACCTTCACCCTCTCCCTATCGCGCCCCCACACTACTTCTAGGTGCCATGCAACTTCCGGCTCGCACCTTAACTAAGTGAAAATTCAGAAAATTCAAGTGATAGACCATATACGTCAACACCTTATATGAAAAAGAATGAGCTGCTAGTAAACACAACGTGACTACAACGAGAATCCTTGTGGAAAAATGGTCGACTATGGTGGGAAATTACTTCATTATTAATGCGCAATACTGAACGCTTCATAAAATTGATTGAGCAACAACTTTTAGAAAATTGACATTAAGCAAAGAAAGAGTAAATGTGTAATTTTGTGAACACTTTATGCCTTCTAGTGGCGTGACATTAAAATACTATCTATCTATCTATCTATCTATCTATCTATCTATCTATCTATCTATCTATCTATCTATCTAGAATTACATACACATCCCCATCATATGGCAATGAAATATACACCTTACCCCATAACACCCTAACCTTCACCCCAACCCTCCATTTTCCGCTAGTCCCCAACCCTCCATTTCTGCTAGTTTTTTTTTTCATCAAGAGAGACTACCTTGAAACTCATCAACTATGAGAAATTCATATGCAATCACTTCCTAGAGCCCGACACTAACTTTCCTAGAGCCCGACACTAATTTTCTTTTTGTAAATTTGCCTTTGCCGTTCTCTGCAGCTCTTCCTTTTCCTTTTCTATCCAGCAAAGCTATCCCGTCCTTATCAAATTTGAATTTTGTGATAATATCATTAAACTATTAAACAAAATTAAATTAATCATTGGAGGGATGGATGCCAACATTCACAGTAGCTCCATTGGCCTTCTATCGGGCAATACCTTATCTCTAACCCATACCTTATCTCTAACCCATACCTTACCCATACCTTATCTCTAACCCATACCTTACCCATACCTTATCTCTAACCCATACCTTATTTTTTTGCTAAACCATTGGATTATAAACCATTGGATTTGTTAAATACCAATAAACACATAAAATACGTGCAAATAGGAGCATCTGAATGGCCCAGAGCTTCAATTTGAAAAGCTCCGGAGAAGCAACAAAGATCTGGAGGTAGAATGAACAACGGAATGGCGTGTACACAAATTCGGAACAAAATCCGAAAATAAGAAACTGCAGCAGACCGCAAATTCGGCTGGAGCTTCCTGCCTCCGGAGCCTAAACAAAACAGAACAGAGTCCGCATCCCAGACCAGACCTTCAAGCCCAGTTCGACGGTGCAGAAAAACCTCAAAAAACCCTGTTCAGAAAACCCTGTTCCAGAAAGCCATCGCTGTGCAAAGAAAGCCATCGCTGTTCATGCTTGTGCAAGAGATCCCTGTCCGAGTGGTTATGGCAGATGCATGAATGCAGGCCTGAGAGTGGCAACCAAAAAAACAACAATCCCACTTTCTAAAATTAACCATTAACAAAAAGAAAATTAAACCAAATCCAAACTATTAAAAAAGGCTTACACCTTTTAAAAAAAGACCCACGGGGATCTTTTGCGGACCTTATATCGGGCAATACGCTCGATAATGAATAACCCATTTCTTACAGTGGACGTGCACTACCTTTCCTTAGGAACATAAATAATTATGGAAGCCCTTCCATGAGCATTTTTACATATAGATCAGCGTTAGCAGAAGCTAAGAGGTTCCAGAAATGCTCTGTTCCAGCGGCTTTGTCTTTCCCAGTGCTTGCAGCTTTAGGAGAAGACAAATGTCGAAATTCTAGCCCGGAACTTGTAATAGAAACTTCGGTTTCAAAAACTGACCTTGCCTCTATTATTCGTACTTGTCGCAGCGTGGAAGTTCAACCTGAAGGTAAACGAATTCATGCCTACTGTGTAAAAAATGGGCATCATACAAAAACATATTATGGAAATCTGCTTATGGAGATGTATATTAAGTGTGGACTTGTGGAAGATGCACGAATTGTTTTCGAAAGACTTCCGGAAAAAAATGCATTCTCTTGGGTAGTTTTAATCGTGGAACTAAGCAAACGTGGTGTTGCTCAAGGCAAGTTTCTTCATGCTGGCACTATGTGTAGTGATCTTAGATCAGATGTTGTTTTGGATACTTCACTTGTCAATATGTATGGTAAGTGGGGATTCATTGAGGATGCAAGAAGCTTATTTGATAAAATGCTCCAGAGGGATGTAGTCTTGTGGACTACAATGATTTCAGTTTATGCACAATATGGGCATGGTCAGTATGCAGTTGAATTGCTCAGGCAAATGCAGTCCAAGGATGTGCTTCCAAATAAAGTCACATTTCTGGTCATTCTTCAAGCATTTCACAATCATGAGGAATTGCCTGATGCAAAAAGAATGCATGCCTGCATTGTAAGTGCTGGGCTTGAACAAGATATTAGTCTGTTGAATGCTCTTCTTAATATGTATGCCAAGTGCATGAGTTTTGTTGATGTGAGACAGATGTTTGACAAAATGACTGAGAAAAATGTGACCACATGGAACACTATGATCTCAATCTATATCCAATGTGCCCATGCAGAGGAGGCCCTTCAAATATTTCAGAAAATGCAGCATGAAGATATAAAACCCAATGAGGTTACATTTGCAAGTACGGTTTCTGCATGTGCCAACCTGATAGATTTGGTGCAAGGCAAGCTGATCCATTCACTTATTATGAATAGTGAGCATGCATTAGATGTCGTTATTGGTAATGCACTGGTGAATATGTACTGTAAATGTGGCCACCTGGAGGATGCAAGCTGGGTATTTGACCGAATGCTTGAGAGAGATGTAATTTCCTGGACAGCCATGGTTGTGTCATATAATGAGTGTGGACAAGGTAAGAAGGCTCTTGATATC
Organism: Isoetes taiwanensis; assembly: GCA_021234155.1. Lineage (NCBI taxonomy): Eukaryota > Viridiplantae > Streptophyta > Lycopodiopsida > Isoetales > Isoetaceae > Isoetes > Isoetes taiwanensis. Next base: position 194,352 of record JAJEKV010000240.1, read on the forward strand.
TTTCAAGAAATGCAGATTCAGGATGTAGTCCCAAATAGAGTAACTTTAATTAGTGTTCTTTCTGCGTGTGCTAATCAGGCAGCCATAGATCAAGGCATGCAGACCCACATAAGGATTATAGACAGTGGATTTGACTTAGACTTGGTTGTAGGAAATGCCTTGATTAATATGTATGGTAAATGTGGGTGTTTGATTGAAGCAAGACGCGTGTTCAATAAAATGTCCATGGAAGATGTTATTTCTTGGAATGCAATAATTGAAGCATATGCCGAACATGGGCATGCTCAAGAATCTTTGGAGATTTTTTACCAGATGCAACTTGAAGGTATAAGACCGAATGAGATTACTTATGTTAGTATTCTTTCTGCCTGTAGCCATGCTGGCTTATTCAGCTTGGGCTTGGAATATTTCATCTGTATCAACCAGGAGCAGGGCATTGTACAATCAATGGAGCATTATGGTTGTATACTTGATCTCCTTTGCCGTGCAGGGCAGCTTGATGTTGCAAAAAACTTGATTATCAGCATGCCATTTCAGCCTACTACTTCACTATGGAGAACATATCTCGGTGCATGTGGCAATGAATCTCAAGGAACATGGGCAGCTGGGCAACTGTCTAGTTTGGATCCTAAAGATTCTTCATCATATGTTTTACTCTCAAACATACTAGCTACAAGTAACAAGTGGGATACTGAATGCGAGACAGTCCCCTTCTTCTACCAGGAAGAAAGCCAGTACTAGGTATTTATTCTTAATTTTGTTTATAAAAATTAAAGTACATTGGGGTGGCACAAGAGACAGAGATTCAAATGAAAGCAAGATTTGTATCTTTGATTTTTCAAACGGTCCCATGCGTTGGCATAGTCGGCAGATAATAGTCATCTTCTCTCCTCTCCTGTTGCCAATCTTAAAGCTGGGCTAAGGAGCCAAGCTCGTGAGCAGGATTGCCTATACTGGGGTACAAGGATTCCTGGATTTTGAGCCTTCAGCCAATTTTTAATCTACACCATTACATTCCTTAATTTCAGATTTTACTGCCAAAGAAAATAGCTATTCTCCTTTGATCTCTTTCGAATCCTGCCCTCAATCAATCGATCTTGCTCGAAGCCTGCCCTCAATCGATCAATCTCCTCATTCCGACAAAGCTAATAGCTCTGTCGCAGAGAGAAAAAAGAAAAGATGTTTTTTTCAGAATCCTGATCCCTGATAACTACTGCAGAAGAAAGTTTGGATTTGGAGAATGGGAATTTTCGAGAGTGTTCTAAAATGTGTAGTTTAGTTGAAAGAAGCACACGATCATGCTATCACTCTTTTTCTGGCTTTCAAAGCTTTATCAGGTTTGAATATGTTCGATGAGGCAGAAAAGTATCTTTTTACTCTCATAAGCCATCATAAAACAGCTATTGGTGCAAGCATTTCAGCAGTAGAGTCCTTGATTCAGGCTTCTGATTGGCTGGATGCTGCAAAAGAGCCTTCTTCATGTTGCAGTCCCATTTTCCATCAAGTAATGAGCTTCCAGTTCATATTTTAGAGAAGCTTCCTAAACAGGCATTCGTTCTGGACAATAAATGCAAAACAAGAATATAAGTTGCGCTGGAAATTGCAACTAATGAGAACATTGTTGCCAGGTTTCAAAGCAGGAATGATAATGATCGGTAAAGCATGCATGTTATGCTCTGGAGTAGGTGAAAAAGTTTATAACTTAATTTCATTTCTTCATTTCGTTACTGACACGATTTATTCCATCATATTTTTTCTCACTAAATGCATATTTGGCAGTGTTTCTGATCACTTCAGGCTAAAGATTGCTAAAGATTGTTACTTCAGCATCAGGTTTTTGAAGCTTTCATGCTTTAACTTGCTGCCGGTATGGAAGGCAATCCCATGCACGCAAAAGCCCTTCGTGTTCTCTGGCTTTGCCACATTGGACTCTTGCAATATGGTCGTGCTAGTGAATATGTCGATGGAACTGAGAAGGTAAGTAGGCCTATTAGAATTTGAAGTTGTTTAATCGAGCTACTCGGAGTACCGAGGGAGAATGGAAACCCTAGGCGCAGTCTAGGGCGGCGGCGGCGGCCGCCCGATGCTTGCAGGATCGAAGTGATAGTGCCTCGCTGGAAGAGCAGCGACCTAGCTGCTGCTGCTGCTTCTTCCCTGAGCTTATGGTTGTGTCTAGAATGGTGTACCCTGGCAGAGATCATTTGCGAAAGGGAAGGCCGATTGGAGTATGGCCGCTACTTCAGCTACCTGCTCTTGGAAGATCTTATCAGGGGTAAGATATGCTATTTTAGATTGATGTCATGTGTTCGGTGGAGGTTTGAGCAGCTCAAGCTCTGATACAGTTCAGATTCATCAAGAAGTAAGCTTATATAGCTTACCTATTGTGTTTCTTTGCTTCTATCGGGCATCTGAGGTCATCTTTGGCTGGGTTGCATGCCTTTGTCTGATGGTTGCTACAGGGCAGTGGTTTCGTGGACTGTTCCTTGTGGTATATCCCCTTTTCCTTGTGTATACATTGGGCCAGTGGCTTCTAATTAACAGATTCGTAGGCATTCAGATGGCTGCACTCATTGTGGTCACGCTTGGGACTGTTGCACTCATTGCAGGCAGGAATTTTATTGCACTCATTGCAGTTAAGGTTTGCTGCACTCATTGCAGGGCTATGCTTTCTTGTTATACTCTGGTTCTTTGTTGCTTATGGGAAGGCTTGGGTATGTGCCTACAGAGGTTGCCCTCGGTTTCTAGACATGGAAGAAGCTTTGTCTCACAATGTCCAGGTGTTACTGTTTAGGGTTCCTTGTGGATGGGCAGGACAAGGGCATTGCAGTTTCAGTATTCGAGAGTAGTTGCTTCACTTAGTCATGTTTCAGAATACAATTCTGGTCGCTTTGGCTGCGAGTATTTGGGGCAGCAGGAAGAGTGCCCTAGATTTATTGAGCCGGCATCTCGGGTGCTTCAATGTTGCAGCATCTATCTAGTAGCCAGGATAATTTGGAATGTAGTGGCTTCTGGATTGAGCAGTTTACTTTATGTGAAACATTTCGGGGGAGGAGGAAAAGGTGCATTTAGTAGACTGCAGGAAGCAAGAAGGCCTTAGTCTGGAGCATGAGTTGGAGAAGTGGCAGGCTTGAGTGTCTGAATTTGCAATATCTTTAAGTTTAGCTTTCTTCAGCGGATTCTTGAGCACAATATGCGGATTTAGTGGGAGCTCTGCTATTTTATGTCGCCCTCTCCTATCCCAGCTAGGAGGCGGTGTGGGATTTAGAGAAAGCTTAGTGAAATGAGGTCAGGAACAAGCAGGATATCTATTAGCCACTTGATACGGGAGGATTAAGTGATGTTACAGCTGGTAAGAGCATTAAGGGAGACGAAAACCCAAGCAAGTGAGTGGATAAGTGCAAGAGATGTGGACCACCCATTTATTTGGGGAGGGCCTTAGAGGCATATGGGTTGGAGAAGACGGTGAGGGTTGTTGTGCCCTCCCTCTAGTATCCTGATGCATATGTGATTGCAGGTTCTAGTTAACGCGTGGAAGGAAGCTTTCTTTGTACTTGCCTCATCTACTTGTATCTCCGGGGTGGAACATTAGGTGGTGTCGTCTTCAGTCTGTCACATGATATCTTGCTTCCAATGATTTTTATGGAGCTTTGCTATTTTCTGTTCGCGCATCTGGGTTCATAGTGCGGGATTGCTATATTTGATCCATTAAGGGATCTGAGCATGTGTGCTGACATGTGTAGGTTATCTGGCTATCACAGAGCCTTGAATAAATGTATTTATTACATATTATTAATAAATATAAAAATATCTTGGCCTCAAAAAAAAAAAAAAAAAAAAAAAAAAAAAAAAAAAAAAGTTGTTTAATCGTCTAATAAGATGTATGTTGACAGCTAAATGCAAACATGGCTTGCATCTTCTTGAAGGTGAAGGCACCTAAATTTCTGTGATTTATTACAATGGCCACTTCGTTATGTCCTTTATTTTCCAGTTCAAGATATGTCTGCAATTAGATGATGAACTCGGAGCTGCAAAGCAGGTTGAGAAGATGATAAAATGTGTAGATTTTGAGCCAGATTACTTGAATGTTCTATCTCATGAAGCCATGTTCTACAAGTACAAAAAATGCTGTTTCTGCACTCTCTAGCTCGCTGAATTTGAGCCACCCTGGAATTAGAGAAATTACCATCTATAGGAATCTGTTATCTCTGGCATTGGAAGATTTAAAATGTCAAACTGACATGTTTGAAGTATTCGAAGAAAGCTCTTGCACGCGTGGCAGAACTTGGAGCAGAGAGGTTATTTGATTCTGAAGATAAAGGACAAGGAAGCCACCTGGTTTCCAGGGTGCTCATCAAACCAGGGTTTGGCTGCGGCAAAATCTCAGAATTGGAAGCGATGTGCAGAGTTCTTTGCATGTGCATCTGAGTTCTATTCTGCATTTGATTTGAGGATACCATGGATAACGGACAGTTTCTGGAAACATCCCTTCTTCTAACCATAGCTGCAATCCTTGCTCAAGAAGGGCAGGATGATCCAGGGGAGTTAAAGATGGCTTCAGTTTACTTGGAGAGATGGTGGAAGGTGATATTTTGTCTGCCTACTTTTATGTAGACATTATTATTCTGCACTAGTGATGCAAGTAGATTTTATAAATCAATTGTTTTCGTTGATCCTTGTTTTAACAGATTCATTTGTTGATTTTGTCCCAACCAAACTGTGACAAGTCTGAATGAGAACTTCAGTGTGTATTTAAGTATTTTAGCCTTTCACCTAAAGGGCAGAACTAAGTAGCACAAGATATTGTATCATTGCAACAGCATGCCACAGTGCACAGCCGAGCCCTTTTTTCAAAATGGCAATGGATTCCTATACTACTGGATACAAAACTGAGGTCACATCTGCTGCATTTCAGATCGGCTTCTAGGCTCCACTTTACCTGATTATAGAAGGGCTGTAATCGCGATGAGAAGATCAATTGCACTTGCTGATATGCAGAATATAGATAGTCACGGAAGTCTTGTAAGTTTATAGAGAAGCATATCGCATCATTGTTGGCTTAAAGGATGGGAATTATCCTAGTGAAGAAACGCAGTGGCTGGTATCAACTGCATGGAATAGAGCTGCTCTTCAACATAAACTGTCACATGTAGCAGAAGGAGTAACAGTGGATGAATCTGTCTCTAGACCTACTGAAGCACTCACCTCGCTCTGGCACATTACAGACCACCTCTAGACCACCTATGATAAAAAGCTTAACAGCACTCCTGAAACAGAAATGCAGAACACGCACAAAAGTAGGTGCCGACAATAATGCATAATGCTAAACATGAGCATTTTTTGACTAACAAGTCTGACTGAAGCAGTTGTAACATTAACTGGAATATGGTAACTTGAGAATGTTTTTGCACATTGGTGTTGCAAAACATTCTTATAAGACATTTTATTATCAAATTGCTTTTATGTTACAGGTAATTTTAGTGTTCTATGGATTGTGAGATTTTTTAAACAAATGACATTGTCTCGAGTTTGAAGCTTCATAAACTTTGGTTGTTGCAGTATCAATTCGTGTTGCACTTCATCCTTATTTCACAAAGATATAGACGCTATGGTTTTGCAAGGATATATTGGGTTCAAGTCCCACATCGGGTTCAAGTCCCATATCGTAAAGTTGCTATTGACTACATGTTTGTTTCTATTGCAATATGCAAACAATATGCTTATGTTCAATATCTGCAATATCTTTATCAAGGTCTCAAAGGGGCCAAAAAATTTTCTAGATAACACCAACTATTACTCATTATATGCTTATAATAAATTCCCCCTAAAACCTTTTTTTGGTTTGAGTGCATATTCATACTAGGTGTGACCTAGGGCAGTGAGAGTCTCTCTCCCCCGCCTCCTTGATCATACAATACCATTAAGTACATTTGGTTTCAATCTTATAGTATCTCATTAATCATGTTATACATCATACCCCACAAACGAGGATCACTATCTACTATTGAAAATGAGGCATAGCTCGTGAATATGCCCATCCAAGAGCTCTCGATACTGAAGGCATCCTTGTATGAATATGCACTGAAGGCATCCTTGTATGAATATGCACTCAATTAATGTATTTCTCACATGAAATCCAAGTTTTTGACATGTTTCATAGTTTAACAAATCATTTGCATAGGACACTGCGCTACCCCAACACCTTTATGCGATTGGAAAGATGTCAATTATGTGAATGTGTGGAAGATTGTACAGATCCATGGCCAACATTTTGACTTGGAGGGAAGTATGAGCATTACTTTTGCACGTAGATAATGGCCCTATTATGTGGCATATTGAATTAATCGCTTCTATCCATCTAGATTATGGTGCATCAATTCCAACTAAGCATCTGTTGAATCGTTGAAAATCTAACAAGAATTTTCATGCACTTTTAGTGCACAATTAAACAGTTATATGAACGCTATGAACGCTCTTTGAAGGTTCAAAAAAAAAAGGCCACAGGTGGCTGTGTATGTCGAGGAGGCCCCTCCACCCTAAATCGATCTGCTGTGATTTCTTCAATCACATCTCCACGAAAGAACAATGAACTTACAATGGGTATTGTTCTATACAATCATCATCATCCCCATCATGTGGTTTTTTTTGCTGGCAATGAAGCAATAAAACTTTGTCAAATGGTTCCTCTTTAGGTTTTGGCAAGGGAATGGTGTCTCAGGCATCCTTGGCCATCAATCCCAGCAATAGCCGTTCCTTCTTATGGACTTGTATGTTTCTTGCAGGCCTTCTCCTTCCTCAATATCGTTCACAACCCCAACTGCAAGCCCCTGGTGGTGCATTGGAGGTCTGCTAGCAAGGATGGCAGATGGCTTCTGAGATCCCTTTGTCAACTTTCTACAAATGGAAAATAAAAAGGATTTTGTGGAAGGATACGGGGTAACTGAACATAGAAATGTAAGGTCTTTGAAACTAAGACCTCACACTTTGGAAGCAGATAGCATATTCACCATGTAAATTACCAAGAATGTGGAGACTATGCCGCATAGATTAAAAAAAGACCACTCATAAAACAAGAGAGAATATATTGAAGTTGCCTTCTATCGTAAGAAAAAATACATCAAGAAGTTGATATAGTATAGAAGAGACGACTGAAAAGCATGTATCCAAGACTTTTTTCTTGAGTGGTTGAAAAGAAAACCAATCAATGGAAAGAAGAGTGTTAGAAGTGGAAAGAAAGGCTCAGATGACTAGATAGCTGCTCGCAGAAGCCTTTATTGGTCTCGGTGAGCGTTATCGCATTGTGCACTGGATCAGGCTCTTACAATGATTCATGATAAAATAGATGAAATTAAATCTATGGTGCCTAGGCCTGAAAAGTTAGCCAAGTTAGTATGGAGAGAAGAGTTTTTGAAGGTTAGCATCATTGGGGCATTGATGCATGGGCATGAATCAGGCACACTAGGACATTTCTCGATTAAGCTTTGGCCAGATGAGAACTTTTAACAGTGGGTCTCTCAATCATGTATTGAAGACAATGGAAGATTCAACAGAAGGGTGTAAATTTGATAGTGGTACCCCAAAATGCGCGAAAGCACCAAGCACCTAAAGCACCTAAATTCGAGCAGTGACAGTTTTTTTGCAGAGGACATCATTTGCCTCGTTTCCCGCGCGCCCTTTCTTTATTCTGCCCCAATTTCGAATCCCCTGTTTCCGAATCCTCTTCCTTGATCACCAATTCCGTCACACAATCCTTTGATCCGTTCAATTTACAATGGCCGGCGGTGGAAAGCAAGATTTCATAGACATTCATGGACTTTCTGGTGAAGGATTGCAGCCTGCTTTGAAAGTAAAATGGTTGGAAGAGAATGTAACAGATGCACAATGGGCCTCGGTTTGGCAAGAAGGCCCAAGCAACAAGATGAAAGTTTCCATGATCCAGCCTCGGTTCCGAGAAAAATTGGACAGATTGTTGAAAAAATTATATCAAAAGGAAACTATGCCAAACAATGAAGTGAGAAAGCAGGTGGCTTATGCTTTTGCAGGGGAAAATTGTGATACTGCCATTTCAAACCCTGCAAAGCACAAGATCAATTGGGCCTCTTTTGGGGCTCAAGTTATGAAGTATAGAAATTGCAGGTCTAGTAGAGGAAAGGATGTCCAAGTTGCCACTTCTAGCAAAGTTACTTGCTTAGAAAGTTCAAAATTAGACCACTCTGCTTTAAAAGAGAACTTTGAATTGATTAAGGAAGCTGTAAATAAGCTTGAGAATGAAAGGGCAAGCATGTTAGAAGAGGTGCATGCAATTGAGGTTAGTTTAGTCAGAGAGGCTAAGTCTAATGAAAATTCGGTGTGGAACTTGAAGAGAGCATGAAGAAAGTTGAGGATTTGAAGACCACAATATCCGAAAGTTGCGGGAGGATTCTCGATCCGAGGAAGGAATTGGAGATGACACTACAAATGGAGACATATTATCATGAATCGAAGTTAAAACCTTTTCAAGTCTCCGTGATCTGTAAGGGAGCAGCTCGAGGAAGAATACCTTGGAAGTGGAGATCAAAGAGAAAGAGGCCAGAATTTCAGAACTCGTGAGCTAATCTTTCTAATCTTACGTAATTGAAGAATATAAGTTTTAATCCATTACGCATCAACACTATCGCCAGAAGACTACCGTGAACTGCAACTTTGGTGCTTCTAACGTGCTTGTGGCCTACTTTTTTTTTCATGATAGGTACAAATTGTCTTTGATTTTAAGTTGTGATCATGAGTACCATGTGGCTTGTGCAGCCTTGTTGAAGGAAGGTAAATGCAAGGTATGTGGGGTGTAATTCATCCATTTATTTCTTGAGCTTGGCATGCATGTGACAAACAGTTGTATAAATAAAATAGTTGATATGCCTACGAGATATACCTACAAATCAACTTGATTCACTTGGTAGGTCCTCTTACGCTCACATCAAGACTACGTGCCACCTTCCGGAATTGAAAAAGTGCCGAAAGATGATGTGTAGTCCTAAAAAGCAGTTAAGGCAAAAGGCTAGAAAAGCATCCACTGAAGGATATGCAAGTGAGCAGGATGAAACTGTTGTTGAACAGGATGGTGCAGGATGTAGTAAGGATGTACAAATTACCCCATCGAGAGAGAAGAAAGCAGCCAACAAAAGGAAAAGGAAAGATGGAGAGATTGCAACAAAGAAGGGCAAAAACATTAAAAAGGCAAAGAACACAGGTCAAGAAGGCAGGAAGTACAATTTTAGAAGGAGGGCATTGGCAAATGATATGGAATCTGTAAAAGAAGTTGAGGTTGAAACAATTACAGAAAATGAAGAACTAGAAAAGACAGAAACAGAAAAGGAAGTACTAGAAAAGGAAGACACAGGTACCAAAATGAATGCAATTATGGAGGTCTTAAGAGGCAATTCAAATTTGTCTATAAAATCTTTGATTTAACTATAGATGTTTGAATGTTCAGGTACAATTGTATTTCAAGACCAAAATGTTGAACAAATGGTTGATCAAAATGTTGACATGTTATTATTAATTTAGTATTTTAAATTTCTGTTTGTGTTTGTGTTTGAGTTGTTTACTTTATATTTTTTGAATGATAGGTGTACAGCCACAATTTTGTACATGTTATACAGGCAGATATGCCACAATTTTGATGTAATACAGGAACATAAATACAAGACTTTCAGGTTACAATTGCATTGATGTTTTTTGTGTGAGTGCTTTTGCTTTAATAGTCAAACTATGAATAGTAATTGAGTCAATACCATATGAACAGTATTTAAGCTGAGTTTGAACATAGAATTTAAGCTGAGTTTGGGAGGCTACATATAATCTGTTGGCAAGTGTCTTCAGCCATAGTATACAACATACCATCCTCTTCATCTGCAATCATTTCAAAGTTAGCTAATCTTACAAGGTGGCTATACACACTAGCCACAGGCTGGTCATCCAGTAGCTCAAATTTGAGACCACCCACTGTTTTATAGTAACATCCCGAGACAAACAATGATTCAACTCCAAATACATTTCCCCATCCATCCACATAATCCTCAAGCAAAGTGTTCTTTGCTTCGTGCACTTCAATACATAAAAATCAACCCCCTCTTCATTACCTTCCTCTGTATTGACAAAGAAAATTATCTCCAACCTCTACCATAGAACTAGCTATGTCATAGTCTTCCTCATCTTCCTCTTCTTCATGTTCATCTTCTACTTCTATCGCAAGTCTTCATCGATGCTTTATTAGCATCATTAGTTGCTTTAATCTCCTTCAGTTTTAGTTCAAGTGGTTTCCCAACCACCAATGCGTGACTTCGTGGTGCAGAGTCCCATTGGAATTGAACACAATTCATGAAGCATGAGAGAGGTCTATAAGCTACCTTTAGAGTGTTGTCCTTGTCACATGGTCTTATGCAATGGAGTTGTGTAGTTCCTTTCAAAGTGTGACAGTCAAATCTCTCAGATCTATCTATTTTTGAGGGATCAATTTCCCAGAAGTACCTGCACAAGTGCTTAGTGCTGTAAGTGCTTTCGATCTTTGAAACAGTTGAAGAATATCGATATCAAAAATAAAAAAGAAGACAATCTTGATTTAGAATTTTGGGAAATATCATGTTTACATAATAGAGTAGCCCATTAACAACCACATACACAAACAATTTATATATTCATGCCCTTAATTTCTAAGTGCTTAAGTGCTTTAAGTGCTTAAGTGCTTTAAGTGCATAAGTGCTTTAAGTATGCAGAGGAAAACCAGTAAAGTATACCTTGTTATGTCATTATCAGTGGGATTGTTGTTGAATATACCACCTAAGAAATGCAACCACCTCCTTTGCACACTGCAATTTCTTTCCATCATATTTCATCTGTTCCTTTGTTAGAATCCTCTTGATGACAGCTCCAGCACCATCATGCTCACCTTTTCCATGTGAGCTAGCAAAAACATTCCAGAGAATATCCTTTTGAAGATGTTTGTAAAACCTACCAAGGAAGTAAAATGGTCTTGCCGACTTAAACTGTGAAGAACAGCCATCACTCCAGAAAACATGTTTGTTATAGTTAATTCCCATAGATTTTAGCCAATCTGCATGATTTTGGAGACAAAGCTGGACAAACTCAGTATCATGAGTTTTGTCATCACTGATATAGAAGTGAGTCTCCTTCACAATTCCTTTCAATGAGTTTTTTCTTTTCTCTTTTGCAGCATTTTTCTTTTTAATCTCTTTGTCATCTTCTTCCTTCTTACGTCTTGCTTCGCGCCTCCGATTTTCTCATTCTTCTATAAGTGATGTGTACAAGAATGGAGACCGATCAAGATGCGATTGGCGAGGATTGAGCTTCTTGTTGAATTTTAAATCCATAATTCTCTGCAAAATCTATCACAGAGACAATAGTATCATCTGCAAAATTTGTCAAACATTGCCCTGAATTGTTTTGCTTGCCAATGAGCTCAGTAATTATGTGGAACAAATGTCTTGAGTTTTAGTTGCATCTGATGGAATTCAAAAAGGAGAACCTGATTTGTATGCCAATCTTGTAACCTTTGAAGGTTTCTTGCCAGACCCTAGTTTTCTTGTTACGTACTTCTTTTCTTGAGGAAGAGGATAAAGCTTTAATTTACCTCTACACTAACACACACCCAACTTCAAGTAAAATCTAAACTACTTTTACCTGTTCAAACACTTTCCAATTAACATCCTGCTTATTATTCTTAACCTTCTCTCTGGGGCATGTTGGCAGCCTACATTAAAGCAATCAAATATGTTAAAATCAAGGCAATCAAAACTGGAAATTGCAAGGAAACCACACTTGCCTCTTCAAACCACACTTTGTACATGTCTGCATTAGACATGCATGCTTGTGCCATTCATCATTCTCATCCTTAGCGCACACAATTTGTCTCCAATAATCACTAGTTGATTTGATTGTGTTTTCTTTAGCAATACATGTTGGACCCGAACCACAAATTCTGCACTTACACTTGCAATCTTTGTGTACACCATAAGGATCAGTCCTCATGTTATTTATGGCTTGCATGGCAAACTCAAGATGCAGATGGTATTGGCAACAACATGTTTCTCTTTCTTGAAGCCTCCTAATATAGCTTGGTTTCAATCTTTCAAAAGTCTGCATATCTTCATATCAGGATGTTTCTTTTCAAAAGCAAGGTATAGTTGCAACTGAACAAAAAAAAATTAAAAAAATTAGATTTCAGAACCATGTAAGAAATATAGAAACTAAAAAAGCATGAGAATAACAAATAAATGGTTCAAGGAATACCTGTGTCACTTCTAGCAAATGTATTGGATGATCAATTTTTCACCACTCTCGGTTACATGCTTTCTAACATGTTTTTATAAGGTGAAACTCGTGTATTCTCATGCCAAAACCTTCTCACAACACTTATCTCTTCCGGGGAAAGTGCATCAAATCTCTTCTTCCTTGCATGCATTGACCATGGACCAAACATCAAACTCGCACATATTCGTCTTTCTAAATGCAGGCTCTACAGTTTTCTTGGGAATTGAAAGAAGCCTTGAAATTGCTCTCGATTAGTCCCTTTAACCGTGGAAGGCGCCATTTGGAGGGTGGTTTTCCTTGCTTGGAGTACATCAAGATTACTTCTTTGAAATTTTTGTACTGCATGGTTTCTCTCACATTGGAAATCATATCTTTCATCACATGAAATTCCTTGAGATCTGCTATAGTAACATGTGGTAAATGTTTGATCCTTTTTAAAAACGTGGTGCTACTCTTCCTTTTGAATCATCATCAGCACAATTCCTTACAATGTGAAAAAAAGAATCCTCTAACTCTTTTGAAAGTTCCTGTTGTCTTCTTTGACTCAGAGAACGTTCTTTTTTCTTCTGTACTAAAGGTGCAATGTTCTCCTTCTCCAATTCTCTAATCCTCTTTCTGGATTCTCGTTTTCTCCTGGATTCTAGCTCCAAGTAAATTCTTCGTTTAGCAGAATCAATGCTTTCAGGAGAACTTGCCATGAAATTGATATGATCAAGGAATTGCAATTCTAATTTGTCAGAATTGCAATTGAAATGAACTAGTTTATTCCGGAATTGAAGAATGATAGCAAGAACTGATACAAATTCCCGCCATCCAAGAAATCCCGCCATCCGGTAGAATCAACTAAGAAATCAATTCCCGCGCCCAAAGAATCAATCCATGTCATCGATCCCTTCCTCCTCGGAAGAGGATTGCTATTTCTGGAATAACAACCTCATAATTCGTTACTCTAAATTTTGATCGAGGAATAAGCACCTAAAGCACTTAAAGCAAGTGTCCGGACAATGCTTTTGGGGTACCACTATCAAATTTACACCCAGAAGATAACCAACATGACACATCCAAACCAACATGCACATGGGATTCAATTCTAGATGTGAAATTGAAAAGGAAAGTGACAAATACCTTAGGCAAAGTTCCATGTAACTTTGGGTGAATCACAATCGAAAAAGCTACCGAGGAGGCTTAACTTACAACTTGATAAAAGTATGAATATTCTTGTTTATAACGGACCGCTTGTCATTTTTGTTCATGTATCTTGACAAAGAGCTTGGAGAAACTGTTAAAAAATGAGCCTAAGTTGTTGTATGCAATATACTGAAGTAAAAAAATATATTTATCATTTTACTCCACAAATTTCATGGTCGTCCATGTACGTAGTGAAAATTTGCACTTTTCTAGTTGTTCAAGCTACCGAGGAGGCTTAACTTACAGCTTGATAAAAGTATGAATACTTCTTGTTTATACGGGCCACTTGTCTTTTTTGTTCATGTATCTTAATAGAGAGCTTGGAGAAATTGTTAAAAAACAAGCCTAAGTTGTTGTATGTAATATACTGAAGTAATAAACTATACTTGTCATTTTACTCCACAAATTTCATGGTCGTCCGTGTACGTGGTGAAAATTTGAACTTTTCTAGTTGTTTATGTCGTCCATGTTAAAGTGATAATGCCCTTAAATTTCATCATATTTTACAATGTCCTGCAAACTCAACACAAGATGCGCATGCCCCAGCTGAAAAGGAACACACTCCGCGAGGAATGCCATACACATATCATGTATAGGTGAAGCCCCTGGGAACAATATCTTCCAAGCAATTTTTGCCTATTGCAAATGAGTTTTTGGCCCCTCACCATTTAGCCAAATATTATAGAGACCCAACGTCTATTTGCCTTGATTTCTGGAGTGCAAAGTGGTTTATGATCATGTTTATCAATCTTTGTTTGATTTTATTTATTTTGGCCTTTTTTTTCTCCCCCTTTCCTTTTTTTTTTTTTTTAGGCTGTTGAGGAAAGAACATACATTTTTTGGCATTCAGCATCAACCACCTAATGGTAGCCGATGGGATTTGAACTTGTGGCGAATGGAAGTCAATTCAAACAAACTTCTTTTTCTCAATGGTTAGCAGACTTGGCTATTTCCCCCTACAACAACTCCTGCAATTCTAGCCTATCCACGTAATTGTACATGAGTGGAAAATTTGAAACGCAATGGGAACGTCAATTTTGAATTGATTTTGCATCATGGCAAAGCCAACTTCATTTTACGACCTAATGAAGATGAGCCCTTAGAACAAAAATAGAGGGAAAAAATGTTTTGGGGGTCTGTTTAGGGCCTATTCTTTGGACTTTACCAAAAACTAAAGGAATTTGTACGGCCATACTCAAAATTCATATCCTCAAAAGATATTTTACCTCGCTTGGTCACTGTCACTGCCACATAGATCAAAACTGAAAATGAAAGAATTATAAACCTTGAATGTAGATTCACATATCCCTACCCAAGTGCCACAAGGAGCTAAAAAAGGAATGATATATATGTAAATCAGTTCCACCTTGATTGAATACTAGTAACCACAATTGCCTCAATGGCTTATGTTGTCTATACTAGAAATGGGCATAGGGATAAATTTGCCAAGAGGTAAATATATCCAAATGGAGATTACGAACGACAATTCCCATGAGCAAAATTTGAGCCCGCCTTATTTTCACTCATATATAATTCAGTTTCCTTTTCTGTTTGACACTATTTATTTGAAGCTAATTTGTTTGAAGCATCCTGGTGCTGACACGTATGTGACCCAAAATTCTTGCACGGCCTTTCCCCCTGTTTCGTGCTTTGCCGCTGCGGACCTCTGTCACATGCCATAGCCAGATCCAGTGATAGTGCAGCAGTAGAGCAACTGGATGCGGTAGAAGCTACAGCCACAGCCAGGACGGCCATAGGGGAGCTCACTATTATTTCTCATGTATTGCCCCTGCCCATACTAAAACGACACAGTGAGGAGCTTAAAGCAAGTGGCTTTTCCTTTCTGCTTTCGGCTATGGCTGTGGCAACAAGAAATCGTCATTCTCTGCTAGAGCTGGTGGATACCCCGAAGACATGGTGGTATATATTTCTTTCCTCTAACCCCATTCTCAGCCTTCAAAACACTTTGATTTTTCCCACCGGAATCCCTAATAGCCTTGAATTCATGTGGTCATGTCCGATCCAGTAAGAAGGCCATCAAACAGCACTGGCCCAATGCCAAGAACCTCCTTTTTCAAGCAGTTGGGCCCTGCAAGTCCTCGCTCGGACCAAATCACTCCTGTTGGATTCAGTTCCAGCCATGTCTGGCCCTCAAAGATTGTATCGAATACCTTTAAGCTGCCATCAAAACCGATTCATGTTTCATGCTTCGAGCTTTAGGCACCGGTTACTTTGAGTGATGGTGCCTCATAACCATTCATGTTTCATGCTTAGAGCTTTAGGTTTAGTTTTTTTTTCTGGGCTTGCAAATTGTGGCTATATGGGTGCTCTGTTTTCTAGCTACAGCTATGGCAGCAAGAAGTTTCCTGTTTTCTCCTTTATTTTCTTTTTTTGGATTTAACAGATATGGCCTTACAGACAGGTTTCTATAATTCTTAAACTAGACCACCGAACTGTCTCAGCACCTGTGTGCCTAGCAAAATCAATTGCCCCTTGCGGACATTGAGAACTAGTTGCTTTTATGACATTGGCAATTTTGTCCGTAGTATCATTAGATGATCGATGCCCACATAAATTTGCTGACAATATTTTTCTTCAGGCTATGATGTGGGGCATTTGCCTGTTCTTTTCTTGTGATGGGACTACTATTATGCCTAATTTGGTCCATAACCAACCACGAACATGGTTGATCATGCATCTTGTATTAGCACAGACAGGGACAAATGCAAATGTAACTCGAAAATTTCAAGCTCATAGTCTGAAGTTAAAGACGTTCTACAGGGTCCGGCACTTCTGGAAAATAAAGGATGTCATGAAAACAATTTATTCCTGTTGGCAACTGCCGCGTGCAGATCCAGCCGAACTGCCAATTGCGAGCAGGATTTGTTATCAGGGTTCGAAAAAAGTGAGGTTAACCTTACGTTTTGTCCTGCAAAATTTGCCAATATCCAGTTCTTGTTGAGATGAGCAGGACATGATGTCCTACAAAAAACACTAATGAATTGGACTTTGTCCTACTAATTTTTGAAGAGTAGGATTTTGTCCTAAGGGGAGGAGGATTTTTTTAGTATGTATATTTATAAAATATAACTTATCTTATATATAAAAATCTACTTTAAAATATTAACCAAAACATTGGATTATCTTTTCTTTTTAAATTCAAATATATAAATCTAAATTTTCTCTCTCATTTTTTCCTTTTCTGACCTCTTCGATGTACATGGACGGGAACAGAAATAGGCAGATAGAATAGCAGAAAGCGACCACTTCCTGCCCCATTTCGTCCATGGCCATGGCCCAATAATATACGCAGGCGATCCATTCAAGTTCTAACCATAGCCCAGACGTATAGAAAGTTTCCAATTTTTTACTCTTTTCGAGTTTCATTTTTCAATGGGAAACAAGAAAAGGACCTAGACAAGTAATGACACATTCATTTTTGCTTAATCAAAGCATTGCATTTTTGTGTATAAGATTTCATTATCTTTGGACTTTGTCCTGGATTGGACATGTCCTCTGAAATTTGAGATGTCCTATTTATCTCAATACCAAAAGGATTTTTGTTTACCTCACTTTTTATAAAATTTCGAACCCTGTTTGTTATGCAGCCACCGACAATTGTTCCTCCGAATCTAACATGCTGTTGAGATAAAATTTTGCAAAATTCATTTTGCCATTGATTAAAATTTATTGCAAAATTCATTTTGCCTTTGATTAAAATTTGACATTTACGTGACCCCTAAATGCAAAGACTCTTTCAATAACACCATTTGTTTAGGTATGTTGCTATAATATCATATAGAAACTCCTGATGTTTGTGATGTTATGTTTTGTTATATCAACCAAACCAATGGGTTTGAGATCATACGAGCATAATAGGAGCCCGATTCTATAAGGAATTGCAAATATCAATGGGTTTGATATCATACGAGCATAGAAGTCTATAAGTCATGCTAAAAGCAATGTAAACTGAATTAGGGTTGGCTACGTGCTTTAGAATAGTGAAGTCCATATCCATGTTACAATCGCAAGCCAATGATTAATACTTTGCATAAAGATTCTATGAGCAACATAACATAGGCAGGTGTGCTCATTCTCCAAATGTCATCTTGGACTTGGTCTCAATGCAAATGCTTTAGATCTTACCCATATGAACTATTATAGATCAAGCCCTATTTATTGCACACAATCTCGCTTTTGTCATGACATTTTATGTGACATATAGGATCAAACCTCTACATGTCACGGCTCTAAATATGGTACTTCCACACATCACTAAGCACATGTTTATTAGGGGCTTTATTTTCTTTCCTTTTCTTTTTTGGCCTGTTATGACAATAATGTTACCTTTACAAAATTAATGTGAAATATGAACAATTCTAGAGAAAAATTCATGATAGTCCATTTTTTAGAGAGATGAAGGAATCTTTATAATGCATTAAACATTTATAATGCACTTTTAAGAGAGATGAAGGAATCTTGAACATCAAGTGTGTTTTGCACCGTTGCGAATAAATAAAATCTATTACTAGGCAGGCATTGCCTTAACAGGTTGGACATTAATAGTGGTCCAACCTCACATGTTTGGAACCAGAGAAATGTTTGCGGCGGCCAAGGCCACCGCGACAAATTTCTTGTAACAATAAGGCTATTGATCAACTCAAATGCATACATTTGTAATAGTTACAATCATTTTCACCACTTTGAGCCATCATTTTTATAAACTCTAAACCGTTGAACTAAAGCTTTCCCTTTTATTACTCCAAACACCATAGAACTTCTTAGGTTATATAGACATCTTTGTCAATGAGCAACTAAATTAAAATGATCTTGCTAGCATTAAATATTTTAATTACCCAATTTGGTGCTTTGTAGTAGAATATGCTTATTAATATTTTTTGGTATATAAAAACACAACCCAAGATGTTTCCAACTTGTTTGAGTAGTAAAAAACAAAAAAGCTGCATAGACCATACTTACCCGTATTGTGCTCAGGATACTTTTACCCTTGATTCGGTGATCCCGGAGATAAATTTACCGTCCTCCGGGATCACGGGTCTCTCGGCGAAGTCCGTTAGGGGAGACCCGTTACGAAATCTGGCCGGGCGCCCGCGTCGGCGGACCATCCCGTCGTCAAATCCCGTGCAATGCGGACGTCCGTCCTCGAGAGATCCCGCCTCGGGATCATCCCGCGATCCCCTCCTCAGGGATCCCCCGGTCGTTGGTACATTGCGTGCGGGCGATATCCGCCGAGGTGATCCCCTCCTCGGGATCCCGGCACCCGGGTGTGGATCCCCTCCTCAGGATCGCGTGAGTGGCTGATACTTGCCCGGACTCTATCGGCGGAGTTGATCCCCACCTCCGGGATCACCGGGCACCCGGATCGCGGATCCCCTCCTCGGGATCACCCGTAGGTAGCTGACTCTTGGCGGACCCTATCATGAGGTGATCCCCTCCTCGGGATCCCCGGCACCCGGACAGCGGATCCCCTCCTCGGGATCACCCCGGCGTGCTTGGCCGGGCGCTATCGCCCTATGTGATCCCCTCCTCAGGGATCCCGGGCACGGGGCGGGGATGCCCTCCTCCAGGATCACCCCCCGTGGCTGATAACGGCGGACGCTATCTGCCGTGGTGATCCCCTCCTCCGGGATCCCCGATATGGTGATGTGGATCCCGTGACTTGGAATTCACTGTTAGATGCAAACCGAGGTGGTTTGACCATACTGTCCTCCGGGATCACCACGTCATTTGCCCCTGTGATTCCGGAGGCCAGAATATGAGAACGTTTGGACGGTGGAGATAGCGGCGTGGACTAATCAGGTGGTCCAAGTTTGAATTTTGCCAGCCCATGCACGGACAAACCAATACAATGAAAACACTTGGACGTTCTGAGACCACCCTCCGGGATCACCATCTGAGTGTGGTTCATCCCTGTTGCGTGTTGATGTCGAAGTAGCGAGGCATGGAGGAGGAGCGCAATGCGGCTGTGGCTGCGGCAGCTATGGACGAGTTAGAGGAGAAGAGAGAAGAGGTAAGTTCAAGGGCTTTAAACAAGCGTTGTCATTCTGTGTTTAATGTTTTTATTTCCAGCTTAGGGCTGAAATCTGACCGAAACACCTCCAAATGGCCTGTTTGATCATGGCAACTTACATTGGTATCCCGAAGAGCATTTTGTACCGATATTCAAGGGGTAGCCGGATGCTTGTTTGGACTTGCTACATCCATACTGAGGCGGGTCCAAGATTTCGTTCTTGGGGAGCGGAGGAATTGTGAAGCACCCGCCAATTTCTATCTAAGAAGTTGATTGCACGAGAGAGTGTTAAAAGACCCTACAAGGATTCCTATATGGCGTTGAAGAGGTATTGGTTTGATTCATGTGTTTGTGTTTTAAATCATGAGTCCAAGATTATGTGTTTGATAGGTTATGTGTTTGATTATAATTCTTGCTTTTTTAAGTCATTTGAGGTGCTTGTCATTAAGATTACACCTAGTAGATCAAAACTAACTTGTAATGCACAATACAGATATTGGTGTTCATATGGACCTCAAGACAAGACAGCAAACACTCATGTGGTTGAGGAAAGACCACGTCCACCGGGCACACGTAGGAAAAGGGTTGAGAGGGGAGAGGGCATACGTAGGGGCTGCCAGTGCCATTTCACAATCAGGCAACTCTATTTCCTTCCAGAATTTTCACATATCACTTATTATGGGTTTGATCACAAGAATATCCAAGGTTTGCCCTGCCATGGTAGGTTTGTTGACCCATCCTCTGGAGTTAAGTTCAAGCTAGCACCCTGGATCTCACAAGAATTGAGGGAATGGGTAAGACAGAAGCTTGTCCAATGGCACACGCCACGTAGTGTCATGAACATGCATGAAGAGAGGTGGAGGTTGAGACTTGAAGTGAATGGACAGGAAAGGATGTGTAGGGATGATGTGTTGAAAATTCGGGACGTGTACAATATTGAAAAGGGAGTTGTTAACATGGAAGCTACATGAAGATCTTCCCACTAGCATTGACATGTGGGTTCAACAACATCAAGATTCTGTGTTCATGTATGAGCAAGGAGACTTGTTTCAATTAGGAGTTATGACTCCAATCCAAAGGGAGTCCATGCTGAAATTTGGCAAGAACAAAGCCATTTGCATGGACTCTACTTTCAAAACAAACGACAAGAGGTGCGGTTCTTCCTCAACTTTTATTGTGTGTTGATTTGATTATTGTGTATGGTTTAATGCAGGTTCTATCTTTTCACACTTCTCGCCTTTGATGAGTATTCCAATGGTTTACCATTGGCTTATGTTATTACCAATTCTCAAAAGAGTGGAGCTATAACAAAGTGGATGCAAGCACTAAAGGAGTCCTTATGCGAGATGATCACGATTGGCAACCTTCTTGCATCATTACGAGATGATGCCCATCTTTGAGATAAAGGCCGTGAAAAAAGTAACTTGTCAAACTCTAATCCTTGGAAGCAAATCATATTTGCACTAACATTGTTTAATTTCATAGGTTTTTCCTAGTGTGCCCGTGCAAATTTGCATATGGCACGTGAGGAGGGCTTGGATCAAGTGGTTGCAGATAGGTGGCACGTAACGATCTGTTCAAGGAACTTGGTTACATTATGTACAGGACAGAAGGTCCTCTAGGGGACAATGTGTACGGTGTGAAGAGTATAGGAGGCAGATGGGAGGGAGGCAACTAGGAAATTGGAAGACTTATTGAGGAAGAATCCTCAATACCCCAAGTTGGCGGCTTACATGAGTAAGGAGTGGACCAAAACATTTGCCAATGGGTATTGGCTACAAGGATGTACCCTCACTCCAACCAAGAGACTAATGCAGCCATAGAGGCATGGCATTGTGCCTTGAAAAGGGCTGGGCATTCAAAAGCGAGCACTCAGGGGCGGAGGATTGGTAGCTCCTCTACATTCTAACCAACAAGCGTGGAGACACACATGGCATACATCAGGTATAACTTCTAATCATCATTTGTAGCCTATTTTGATTTTGCAAGACTATAATTCTTTTGTCATCTAGGTCCATGAAGGAAGGGGTTTGTGGTGAACACCTCCCGAGGAAGAGATAATCTGGGTGTGCCATATTGGGTGCAAGGAAGATTGTTGATGAAGCAGGTCACATTCACTACCCAAGAAGGTGAGGCAGAAGTGCAAAGTGAGCGCACTCTAGGGCAAGGACCATACTTTGTGAACGGGGCACACAAGAACTGGGCATCTTTGTGGATGTCCCAGGGGAGCCAAGGGCAACTTATGTAAGCACCAAGTTAAGGTCATGCAAATGTTGGGCCTTCTGGGGATCAAGATCTTTTACGAGGTGCTTGGATCTCAATATGGGTCAATTGGTGGGGGCATGGACTACTTGAGGCCATGTGAGGATCATGGGGCCCCTCATGGGAGGAAACCACATCTAAGATGTGGTTGAGATTGTAAGCTTGGACGAGTCTCCCTCTCAAAAGGAGACAAGGATTAACCTGGATAAGACAAGGAGATCTTTACAAGAAGTCATTGCTAGAGTGATGTCAAGGGCAGAAAAAGATCCAGGCATGCTAATTGCAACTGATTCACTCATGAGACAACTCGACACGCGGCTTGAAAGAATGGATGATGTTGGCCACACAGACTCTAACAGAACCATAACATGTATCCCCACTAATGCAGTGGAAGAGGAGTGTGGTAATAGTTTGGTAAGGCTGAAGCCTCTGATAGAAATTGGGAAGAGGAAAGACAAGGAAACCAAGAAGAGTTGGAAGCAAGTTGAGATGGAGGGCCTGTTTGAGAATGGCATCGTGAGTTTGTTGTTGTTTAATGCTCATTGACACCTCATGAGCTTCATTGTCTTGTTAATTGTTCAGGTCAAGTTTAGAGTTTTGTAAACAGTAGGTATAAATAAATCAATATTCACCTATGTACTTATAAATATTGTCAATGTTATCAATGTTTATTGTTAGGAGTTAAATGTTAGGATAATTTAGAACCTTGAGTTAAATGTTTAATGTTTAGAGTTTAGACCATAGGATAAAAAACTAATAAAAAAAGCGTACGTGGGATCCCCTCCTCCGGGATCCCGCGTCCGCCTGTAATGTGATCCCGTCCTCCGGGATCACACACTAACGAAAACGGGATCCCCTCCTCCGGGATCCCGCGTGCGCCAGCCTGGTGATCCCGTTCTCCGGGATCCCGCGTCCGCCTTGCTGGTGATCCCGTCCTCCGGGATCACACACTGGTTATAACGGGATCCCCTCCTCCGGGATCACACACTGGTTATAACAGGATCCCCTCCTCCGGGATCCCGCGTCCGCCTGCCTGGTGATCCCGTCCTCCGGGATCACAGGATTGAATATGTTAATATATTATTTATCATATCCCTTAACCATTGAAATATGTCTTGGAATAACCATTGAAATATGTCTTGGAATAGTGGAAACATTGAAGTATTACTTTTAATAAGCTTTGAAACATTGAACTTAATACAATGGCTTAAAACTGACATTCCAATTCGGAATCACTCTGAATCTACCTCTCCCCGCTTGTTGCCATGGCTTCTGCCCGGACGTCCTCCTCAGTTACATCTGGCACACCGCAGGGTAGTCTCCACATCATGTGATCGAAGATATCGCATAGGGTTGGCTCAGACCCCTCTAGGACATCCCTGATCAGAACCTTCTTTCGCAGCCTCCGTGCATCATACATTTCCTCGAAGCAGGCTTTTAGGGTGTTGCCTTCCCAGACAACGTCCATAGCTAGCAAACGCTTCAAAGCCTTGCCCTGGATAATACACTTCTTCAATTCCCAAAGCAATGCCCTATGGGTTGGCCTACTACCGGGAACATAGTCAAGAGGCCTAGGGGTCTCCCTGAATTCCCCATTCTCCACGGTCTCTGCATGAAGCATGAGGGGATCATGAAAAGATTAATATGAAAGTAGAACATGAATATGAAGCTTACCGAGCGTTTTGATGCCGTCGGTTGGGCGAAGACTCTAGGCCCACATCCTCCTGAATTTCATTCAAGTGGGCGAGAATATCCTCAAGACTATGGGCATTGATGGCTTTGCTCTCGGCAACTTTGTTGTCGGGTCCTCACCATTTGGCTTGAGCGAGTAAGCAACCGAAACCGAGAGGCGCTCTTGAACTCAAGCGAGAGACTGCACTCTTTGAACTCAACTTTCTACCAAGAACATGTAAGGCAAGAGTATATATAGACTCATGAGCCAACCATTGTACTATCGGATTTGTACAACGGTTAAGCCATGATTTCAATTTCTAAAGGTAAGACCATAGGATAAAAGGTTTAGAGTTTGCGAGTTAAGACCATTGAGCCTTGGACCATAGTACCAAAAGTAATAAAAATACGTGCGGGGATCCCTCCTCAGGGATCGCGTCCGCTACTAGGTGATCCCGTCCTCGGGATCACATATTAATAAAAGCGGGATCCCCTCCTCCGGGATCCAGCGTCGCTTGTAATTTGATCCCGTCCTCGGGATCACACACTAACAGCGGGATCCCCTCGATCCCGGGATCCGCGTCACCTACTTGGTGATCCCTCCTCCGGGATCCCGCGTGCTGCTTGGTGATCCGCCCTCCTCGGGATCACACACCCTTAAAAATAGATCCCGTCCTCGGGATCCCGTCCACTGCTTGCTGATCCCGCCCTCCGGGATCACAGCATTGAACATGTTAATATGTTAGTTATCATAGGCCGACCATTGAAATTATGAATATATTAACCATTGAAATTATGAATATATTATTAACCATTGGAATATGTCTTGGACCAGTGGCAATAATAAACTTTGATGTTGAAACTATGGTGGAAGCTTTGAAGCATTAATCTTTGGTGCATTGAGCCATTTACCTTTGTCATAAAACAATAAAATTACACTAACTCAAAAGCCAAAATTACATTCAAGTGTTCGGTTTTGACATTGAAGTCTTGAAGAAGATATTCACATTCAAGAAAATTACATTCAAGTGTTCGGATATTCACATTCAAGAAAATATTCACATTCAAAGTTTTTTGAGATATTCACATTCACAAATTTTTAGATCTTTACCAGAATGTCAAGGACCATGTACCAGCAAGCGGGTCTGGATCCTGCTATCACCCGTGTCACCCTGGGGTAAGTAAAAGGTGGACTTCCCTGCAGCCAAGCAATCGTGTAGTTTCTGGAGCATTATCTTGAAGCCTGACCTCATGCAATCTATGTCTTCTTTTTTGAACCAATCACGGTTATCGAGAATCTGCATTAAAACATAAATTTAGCCATGAACTGAAAATTTGCACAAAAAAAAGAAACAACAAACATAAACTCAAAGACTCACATTATCCTCCTTGCCACTGATGTCTTTAACAAATTTCTTCACATAATTTATGACATACACACCACAGTCCGAATTATTGTGCTGTTGGGGAGTTTCTAATGGAATGCAGGGTGCATTATGCAATGCACTTTCCTCATGCCTCCACCTCTTAAACACGTCTGTGAGGAATCTGCAAGTATGAATAAGAAATTAGCTTCAATCATAATGCAAAAGATTAAATATTTCGAGATAGAGAGGAATACTTACAGTGTCACAAATTCTCGGGTAGATGCATGCAAGGGAGCATATGAATCAAGGTGCAGAATGCAAGGGCAAGGGGGGGCTTTCAAGCCGAAGTACACGAGCCATCAGTCACTAAGATGAAAAGGCTCCAATGGCCACTAAGAAATAGCAAATTGAAAGGCAATTAAAATAGATTTAAAACTTAAATAATCAAGTGATCAGAGTTTACCCAGCATTGACAGGAATATAATAGAATTGTGCTGTCTGGATCTTCCACCGTGCCCTACCAAACGGGTTGTCAGGGATGAGCTTGGCAAACTGCTCATAAGCCCCTGCCAACCCGGCCTTGCTTCCACTCAAGAATAACCCGAATGCAGCAGGATGCAAGAAGACATGATGACACCTTTTTTGGATAGGAATTGAGTGCAGAATTACCCTGTACAACCAATTGAGCAATTGAGTGCAATGAAAAACTGAAATTGAAGAAACTTAAGAACTTAAAAACTTACAGGAGATAAGAACCAATGCAATCCGAGTCCACATCGCTCTCCAGATCCCCGAGGCCAGAAGGGATTGTCATAAATTTTAGGGCCTCGGCTTCTTGGATGTAAAACTTCGACATTTGCTGACTTCTTTGCCGACCTTGATGAAGGGCTCTCAACCACCACAGGGAAATTTAATGTGAAGGGGCACTGCCATCGATCGGCATCAACACCTCTTTGGCAGTCCAAAACAGAATCTAGAAAATGTGGATCGACAGAGTACAAATGATACATCATAATCTTGCTGGGCTTGGGAATATTATCTTCGAGCTCGGTTTCCAGCAGGATCCGGTTAGGGGCCATGAATTCAGTGGATTTAGGAGGAGGTTTTGGGGGTTTTGGGTCTGCACGATGCCTCCGAGAATTTTTTGGGCCTGGCTTTGGCAACACAGGTTTAGGCAAAGGGGCAGGTTTAGGCAAAGGGGACGAATACTTACCTGCTGCTGCAGCCACCTCCTCGCTCACATCATCAGCATCCAATTGGCTTTGCTCTTGCTTTTTGGTTAGTGGAGGCCAAAGCTCATCATCGGAGATTAAATTTTTGGTGCTCTGCCTGATCCGTGCCTTTATCTCCTCGATCTGCAATTGTTGGCTTTCCAATTCACTTGCTTTCTTCCTCTGGACCTGTAAATTAATGAAGGCTTCTCTTTGGCTCACCCATTTCAATTTGCTCATCGGCCACCACTCCAGCATTTCTCCTGGCCCTCTGCAATTTTCGGGTGAGGTTGTGGGCATATTTATAGTCTGGATCCATGCTTCTGGCCACAGAAATCTTTGCATAACTCCTCTTCTTCTGATTGGCATTCGTCTTGGCGGGCTCTGCATTGGGCAAATGAATTCGATTTGGGATCCTCCCCCTCGACGCATCAGGAACCCGCCACCTATCAAGCAAGGCATGCACTCGAAACCTGTGATTTTCGAGCTCAACCTTCCTGGAGTAAGTTTTGGTGCAGTCATCAACTAAGCACTTCCATCTCTTTGCCAGCTGATCGTAACTGTAATTAGGGGCCTCTTGGTTCTCGTAACTGTAATCAGGCTCGTCTATGACCTGATCCTCCTTTACTGGCCCCCCTTCCTCATTCAAATCGCCCAGCAGTTGAGCGTCCACAGAAACTCGTTCTTTCACCTCCTCCTTTGTATTCTTCCCCTCCGCCGATTTTTCCTCCCCTTCATCCAATTTTTGTTGCCCTGACGGCTTCGGGGACTCCACCTCGGCATCCGATTCCGCTTCAGTGCGCAGGATCTCCGGAATCTGGACTGCATATGAAGCAGCGCCTGAGTCAAGACAAAGATTCTCGCCTGACTTCCAGGGTTAAGGATTCGTCCATCTGCAAGCCACAGTAAGATTTAGTAAAGAATAGTAGGAAATAGTAAAAAACTTGATAAAACAGAGTGAAAGGGTCGATTTTACCTCCGTAACTTCATTAATACAGGAGGTAAACGAGTACCGCAGCGCTAATGGTGCCGTCGCCCGACAAAACCAGCGTGCCGCGGAGGGAATCAGGGGGCCCACCGCGAGAGTTCTGCGCCCAGACTTGGACTCTTCGACATCGGCCAGTGCTCTGCCGTCCTCCGGTATCCCCAGGCGCTACGTGGCGGACGGGGATTGGCCACGTACGTATCATTAATGGCCTGTCCGAATTTAATTATAAAATTAAAGGTGCTGCTGCTTCTGGGATCTGGTATAAATCACCGGATCTAATGGCTGACAGCAAACCAGCTCGGAGTGCATCTTACGGCGGAGAATAACTCCCGCCTCCCGCGTCGGCGACATCCCGCGGCGCTCCCACCCTCGGCCACGGGCCGGATGATCGGGAGGGCGGGATCCACTCACCAGACGGGTGATCCGGGAGGGGATCACCACGGGCGGATAGCGCCCGCCGTAAAGCAGCCCGCCCGAGCACGAGGATCAAGTCACGGGATCCACGTCACCATATCGGGGATCGGGAGGAGGGATCACCACGGCGAGATAGCGTCGCCGTTATCGACCAAGGGGGAGGAGGGTGATCCGGAGGAGGATCCGGCGTCCGGGGCCCGAGGATCCGGAGGAGGGATCACCTCGGCCGGATGGCGTCATTGTTATCGGCCGCGGCGGGTGATCCGGAGGAGGGATCACCACGGCCCGGATAAGCGTCGCCCGTTATCGCTCCCCGACCGGGTGATCCGGAGGAGGGATCGGCGTCCGGGGGTGCCCGGGGATCCCGGAGGTGGGGATCAACTCGGCGGATAGAGTCCGTGATATGGTCTATGGGGTATGGGATAAAGCCTGGAAAGGTTGGGGCCCATTGGATAATGATTTCCTTGAAGGATCCGCCCTTTTGGTGTGTTGGTTATCACTAGGGGTGCTAGTGCGTAACATTTGGTATCAGAGCCAAGGTTCAATTCCTCGTGGCAACATTGGTGTGTTCCACATGCTTGAAGGCAAGCATCTCGAGGAAGGGGAGGAATTGATATGGTCTATGGGGTATGGGATAAAGCCTGGAAAGGTTGGGGCCCATTGGATAATGATTTCCTTGAAGGATCCGCCCTTTTGGTGTGTTGGTTATCACTAGGGGTGCTAGTGCGTAACATTAAATGCTACACACTAGTACCTCTAGTGATAACCAATGCACCAAAAGGGCGGATCCTTCAAAGAAATCGTTATCCAATGGGCCCCAACCTTTCCAGGCTTTATCCCATACCCCATAGACCATATCAGTCCGCCGTTATCAGCCACGGCAGGGTGATCCCGGAGGAGGGGATCCGCGTCCGGGGTGCCGGGGATCCCGGAGGAGGGGATCACCTCGGCGGATATCGTCCGCCGTTAACAGCCAGCGACCGTTGGGATCCCGGAGGAGGGGATCGCGTGGATGATCCCGGAGGCGGGGATCTCTGAGGCGTGGACGGCCGCGATTGCACGGGGATTTGGACGGCAGGGATGGTCCGGGCCGACGTGGCATCCGCCGTACCTCAGAACGGGGTCTCCCCAACGGACCCCGTCGAGAGAGACCCGTGATCCCGGAGGACGGTAAATTTATCTCCGGGATCACCGAATCAAGGGTAAAAGTATCCTGAGCCCCCGTATTGAGTTTAGCCTCTTCCTAACAAGCTAAAGCTCAAAACAAAGTTTTCAAGTGTAATGTGACTATTAATGCTGAAGTTGTTTTCCGATTGGAAAACATATATCTAGAGTAATGAATCCAACAAAACTAAAATATTTATGCAACATTTTACTATGTATGATACTTACTCGCGATTCTGGTGGCATATAACGTAGTAGGTAATTGCCATGAGGACGGCATTCTGCGCTCGAAAAACGCAGTCCAGATCACAGGAACTAAGATGCTGTTATAAAAAGGCAACGAGAGCTCCTTATAGCTTTCACCTTTTTCCATGATTAGACCTTTATGGGCCTATATATTGTAACATATATTATACAATAAATGTGTCTTCTTTTGTGGTTCATATTTCTCTCACTTGTGTTTTCCTAGTAAACTAGTAAAGTTCAACATGGTATCAGAGCATTAGATCAAAGGGAGCCTGCTCTGTAAGTTTTAGATTTTGCGAATCTGTCATAGTAGAAAGACATCCACGTTTATCAGTTTGTTCGCTGCTGTGCTTTCTTTTTAGTTTATCTAGACCCAGGTAACTGGAGTCGATCACTAAGCAATCAGTGAAGGCTTGAGGCCGTAGACACTGGATTGTGGTGTTTTGTTGCTAAATCCATAGAAAATACCTTGTACTTCATGCCTGCCATGGTTGATGTCTTTGCAGCCAGCGGCCTCTACAAGCTCTAACTCTTCTTATAAACCTTTGAAGTCGTCTCTTAATCCATTCTTGGTTTGATCTAGTTGTTTTCTTTTTCTTCCGGAAAGCTCATGGAGCTGCTATGGTAGTCGCAAATTCTTGTTTCCAGACTGGATGGGTTCTGAATCTAGCTTCTGTATGTCTTGCCAAGAATCATACCTGATAAACCGACCTGAGTTCTGTTGATTCCGGCCAGTTTCGCCGCTTCCATGTTAAGTTCCGGTCATATTTGATGAGTCCGCCCTGTTCTGCGCAGTTAATAGTTTTTGATCTACCTTTTAAACTCTTTTTGGTATTTGATTTGAAGGTAATCGGTAGACTAGTTGGGTAAAGTTATACTCCGTTACCCTAGAGACCCAGGTTCGAATTCGGCTGAAACCTAATTTTTACTTAACCTTTTCTTTTTAACTTTATGAAGTTATATTGCTCCTTACATATATACCGAGTATTCTACATAGGGTTCTTGCTTGTAACTAATGATTGTTGGAGCGTTTTTCTTTAGAGCTCAACTGAAATTTTTTAGATGATCGACTGTAGTTTTTAATTTTTCCAGAAAGATCTGTTGAATCAGCAGTTGATAGGTGTTCCGCTCGCTTTGTAGTCTTGTTGGCCATGAAACAGCTATAGTGAGTTTTAGTTCTGCATAATTGTTGATCGTCGCCAGCTTTGCAGCTGACTTTTGTATCTAGCTACTAGTAAGGTTCTAAACTAAAAAGTTAGAGGATCATAGTAGTGGCCTAACAAAAATTCAATTACAATTGCATTGTGAAATGGATTACATTATAGATGCATTGGAATCATGCTTTTGATTGATAAAAACTTGCATAACATGCGTATTAAACCTATCAATAGGATATTTAGCATTGCAAGTGCTTGAAGATATTTCATGATGATTGAAATGGTATTATATGATGCACATTGTCATGTTGCACACGCTTGATGATTTAATTAAGTGTTACATGAAGTATTAATATTGGAAACTTCATTTGATCTATGCCTGGACGATCATGCCAGATATCTGTATTAGTGGATGTAAATGTTATAAACTGCAATTGTTGATCTAGCATTCTATAATCTTTGATAGAATGATGATGGTCTATCATTGAGTAGTATTGCATCAATAGATGTACGTGGATATGTTATTATGACCTCTGATAGAACTGTTGATGGTCTATCATTGAGAAGTACTGCATCAATGGATGTATATGAGGCATGTGCTATTGGGAAGCAACATGTGCAGTGTGTGCTGTTGGAAAGCAACGTGTGAGGCATGTGCTGTTGGGAAGCAACATCGCCTTCAAGCAACGTGTGAGGCATGTGCTGTTGGGAAGTAACATCGCCTTCCTTTCAATGCGAAAGGCAAATGTGCAATTTAGCTTTGGGAGCTTATACATACCCCTCAGCAAAATAGTGTTGATGAGTGTCATAATCATATGGTAATCAATGTTGCTCAATGTATGCTACCTAATATGGAACAAAAGTCACTAAATCCTAATGTGGATAATAGACCTCCTCATCTTCAAGTTGTTCATCTTTACATCCTCATGTTTGGAATGAGCATGTAAATCCTGAAGTGGAAGATGATTTTGTACAGGAGTTTGATTTGTATGATGGCACTGATGAGGATCATGATGGTCTACTAGATGTGACTCCAATATGAAGGCAATGGAAGCCCACCAAACAGATCTTGAAATATTATGAAGCTTTAGCTACTAGTACAGATCCGGTTATGGTGAAAGAGGCTATGTCTTCATTACAAGCCAGAAATTGGCGTATGGAAACTTGAGAGTATTGCTGGCATTTATCGCTCAGTTTGATTTGCTTGTACGTCAAATGGATGTCAAAAACTGCGTTTCTTACTGGAGAATTTAGTGAAGTGATATACATGAATCAACCAAAAGGTTTTGAAATTTCAATGTGTATCTATAGCAGTGTCAAGAACACTTTCTGGTGATTGCGCTTTATGTGGGTGACACTATTTTGGCAATCAAGAGATTCTGCATTTAGGTTTATTATCAAATCGCAGGAATAGATATTAGAAAATTGTAGCACTCGGATTTTTTCCTTTGTGACCACCAAAGGTTTTTTTCATCCGAGTGCGAGACCAAATTTGCAGGTGGGGAGATTATCTATGAGTTGTGAGTTGCAATATTTGGTCTTCATTCTTGGACACGATATTTTCTATATCTTATTTGGTGAAAGACTAAAGTCACAGGTGGGGTGTTATAAAAAGGCAACGAGAGCTCCTTATAGCTTTCACCTTTTTCCATGATTAGACCTTTATGGGCCTATATATTGTAACATATATTATACAATAAACGTGTCTTCTTTTGTGGTTCATATTTCTCTCACTTGTGTTTTCTTAGTAAACTAGTAAAGTTCAACAGATGCAAGGTCATGGAGAGGTTTCCGGCTACGGAGGATCCATCTGCGATTGCAGAAAAGGTAACAAAGCCCTCATTGCCTTACAAAATTGACGAAAAAACACAGTAATTTTAAGTAAACGGTTATTACGTAAAACTGCTTACAACGATGGCACCTTGGCCGGGACTATAGCCAGAAAAAAGAAGACATGTTATCCTATCCAAAGGAACAGTAGCACAAAAATTGTTCCAGTAGTTATTAGAACTATTTAGCTCTGATCATCAGACAAAACGATTTTGCTAAATGTGTCAATAAGCTCTTTCTCTTCAGGATACTGGTGAATCGCACCCTCAAGGATTGAGCGTGCTATTTTATATTCTTTGACTTGAGCAAAGGCTCTAGCAAGAGTAAGGTCAATGTCAAGCACAATATTTTCATCCTCCAATGCTCTGCCGAAGGAGCCCATCTTCATCCAAGCCTCCTCCTTCAGTAAATGAGGATGGACTTTTGTCGGAAACTTAGCCACGCTCTCTATTTCCGTTGGATTGATCACAAATAAAACCTGGCTTCCGTCACCACAAGTTTTCAAATATGGTTCTTTGACAGCAACCTTGAGACCCTTTGGAAACATACTCCCCATTTCTGAGCGTTTCACATCACATATCATAATCCGGCATGCTTTCCCTTGCATATCTTCCACTATCGTTTGGACATGACCGTTTTGGAAAGGGCTAACACAAAGCGTACCGAACAGAACTCGATTTTTATGGACGTTGTCGGTGTCAAGTTCGGAAAGAGTTATTGGAAGAAGATTGGAGAGATCTGGAATTCTAAACACAACCGTTTCCTCCACAAAAAACTTGTGCATGAATTCATGAAGAGATATGAGGCGCTCCTTATCGAAGCCCATTGATGCCATAATATTAGGCAACCGTAAAATTTAGGTGGGGGGTTTTCTGCCCCATCCGCCAACCAGTGTGTGCCACCTGGCACACATTCTTTCCAAGAATCAAGTGATTCTTCAACTCAAATTTTCAGAATCACTGATTCTGAAACCTGCTTTTTTGGTATATTTTTTATTCAATTACCCTAGTCGAATTCCCTACTCAATTACCCTACTCAAATATAATATTAAAACACAGTTATAAGATCCACATGCTTACAATTCCACTATTTTTGCAATAGCAGACAAAATTGCATTGTTTTTTGCATTGAATTCCACTGTTTTGCATTGTTCAAGTACAACATTACACAGAAAGATTACACA
The DNA here is from genome assembly GCA_021234155.1 of Isoetes taiwanensis. Taxonomy (NCBI): domain Eukaryota; kingdom Viridiplantae; phylum Streptophyta; class Lycopodiopsida; order Isoetales; family Isoetaceae; genus Isoetes; species Isoetes taiwanensis. The sequence goes on from JAJEKV010000240.1 coordinate 227,367, forward strand.
GAATTACGAAGTTTACTTCTTTTCTCAATCATAAATTCCTGAAACTCTTTCTCCAGTGCTGCAGAAGCAGTGAACGTGCAGTTGTTGAATGTACCACCATATATGCTTGTACCTACAGAACTTCCAATGTTTATATTCAAATTCAAAGCCCTGCGAGCTATCGGGCACTTCGCTAGCTCAGCTTCATCAATATCAAAGTAAGTGGCTTCTACAATCTGTTCCAAACTTCTATTCTTCAAATCTAAAACTTGCACTCCACAACTTGCAAGTTCAGCAACAGAATTTGTATCAGATTTCTTACCAGAAACGAACCTGTTTCTAGCCCATGTAATCTTATTCTGTGACTTCTTTGCACCTCCAGCATTAACCTCCTTACATAGCTTCTCATCAAGATCTATAAACGGTATGCGCTCACCATTCTTTCCAGCAATACTAGGATTTTTTGGCAGAACGGGACGGTCAAACATTCCAGAAACTTGTGCATTTGTGATGTAATCTGAAATAACTGATTCTGAAAACTCTTTACTAATCTCTGCCTCAAAATCCATATTCTTATCTGCCAAACTTTTCAAAGTTACTGATCCATCCTTATTCTGACAATTGCTGATATCAGACAACACATTGAATGTTGGAACATCTGCCATTCCTAAAAACTCCAGACTTGCAGTCACATTTCCACAGAATAAAAGAAAAATCACAAAAATACTACCACTAGACATCCTGAACGTACTTCAGACTCTGCATACAACAAAGAAAACATATTAGGGACAAAAAAAATTAACTCTAAAGCAAAATGCAACAAAAATACTTACCTAGATTAGAATCCAGGTTCCTAGAGTTTGCCACAGTCATCCTAGCAGTTTGAAAGTTGAAGTTGAAGATGAACTTGCTGAAAAACACCAAAATCAGAAACAAGAACAGGGAAATCTTGTGCAAGAATAGAAGATTCTTACTCAAAGGCAACACTCCAGCTCGAAAAATGACAGAAAAGACAGAAGAATCTAAAGATCCTTTACAAAGAAGGTAAATCCTCACAAAAAGCAGTGATTGAGCAGATTGGAGTCGCCTAGCAGTCGTCCTAGCACTCTGAAACTTCGATTTGAAGATGCACTAACCAAGAACAGGCGCTCCAGTAAAGAAAACTCGAAATAGAAACCTCCAGTAAAGAAACCTAGACGTCAAAATAGAACAAAAAAGCAACGCCGTGGCCCTGGCGGAAAAATGCTGCTTGGCGGGGCCGTGGCCGCCGGAGAAAATGCCCTGGCGTCGACGCCATAGCCGGAGCTCTGCCGGCCAAGAAGAAAATGGAGTGAACAGTAAATGTCGGCCACGTCAGCAGAAAACCCCCCACCTAAATTTCACGTTGCACGAATGTTCGTCTAGGCGGGATTCGGAGAAAAATTGGCCTCGATTTGGGCCAATTTTCTAGGCCGGAATCCCGCCTAGACGAACATTCCTGTATACATAACGCCATCGCTTTCGAAGTTCCAAGCACCACTCTGGAGAACGGACGCTTATTATATAGCCTACCTCGTAATAATGAGGACATCTTTCGCATTTACTGCTGTAAGATTCTGATTTTATGCTATCTCTTCAATATTCATTATCGAGGGCTCATTAAATTCCTCTTTACATATAGTAGATACCATTCCAGCCATGCAAGAACTTTCTAGATTTGGAAATCAGATATCTAGACTAATGGATCTTTCAACAAAGAGATAAAACTAAAATATCTGAAGCTCCTTTTAGGTTGCCCAAAGAAAGCCTAGGCGAGGTTGAGGCTTGAGGAATATGCTTGAAATACTTAATGCAAGGCATAGATTAACGTGAAGGATGGAATATGAAGTGAATATGTCATTTGGAGGGCCAGAGTTGGGTGCCCATAATCCGTGCATTTGCCTATCTTCCGCCACAGAATTTGTACCAGCTTCCGCTCACAGAAGCCCAAGAACCGTGCACCCAGATCACCTGCAATCGTGCTTCTTCATAAAAAATGAACTAAAAATAAGGGTGCACGCTAGATGGGCAAGGGGTGGCAGGATGGGGACAACAAATTGGCCTACTTTGAAGGCTTATAACTCTGGTTGTGGATACCCGATTGCCCTGATTTTTGTTTCTATGAACAAATTAGGTCTCAGGCTTTCTGGAACATTGCCTTTTTCCATGTTTTGATCAAAAAATCCAAGCCTCCACTCTGTTCAAACCTTAAACCCCCGGTTTATGGGCACCCCCCAGTGATAACGCAGCTGGGAAAAAAAGTTGAACGGAATCGGATGAGAAGAGAGTCAGAAAAGAAGCAAGAAGAATAAAAATAACAAGTTGTTATGGGAACTTAGTAGTTATAGTTGCATTTGCAATGTCATGAGAAGGTCAAATTTGTTAGGTATTAAGGCTTGATGTCATCAGATTGTGCACCTAAAAGATTAGCTTTGTTTGGATTGGGTTGTTGCAATGACATTTTGGAGTTAGACTTTTATTATTAAATCTGTTTGTTGTTTGAGACCTCGTTGTTAAATGGCGATTCAAATTCTAATTGATAATATGATTTGAAGTTTCCCAAGAGGGAATGCTAATACTAACAATGCTTGGCTATTATGCTATAACGGCCTCATCACAAATCAATTCAATATTTTGTATTTTGAATTTAAAGGGTTTTAGTTGTATTTAAAAATTATGTTATTCTAATGTTATCATCCATGAGCTTTTAAGTTTGACCATGTTATTCATGATTCTTTGCATAGCTAGTTGCATTATGTATACATTAACAAATTCATACATCAAAATCATCGAAGTTCATGCAAAAGGTTCTTCTCCTGCATCTGGTAAAACACCCCGCAAACATCCACGGTGGCACAACACTTGACATACATGTTGATAAGGATATTGGATAAAATAATATTATGTCTATATGAGCTCTTCTTAATACAAGCATCAAACGCCTTCCTATGTTTAAAGCTCTCAACTTGGTGCAAGTCTTCAAAAGATAAATACATCTTAGGGTAGACTTTTGAATCTTTTATAGGAATTGTGTGTAATATCCTAATTGCTTCTATCGACCCCCAGCCCCCAAACAATTTCTTAGCAAAGTGGAAATGTAAAATCATATAGAATCCATCCAAAGATTTGCCCACTGCGCAGACTCTTGACCAAGCTGTAAGGAAGGAATAGAAATTAGAAATTACAGCACAAAATGAACTGATTTGTCAATCTTGTGTCTCACTTATCAGTTTGCAAATAATAAACATGATGTGAATAACAAGCAGAAAGATTGACTTGTGTCCTAAAATATTCATTCCACGGATTATAGTTAAATATTGCAATTCAACACTGTCATGATTTATACGGGCAATACCAAGTAGCCACATCTATAAGAAGAATCTAAGGAAATAAGTGGCACACCTGTCATTATGCAAACATAATGAAGCTAAGAAATATGAGACCTTTAGTTTCTAGAAAGTTGTGAGGCCAACTTAGAGACCCAGAATCTAGGAGCCCTATTAGTGTCAAGTGCATTATTCCACAGGTTTGGTTAAATCTGAAAATAAATTGAAAACAGTCAGACCTGTATTGTGTAATCAAAATACATATATTCGAGTGTCATTGTGTAACCAGGGAAGAAACAGAAGAAAATGATAATGCGATACATCACTGATTCATATGTAAGGGCAAAGTTGGTGATTTATATGTGGAAAAGGAGCTGCCTCTCTACATAAAAAAATAAAATAAATAAATTTATTAATCATGCTTCTTGAGACCCTGATGGGCCATGAAGCAGCAAATACAATGAATTCATTTTACTTCCAATAGAAGTTGTCTATGATTATCAACTTCCACTAAGAAATCCCCCAATCTGTTAGGATCAATTTGCATAAGCGAAAAAAAGTTGGTTTTGTCAATATGGTGTTTCTCGAATTCCTTGATAGCGACTACGATAAGGAAAACATGAGATTCATCTTCAACCTCACCTGAATTGCATAATGTGCACAATCGATCTTCCCTGGGAATATTATGCCAATGTCCAGTTTCAATCTTCAAGTTGTGAGAGCTAGTTCTGTATTTTGCTATAACTCTTCTCGCCCTTTTGGAAATATGGGATCTAATGTAATCCTGGTCAGAGTAGACTAACAGGGGATTAACTTCGTTCTTGTAAACTGTACACCTTGTCCCTTGTTTCTGCCACATCTGATCCACAACTTTTGTTTGGACTAGTTCGTGAATGCCAACATCTGTATCTGGCCAATCTTGTTCTCTAATGTTCCATCTCTGACACCATTCCATCAGATCTCTATACCATCCCTTAAGCTTAGATTCTTCATCCACAATACATGATATTCTTGTACTATCAAGACTTCTCAACATGTTTATATAATTCAGTGCTAGACATAGCCTGGCTTCTAATGGCAATATACCAAACTCGGCCAACATGATCTGATATGGCACTTGATGTCTCTTGCCTAATTCCTCTTGCAGAACCTCGGCACCTTTGCTCTCGCAATTGCTGAACTAAGAGTCTAGATGTGATCCAGTGTATTGTGATGCTTCCGAAAACCTGCTTGCCCTTTTGCCCTTTTCTTCTCTGCATCTGCCCATGAACTAAGTTTATGTTCTAACAGGCTACCAAGCAGCTTAGCGAAAACACTTCCAATCATGATTGGCCGATAGTTTCTCACATCTCGTTTACTCCCTGATTTGTGTATTGGAACAATTCGGCATTTATTCCAATCATGCGGCAAACCTGTCCTGACAGCCTGATTCAACATTTTAGACACTACATCAGCCAATCCTTTCCCGCCCCATTTTAATAATTCCATCGAGATCCCCATTAGATCCTTAGCTTTTCCATTTGCCATCAAGCTCAGTTGCTTTTGCACCTCCGATGTGCTAAATATATCCTCTTCCACCTCTATTATTGGCATCTTGGCAGCACCATCCACAAAGTACATTTTTTTGGACCAGCCCCAACAATTCTTGCATGTCTAAATTAGCATGCGCAGGTTTATTTAACAGCTGCGACCAAAAGACCTTGGGCTGCTTTCTATACTGGCCAACACTTTGTCTATGTCTTTGGTACAATCTTTTCTTGTTCCTTAAAACCATCATTCAATTAAATTGGGATTATGTCACGTTTCCAAAATCGCGCCATATAAAAGCGTTATTTTTAGGGCATCTAGTGTTTTTTCAATTCTATTTTGGCGTTTACAAAGTGTAGTGTATGTTGTATATATGGTTATTTTTTCATGTTTACTTTAAATAAGGTACTTATTTGCTTAAAATTAACATCACAACATCACAATGAAATAATCACTTACTTTACGAAATCAAGCAATTATTACAATACATAAAAATAATATTGCTCCAATATTCACATCTTTTTAACAAACTTAAATCTAGAGTGATGGTATTTAGGCCAATAAAACTGGAATATCTATACAATAATAAATGAGATGTCCTACAAAATACTTTAAAATAGACAATTTTGTTAAGTGACCTTCCTCCAAAATAATTTTAAATCGACAATTTTGGTAAGTAACGTTAACCAACGTTCCTACAAAATGCTTTAAAATAGACAATTTTGGTAAGTGATGTCAGTGTTAAATCGCGCCTGGCGCGATTTTTCAAAATGTGCAAACAAACTGTGGAATTCCAAATCCCTGTTTCTTCACCCTTTCCAGCAGAGTGCAGATAATCCTACAGAACATCGTAGGGCTTTTGCCTTTCATCTTAGAGCGTACTAACATTTTAGGCTTTTGCCTTTCATTCATCCTGTAAGTAGAAGTAAACCCATGCTCTGTTTATAAAAGTGAAGAAGCATCTCTATTTTACCATATCTTACGCTTCAATGCTAAACACGCTTCAATACTAAATTTGCGCTTACAGTCTGCATGGGATCATATATACTTACAGCACGAAATCAGTATAAAATGGCACTTAGGGCCTGGAAGTAGTATGGAAGCTATTGGATGCTCGCTTTAACCCCTTGTTTTGAACCACAATTTACAGTGCTATTCACTGCAGTTGAATGCTTTGAAACTAATTCGGCACTTTGAATCACTGCCAGCAAAACTTGCATCGGGGAAGGAGGAAGAAGAAATGTTAAGAAGAGCTTCAATTGCTTTCGAGAATGGAAGCTAAGGGAGGCACAGAGCAAATGCATCTCCTCTGAGCTACCTCACAGCGACCCCCTTTCTTACCTCCATACCCTGTTCAGCAAGCTCGATACCTGTACCTAGTTATGTCAGCCAGAACTCTTGCATCAAGCAAGCCCAGCATCGTCTTCTTCTTCAAACTCTGCAGATTTTGAGTTTAGCAAAGCCTTTTGGGCGCCGGAATCAGGCTACAAAGCAATTACAGATGAGTTATTTTACAACGGCCAGCTCCTGCCGCTTCATATACCCAAATCCATTTGATAAAACCGAAGATCGATTCCAAAAAATGGCCCAAATCGGCCAGGAAGAGGAGAAAATCGATGCTTTTTCGTTTGCAGGGCCATGCAATGTGTTCAAACAGGAAAATCCCTGCAGTCCAGATTTCTGTCCATGAATCTGAAGCAGAGCCAGAGCCGGAAGCAGAGCTTTGCCGCTTTTGGGGCCGCTCCGCTATTAGGGCAACGCCATCATAAAAGTGAAATGCAAAGAGAAAATGAAATGCAATGAAAATGCAAAGAGAAATGCAAAGAGAAAATTGGGGGGAATTTTTGTGGGGGAGACGGGAGACGAGTTTTAAGAAAAGCCAAAACGCAAGGAGAAAATTTTTTGGGGGGAATTTTTTTAAGCGTGGGCGGGAAACGCGTTTTCTAAAACAAGAAAATTTTTGTAAAACCCACGCAAATCCCCCGTATTCAAACATTCCAAAAATTATGACATAATCCGAAATTAAATGAATGATGGTTTTAACAAGGTTTTATACCATCGTGGCTTTGAATAACAACTCTTCCCAAGTTTAGCGCGTGCGTCAGAGCATTCTTGATCCCACCAAGAATTGCATGGCCATATCTATGTTTTTTAGTTACACCAAACGTGGCGTTGACAACAGTCAAAACAGTCTTATTCAAAGAATGAGCATCCTTCTCCAAATCACTTGTCCAAACCCAGGAACATAACGCTTCGAAAATATGTTTAGCATAGTCCTCCTTCCTCGGATCAAGTCTAAATAATGGAATGGATAATGGCTTTTTACTTCTTAAAGGTTGTCCCTGAAGCTCAAACCATAACGATGTATGATCTGACTCAATAACTTTATCAAGAATTTTGAAGCTGCGCACTACATCCGACATGTCATGAGATAGCAAATAATCAACTGTACTTTGCCCATTATGGGAGAAGCAAGTAAAACCTGTGGAGTCGGGGAACTTTGAAATACCATTTAGTATCTTCAAGCGGCTGGTGCTTCCAAATTCCAATAAGAATTCACCCATATCATTCTTTACACGTCCAGGTTCTTTCTGTTAAAATCAACATTTTGAGTCTCTTTCAGCAAACAAATATTATCTACCTCATATGAAGCCACTTGCAAATTTCCAGTTCGAGCATTGAAGTCACCTACGATGATTACTTCTCCCTTGTCCAAAAGCTCAATAGTCTGTGGACACAAATCATGCAAGGGCCTGTCCTTAAAAAATCCTAATTGGTTGTATATTGAAATTGTTAATGGAGCATAATAACAAATCGCCAGATATATTGCTTGCAATCCATCTCTAATTCTGAGCCACATATGCTACCCGTTAACATGCTTACCTTCAACCGTTACAGTATCTGCCAACTCTTCTCTTACATAAACTCCTATCCCTTCGAAACATTTCACCATGCCAATTTCCTTGAAATTCCATACAGAGTCTACAATTCTGAAGCCACTTAAAAATGTGAGTGCATTGGGTGCGGAAAAATTACCGGTTTACCAAGTCTTCTAGAGTGCGGTGTTCCGGATCCCGCGGGTGCATAGTTTCCTTGAAGAAATGGCATACCACTTGGTTGATGTCTTCATTCTCCTCTTCCTGTAAACCTGATTTCCCGGGGGGTTCATTCATATATAAGGGGGGTATGCCATCTGCGTGCATGGGGTGGCGAAAACCCCCCCTGTATACGGATTTTTAAAAGTAAAATTTGACCCCTTCCGAATAAAAATTATCTAAGCTAGTGCAAAATAAACCAGAAAAAGGATCCCCTTCCGATCGTATATGTACATAAATGGGTCGAAAAAACCCCCCTCCCGTGCATGCACATGGTTTATACGTAAAAAACGGTGAATCCCCCTTGCCTGATTTGTGGCTCTGGATTCTTGTTCCCTTGATTCAACTGCAATATGCTCCTCATGTTTGTCTAGTTGATTTTTCGTAGCTTCTGCCACAGCCAAGGTAATCACAGCTATGTTAGGAATCTTGGCCTCCTTTTGTTGGAGAGCTTCCTTTAATTCAGCATTTTGAGCATTCAGAAGCCCGTTTTGAGCCACCACCTCTTGCATCAATTTCCTCAGTTCACCAATTTCGTTTTTCATTTCATGCATCAAGGCCAAAAGCGAATCTCCATCACAATCCAATTCACTCTTGCTTGGAGACCCCAAACTTTTTATCCTTCCCCATCTGGGAACAAATCCCCCAGCAGTGCTCACTGTTCGCAACAGTTCAGGTGTTCGGCTCAGACTGAGGTATTCGGCCACTCCAGGACAGGTTTGCCGCATGTTCGGAAAGAGTTATTGGAAGAAGATTGGAGAGATCTGGAATTCTAAACACAACCGTTTCCTCCACAAAAAACTTGTGCATGAATTCATGAAGAGATATGAGGCGCTCCTTATCGAAGCCCATTGATGCCATAATATTAGGCAACCGTAAAATTTAGGTGGGGGGTTTTCTGCCCCATCCGCCAACCAGTGTGTGCCACCTGGCACACATTCTTTCCAAGAATCAAGTGATTCTTCAACTCAAATTTTCAGAATCACTGATTCTGAAACCTGCTTTTTTGGTATATTTTTTATTCAATTACCCTAGTCGAATTCCCTACTCAATTACCCTACTCAAATATAATATTAAAACACAGTTATAAGATCCACATGCTTACAATTCCACTATTTTTGCAATAGCAGACAAAATTGCATTGTTTTTTGCATTGAATTCCACTGTTTTGCATTGTTCAAGTACAACATTACACAGAAAGATTACACAGAATTACGAAGTTTACTTCTTTTCTCAATCATAAATTCCTGAAACTCTTTCTCCAGTGCTGCAGAAGCAGTGAACGTGCAGTTGTTGAATGTACCACCATATATGCTTGTACCTACAGAACTTCCAATGTTTATATTCAAATTCAAAGCCCTGCGAGCTATCGGGCACTTCGCTAGCTCAGCTTCATCAATATCAAAGTAAGTGGCTTCTACAATCTGTTCCAAACTTCTATTCTTCAAATCTAAAACTTGCACTCCACAACTTGCAAGTTCAGCAACAGAATTTGTATCAGATTTCTTACCAGAAACGAACCTGTTTCTAGCCCATGTAATCTTATTCTGTGACTTCTTTGCACCTCCAGCATTAACCTCCTTACATAGCTTCTCATCAAGATCTATAAACGGTATGCGCTCACCATTCTTTCCAGCAATACTAGGATTTTTTGGCAGAACGGGACGGTCAAACATTCCAGAAACTTGTGCATTTGTGATGTAATCTGAAATAACTGATTCTGAAAACTCTTTACTAATCTCTGCCTCAAAATCCATATTCTTATCTGCCAAACTTTTCAAAGTTACTGATCCATCCTTATTCTGACAATTGCTGATATCAGACAACACATTGAATGTTGGAACATCTGCCATTCCTAAAAACTCCAGACTTGCAGTCACATTTCCACAGAATAAAAGAAAAATCACAAAAATACTACCACTAGACATCCTGAACGTACTTCAGACTCTGCATACAACAAAGAAAACATATTAGGGACAAAAAAAATTAACTCTAAAGCAAAATGCAACAAAAATACTTACCTAGATTAGAATCCAGGTTCCTAGAGTTTGCCACAGTCATCCTAGCAGTTTGAAAGTTGAAGTTGAAGATGAACTTGCTGAAAAACACCAAAATCAGAAACAAGAACAGGGAAATCTTGTGCAAGAATAGAAGATTCTTACTCAAAGGCAACACTCCAGCTCGAAAAATGACAGAAAAGACAGAAGAATCTAAAGATCCTTTACAAAGAAGGTAAATCCTCACAAAAAGCAGTGATTGAGCAGATTGGAGTCGCCTAGCAGTCGTCCTAGCACTCTGAAACTTCGATTTGAAGATGCACTAACCAAGAACAGGCGCTCCAGTAAAGAAAACTCGAAATAGAAACCTCCAGTAAAGAAACCTAGACGTCAAAATAGAACAAAAGCAACGCCAGGGCCTGGCGCCTCAGAAAAATGCACTGGCCAGGGCCTGGCGCCTCAGAAAATGCCCTGGCGTCGACGCCATAGCCGGAGCTCTGCCGGCCAAGAAGAAAATGGAGTGAACAGTAAATGTCGGCCACGTCAGCAGAAAACCCCCCACCTAAATTTCACGTTACCACGAATGTTTGCGTAGGGCGGGATTCCGGCGAGAAAAATTGGCCTCCCATGGCCGACGGCGTCGCCAATTTTTCTAGGGCCGAATCGCCTTAGACCTAACATTCCTCAGATACATAACGCCATCGCTTTCGAAGTTCCAAGCACCACTCTGGAGAACGGACGCTTATTATATAGCCTACCTCGTAATAATGAGGACATCTTTCGCATTTACTGCTGTAAGATTCTGATTTTATGCTATCTCTTCAATATTCATTATCGAGGGCTCATTAAATTCCTCTTTACATATAGTAGATACCATTCCAGCCATGCAAGAACTTTCTAGATTTGGAAATCAGATATCTAGACTAATGGATCTTTCAACAAAGAGATAAAACTAAAATATCTGAAGCTCCTTTTAGGTTGCCCAAAGAAAGCCTAGGCGAGGTTGAGGCTTGAGGAATATGCTTGAAATACTTAATGCAAGGCATAGATTAACGTGAAGGATGGAATATGAAGTGAATATGTCATTTGGAGGGCCAGAGTTGGGTGCCCATAATCCGTGCATTTGCCTATCTTCCGCCACAGAATTTGTACCAGCTTCCGCTCACAGAAGCCCAAGAACCGTGCACCCAGATCACCTGCAATCGTGCTTCTTCATAAAAAATGAACTAAAAATAAGGGTGCACGCTAGATGGGCAAGGGGTGAGCAGGGATGGACAGCAAATTGGCCTACTTTGAAGGCTTATAACTCTGGTTGTGGATACCCGATTGCCCTGATTTTTGTTTCTATGAACAAATTAGGTCTCAGGCTTTCTGGAACATTGCCTTTTTCCATGTTTTGATCAAAAAATCCAAGCCTCCACTCTGTTCAAACCTTAAACGCACGGTTTATGGGCAGCCCCCAAATGCAGAACGCAGCCCGGGAAAAAAGTTGAACGGAATCGGATGAGAAGAGAGTCAGAAAAGAAGCAAGAAGAATAAAAATAACAAGTTGTTATGGGAACTTAGTAGTTATAGTTGCATTTGCAATGTCATGAGAAGGTCAAATTTGTTAGGTATTAAGGCTTGATGTCATCAGATTGTGCACCTAAAAGATTAGCTTTGTTTGGATTGGGTTGTTGCAATGACATTTTTGGAGTTAGACTTTTATTATTCGTCTGTTTGTTGTTTGAGACCTCGTTGTTAAATGGCGATTCAAATTCTAATTGATAATATGATTTGAAGTTTCCCAAGAGGGAATGCTAATACTAACAATGCTTGGCTATTATGCTATAACGGCCTCATCACAAATCAATTCAATATTTTGTATTTTGAATTTAAAGGGTTTTAGTTGTATTTAAAAATTATGTTATTCTAATGTTATCATCCATGAGCTTTTAAGTTTGACCATGTTATTCATGATTCTTTGCATAGCTAGTTGCATTATGTATACATTAACAAATTCATACATCAAAATCATCGAAGTTCATGCAAAAAGGTTCTTCTCCTGCATCTGGTAAAACACCCTGCAAACATCCACAGTGGCACAACACTTGACATACATGTTGATAAGGATATTGGATAAAATAATATTATGTCTATATGAGCTCTTCTTAATACAAGCATCAAACGCCTTCCTATGTTTAAAGCTCTCAACTTGGTGCAAGTCTTCAAAAGATAAATACATCTTAGGGTAGACTTTTGAATCTTTTATAGGAATTGTGTGTAATATCCTAATTGCTTCTACTGACCCCCAGCCCCAAACAATTTCTTAGCGGTGGAAATGTAAAATCATATAGAATCCATCCAGTATTTGCCCACTGCAGGCTACTGACCCGAACTGTAAGGAAGGAATAGAAATTAGAAATTACAGCACAAAATGAACTGATTTGTCAATCTTGTGTCTCACTTATCAGTTTGCAAATAATAAACATGATGTGAATAACAAGCAGAAAGATTGACTTGTGTCCTAAAATATTCATTCCACGGATTATAGTTAAATATTGCAATTCAACACTGTCATGATTTATACGGGCAATACCAAGTAGCCACATCTATAAGAAGAATCTAAGGAAATAAGTGGCACACCTGTCATTATGCAAACATAATGAAGCTAAGAAATATGAGACCTTTAGTTTCTAGAAAGTTGTGAGGCCAACTTAGAGACCCAGAATCTAGGAGCCCTATTAGTGTCAAGTGCATTATTCCACAGGTTTGGTTAAATCTGAAAATAAATTGAAAACAGTCAGACCTGTATTGTGTAATCAAAATACATATATTCGAGTGTCATTGTGTAACCAGGGAAGAAACAGAAGAAAATGATAATGCGATACATCACTGATTCATATGTAAGGGCAAAGTTGGTGATTTATATGTGGAAAAGGAGCTGCCTCTCTACATAAAAAAATAAAATAAATAAATTTATTAATCATGCTTCTTGAGACCCTGATGGGCCATGAAGCAGCAAATACAATGAATTCATTTTACTTCCAATAGAAGTTGTCTATGATTATCAACTTCCACTAAGAAATCCCCCAATCTGTTAGGATCAATTTGCATAAGCGAAAAAAAGTTGGTTTTGTCAATATGGTGTTTCTCCCGAATTCCTTGATAGCAGCTACAGATAAGGAAAACATGAGATTCATCTTCAACCTCACCTGAATTGCATAATGTGCACAATCGATCTTCCCTGGGAATATTATGCCAATGTCCAGTTTCAATCTTCAAGTTGTGAGAGCTAGTTCTGTATTTTGCTATAACTCTTCTCGCCCTTTTGGAAATATGGGATCTAATGTAATCCTGGTCAGAGTAGACTAACAGGGGATTAACTTCGTTCTTGTAAACTGTACACCTTGTCCCTTGTTTCTGCCACATCTGATCCACAACTTTTGTTTGGACTAGTTCGTGAATGCCAACATCTGTATCTGGCCAATCTTGTTCTCTAATGTTCCATCTCTGACACCATTCCATCAGATCTCTATACCATCCCTTAAGCTTAGATTCTTCATCCACAATACATGATATTCTTGTACTATCAAGACTTCTCAACCTGTTTATATAATTCAGTGCTAGACATAGCCTGGCTTCTAATGGCAATATACCAAACTCGGCCAACATGATCTGATATGGCACTTGATGTCTCTTGCCTAATTCCTCTTGCAGAACCTCGGCACCTTTGCTCTCGCAATTGCTGAACTAAGAGTCTAGATGTGATCCAGTGTATTGTGATGCTTCCGAAAACCTGCTTGCCCTTTTGCCCTTTTCTTCTCTGCATCTGCCCATGAACTAAGTTTATGTTCTAACAGGCTACCAAGCGACTTTTAAGCGAAAACACTTCCAATCATGATTGGCCGATAGTTTCTCACATCTCGTTTACTCCCTGATTTGTGTATTGGAACAATTCGGCATTTATTCCAATCATGCGGCAAACCTGTCCTGACAGCCTGATTCAACATTTTAGACACTACATCAGCCAATCCTTTCCCGCCCCATTTTAATAATTCCATCGAGATCCCCATTAGATCCTTAGCTTTTCCATTTGCCATCAAGCTCAGTTGCTTTTGCACCTCCGATGTGCTAAATATATCCTCTTCCACCTCTATTATTGGCATCTTGGCAGCACCATCCACAAAGTACATTTTTTTGGACCAGCCCCAACAATTCTTGCATGTCTAAATTAGCATGCGCAGGTTTATTTAACAGCTGCGACCAAAAGACCTTGGGCTGCTTTCTATACTGGCCAACACTTTGTCTATGTCTTTGGTACAATCTTTTCTTGTTCCTTAAAACCATCATTCAATTAAATTGGGATTATGTCTGTTCCAAAATCGCGCCATATAAGCGTTATTTTTAGGGCATCTAGTGTTTTTTCAATTCTATTTTGGCGTTTACAAAGTGTAGTGTATGTTGTATATATGGTTATTTTTTCATGTTTACTTTAAATAAGGTACTTATTTGCTTAAAATTAACATCACAACATCACAATGAAATAATCACTTACTTTACGAAATCAAGCAATTATTACAATACATAAAAATAATATTGCTCCAATATTCACATCTTTTTAACAAACTTAAATCTAGAGTGATGGTATTTAGGCCAATAAAACTGGAATATCTATACAATAATAAATGAGATGTCCTACAAAATACTTTAAAATAGACAATTTTGTTAAGTGACCTTCCTCCAAAATAATTTTAAATCGACAATTTTGGTAAGTAATAGCGTTAAACGTTCCTACAAAATGCTTTAAAATAGACAATTTTGGTAAGTGATGTCAGTGTTAAATCGCGCCTGGCGCGATTTTTCAAGCTGTGTGCAAACTACAGGGAATTCCAAATCCCTGTTTCTTCACCCTTTCCAGCAGAGTGCAGATAATCCTACAGAACATCGTAGGGCTTTTGCCTTTCATCTTAGAGCGTACTAACATTTTAGGCTTTTGCCTTTCATTCATCCTGTAAGTAGAAGTAAACCCATGCTCTGTTTATAAAAGTGAAGAAGCATCTCTATTTTACCATATCTTACGCTTCAATGCTAAACACGCTTCAATACTAAATTTGCGCTTACAGTCTGCATGGGATCATATATACTTACAGCACGAAATCAGTATAAAATGGCACTTAGGGCCTGGAAGTAGTATGGAAGCTATTGGATGCTCGCTTTAACCCCTTGTTTTGAACCACAATTTACAGTGCTATTCACTGCAGTTGAATGCTTTGAAACTAATTCGGCACTTTGAATCACTGCCAGCAAAACTTGCATCGGGGAAGGAGGAAGAAGAAATGTTAAGAAGAGCTTCAATTGCTTTCGAGAATGGAAGCTAAGGGAGGCACAGAGCAAATGCATCTCCTCTGAGCTACCTCACAGCGACCCCCTTTCTTACCTCCATACCCTGTTCAGCAAGCTCGATACCTGTACCTAGTTATGTCAGCCAGAACTCTTGCATCAAGCAAGCCCAGCATCGTCTTCTTCTTCAAACTCTGCAGATTTTGAGTTTAGCAAAGCCTTTGGGGCCGGAATCGAACTCACGAAGCAACTATAGATGAGTTATTTTACAACGCCAGCCTCCCGCCGCTTCATATGCCCAAATCAGCAGACCCATTTGATAAAACCAAGATCGATTCCCAAAGATCATCTTCTTCTTCGAGCTCTGCAGATTTTGAGTTTAGCAAAGCCTTTTGGGGTAGGAATCGGGGCTACAAAGCAATTACAGATGAGTTATTTTACAACGGCCAGCTCCTGCCGCTTCATATACCCAAATCCATTTGATAAAACCGAAGATCGATTCCAAAAAATGGCCCAAATCGGCCAGGAAGAGGAGAAAATCGATGCTTTTTCGTTTGCAGGGCCATGCAATGTGTTCAAACAGGAAAATCCCTGCAGTCCAGATTTCTGTCCATGAATCTGAAGCAGAGCCAGAGCCGGAAGCAGAGCTTTGCCGCTTTTGGGGCCGCTCCGCTATTAGGGCAACGCCATCATAAAAGTGAAATGCAAAGAGAAAATGAAATGCAATGAAAATGCAAAGAGAAATGCAAAGAGAAAATTGGGGGGAATTTTTGTGGGGGAGACGGGAGACGAGTTTTAAGAAAAGCCAAAACGCAAGGAGAAAATTTTTTGGGGAATTTTTTAAGGCGTGGTGGGCGGAAACGCGTTTTCTAAAACAAGAAAATTTTTGTAAAACCCACGTAAATCCCCCGTATTCAAACATTCCAAAAATTATGACATAATCCGAAATTAAATGAATGATGGTTTTAACAAGGTTTTATACCATCGTGGCTTTGAATAACAACTCTTCCCAAGTTTAGCGCGTGCGTCAGAGCATTCTTGATCCCACCAAGAATTGCATGGCCATATCTATGTTTTTTAGTTACACCAAACGTGGCGTTGACAACAGTCAAAACAGTCTTATTCAAAGAATGAGCATCCTTCTCCAAATCACTTGTCCAAACCCAGGAACATAACGCTTCGAAAATATGTTTAGCATAGTCCTCCTTCCTCGGATCAAGTCTAAATAATGGAATGGATAATGGCTTTTTACTTCTTAAAGGTTGTCCCTGAAGCTCAAACCATAACGATGTATGATCGACTCAATAACTTTATCAAGAATTTTGAAGTCACAAGACTACATCCGACATGTCATGAGATAGCAAATAATCAACTGTACTTTGCCCATTATGGGAGAAGCAAGTAAAACCTGTGGAGTCGGGGAACTTTGAAATACCATTTAGTATCTTCAAGCGGCTGGTGCTTCCAAATTCCAATAAGAATTCACCCATATCATTCTTTACACGTCCAGGTTCTTCTGTTAAAATCAACATTTTGAGTCTCTTTCAGCAAACAAATATTATCTACCTCATATGAAGCCACTTGCAAATTTCCAGTTCGAGCATTGAAGTCACCTACGATGATTACTTCTCCCTTGTCCAAAAGCTCAATAGTCTGTGGACACAAATCATGCAAGGGCCTGTCCTTAAAAAATCCTAATTGGTTGTATATTGAAATTGTTAATGGAGCATAATAACAAATCGCCAGATATATTGCTTGCAATCCATCTCTAATTCTGAGCCACATATGCTACCCGTTAACATGCTTACCTTCAACCGTTACAGTATCTGCCAACTCTTCTCTTACATAAACTCCTATCCCTTCGAAACATTTCACCATGCCAATTTCCTTGAAATTCCATACAGAGTCTACAATTCTGAAGCCACTTAAAAATGTGAGTGCATTGGGTCTGGAAAAATTACCTGGTTTACCAAGTCTTCTAGAGTGCAGTGTTCCCGGATCCTGCAGGTGCATAGTTTCCTTGAAGAAATGGCATACCACTTGGTTGATGTCTTCATTCTCCTCTTCCTGTAAACCTGATTTCCCGGGGGGTTCATTCATATATAAGGGGGGTATGCCATCTGCGTGCATGGGGTGGCGAAAACCCCCCCTGTATACGGATTTTTAAAAGTAAAATTTGACCCCTTCCGAATAAAAATTATCTAAGCTAGTGCAAAATAAACCAGAAAAAGGATCCCCTTCCGATCGTATATGTACATAAATGGGTCGAAAAAACCCCCCTCCCGTGCATGCACATGGTTTATACGTAAAAAACGGTGAATCCCCCTTGCCTGATTTGTGGCTCTGGATTCTTGTTCCCTTGATTCAACTGCAATATGCTCCTCATGTTTGTCTAGTTGATTTTTCGTAGCTTCTGCCACAGCCAAGGTAATCACAGCTATGTTAGGAATCTTGGCCTCCTTTTGTTGGAGAGCTTCCTTTAATTCAGCATTTTGAGCATTCAGAAGCCCGTTTTGAGCCACCACCTCTTGCATCAATTTCCTCAGTTCACCAATTTCGTTTTTCATTTCATGCATCAAGGCCAAAAGCGAATCTCCATCACAATCCAATTCACTCTTGCTTGGAGACCCCAAACTTTTTATCCTTCCCCATCTGGGAACAAATCCCCCAGCAGTGCTCACTGTTCGCAACAGTTCAGGTGTTCGGCTCAGACTGAGGTATTCGGCCACTCCAGGACAGGTGTTGTACGGCCGTGCCAAAACCACCGCCAAAACCACCGCCACCATAATACTTGCCCTCTGAAGACGATAGACGATCTTCCTTATAATAGTTAATCGGCGGGGAGAATAGGAGAAGCTTTGTCCGGAGTACACAGGCTGTCGAGCTTACTTCACCTTTGCTCTTGCTAGTTTTCTATTTATCAATCCCATTAAAGAACCATCAGTTGGTATATCACCATTAGATCCTCATCAGATGGTGCATCACCATCGGATCACTCAGCATCAGATTGCATCTAAGATCTCCTTTATCTACTTTAATGTCATCTATATGCTTACATTTTTAATGATATCATCAACAATACTCATTTTTGTTTTCATCCATGAAAGTCTTCAAACCCTACATGTAGGCTGAGATTGCATTCCTTCATTGGATGCAAGACATATTCCAAAACTATACTCGGAACTATGAATAGAAGAAAATTCGTAGATGACCTTCTCTGCATGGAGTTATGATACTAGCAATGAGTATGAAGATGAATAGTATACTGCAACTTGATCTTGTGTATGTAAGCATTAATGAATGCATCTATTGCTAGACATCGTCATGAGCCTACAACAAGTCATTATAAACATGCTCCAAATATAGATGCGAAAGCGACCAATCTTTGCAATTTACTAATCCCTATAAGTCGCATTTAATCAAAGTGGGTCAGATCTCGACGTTTGCCACTCAGACTGAAAATGGGACTCATACTAAAGAAAAAAAAAATTTGAATTGAATGCTTGAATGGAATTACACATCACACACAAAGAACTGGGTAACTTGTTTTCCTATGTCTGATTGTAATGTATATTGTCTCTAAGCTTTCTTGACTCTTATATAAATGTCCGTAGACAATAAGAATGAAACAAGGTGCTTTCGCAGAATGGGTTGCCCGCATAAAATGGAGAAAAAACAGATAGCAGGAAAAAGTAGAAGGAATCTATGGCTATGAATAATTTGTTATTCCATCTCATGCAAACTGAGGCAAGCTTCAATCCAATGCAAGCTTCAATCTGCATGAAAGCGGGAAGAAATATATAGAAGGAAGTATAGAAGAACTACATGGCTATGCTGTGTGAGCTTTCCGAACAGCTTCAATGTGATACAATCCTTTCTTCAATTTGTTGTTTCCGTGCAATAGTTGGTGATGGTATGTTGTGGGACAAATCTGGAACTAGAAGCCCGTAATAAACAAATGAAAAGGGGGATTTTTTTATGCCTACAATAGCCATAATGGATCCGCTCGGATGAATCCATGTAGTTTGCGACTTCAGAGGATATTCAATGCAACTCAATATAGAAGGTAATGCAGAAACGACATCTCCTTTTTTTTTTTTTTTTTTTTTTTTGCTCTTGTCTCAGTACGTTCTTTAATATATTTTGTAGATGTTTCAGCTTGTCTCCCAATCTACACTGTCTATTCATAATATTATGCAGATATTCTAGGGCCCTCACAACCATTCCCAGGGTATGCCCTTCAGGCAACCCAAAAAGGATAAATGGAGAATGTACATTGTGAATGTTATATATATTTCTTGATGAAGTGGCATATGAGAATGAGTAGAATATAATACAATACAACAGAAGAATGAGTAAGTTGAGAGAGGCATAAAGAGGTGTCAAGGTTGAAAATAATTTTGATTGAGTCCTCACTATAAGGTGCAATCAACTTGAGTTGTTACGGGACTACTTATTATTATTATTTTTTTTTTTTTTTTCTATTTAAGATATGGACTAATTGGTCTAGGTCTCTTACATGTATTTAAAACTATAGATGGTCATGAGTCTACTAGGACAAATTACAATTTGAAGTATTGTAGCTTATTTGAATAGTATACATTTACTTGGGTTGATATTAACTTAAAACAAAATAACAATATGAATAAATGAGTAGGGTTAAGCCAAGCCTAGGTTACACGAGCTTTTGGCGCAGCCGGAATTTAAACCAAATGCCAGGCATGCTACTGCCATAGATATTTTGTGTGGATTGTGGTAAGTAGTAAAGGCGCCGAATCATATATGAAATTGTAGGTGGAGACTCTTCCCAATGCTTGATGGGATGCCTTAAGGGTTTAATGCTGGGGTCGGCCTGGAAAGGGTAAGTATGCAAAAGTGTACTGGTTAAAGCAGGGCATATATCAGATATGGGTGGATATTCAAGTGAAGAAGATGATGCATTTTCATTAAGGGAGGAGTTAGATGAACTCCAGCTGAATAGAGAGCTTGAGTGGTGCGCCCAAAACTCCTTTTGGGGCTGTATAAGCATGGTCTGGTAGAGGAAGGGGATATGATAATAGACGTAGCTATGGGGAAGGAAGCGGGGATTTCTTCAACAGAAGGAGTAATGCATATAATCGAAATAAGCAGAATAGTTATGGGTATGGAAGGCAGCAGCCGGATGATTTTGTCCCTGAATCTCAGGATGAGGATGGTTTTTACCAGGAGAATGGCGAAAATCAGGTATATTTGCATAAATTTATATGTTTGGCTTGATAATAAAGCATCCGAATGGAAAACAAGTAAGGTAAACAGGCGCTACAGGCTTAAGTATTTAATGTCAGGATATGTCGTCTGCTGGTTGAAACAGATGTTACTAATGCACAAGTGGAAAGCTTATGAATACTAAAAAGGGAAATTTAACAAGCTAGAACGACTGGGTACATGATAAATATTGTATATAATAGTGAACAAACGCAGGGCAGTAAACAAGCCCATATGGATTATAAGTATAAATGCTGAAATATTGCAGTTATGATTGAATGACATATGAACAGCCATAGGCTGATGTTTGTTTTATGGTTATTACAACTAATCTAGTAAGATAATATTCTAGATCAAGGGCATAAAAGGTACAAATGGTGAAAGGCGATAAGCCAAGAAACACCAATGTACCTTTTGGCCCTTGCATCATTACCAAGTCTATTGCTAATGTTTGCTTGTTTGGCTGCAGGTACGGTGTTTCTTCTCCATTTGTCTTTTTTTATGTCCCAAGATCAAGAGTAATATGTAGCATAATAACAGGGGGTTTTCTTTGTGTTTTTGTACGCTTTTCACTAAGGTTTTCCTATGATTTCGTGATGTATTCAAATGGATGTACTAATGCGTACATCTAGAGTGCACCATTTCTGAGCCATTGATTTTAGCCCTTTTTTTTTCCAATGGTCAACAACCAATGGCTCACAACAAAAGCCCTTTTTTTTGTGCGTGTGGTGCATAATGGTCAACAACCAATGGCTCACAACAAAAGCTCTTTTTTTGTGTGTGTGGTGCATAATGGTCAACAACCAATGGCTCACAACAAAAGTCCTCTTTTTGTGTGTGTGGTGCATAATGGGCACATGAAGGGCGCATGTAGTGCAGTTTCCCCGCCGGCAACACATTTCTTATCATAACTTTTGATCCAGAGCTCTGTTTGAGATGATTTTTATTGCGTTGGAAAGCTCTCTCCGAGATCTTTTTGATAGTGTATGATATGGATATGTTTGGTTAAGTTATCTATGCTAAAACAGCAATTTTCCGGCCGGGTTTGGTAGGCTTTTACATCCTACCAGCTGATTAATACAGGATTGCGCTATTGAATATTGTTTTATGGCCCATTCCGAATGAAGCCTGCAAAAAATTACCATGCATTTTTAGATTTTGAGGCTTCTAGATCCTTGTGCTAACAAGCGTAAAAGTTTCCACTTTGGTTTCTCACCACAAGAATCCATGGAGGCCAAGGTTCTTTGTTAACTTCCGGTTGCAAAATGTTTGTGTATGGGTGTTGCAAACTTTATGACTTTCAGAATAATGGGATCAATCTGCTCTATCTTTATGGTAACTTTTACTTATGTTCTATTTGTTTTATTGTGATGAAATTCAAAAGCTACAGGTGATGAAAGCCTCAAATGATTTCTAGTTTTTTTCTGGTTTGAATTCTAAAATTTTTTGTCTCGGGGAGGGGGTCATGGCGTCCTTAAGGCCCCAGAAGGGGCAAAAAAATTTTTTGCAACACAAACCATTAACATCAACATATAAAAATTAAACCCCCCACATAACAACCAACACATAACAACCATTGACATTAACAACCAACACATAACTACCATTGACATTAATTAACACAACCATTGGGTCCAACACATTTAAATTAAAATCCCCCTTAAACCCCCTTTGGTTTGGGTGCATATTCACATGGGGGGTGACGTAGGGCAGCGAGAGCCCTCATAATTGTATTTTGCACGTATGAAATCAACACCATATAGTATTCTGCTTGAAATCTTATAGTATTTTGCGAATCTTGTTATACAGTATAGCAAATTTTGTACTTGCATACCCCACAAACGAGGAACTTTACGTACGGTGTAGATTAAGGAATAAGGGGTGAATATGCCTATCCAAACCAAAGGGGGTTTAAGGGGGATTTTAATTTAAATGTGTTGGACCCAATGGTTGTGTTAATTAATGTCAATGGTAGTTATGTGTTGGTTGTTAATGTCAATGGTTGTTATGTGTTGGTTGTTATGTGGGGGGTTTAATTTTTATATGTTGGATGTTAATGGTTTACGTAGCAGCAGGAGTTCCTCAAGTCTTTATCTGTGTACTTACATAAAACAGGTTTTATAGTATTAAGTGTAAACAATAGTAATGATTTTGGGCCATTTTCCTAAAGGCTTAGCATGAGATGCAAATACAGTAAGTGATTCTGCTGAACAACAGTTTTATATTAAGCATTTATATGCATAGCAGTTTGTATTTCATATGATCTGATAATACAGAAGAAATTTGTAGCCTGAAAAATGGTAAAAGGGGTTCGCTGGTAATGATTAAGGTATAACAATAGTGCACATAATAAGGACAGTAATATTGGAGTAAGATCTGCCACCTTCTACAAAAAGAAGAAGTAGTTATGATTGTGGATATATGATCCAAAGCCCTGATGCATCTTGATGCGAATGCAATAATAGGCAGTTCATGGATTCCTTCCATAAAATAAAGAACAATAAATATGCAGGTTCGGGCATTATAAACAGATATAAATGATGATGAAGGTTAAAAAATATTAAATACAATGGGTAGTATACAGTATGATTATTTAGAATGTGAGTACTTTATGTACCAAATATTGAAAATCAAAGCCTAGATTTGTGTGAGAATACAGGTGGACTGGCAGGATGCAAAAATAAGGTCGTAAATGTACATTAATGGCTTAAGATGGTAATGGCCTAGATGTAAATTTAAAAGGCAAAATGTAAATCCTAGTACATATAATTTACTGATAATTACCTATAAAGGTGGTAAATGGTTGTCATACTTAATGTATGCATGATGCAAGCATTATAGTTATAGTAAAAGATAGGAATTCCAGGGAAACAAATGTGCCAGTCTAAGTTAGCTCGGCTTAGATTGGGATGATAACAGTACCAAGGGATTGACCAAGGTATGTAGAGGCGGCTAGTATGGTGCTATCTGGGTTTTTTTTAGATACTTCATCTCGCTGGTTTTACTGGTGAAACATCTTCCCTTGGATAATGAGCTTTGTAAAATATGAGTGTACTAATCTGAAATTATAGAAGTACTGACCGATTGCTGATGTACACATAAACAGGAGAAATATGAAGCTCAAGAAGACTATAATACGGATTATGTACCACCTGTTTGGAATAAGGAACTTGTGGAAATTGGTTATGACAAACTGAAAGTGGGCTGTCCCAACAATGCTGTACAAACACTGATGTGCTGCATAAAGAATATGTTTGTACATCAATTAATTATGGAAAAAGAAAGCACTATCCGGGAGGGACAGTACTCGGCCATTGAACATCTTGGCTTTAATGGATGGCTAGCAGCTATTATTGACATAGGAAAGATTGGTAAGCAATGGGATGATGCTGTTGTACTAGTGGATAAAATCTACATGGAGCTGCCACAAAGGATCTATCAGCATACCATTGAAGAGGATCAAGCAAAGGTGGAATTTCACTTTGGGGTGGCTGCCTTGGAGAAGGCAAATAACATTAGGAAACCCCCTGGAAATAAATCTCGTGCACCTGTTAACAATGAAATGTGTGTACTTAATGCAAGTGAAGATGAGGATTCTGATCCTTTTGGTGCTGGATTACTATCTGAGGATGACAAGGCTGCACTTAAGGTACCAAAGAAGACAGGTAACAATGAGGAGGACAATGACTTTGAGTTTACACTTTACAATTGCCAAAGATTTCCGCTCATTACTGAAAGACTAGTAGAAGGGCATGCAGCCTTTTGTAATCAAGGTATATGGCGAACAAAAAATTTTGGGGCGTTGGCACCCATAAATGAAGCATCATGGATGTTCTTGGCTGATATTTCGACTGGGCAAGTTAATGAGGCTAAAGCTGCAGCAGGGAATATGGAAAAAATGATCCGAAAGGAAAGACTCAAACTACGCTTTGACCACAGATTTTTTGACAAGCATTGTAACAAAGATGACTGCATCTATGTAAAGCAAAAGGGACACATGGCATATCCCTATTTGGAAAGGGGCGACTTCTATTTAAAACGGATTTGGAGGACTATGTGTCCTTATTTTAAATGCGTTTGTGAGCCAATGGCGAAAGGAAATACATGCAAGGAGAATATGACGTGGCTTGATCAAGGAATATGGTTCATGTTCAACAATCTCGACAAGATTTATCCTGAAGTTTCTGTCTCAGGTCAGATGTTTCTTTTAAGAAACTGCCTCAAAACAGTTCTGAAATCTAGTATTATTTCCTATATTTCATACCTGGAGATAAGAAAAACTATGATAGGCATGGCTTTAAAGCAAGCTGCTGACCCCACTAGTGATTTAAAAATTGGATACCAGAGCAATATGATGGCCATTATTTGTGAAAGAACCATAAAACCAATGTCCTTTCTACGAAAGCAGCTTGAAGCACCAGCAAGCATCAGTGACAGCACAAAAAAAGATGGACCTGATAAAAGAAAAGCCACATATGGTACACCAAGTGCAGGCTATAAGCCACCCAGAATTACCAAGCTACCAGGTTCAGAGGACACAAACACATCCTATAATCAATCAGTGGAAATTATTGGGACACCAAGTAATATTGGACACTCAGTCACAAAGGGGTCTGCAACTGGAGCAAACAAGGATGGACTCATGATCGGACGGAAGCTCAATTTATGAACGGGTATGTCGTTTTCACTTAAATGAATGACATTTATGAATGACATGTATATAATACTGTCTTTGCAAATATGTGATGATGGTCTCTATGAAATGATACTTGTATGATTAAGGACTGTGAAAATACAGTTTTAATATCCTAGTCATATGACTATGGACATACCTAAAGACATGATGTCTTAATAGCCAAAAGGCATGGCACAATATAAGTGCACATACTAACAATACTCTTGACATCTTAGGATGAGGATAAAATACTAATAGTGTAACTTCCTAAAGTGTATTATTATCGACATGTGCAGATTAACAGGAAGCTGATTAGGGACAGTTTAGGACGAGTGCACTTAAATAAAGAAAAAGAAAAAAATAAGAAAAAGATCGTTCACATTATGTTCCTGGCTAAGATTATGGATAAATTCTGTATACCAAAAGTAATCCACAAGAGGACACTAGAATCTTTGGGTGATATAGGTATTGAGATCATGAACGACACCATGTTTGCCTGGAAGTATACTGAAAGTTTGAGAGACATATTGTACAAACCATTCTATGTGTTTGCTCAGGTTAAGGAGGCTGTCTGCCCATGTCAAAATCCGAGCTTGAAAGAGTATATTGATGATAAGATAGGACATGTCAGAACAACTAAGTTGGAAATTATTAAGAATAAGACTTTGAGAAGTATGATACAAAAGGGGCTAAGCCACATCCCAGATAAACACCTCGTGGAGAAGGATTTAAAAGGTGAAATTGAGGGTGCAGTTAGTAAGATGTTTGAACTGCACAAATTCAGATTTGCACACATTAGTTATGTGGATAAAGAAAACATCAAAAAAGATATATGGGAAGACATAAAACTGCTATATAAGGAAGCATGCAGAAATGATCGCAATAGGAAGTTTGCCCTTAATGATAAGGATGTAGCTGCTAATATAATTTGGCTGAATAAAAATATCTATGTAGCAGGAGTGGACAAAGCATCCAATAATCCAGCATTTATCTGTCCAAAGCATGCTAGAGATATGGCCTTTGCTAGGCTCAATAGCAATGATTTTCAGGCAGTAGACACTATAGAAATGGAGTTGACACCTGTCCTGAAATTTGAGATTCAGGAGCAGATTGGGGAGATTGAATTTGGATCTACAAGGCTTCCATACCTATTAGGCATATATAAGGCACACAAAAGTGATTATAGATGGATCACAAACGCGCATGGAACAATATACACAGAAATTTCTGAAATGATTACAGCTGTCCTTAATAATATTTTAGATATTTGGCCTGAAATATCTAAAGACTTATGCGCGAGTATTTGCACTCTAATCCCTGGTAAGGTAAACCCAAATTGGATTGCTGGATCTGTATATGAAGTTTTACTTAATCTGCCAAAAGTTATTAACGAGGTTTTTGTAGCTGACATAACTCGTTGCTATGAAAATATACCCCTAAAGGGGGATAATGGAATATGTGCTATTATGCAGAAATTGGCTGTTGCAACATGGAAATATATGACCAAACAAAACAAGAGGAACGAACTTTGGCTGAAACAGATGCCTGGTGGTAAATATAAAGCTAAGTGGTTCAAATATATACCTCAAGGTAAATGCTGGATGATTATGAACCTAGAAAGGTTTTGCAGTTCCAATAGATGGTTATTGGAAAACTGTTATGTCTTAATGGGATGCAAAGTCTGGAGGCAGATCAGTGGAATACCCATGGGCTTTGCATCCAGCCCCTGTTGGTGTAATATGTACCTTGCATGGTTTGAAATGGAGTTCATCAAGAACTTAGCTAAGCATGGTGAGTATGAAGAAATAAAATCATTCAGATATATGTTCAGATACATTGATGACCTTTTGGCAGTCAATTGCCCTAACATTAGAAAGTATTTGACCAAGCGGAATGACATGGATGGTAAAGTATTACAGATATATGACATGCAATTACTTGGAATTAAGGAAGAGACAAGACTAGCATGGCTGGGTAATAATAAAGCACAAGTTGGCATCGAGGCCAACTTCTTAAACATGACCATACAAATTGCCAATAGGCACCTTGGAATCTATATTAGATAAAATATGATAAGAGGGATCTACTACCTTTTGAAGCTATCAAATTTGTGCACGCTAGCAGCTGCAGACCGTACATGCAGGCAAGAAATGTTATAATTTCACAAATAATGCCCTACCTATATGTCAATTCCAGTCCTGCAGGTGCAGCAGATGACATTATCGGTTTAATGAATAAATTCAGACAGAACGGATTTGACAAAGGAGGACTTAAGACTCGAGTTATCAGATACATTCAAACTAGCCAATTTCCTGGGCTTAACTATGATGCTGAAGAAGTTGTAATCGTCCTGAAGCATTACTAAGGTAAGCCAATGTATTATTATGAAAGTTCATAAATGAAATGAGATCATATCGGGTCATAAGTATGTATGGGATGGTGCCAGGCCCCTACTGTAATAGTAGGGGTCAGCCCGTCCTATTATTGCAGTAAAATCTAACATTTGGGGTGCAGCACTATCCTACGGAAGGAGGTAGGATTTTTTTTCTATTTAAGATATGGACTAATTGGTCTAGGTCTCTTACATGTGTTTAAAACTATAGATGGTCATGAGTCTACTAGGACAAATTACAATTTGAAGTATTGTAGCTTATTTGAATAGTATACATTTACTTGGGTTGATATTAACTTAAAACAAAATAACAATATGAATAAATGAGTAGGGTTAAGCCAAGCCTAGGTTACACGAGCTTTTGGCTAAAGCCGAATTTAAACCAAATGCCAGGCATGCTACTGCCATAGATATTTTGTGTGGATTGT
This sequence comes from Isoetes taiwanensis, assembly GCA_021234155.1. Lineage (NCBI taxonomy): Eukaryota > Viridiplantae > Streptophyta > Lycopodiopsida > Isoetales > Isoetaceae > Isoetes > Isoetes taiwanensis. Next base: position 255,370 of record JAJEKV010000240.1, read on the forward strand.
GGTAAGTAGTAAAGGCGCCGAATCATATATGAAATTGTAGGTGGAGACTCTTCCCAATGCTTGATGGGATGCCTTAAGGGTTTAATGCTGGGGTCGGCCTGGAAAGGGTAAGTATGCAAAAGTGTACTGGTTAAAGCAGGGCATATATCAGATATGGGTGGATATTCAAGTGAAGAAGATGATGCATTTTCATTAAGGGAGGAGTTAGATGAACTCCAGCTGAATAGAGAGCTTGAGTGGTGCGCCCAAAACTCCTTTTGGGGCTGTATAAGCATGGATAGGTCTGGTAGAGGAAGGGGATATGATAATAAACGTAGCTATGGGGAAGGAAGCGGGGATTTCTTCAACAGAAGGAGTAATGCATATAATCGAAATAAGCAGAATAGTTATGGGTATGGAAGGCAGCAGCCGGATGATTTTGTCCCTGAATCTCAGGATGAGGATGGTTTTTACCAGGAGAATGGCGAAAATCAGGTATATTTGCATAAATTTATATGTTTGGCTTGATAATAAAGCATCCGAATGGAAAACAAGTAAGGAAAACAGGCGCTACAGGCTTAAGTATTTAATGTCAGGATATGTCGTCTGCTGGTTGAAACAGATGTTACTAATGCACAAGTGGAAAGCTTATGAATACTAAAAAGGGAAATTTAACAAGCTAGAACGACTGGGTACATGATAAATATTGTATATAATAGTGAACAAACGCAGGGCAGTAAACAAGCCCATATGGATTATAAGTATAAATGCTGAAATATTGCAGTTATGATTGAATGACATATGAACAGCCATATGCTGATGTTTGTTTTATGGTTATTACAACTAATCTAGTAAGATAATATTCTAGATCAAGGGCATAAAAGGTACAAATGGTGAAAGGCGATAAGCCAAGAAACACCAATGTACCTTTTGGCCCTTGCATCAGTCTATTGCTAATGTTTGCTTGTTTGGCTGCAGGTACGGTGTTTCTTCTCCATTTGCCTTTTTTTATGTCCCAAGATCAAGAGTATTATCCGGAAGATATATGGTTTACGTAGCAGCAGGAGTTCCTCAAGTCTTTATCTGTGTACTTACATAAAACAGGTTTTATAGTATTAAGTGTAAACAATAGTAATGATTTTGGGCCATTTTCCTAAAGGCTTAGCATGAGATGCAAATACAGTAAGTGATTCTGCTGAACAACAGTTTTATATTAAGCATATATATGCATAGCAGTTTGTATTTCATATGATCTGATAATACAGAAGAAATTTGTAGCCTGAAAAATGGTAAAAGGGGTTCGCTGGTAATGATTAAGGTATAACAATAGTGCACATAATAAGGACAGTAATATTGGAGTAAGATCTGCCACCTTCTACAAAAAGAAGAAGTAGTTATGATTGTGGATATGATTGTGGTTTGGGTGCATATTCACACGGGGGGTTACTTCGGGCAACGAGAGCTGTCGGATGGGCATATTTGCCCTTTATTCCAAGATCTGGACCGTACATAACGATCCTCGTTTGTGGGGTATGCATGTACAAGTTTTTGTATACTGTATATTAAAGTTTATAAAATACTATAAGGTTTGAGAGAATGTACTTAATGGTGTTAATTTTGTACATGTATTGTAAATTTTTTGAGGCTCTCGCTGCCCTACGTAACCCCCCTTGTGAATATGCACCCAAACCAAAGGGGGTTTAAGGGGGATTTTAATTTAAATGTGTCAAATGCAATGGTTTGTGTTAATAATGTTAGTTGTGTGTTAATGGTTTGTGTTAACTAAAAATTTTTTTGGCCCCTTCGGGGCCTTCAAGATGGTGTAGATATAGACATTACCTAATACTCTAATGATGGATGGTATATCATAGCCTCATAAATCTAACAAACTAGAGGTGCTCAAATTATGGAAATGAAAACATTGCATAGAATTAGACATATGTAATATTATACCAATATCAATATTAATACATGAGGTAGCCACTCAGGAACCAAGCATGGTTCAGTTCTTCCCATTTCCACAAAATGCATCATGATATGTGTACAACACCCACTTAGCGCTGCCTTCTCTTGCAAGATAACTCAAAAGATGAAGAAAGCGGTTGTCAATTAACCATAAGAATTGGAAATCCTAAGGCATCTTCACCCCCTTCCTGTTCACCCCATTACTTGGCATGCAAGCCATTGCCCATGCTAAAGTTAGAGAAGCTTGAAACAAAAGGGGAAACCCAAAGATGCTGCAGTCTTCCAAGCCCAAAACCCATGAGCCAGCAGAAAAGCTGGATGGCAATCACCAAAAACTTCCTAAGATGAGAGAACTCAAGCCATGCCTCCAAGTCTATAGAAGCATGGCCAATCTATGCTTCAGCAGCATCCGTCTGTGGATAGTTCTCTGTACCAAATAGACCCCACCTGATGACAAAACAATGACACGGCCTTTCAAAACAATGTTTTTCATCAACAATGACATGGCTTACACCACTCAAGGTTGGATCTCCTAAAAGCCACCTCAACAAAATCCCCATCATAGAGAAAAGCAAATCTGTATTTCTTCCTTTCATTCCTTCTAAACGTACTTGATAACCTATCTGCAAGTAATCAATCTTAGACGATCACAGCAAATAAAGATGTTTATGAACATAAAAAAAACTCTTACCGAATCTCCTATAGCTTCCCCTCTTTCTGCAGCTACCTTTTCTGAAGAAATGACTGATATGCGCCTGGGCTGTGTACAAATTATTAATCATCAGAAATGTGTGGCTCTTATCTTCGTGAATGAACTGAATATAGGAGAGCTCTACTAAAGCAACAAGCTGGTATGGCAAATTGCATGCAGCAAGAAATAATCTCTTTGTTTATCAATGATAAAAATGACCGTAAATGGAAATATGGCCGCCGCCGAAAAGTTTAAGAGGCTAAACGATTCTTTTGAATTACGTGGGCAGCTCGTAAGACCTATAAGCAAATGCTCAAAAAGAAAGAAGTTTAAAAGCAAAGGAGCAAAACAGCCGGACTTCAAACCCTCATTGTTGGGCTCCACCAAGACCTTTCCCCGTAAGCACCAATGGCATCTTCATATTTGTTAAGACCATCAGATGCAGCCCCAAGCCCTGCCAGAACCTTTAGCCCGGTCCAAGTTTCAACTCCACGCTTTTTTTTTGCATCAACTAATTCATCCCGGTACTTATGAAGTGATGCATATCATGCACCGATTTGAAAACAGGATATGATTATTCGAGCAAGGCCTATTAATTGCCTCGGAAATGTTGAATAGCTTCATCAAATTTTCCCCTCACGAAAATGCAAAGATTACCCCTAGCCTTTGCCTCATCGCCATCTCCACTGAAAACGACAAGCCTAATCAGACCTCCAATTCAAAAGCATTTCAATTCCCCCAGCCTCTTCTTCCCTTTTAGATTTTCTTTCTTGCAGCCCACTACCTCAATAGCAAATATCGAAGTCGAAGTTAAAACTTATAGCATTCCTTCACCCAAAGGCGTGCGCTGTGAATAGGAATTTTATATACTCAACTAGAAGCTAAGTAAGACTGAGATGAATCTGGAGAGAAAGAATGTCCAGAAGGATGAAATAAGACACTTTTACAAGACAAAACTTAACAACGACATATATAGCCCAAAGGAATCAGGGAAATTCTGCATGGAAGTCCATCAAAAAGGAAGCATCGAAAAAAATATAAAATAAAATTTGCATGGAACCGGAGATACGAAAGGAGGAGGAGAGAGAAAATCGAGAACCTCAAAACACCCTTTGCAGATTCGCCCTTCGATTCGCCCTTTGCGATCCCCCTGAATGCATGTGATGATCAACACATAACCCTAAAAACACCCTTTGCATGCAGATTCGCCCTTTGCAGATCCCCGGAATGCAGAGATGATCAATTTAATCCACCCACAAATGATTCTTCCCGAAAAATCTTCGTTTTGCTCCCAACACATAACCATAAAAACATCCTTTGCAGATTCGCCCTTTGCAGATCCCCGGAATGCAGAGATGATCAATTTAATCCACCCACAAATGATTCTTCCCTGAAAGTCTTCGTTTTCGTTCCCAACACATAACCATAAAACCACCCTTTGCAGATTCGCCCTTCGATTCGCCCTTTGCAGATCCCCGGAATGCACAGATGATCAATTTAATCCACCCACAAATGATTCTTCCTAAATCCTAACCCTAAAATGGGTTATCTCGAGCCTTCCATAGCAGAATGTGATACAATAAGAAAATAGAATATAATAAAGAAATATATGATATATATATATATGGGTCTACCATTGGATAGGCATCAAAATTAGTTCAAGCGTATGCGCACTCTAGATATACTAATTAGTATGCCTCATTAGATACATCCATGAAATCATATAAAAACCTTAGGAAAAAAAGTACAAAAATACAAAAGAAACCCCCTGTTATTATGCTACATATATGATCCAAAGCCCTGATGCATCTTGATGCGAATGCAATAATAGGCAGTTCATGGATTCCTTCCATAAAATAAAGAACAATAAATATGCAGGTTCGGGCATTATAAACAGATATAAATGATGATGAAGGTTAAAAAATATTAAATATAATGGGTAGTATACAGTATGATTATTTAGAATGTGAGTACTTTATGTACCAAATATTGAAAATCAAAGCCTAGATTTGTGTGAGAATACAGGTGGACTGGCAGGATGCAAAAATAAGGTCATAAATGTACATTAATGGCTTAAGATGGTAATGGCCTAGATGTAAATTTAAAAGGCAAAATGTAAATCCTAGTACATATAATTTACTGATAATTACCTATAAAGGTGGTAAATGGTTGTCATACTTAATGTATGCATGATGCAAGCATTATAGTTATAGTAAAAGATAGGAATTCCAGGGAAACAAATGTGCCAGTCTAAGTTAGCTCGGCTTAGATTGGGATGATAACAGTACCAAGGGATTGACCAAGGTATGTAGAGGCGGCTAGTATGGCTTTTGTCAAGGCTAGTGCTATCTGGGTTTTTTTTTTTTTTGATTGAAGGCGTGGGGACTACTTATTATTCATTCCACCTATACCACACAATAAATTAATTATGTTACCAAATCCATGCGGCAATAAATAAACATGCCACATCCTTTAATTAAGATGGGCATAATAGAACTAGCCGTCAAACCATGTCATGACTATAAAGCAATTTGACCAAACCGTTACTAGTTTTAATGAATTATTATAGTATGCACGAAACTATCACATAAACCATCACTAGTTTTAACAAGCCATTCTAACATTAAAAACCAACATAAATAACCATGTAACCAACCAGTATCATTTTCAACAAACCACTATGACATGTGGTTTTCTTCTATCAAATAAATTCGCGTATAAAAAACTGCATATATCATGGTTTTTGGATGAATTAATACTAGTTAAATATAGTAGTTTACTTTTGGAAGCCTTGTGCAACCTCCGTGGATGTCATGCAATGCTTGCAAGATCCCTTGAGCTTTCTGGACTTGCGAAATGTTCTTCCTCTCTTCTTCATCCCTTGAGGTCCCATAGCGTCTGCAATCACGAGCAAGCTTATCCCAAAGCCCTGCAAGAGTGTAGCCTGAGCGGGATCTGTGCCTGAACCACCTGGAGCAAAGAGAGTCTATGATTAACAATTACGGTGCCATTAGTCATAATGAAGAAAAGAACGGAGAATTCAAAATAGATTGGAGAGCATTCATTCCATATAGCTGCTTCCAATCACACAAAGAAGCATACAAATGGTCTCATCAACGGGACAAGCAGTGCCTTTCTTGACTCGCGAGTCGAGAAAGGCCATGGAAGGTCAATGTGCAACCATTTTCATTACAGAATATGGCTGCATCCAATCACACAAACAAGCATACAAATAGTCTAATCCTTGGGATAGGCTCTGGAAAGGGAATATACAACCATTTTCATTACAAAATACAGCTGCATCCAATCACACAAAGAAGCATACAAATGGTCTCATTATTGGGACATGCATGCCTTTCTCGACTCCCGAGTCGAGAAAGGCCGCGAAAACTCAATGTACAAGTATTTTCATTACAAAATATAGTACAATTGTTCACGTGTCTTTACAAAATTCACAGAACTTTGCTATCTGAAAGCAGAAGTCACTCTTCTTGATCACCATAATATTTATCATCCATAGCCCTCATGATCGCGCTGCTCTCTGGATCGACCTACTTGAGGTCCGGATAGTTCCTAATCACATCGGCCACAAGAATGGAGAATAGGGATTCCGTCAACACCGGAACGAGATTGAAAGACAACCACCTATCCGTTGCATACTCTTCTGATTGATAACTCTTTGCAATGATTGTATTGTCCGAGTTATGATAGCACTTGTAGGCGGAGTCGTCTATGATCAGCGTGTTGTGTTTGTTAAAATCCTTTTCCAGCCTTTTCACCATAATAGGCTTCCCCTTTGTGATGGCCAGATCGAGGTCTGACGCATGCTTGACCCTTTCGTTTTCCCAAACAAATTTGAACTTCAAAACTGGAAGGCCGAGAACACCAAGGACATTGACAACATTTTTCTTTGCCATACAAGACCATATGGCCACTTCGAATCCCCATTCCAGGCACCATTCAATAATTTCCTTTGTTTTAGGCCGAGGATACACGATTTTAGACCCTACTTTTGTCGGCTTCTGCGAGGTGTTAAGCTCAGAAACGTCACCATCGTGGTAAACTGCAGCCAAGACTCCATTGACGTAAAAAATTATAAGTTTGGTGGGCCCCTCTGGATCCCAGTTCGAGTTTAGCTCTAACCAGATTTCTTCTTGATCGGGATCTATATGCGGATCATTATTCTTTCATGTCCTTTCTTGATGGTCCGTTTTTGGATGCAGTGTCCTCCTGTGGAATTGAACCGCCAGCAGATCCCTGTGATAGCGACAATGATCCAGATTGGTTGCGCTCGATTTCCTTGGAATGATGAAAACCGTCAGTTACGAAGCGAGGTCCTCGACTCACGAGTTGGGAAAGGAAAAAGTTAAAGACTCGGAGGTTTCTCGACTCGCGAGTCGAGAAACCCTCGGAAAGCAAAGTGAACTCACCTCAATCTCAGATTCTCCATTATTTTTTCCGCCGCAAGCTCGTCTAAACCTTGGACATCTCCATCATTTTTATCTCCCTGGTTGTCAGCTTTGTCTCCGTCATCTTCGTCCTTACTACTTCCAGCTGTCTTCCTCTCTTGAAAATGCTCATGAAGCAGGTCCAGGTATGACCGAATGGTCTCAGCCATGTCCTTGTTCCCAACCACAGATATTGGTTTCATTCCATAGAGCATAGCCCCCTGAGAGAACATGCCATTCATATACCACTCGCATACAATTTGATCTCCCTCGACCAAGCTGGTTATGAAGTACTTGATAACTCTCGGCCGGATAGGAATTCTATGTATTAGACTCGTCGCACCATCAGTGCTGACTTTGTTAATTGATGGCACGTCCTCCATAAATCTGCCACCCTTCCAGGGTTCCATATGCTCTTGAGAAGTCATGAACTTATCGATGATGAAGTTTGATCATGTAATATTTGTAATATTACAGAGATTGCAAACACTGGTGCAGATGTTCATAATATTCAAAGATAGGTTAAGGTTGGAGATAATGCATGTTGTATTATAAGGTCGAAGGGGAGATCTACAAACATGCATTATAAGTTGAAGAAAACCTATATGAAATATTTAAGACATATGACCTAGTTCATTTGAAGACAAGGTCATTATTTTAACTATGAAATTATTTTAGAAGGTAGAGACCATATTGGGCATGACCATGTCGGTCAAATGAAATCATGAAAAAATTGTCTCAGTATATCTAGTATATCGGCAAGGGGAGATCGGTCCGGTTAATCGGCCGGACCCAAAAGGTTAAAACAAGAAGCATTAACAGAATGAAACGATCCGGGGGCTTATATGTTTGCATTGTAGATTGAATCAAAGATTGAGCTTGGGCTATCGAAAGGAAAAGTCAATATTGCTACAGTAACCTGGTCAAAACCAAATGAACAGTGAATTTCAATATAATTGTGAAGGCTCGATGAGTATATTGTGAGTTCAATTATTGTCTTGTAACCATTGCTAGCCTAGTGATCTTTCTCTTGTATAATCTTGAGTAGTGCATTATCAAAGTGTTGGCAAGGAAATAATCTAGACAAATTCTCTTCATTGGTATCAAATCCTGTATTTTAAATCATGTCTACTAGATTTGGAGCAAACTTACTAACTTCTATTGAAGTATTCAAAGAAGAGGGTGGATTTCAGATATGGAAACAAGGCATCAAACAAGTTCGTGAATTTGAAAAACTGTGGCATTTGATAGAAGAAGGAAATGGCAGGAGAACATCAACAATGGTGAGGTCCAGAAATTCCATTGCAGGGGAGACAAGTGAAGCATCTGTTGGAGAATGAGATAATGATTCTCCTGTAAACACAAGAGCAATAACAAGTTCAGAACCAGAAGATGAATTCAAAGTAATGGAAGCACAAACTATCATAACTAGCAAAGTTGGCACTGCTATTAAACTCAAGCTGAGAGGTATGAGCCCTAAGGAAATGTCAGAAATAGTTTGAAAATAGTGATCAAAAACCTGGTTCACTATTCATAGCCCAAATCAAACTCCAAAGGATCGAACTGGACAATATGAAATACTGTCTCAAGCTCATCCAGATCCAGAGGAGTGTGGACCATGAACTGCAGCATAATTTCAGAGGTGACATCGAAGTGCTCCTCCCATTTTGCAGCAAAGTAGATCTTCAGATCATTCCACCACCAGAGATCTTCATATTCCAGAATGACCCCCAATGCTATCTGAGCCCAGATGTGTTGTTTCAGGTGAATCATCTTGGCTTTGATCTCCCCCCTTGTCCACTGCACAAAGGTCGGCTTCAGATCATATCTTCCACGGGACGGAGGAATAACCATGTCATAGTGCTCAGTCACAAAATTTGTCAATGTGAATATCAGCATCAGAGAGAGTTAATTTAAAAAAAGCATAAAAACCATGATAATTCCCAAGAGAATCCCAGTTTCTGTCATATGCTGAGCACCTGCATCTTCTATGAGCAATAGCAGTTTCAACCAGCAAGGACTGAAAGCAAGCTTTAATCCAATTGAGGTTAAAAGCTTTTTGATCGTGAAGGATTCGGTTTCTGTGCTTCCAGATGGACCAGAGGCCAGTGTTCTCAAAGTGCCACAAAAAGCACTTGGGAAATTCAAAAAGACAAAGAATTCCTGGGAAGAGGAACCAGAAGTGGCCATACAAAGGTTTCTTGCCCAAGTCCAAAAGGGTAACAGACGAGGACATTGAAAGGTATGCAAGTTAGACTCTGGAAGTTGACAGCCCAGAGGGCAATCACTGGAATAGGCAGCCTTATATACCGCTATTACGTCATTTGTGGATGGACGGTTGGCCAAGAATAGCCATCTGAATAATAGGATCTTTTTTGCACAATAGGCCTGCCAACCATCAGTGATCACTTTGACTGCCTCCTGTTGAGTGCAGCCCCATTTTGTAGTGACCTTGAGATCAGAGGGTTGAATGATCAATTTGTAAATTCTGGAGACACTGTAGTTTTTCTTCCCCTCACAACTCCACGAGATAGAAGCTAATGAGTCTTCCCAATTACTCAGGGAATGGGAAATGATAGAGAAGATCTTTTTGTTTACCTGTGTGTCACTGATTTTAGTCACCACATCCTGCCAAGTGAGCAGATTACCATTGCATCTGAGGTCAGCAATGGATTTAAACCCCGCATCACTCCATTCTTTGTATTTTCTAGGGTGTTTGAGAGCCAAACACCCTACTTCAGTAGGCAATAGATTGTGATGCCAAAAGAAATGGAATTTGGAGCTTACCTTTTGAAGGTCATCTGCATGGAAACAATGAGAAACTTCATTCCATGCATCCAGAAGTCGCCTCATGATAGGAGATGTGTGAGGTCCTGCTGTAAGCTGATAAAAAGCTGAGTCTGGGAGCTGATGTTGGATAGAATTGCTACCCACAGGTTTGGTTTGCTGCATCCAGTACCTGATAAAGACCATAGCAGGGGAATCATAGGAAGAAGTAAGAGCACGCCAGATCAATTTTGCAGCAAGGGCCTGAGCTTGTTTAAAGAGATCTTTGCATCCAAGGCCACCAGAATCTTTTGGAGTAATAAGATTCTGCCATGCAACTTTATAATCGCCTTGCCAGATGAATTTCCGGATAGTAGTCTGGATTTCCCCATAAGTTGCCTTATCTGCCACAATTGCAGACGAAAAATAAATGTGTGTGCTGGCAATAACTGAATTGGCAATTTCCACCCTTCCTGCCAGTGAAAGTGAGGCAGGGTACATCATGAATTTCCTTTTGATCCTGTTTGTGATGGGGGACCAAAGACCATGAAGACTCATATCAGGTGCAAGTGGAAGACCCAACAGTTTGGTAGCCATACCTTTTTCCAGGATTGCTATGTCTGCTATTTTTTTTTTCCATGGAATCCAGAAGAATGGTACATTTGGCTCTATTCAAAAGCACACCTGACGCCTTACCAAAGATCTCCATGGCAGATAGGAAAGCAAAGATGCTTTTCCCATCGTCCTCTAAAAAGATAAACGTATCATCAGCATATTGCATCAAAGATAAATGCATACCTTCAGTAGGCATCTGGAGGCCTTTGATTTGCCCATTCTGCTGAAGTTTGATTGTAACCTTGGTCACCATCTCAGCAACAATTAGGAAGAGGTAAGGGGCCAAAGGGCACCCTTGCCTTACTCCCCTTTTACATGGGAAAAAGGGAGATGGGCAGCCATTAATGAGGACTGCAGACCTGGCATCCTTATTGAAAGCAAGGACCAGATCAGTTACCTTCTGGGAGAAACCCAAAGATTCCATAGCTTTACCAAGGAAATCCCAATTTATAGTGTCAAAAGCCCTTTTGAAATCAAGCTTCAAGAGCATGCAATTCTGTTTAGAAAGATTATTCCAATGTAAACCTTCATAGGCCCCAATAAAGTTATCAAGAATGCTTCTACCAGGTAAAAAGGCAGTTTGCAAGGGACTAATGAGGGCTTCTAGAATAGGCTTGACCCTATTTGCCAATATTTTTGCTAGGATTTTATAGATAGTGTTGGTCAAGGAGATTGGCCTCCAGTCAGAAAAGGCCATAGGCTGATCCACTTTAGGGACTAAAGCAATTAGGCCAGCATTTACTGCAGGATGCAAACTTTCTGCCTGCCAAGCCCCCTGGACAAAAGTTGTAATATCATCCTGCATCACCTCCCAAAATTCCTTAAAAGATTCAGGGGGAAAGCCATCGGGACCGGGGCTTTTCCCGGAAGCCATGGAATTGTGGTGAGGAGAATTTCTGTTTTTTTGTGGAATAGCTACGAGCCTCATTATTATTTGGAAGAGAATCGAGTCGAGTCAATCATGCTAAAGAATTGGTCAATATCGACCGTGAGCTTGGCGGCTTATCAAGCGACTCCCCGATATCTTTGAGTAAAGAAAGTCCGGATTTCGCTGCCCTTGAATAGTACAACCCTGCTCATCTTGGACTGAGATAATGCCATTATTAATGATCCGACTCTTAGCAGCCCTAAAGAAGAAAGAGGAACTGCTTTTGTCCATAAAATTGATATATTGACACTTACTTCTAATAGCCAATGATTGAGCTTCCATTTCCTCCACATGTTTGACCTTGATTTCCAGCTGGCTCTCCAATTCCTGCAAGGGCTGATTGTCTTTATCAAGAAACAAGAATTCTCTTACCTTTTTTATTTCAGCATAAATTTCATTTTTCTGTTTCCTCTTCTTTTCTGCCCAATCCTTGCCCCAACCCTTGAGTGTTTTTAACTTCTGCACAAACCCAATCATGGACCTACTATTTCCAATCTTGGGAAGGGATAGATAATAATTTTTCAATTGAGAACAAAAGTCATTGACTTGCAGAAGTTGAACATTAAATTTGAAAGGGGTACTTACCTTAGCAGCCCGAGGGGAGACTGCAAGAGATTCCAAGACCTGAGGAAAGTGATCAGAAATGGAATTACTGCAATCTGATCTAATAAGGACCTGATCCCATAGATCCAAGTCAGCTGCTAAGGTATAGAATCTATCCAGTAAGCAAAAAGTCCTTTCTGGCCCCTTTCTTTTATTACTCCAGGAATATGTGGCTGATGAGGAGGGAGGATGATAGACAAAATTTGCAATCAATTTGTCCCATTCACATCTCTCATTCTTGGTCATATTGATTTTTTTCCCAAGTTTTTGATCCCATAAAGGAGTGTTATTAAAATCACCTGCCAACAGCCAATTGTGAACCTGGTTTTGCTGCTCGATCCACAAATACATGTCCCTCCATTGCATTTCCCTTTCATGGGGCTCTGTTGAAGCATAGACATTGATAATTCCAGCTAAGTGACCCTTGATATTGAGAAAACTAACTGACCACCTACCTGAAGGGGATACATATGAACCAAAGGAAGGGAACCCCTTCCAAATTGTGCAAATTCCACCTTTAGTACCATTGGCTGCAGCCCAGGTCGAACTACTACCCGGATAGACCCAGTCCCCCAATTTTGAGGATTCAAAGGAGGGGAGCCTATGCTCCTGCAATAATATAATGTCTGCTTTCATTTCTTGAATTGCAATGAGAGCCCTTTTTCTCTTCAAAGGACCCTTTATACCTCTTAAATTCCAACACACAATCTTCATAAAGATTTACTTCTTGTATTAGAGGCAGGCCCATCTAGATTAAAGAGGACCATTTTTTTATTCTTTTTCCTGGTTGTCTGGGGGGTAAAGAATTCATCAACACCAGGTTGAGAAGGGGATGACATGACAAGGTCATTAGTAGGAAGAATTTCCTCAATTGAATCCGCTACAACAGCATTCAAGTCGTGGTCATCCAAAATAGCACTCCTGGGAGATTCAGGCTGTTGCTTAGAAAGCTCACCTAAATCTTCCTTTTCTCCATAATTTGAGGACATTGGCTGTTGCTTAGAAAGCTCACCAATTCCTACCAATTGAGACTCATTTGGAGCTGGAAATAGATTTTGTACAGGAAAATCAGAGATCTTGTGTGAGCACTCACCCTTTTCCCGAGCAGGAGAGGGAGAATTAGACCTTGATCTCCTTTCCGAGGAAGGCTCCCTAATTGTGATCCCTTTGTTCAGGACCTTAATACTCCCTTCTCCAGATTTCCTGATCCAGGTCATTTTTCCTTTTTTTTGAGCCAGCAATGACTGCTCTGCCTTCTCTCTTTCCTATCTAATTTTCTGCTTGCGGGCTTTCCTTTTCACGCTTCCATTTATGCTTTGTTTTTTGAGGACCGAAATAAGCAACAATTTGATAGTGATACAGATAAGATATTTGAATAAATATGAGCTTTATACACTTTATACAGGAATGCTATTGAATACTCTATATTTTGTACTTTATGGCACTTGATATTTACATTTTGAGGATACAAAATACGTTGCAGTTAAACTTTACATTGTATAATTTATACTTGGTATTTTAAAATTTGAGATTTGCACTTTACACTTTGAAATCTAAGATTTATACTTTGTGGAATATGTTTTTCAAATCCAGGAAGTTATATGGGCTAATGGTTTGGAGAGTGCCTGATGTGGCCTGGCCTAAAAAACCAGGGTGGATATTGGGATAAGTGATCTTGCCTTGAACAAGGTTCTTTTAATGTAATTGTTTACATAACTGTGACTGTAGTCTTGGCAAGAACATGTACGAAGAAGAGTCAAGTGCATTAGATCAGAGAGAGGAGGTGAATATCTCTCTTATGAGTTCAAGTTGTTTTGTGCAAGAAGAGGCATTAGAAGGCAATTAACATGTAGATATTCTCCTCAACAAAACGGAGTAGCTGAGAGGAAAAATAGAACCTTGCTAAATGCAGTAAGATCAATGTTGAAATACTCAGGATTACCAAATTATATTTGGAATGAAGCTCTTGCAACTGCAGTATATATTCAGAATATCTTGCCATCTGTAAGCACAAAGGGAACAGTACTTGAAATGTTATGATCAGGAAAATTGCCTATGAAGATCTGAGGGCCTATGGATGTTTAGCATTTGCACATGTAGCAGAGCAGTTAAGAAGAAAACTTGATGACAGAGCATATATTACATACTTAGTGGGATATGACACAAATTCAAAGGCATACAGACTCTATGATCCTATTCACAGAAAAATAATTGTGAGCAGAGATGTGGTATTTGATGAGCATCAGCTCTATAGAAAAATTTCAAAGATGAATGTGACAGATAAAAGGGAGGATGAGCAAGGCATTAATATTGAGCAAAAGTTAGCAGAACCCGGCAAAGAGGTAGATAAAATTGAACAAAAGGATGTGATCAAGGATTTTGAAGATGAAGACATGGTTGAAACAAAGGAACCAAGCATAATGCATGATGGTTTAAATGATGAAAAGAAATATTCAAACAAATTAGAGGAAGACATGTTTGCAGGTGATGAATTTGAAAAGGAGTGTTCACATAATGAATAGACTCATGAAAAACAAAAAGGAAAAAGCACAAGAACTGAAGCTCAAATCTTGAAGGACGAGAATCAAGGAATAATTGAGTTGCATGGAAGAAATGAGTTGGGAAGGAGTAGAAGACTCCAACATCATGAAGGTGAAATAGAGAATATCTTTGATATTCTAATTTTGAAAAACTGTGATTTTCCAAAGAATTATAGTGAGTCAATAAGTGGAATACACTCAAAGCAGTGGCTTATGGCTATGCAAGAAGAGATGCATGCATTTCAAAAGACAGGCACTTATGAGGTGGTTGACAAGCCTAAAGATAAAAGTATTATAGAAACAAACGGATTTAAAATAAAGCCTGGAGCAGATGGAAAATCAACAAAATTCAAGGCTAGACTGGTAGCACAGGGCTTTTCACAGAAAAAGGGGAAGGATTTTGATGAAACCTTCTCTTCTCTAGTGAAAATAAATAGTTTAATAATATTGCTTGCCATAGCTAACTCATGTGATCTCGAAATACATCACATGGATGTCAGCACATCATTCTTGAATGCAAAATTAGAAGAAGAAGTTTATTTGAAACAAGCACCAGGATTTGAAGAAGAAGAGGGGAAGGTATGGAAATTGAAAAGAGCTGTGTATGGATTAAGGCAATCTCCAAGAGAATGGTATAAATGTATGGACAGATACTTGCGAGAGCAAGGATTTGAAAAACTAAATTATGATGGGAACTTGTATAGGTTCAGAAATGGAAAAGAATGGTGCATTATAGCATTATGTGTGGATGATAACATCATGGTGGCGAAGGGGATAAAAACCTTACTCCAATACAAAGAAATACTCAATAACAGATTTTAGATGACTGGCCTTGGTGAATTAAAAAGATTTTTGGGCATTGAAGTATACAGGGACAGAAATAGCAGACTTCTGGCTCTAAGCCAACAAACACATATTCAAAACATGTTGAGTAGGTTTGGAATGAAGGATTGTAATATAGCAAGTACTCCTATTGTGCCAGGTCACAAAATTTCAAAGAAGACGAGTCCTCAAACAGAAGAAGAACAAAAACAAATGGAGGAAGTGCCATATAGATCATTAATTGGATGTTTGTCATATGTTGCTAATTGTACAAGGTCTGACATAGCATTTGTTGTAAATCTTTTGAGCAGATACAATCATATCCCTGGACGAGCATATTGGATTGCAGCTAAGAGAATTTTGAATTATTTAAAAGGCACTATGCATTTTGGCATTATGTATAACACATGTGAGTTAAATTTAAAAGCATATTGTGATCCTGACTGGGGAGGGGATTTTGAGCAAAGAAGATCTACATCAGGTTATGTAACCGTGTTGGGAGGTGCACCAGTTCTTGGAAATGTAAAAAACAGGGCAGTATTGCATTGTCAAGTGCTGAAGCAGAATATAACTCTTCCTCATTAGCAGTAAAAGAAATTTTGTGGGAGAGAAAACTCATAAATGAACTTGGATTTAATCAGCCAAACCCTACTGTGCTGTATTGTGATAGTACTAGCTGCATAGCTATGTCAAAGAATTTAGTTCTGCATGAAAGGTCTAAACATATAGAGATGGAGATTCATTTTATAAGAGATATGGTTGAAAAGAATCAGGTTCACTTGACATATATCAGTAGAAAAGAACAATTGGCTGATGTGCTGACCAAGGCATTACCAGTGACAAGATTTGAAGAACTAAGAAGTTTATTAAAGTGTTGCAATTCAAAAATATTACATGAAGGGGAGAATGATGAAGTTTGGTCATGTAATATTTGTAATATTATAGTGATTGCAAACACTGGTGCAGATGTTCATAATATTCAAAGATAGGTTAAGGTTGGAGGTAAGGCATGTTGTATTATAAGATCGAAGGGGAGATCTACAAACATGCATTATAAGTTTAAGAAAATCTATATGAAATATTTAACACATATGACCTAGTTCATTTGAAGACAAGGTCATTATTTTAACTATGAAATTATTTTAGAAGGTAGAGACCATATTGGGCATGACCATGTCGGTGAAATGAAATCATGACAAAATTGTCTCAGTATATCGGCAAGGGGAGATCGGTCCGGCTAATCGGCTGGACCTAAAAGGTTAAAGCAAGAAGCATTAACAGGATGAGACGATCCGGGGGCTTGTATGTTTGCATTGCAGATTGAATCAAAGATTGAGCTTGGGTTGTCGAAAGGAAAAGTCAATATTGCTACAGTAACCTGGTCAAAACCAAATGAACACTGAATTTCAATATAATTGTGAAGGTTCGATGAGTATATTGTGAGTTCAATTATTGTCTTGTAACCATTGCTAGCCTAGTGATCTTTGTCTTGTATAATCTTGAGTAGTGCATTATCAAAGTGTTGGCAAGGAAATAATCTAGACAAATTCTCTTCAATCGAGATAGTGGTGCTCGCTTGACCACCACTTGTCTAGGTCTGTATTCGACCCTGAAACCAGAACCAAAACTATGTTGGCAAAACTTGGTGCCTTCGGCAGACCAAGTCTACACTCATGTTCCAGCTCGTATATGGAATACAAGATCTTGTTGGTGAAATTAATATCAGCTGCCCATTGTGACACAGCAGTTGTCTCATTGCCCGGCATGCAAAAGATAAGGAAACTGAAAGTATTCAGCTCGGTCATGTCCAGACAAGTCTTGTATCACTGCTCAATGTCAGTCTTTTCATAAAATAGGGTGGGGTCTTCGATCATATTCATGGCAAATAGTGCCACGGGCCCAGCCGCCAGTTCCAGACCACCGAACCCCTTGTGTGCCAAGGTTACCAAGAAGGTAGGGGAGCTATCGTCTGTCTTAAATGGGACCACCCCGAATCCAAGCTTCTGCTTCAGAAGTGCCATAGCACGTTCAGGGAAGGGGGCAGTTTTGACGTTACGCTTTAGCTTCGTGTTGATGTAGGGTTGACATAGCTGGTTCAACTCCTTCATGTCATCCTCATCAAGCGCAACCTTCTCCTTATAATAATCAAAATCATGGCATGCATTGGATGCAACATTGCAAAACTCTGTGATGCCTTCTTCCAATGCACGTCGTCTCTTTAGGACTGTGGCATAATCCTTTGCGTCCTGCATTTTTGAACTCCTAGTCTTCCTTAGCAGGATTATCCCATCCAGGATTTTGCCCTGTAGGTCAAGCGTTTCTTTGTCCGTAAAGCCCTGTATCATTTTCATGAACTGCTTGTCGAACAACTTTGGGTCCGGCCTAGTTGGCAATTCTCCTTTGTTGTCCTTAAGCTTGCCTCTTGTCCAGAGAGCCCATATCTCAGTCCATTTTATCCAAACCACCTCACTGCAGAGAATGAGGTCATATTGGTCAGATAGAGATTCCTTGGCCTTTCTTGATGTTCTCTTCTTTTTCTCATCTTCATCATCCCCCTAATCATCTTCCTGGCCTTCCAAAAGAACATATCTGCAGAGTTTCTTGAAGGTCCACTTATCCGAGGGAGCCCTGTTTCCTTTAGGCCACTGAGGACAACCCAATGCTTCACTATTGCTGAGCATGTATGATCTGGTCAGGATACGGGCTGCAATCAATAAATGGAACTATGTCAGAGCATGGAAGGAGTACATCCACAGGGTTTCTCGACTCGCGAGTCGAGAATACCTAGAAGAAAACAAAAAAAAGGAGGATGCAGGGGCTTTCTCGACTCGCGAGTCGAGAATACCCACAGGAGAAGAGAAAACAGAGGAAGCCATATAGAGTCTTTCTCGACTCGCGAGTCAAGAAGGCCAAAGTGAAAGCATTGCGCATTCCCAAATCTTGATTTCATGCCTCTTTGAACGATGGAACTTAGAATGTAAACTAAGCTACATTGCCCAAAGAGGCAAGGAAAGAAAGATTGGGAAGGCTCGATGCTTTTACTCATCAACCACTAATCTCTAATGAATCCTTTCATGCTTGTTTTCTGTTTTTCTCTGGGTAGAGGAAAACAGAAAACAGCCATACAGAGTCTTTCTGGCATCGCGAGTCGAGAAAGCCTGAGAAAGAAGGGAAAAAAAGGATGCAGGGGCGATTCTCGACTCGCGAGAGTCGAGAATCGCCCTGGAGCAGGGACAGTAAATTACCTTATGTAGCTGACACTTGCTGCTATTGTATTCTGACAGTGCTAATGCGGGCGAGCTCTATTGGTGGCGTGCCCGCTGAGAGAACTCTGTACTCTTATTTGGAATATCTATCCTTGATCCTTTGCGGGACTTCCTTTTCTATCTGCAATAATTGTACTACCCTCACTGAATGCTGACCGTCCACAACCCAGAACCTCACATCTTTTCCCTTCAGATCTTCCTTAGTGCTCCACCTGAACAACTCACTAGTAGCTCTGCTGAATGGTATGACATCCGCAGGCATTGGATCCGCAACGGGATGACGTACCATGAGGTTCAGAATCTCTAGCATGTGAGCTGGTGGCCAATTCCCAATGGATAATATTGAGCCAGCCGCTCCATCTTTTGGGCCCCTCTCTGTGATTTTCTTATCTGGTCATCTGGATCCAAGAATTGGGAATCAACCATTTCATCCTCTTCATCTGCATCTGAATCCTCTCGAGTACATTCTGTGTCCACACTTGCAGTCCTCTCTGGAGTTTTCTCTTTCTGAACTACATCCTTAGTAACTGTGTAGAGTGCTTTAGAGTCTTAAGCACGTTGGACGTGAAGTTCCCGGTGTTGAAAAGCTTCTCTCTCACTCTGGAAATCTCCATTCTGAGCTCCCTTGATGTGAGGATTCCGGTCTCCTTCATCCCTTCCAAATCCTTCCAGCCAAGATTCTGGCAATTTAAAGGCGCCGGCCTCTTGTCGGTCCCTTGGCCTTGCTCATTGAAGTGGAAGAATAATTGGAGACAGATAATTTCTTGGTGTGATATAATTTACTCGTCAAGTAATCTTCCACATACAATGTAAGATGTTTGGAATCTGGGGCAGCAACGGAGAGGACCACACCGGCCTTCTTGTACTTGTCGCCGGAACTCTTTTTATCCCTCTGCCAAAGGAACAGATCTTTCTCCTTCCCACAGGATGTGACTTCGACATACCATCAGCAATCTGCAGGTGTTTCCAGTAGCTCTGTCTCCAATCCTTCAATAACGAAGAATGGAGTTCTACTAGCGATCACTAGCATCTCTACCGTAAATATTGCAAAAAAGATGAATCAGAAAAGGTGGATGAATTGAATCAAAATTGAGAGCTTACCTAGAGTCGTGGTCTTTCTTTTCTTCGTTCCACTAGAACCCGCCATCTGCTCCGGCGCCCCGCTTCTTCGTTGGAGTCGTCATGTCAGAATGCCAGCACTGTCTCTTGCTACTCGAATTCCCTTCTAAACTGAGTCTCTTCCGGGTCTTTGAGATTTTGGGACTGCACGTAAAAAAAAAAGGTACCGGCATGTTCTTAAATTCGAAATTAAGGACATACAATCATTTAAGGCAAAAAAGTGGGCTAATGGTACAATACGACCAACTTTAGCCCACCGAAATACTAATTCGAAATTGATCATTTCTAGGGACTAAGTGTATCGAGCGCAGCGGAGATTATCGGGCACATAGTCTTATTGGGTCTTAGCAGCCAGAAGCTGAGAGAGATTCTGAACGAGTTCCCGGATGGCGCCACGACGCTGTAAGCTCCTAACAACGGTTTAATCTGTGTCTCATTCTAACTGCGTGTCTTGTTCAAACTAGTTGATTTGATCGATGTGCGTGGGGCGAAGGTAGCAGCCGGAGATGAGCTGGAGGACATGGACATTTGAAATTGGTTGGTCGAGGGCCTTTTGTGTGTAAAACTCCAGCTCTGTGTAAGCCTCGAGGGTCTTCTTGACTCGCGAGTCGAGAAAGCCACCAGCGCTCCCTAGGGATGCAGTTCAAATGCATTCCCATGTGGTTAGTCGCAGAGGCCTCCACCCATGAGTCCGAGCCCCTCCCCTTCGCAATATTCGAGGAAGATAGTTCGAAGGAGAGTGGCTCAGACGCGCTAGAGGCACCTGTGACTCAAAACAGGGGAATGCACTAGAGCTTGGGTGGGTCAAGGGCGGATGTGGATTAAGGTCCCCGCATCGTGAGTCGAGAAAGCCCCGGCAAGCACCTTAGGGATGCGGTTCAAATGCATTCCCACGTGGTTAGTCATGAGAGGCCTCCACCCAGTCCGAGCCCCTCCCCTTCGCAATATTCGAGGAAGATGGTTCGAAGGAGAGTGGCTCTGACTGGGTAGAGGCACCTGCAACCCGTAACAGGAGAATGCACTAGAGCTTGGGCGGGTCAAGGGCGGATGTGGATTAAGGTCTCCGCATTGCTGTGTGTGAGACTCGTGGGCCTTCTCGACTCGCGAGTCGAGAAAGCAACCAGCGTGCCTTAGGGATGCAGTTCAAATGCATTGCCCTGTGGTTAGTCGCAGAGGCCTCCACCCAGTCCGAGCCCCACCCCTTCGCAATATTCGAGGAAGATGGTTCAAGGAGAGTGGCTCCGGACCGAGTGGAGTCCTTCTCATGCACCGTGAACAAGAGAATGCACTAGAGCTTGGGCGGGTCAAGGGCAGATGTGGATTAAGGTCTCCGCATTGCTGTGTGTGAGACTCATGGGCCTTCTCGACTCGCGAGTCGAGAAAGCAGCCAGCGTGCCTTAAGGATGCAGTTCAAATGCATTCCCCTGTGGTTAGTTGCAGAGGCCTCCACTCAGTCCGAGCCCCTCCCCTTCGCAATATTCGAGGAAGATGGTTCGAAGGACACACTGGAGAATGCACACAGAAGCGTTATGTTTGGGATCTGGGTTCGGGAACTCCTGCAAGACAGCCCTCTGTGAGGACCCTTGGATCTCACAGGAGAATCCGGGGGGACTATGTCACGCGGGATTTGCAAGAAAAGAACAAGAAGAAGAAAACGGAACAGAAAAGAACAATGAGAGGAAAATGATATGCTTCTTTGATATCAATGATGAACATACATGAGCTCTCGCAATCGAGAGAAGACTGAAGAGAGACAAGACTCAAAACTCATCTAGCCCTCATATGCTAGCTCTACTCATATATATAGTACAATGGCCTTTGGCCCAATATAGACACTCGACCGATCTGGGTGCCGACTCACGGAAGGAGGCCTGATTTTGCGTGAATGTTGGCGGTGTCTCTTGAAGTGCCTAGAATCACTTGACGCCGGCCTTGAGGCGGTGACGGCCCCTCACTTGTCCGGCGGCGCCTCTTGATAGGCTGCTGCTTGGTCTTCTCTTGGGGCCTTGGATGGCTGACCCGCGGGTGATCAAGGATCCTTGAGCTTGACCTGGTCCGTCAGATGATGAATAGTCCTGTACTGTAAGGCATGGGACTAACACTCCCCCACCAAACACACCCCGTGAAGAAAAGGAGGAAGTGTCTCCGAGGGGGGAAGCCCTCGGCCTGAAAGTGATCCTCGGGGGAGTGAGGACCCGCACCATTATGGTAATCGCTAATGAGATCCCGGGCGCTTTTGAAGAGCAGAGGAGTGTTGAGCCCAAGGGCGGGATCGGGCGCCAATGAGAAAATGAGAGCGCATTCATGTCTTCAAGGGCCGCATGGGCTTCGTGAAGAAACAAACCGCACTCCATGAGGAGGCAAAGTCCGAGACCTAAAGCACCGACGCTAGCATTCGGATTGCAAGAAAAGATGGGGATTCGCCGATTTGAGGAGCTGACCAGAGGCTCTTGAGAGCAAAGACGTAAAACCCGCCGACGGTGGACCGAAAGGTCGGGGGAGGTGGCAAGATCTTTGCAAGACCCGAGGAGGCCATAAATGGCATCCTCGGTCGAGCAACAACCACGCATTATTGGCAATATAGATCCGTGTTTCATTAGTGTCTAAGGTGGCATTATCCTCCCAAGCCCGGATCGTCGGACGGCGGGGATCCCACAGGAGATCCCGTCGAGATTTGAGGCAGAGTGGATCCGGCGTGGCCATCCATGACCTTGGTCCGAAGGGAAGACGCCAATCGAAGTAAGAAACCTGGGGCGTGGGGGCACCTGAGAAGCATACTGGAGAGGGAGGGGGCCCGTGGGTGGGGCTGCTGAGCCTGCTCCCTGAATTCACTGACAAGGGCAGGATCTAGAGCCTTGCACCAACGATCCCACTCGGAGGCGGGGGGCGAGAGTAAGCGGGGAGGGCTATCCCAACCCGTGGGAACTGTCTTGCTATCGTAAGAGCACGCAGATTGATTGTAACCGCCGTCTTTGCATGTAAACTTGTGCAAAGGGAAGATCCTCGGGATGTCCCAGATACTTCCTTATTTGTTGCAGCGCTTCAGCTTGCCAGAGAGGCAAATGATGAGCAAGCTCCGGCATGTACTCTTGATGAAGAGCATGTGTCTGGTCATGATTAGACAGATAGGGGTTGTTATCCAAAAGCAACCATTGAAGTGTAGGGTCACCCTGAAAGTTCTGATGTGGCCCATCTCGAAATTTGTCCTGTGTATCTGCCAGATAGAAATCATGAAAAATGTATGTCATTGGCTGAACAACTCTGAAGGTGATCATATCCGGATCGTTGTGACGTTCCACATATTTATACGCCTTTTTAAGTATAAATACGTGACACGTCACTATGAATAATTAATGGCACATTAATTATTCATAAGCTAAGGTTAGCTATGTTAATAATTAAATTATAAAGGTGGAAACCTAACCTTAAACCCTAATTCGAATTTAGGGCTTAATCTAATATTAAAAGGGCCTAAAATACCAAATTAGTTAATATTAGCCAACCCGGAGCTGCCACCTGGCCCAAATCGATTGGGCAAGGGAGAGTTACTAACTTGGAACCCAAATTGGGGTTTTGCACCCCCATTTCCCCCAATTCGAATTAGGAGCAAGTGGAGATGGAGGAGGAGGAGCAGCAGCCAGGCACCCTTCAGCAAATCGACCTGAGCTGAGCGCCTACCTTGGGATTGAGCTGAGCGCCACCTTGCCCAAGTACTTGCACCTGTGTGATCAGAGCTGAGCATCGAGTTTCAGAAGGATGGAGGCACCAAACGATAACGGGTCGAGCAGGAATACAGGTCGGTGGCTAGTATAGGCTGATATTCTAGGGTAGCGCCCCTTTTGGGCACTTGTGTGTTGTCTTGTATGTTCCTCTGTGCTTTTATTCGTAGGAACTAACCCTTGGTTGAAAAGGTAAGTTCTCTTTATATTTTGATTCGGGTTTTGCTCTCAAAGGATGAATTGATAGTTCTTTGCTTAGTTAGCACTCCCGAGATGGGGGATTACGGGAGGGTAGAGACCTCTGAGCCCATATATTGTAGTATGCTCCTAGATAAGGCCCTGTATTATCCCAATATTGCGGCCTGTGCACAAGAGCCCACCGGGTCATAGATGCTATGGTACTGGCTTAGCACCAGACAAGGAACACAGTGGTGAAGTGGAGGTGGGGTCTTGCACGAACATAAAAAGGCTCCACAGGACTCCTATAGCGAGCTAGACACGATAAATAGGTCCACGTAGGGGCCGGGTATGGGTCCGACACTCCACGGGTGGGAAGGTGTGACCCGTATGGGGCACCTTGCACTTTGAGTAGATTTAGGGTGAGTAAGCCCGGATGCCGGATCGCGGGGGTGTGATGCGCACGTATTCTCTAGCTTCGCCCATGGAGCCCTGTGATTACGGAAGGGACGCTTCCGACTGCCTCATCGGACCAGGGGCTTCATGAACCCCAGAGTAGGCTCGGCCGGCGGTGATGCCTCGAGCCCGCGTCTCAGGAAGGCTATAGCGACGCCATAGCGTGAATTGACCCATCCGCAAAGTGTGCAATGGGAGGGGGATGGAGTGGACAACCCTAGCCAATGTTCTATGCCCAATAGCGCCATGTCAAGATTACATCGCGCTGATCTCTTGAGGCCTAGCCGTCGGTCGATCCTCACCGGAGTGCGAACGGGGTAGAACCATGGGTTTGGGGTGTTTTCTTAGGTTTAGATGCATATTCTTTGCCGTTGGATATGCCACCCTTCGTGGTGGTTATTTATATGTGATTTATGCTGTGTGCTAACCCTTGTATTCACGCTTCCGCGACGTAGGAGCCCCATTGAAGGCGTGGGCCGAATGACCCCTTCGTGTCCTTCTTTCGGGCATCGTATTATAGATGGCCCGAAATAGACGGAGGGCCCTGCTCATGGCGAGTTGGTCGCCATGGGAGGGGAAAGTCCCCGTATGTATACGTCCGAGGGTCGTATACATACGGGGACCTCCATGTAACCCATGCTTTTCCCCTCTGCCTGATCCAGGTATGGATCATGTGGGAAAGATAGTCTTAAGTGTCTATGCAAAACACATTTGAACTTCTAGCAAGTACCTGCTATTTGCTACTCATCCTAGAATTGTACTATTGTACTATTCAACTCCATCATCTTGACCTTTATTTTGTGGGCCCTTGACATTTATTTCAAGTGCCAACTACCCTAGCATGCAATGGATTGACGGTCCTTTGTGCATTTCGAATATAGCTCCATACCCTTCAGTAGTAACTTTGGAGTACACTCATTTTTCTCTCCTTCTATGGCTACTTGGATTACTTCTCCAAGATGTTTATCATATATGTACATGGTATGTACATAATAAACATATCCACAATACTAGAGCTCTGCTCTAACGTAGCTAAAATATAACCTTCGTAGTTCTTATGATGTGGATGTACCACTTACTTCCCAAATGGGCAGGGGCCAACTCTATGTTGGACTTGTACATGCGGATGTATTCACATGTGCAGGCCAAGATGCAATGACGTGACACGCCCATGTATAGAGGGTTCTTCGATGGCCCGACTTTTCGGTTTTACCTTATCTACATGTGTTACCTTTTTGTTACGGTGATGTTTGATATCGGACTTCGGTCCTTAAACCTTCTTATGATAAGTATATCAAATGCACCTTGGTGCTTAAACTCTTCCATGTTTTAAGCTTTCATGCTATTACCTTTGGAAATAAGGAATTACCTTCCTTTTATGTATACTTTCTTCTATTGCGTTTTTGATTAACAGTCATTTGTTTGACTAACCCCAATCTTTGAGGAAAGCATTATTTCTAAGAGGGGAGAATGTGACATTCCACGTATTTATACGGTATAATGTATAAATAAGTCGACACGTCACCCAATAAAAGGCGCCACCATGGAGTATCTTAACCTAAGGGGTTGACCTAAAAGGGATGAATTTAAACTTATGGTACTTTAACCCCGTACATAAACTATAATTTTCCCATGGGATTATGCCATAGTTCCAAAGGTTTCTACCATAGTCCAAGGCCCTTTCTAAAGGTTCGTTCAGTTAATTTCGTTTAAGCCATGTTTTGTCACACCTAACCTATTTTTCTTAAATTAGCATGTCAACCTCAACTTTTGATCCCTTTGAATGTTGTCGCGTCTTTGGCTCCCTCATAATGAAGCGGAGGCACTAAAACCTCCTGGTCTTCTAATAGGAAACCCAATGTTTCAATCTTCGTTAGTAACCGCCATATGATTATCCAATTCCTTACCCTCTTAAGGGTTTCAAAGTCATAATCTCTAACGGGTCTATGCCGCAAGGCAACGGATCCTCGGCCTCTACTTAGGTACCTACAATTGTTCCCCAGGTAGGGTAACTCTTAGGATATATGGACTACTGGTCTATATAATCTCACCCCTTCTAATCTATACCTCTCGTCTTGATTTTTATCGGGACATGGAATTTCTATCTATTGCCCTCTTCTCGGTTATCCCTAAAGATGTAATCACCAAAGTCGTTGTACTCCTTCTTCTCTTCTCTTCAATGGGGGGGGGCGATTTGATATATCTTTTATTCCCAAAACCAAATAAATGCTCTCGACTTATAACGTTGAAGTAATTCATTCATATCTGGAACCTTTGAGTAGTTAACCTCTCATTATCGGTTATTCCAATACCGTTCCAACCATCCTCGGGATGTTCTTCAATGTGACATCACCGTATATGCTAGACTTACTCTAGCTATTCTCATTGATTTAAACTCTTCTCATCTCCCTTAGTAATAGCTTGAGTGCATATCTCGGTGGACCATACCTTAACCCAATATCTTAGGTATATAAGCATATCATTATGCTTCTTACGTAAACATTGCCACGTAGCGTGCCACCAGCCTTATGCGAATATTCTACCATCTTCCAATATGACATACATCGGATGTCACTGTCGACATCCTTGATATCCTCGCTAGTGTAGTATTTGATACTACTAAGTCCTTCCAACATCCAAGACCGCTACGTTGTTATTATATGATATAGTAACATGTGTGC
The DNA here is from genome assembly GCA_021234155.1 of Isoetes taiwanensis. NCBI lineage: Eukaryota > Viridiplantae > Streptophyta > Lycopodiopsida > Isoetales > Isoetaceae > Isoetes > Isoetes taiwanensis. Next base: position 282,145 of record JAJEKV010000240.1, read on the forward strand.
ACCAACCTTAAGTCTACACTCATATGTAACTCGTTGACATAGGCATCTAGTTATATTCCTACTTGCTACCAACTTATTTCCTCAACTTGGTTATCTCGGTACCCTAGACATGTCTCTAGTCTTAGTTTGCCTTGGTCCTCAACCTCTAGTCATAACTTCCACTGCGGGCAAATGCCATCTTAAGTTCCTTGTGGACATGTTTGATCTCTAGTATAAGAACTCTTATCTTCATTACTTCCGTATTCATATGGAATGTGAACTAAAAGTTCTAGTATATATCCTATCTTCTTTTAGTTATGTTTTTTCTATTAAATGGTCCTAGTACACATATACCAACGCGGAGTTACTCCTTGGAATATACACACCATACCAAGTCCAGACCACATCCTCCTTGGTGAGATGTTCATTGGGAGCCTACCTTGTTCATACTCTAGACTTAGGTATATTCAACGTTCTATATTCGAAACGTTGTTTACAACAACTTTCAAGCACCTCTTGTCTCCCACTTGTCGTGTGGGTACATTACTTGCCTTCCTAATGTATCATTAGTTGAAGGTCAACTTTCCTTCATAGTCTGGCTTCACCAAAGATCCAACATACCTTGCAGTTTTTAGATGCTTGTGCCTGTTCCTCCCAATTGTCGTCTTCTCTTGACCTTATGTGCAAACTACGTTCCACATTATTGTCGATCTCTTATTCGGCATCTCCATGTTCCCGGCCGGACATCGGGATGTGTCCATTTCCTTAATTTACATCCTTCGTAATGGTCATGCATTTGACCAACGTCATTGAGCGTATCCAAGTGACTATGTCGTCATCTTATTCATGCACCCCCTTGCATTGTTATTGCACACCTCAGGAACACCAATCTTCTTACGAAACGTAACTTATGCGTAATTTTATAATCCGTAGTTTATGGATCCACATCCTCATACAACATTATTCTCGACCTTTCTGCGAGTCATACCTCCATTCAAGTGGCAATAGCTATAAAATGTCGAAACCTACACTTCAAGTGGTCTTCCTTTCGTGAGTTTGGGTACTTATAATTCAGATCCACCTTAGCCTAGTACTTCTCTAACGTGGTCGATGGTAGATAATCATAAACCACTTCTCCATCGGATATATGGTGCTATATCCGGTCTCCTTTCGTGGAATGGCAATATCCATCATTATATAATAGCCTCAAAGCGGGACCAGGCATGTCTTCCGGGAAGTGGACACCATAGTCACAAGCTGTCCTTACGTGATCTGGGGGATTGCATGGCCATAGCTAACCGCCGGATAGCGACCGGCGCGGTATCATTTACGTCGAATGTATACGTGAGATGTACCTATAAATATAAGAGTGTGCGTATGTGTGACAAATTTTCTGAAAATAATAATAATATGAATAAGTAATTCAAAGGCGCATCGAGCGTGAATATAACCTATGGTTAAGATAGACTAGAATAGAGTGGCGTATGGAAACATTAAAGATAATTAAAGGAACTATTTAAACACATAATCAAAACATAACAAAAGGAGATAATTATGTATGTCTTACACAAGCTTCTGAGAGAATACTTGAGACTTAGATTATCTTAGAAGGTTAGGACTAGTAATGGATGAAGAACGTGTGCCTGTAGTTCATATTAGAGTATAGGGGTAAAAATGTCACCGCCAAGACGATAAAATTGTATTAAAGGGTAAGTCTAAATGTGAGGGGCATGTCAAATACTGAGGATAGGACCTTATAAGTTGTCAAAACTATAATAACATAGGAAAACAAAAAGTCGACACAAAATTAAATTAGCTATTTGGTGTAATTAAATGGATTGCAAAGCGACGGGGAGAATATAATACATATACACGAAGTTAATATCATTAGAATCACTTTCTACTAAGCGATGCGAGCTTAATAACTTTCAGTATCATAATATAAGAACAAATAGAAGTTGCTTGTATGCATACTGTCCATAATACATAATCAATTACACGTGTGTATAGAAACAATGAATTCAAAATTAGCCATACTACCGAATAGAATACAATAGAAAGCAATTGAGACTTCCACACACCTTGATTTGTAATGATCGGGTCTAATCTATACCTCTACCTTCTATATCCCGGACTTATAAATTGCACATTACAAGTCATTTCAAACTTAATCACTTTGAGCGTGACAAAGTCAGTGTGATCTATAATCTCACGCTATCTCTTTAAGGAGGGAGACTTCCTCCCAATATGCGATGTATGGGCCACGGCAAGAGTAGTCTTGATCTTTGAGGGCGGCATCACTTTTAAGGTGGGGAGAATGTGGCGTTCCACATATTTGCTCGCCTTTTTAAGTATAAATATTGACACGTCACTATGAATAATTAATGGCACATTAATTATTCATAAGCTAAGGTTAGCTATGTTAATAATTAAATTATAAAGGTGGAAACCTAACCTTAAACCCTAATTCGAATTTAGGGCTTAATCTAATATTAAAAGGGCCTAAAATACCAAATTAGTTAATATTAGCCAACCCGAGGAGCTGCCACCGCCCAAATCGATTGGGCAAGGGAGAGTTACTAACTTGGAACCCAAATTGGGGTTTTGCACCCCATTTCCCCAATTGAATTAGGAGCAAGTGGAGATGGAGGAGGAGGAGCGGCAGCCGGGCACCCTTGACAAATCGACTGGTGGCGCCTACCTTGGGATTGGTGGCGCCACCTTGCCCAAGTACTTGCACTGTGTGATCGAGGTGAGCATCGAGTTTGAAGGATGGAGGCACCAAGCGATAGCTTGGTCGGCGAGGAATACTGGTGGGTGGCTAGTATAGGGTGATATTCTAGGGTGGCGCCCCTTTTGGGCACTTGTGTGTTGTCTTGTATGTTCCTCGTGCTTTTATTCGTAGGAACTAACCCTTGGTTGAAAAGGTAAGTTCTCTTTATATTTTGATTCGGGTTTTGCTCTCAAAGGATGAATTGATAGTTCTTTGCTTAGTTAGCACTCGAGATGGGGGATTACGGGAGGGTAGAGACCTCACGAGCCCATATATTGTAGTATGCTCCTAGATAAGGCCTGTATTATCCCAATATTGCGGCTGTGCACAAGAGCCCCAGGGTCATAGATGCTATGGTAATTGGCTTAGCACCGGACAAGGAACACAGTGGTGAAGTGGAGGTGGGGTCTTGCACGAACATAAAAGGCTCACAGGACTCCTATAGCGAGCTAGACACGATGGCCGGTCCACGTAGAGGGCGGGTATGGGTCCGACACTCCCACGGGTGGGGAAGGTGTGACCCGTATGGGGCACCTTGCACTTTGAGTAGATTTAGGGTGAGTAAGTCGGATACGGATGCGGGTCAGCTGATGCGCACGTATTCTCTAGCTTCGCCCATGGAGCCCTTTGTGATTACGGAAGGGGACGCTTCCGACCTGCCTCATCGGATAGGGGGCTTCATGAACCCCGAGTAGGCTCGGTGGGGGTGATGCCTCGAGCTGCGTCTCCGGAAGGCTATAGCGGCGCCATAGCGTGAATTGACCCATCTGCAAAAGTGTGCACAGGAGGGGCGGATGGAGTGGACAACCCTAGCCAATGTTCTATGCCGATAGCGCCATGTCAAGATTACATGCGCTGATCTCTTGAGGCCTAGCCCGTCGGTCGATCCTCACGGAGTCCGAGCAGGGGTAGAACCATGGGTTTGGGGTGTTTTCTTAGGTTTAGATGCATATTCTTTGCCGTTGGTATTTGGATGGATATGCCACCCGCCATTGGTGGTTATTTATATGTGATTTATGCCGTGTGCTAACCCTTGTATTCACGCTTCCGCGACGTAGGAGCCCCATTGAAGGCGTGGGCGAATGACCCCTTCGCGTGTCCTTCTTTCGGGCATCGTATTATAGATGGCTTGAAATAGGCGAGGAGGCCCGCTCATGGCGAGTTGGTCGCCATGGGAGGGAAAAATCCCATATGTATATCGTCAGAAGGGTCGTATATGTTCGTGGAGGCGTCACAATCGCCACGATGAATGAGATCAAAGACTAAAAAGGGCACAAAATAAACCTTTGTCTTCAACAGAGAGTTCGAGGCCAGATCCGAAGAAAAATCTGCGTCTTGTGAGGGAACATCAACGGGACCATCAGCCGTATGCCACTTCAGAAGAAAGAGGTGGCGGCGGGCAACCACATAATCCAGATAACTGGAAGGAATAGGGTAGTCAACAGGCAGGTTGAGAGCAATGGTAATGTAGCCTTCAAGTTTTGTCTGAGCCTCATCAGCAGACTGAATAGTTTGCACTAGCTGTTGTTCGAGGTCACGGATCCTGTGGTCCTTTTCTAACAGAAGGCGTGTCTGGTCACGGACCCGTTTCTGAGAAGTGTTAACCTGTGAGGAGGCTTGCCCAGGGGCATTGAGTCGAAGCACGGCAATCTCCGCGTCATCAAGAAGTTTCTGTTTCTGAACCTCCGTAAGCTGATCTTGGAGGGATGTTAGCTGAGAAGTCTGCGTGGAGAGCTGAGCCGTCAAAGAGGCAATCTGAGCGTCACGCTCTGTAAGGTGTTGAACTTGAGTACTGTAATTTTCACAAAGCTCGGAGTACAAAGCGTTGAGTTTAGCAATATCTTTCTCCTTGTCACTAAGGAGGGTGTCTTTGGACTTGTGTTGCTCCAATAAGGCCTGAAGTTCGGATTGAAGCTGAGCCTGTTGATCTGCAAGTAGGCTGGTCTGATCCTGTGCACTTTTGAGATCTATGCGGGCCTGTAAGAGAGCCCCATGCTTTTCTTGAAGTTGGGCTTCCAAAGTTTGAACTTGTGCAGTTGCAGCTTGAAGGTTACGGTCAACCACATCCGAGGTCCGTGTGGGCGTGTGAACCCCATTCATAAGAGCTTCTTGGGATTCTTGTAACTTTAGAACAGCCGGCGTGAGCATCTGGCTGATATCTTGATACAACGGTGACGAGGGTCTTTGTGGTGGTGGGAGCCGGCTGTTGCCTTGTTTGTGACGTTTGGGACACATGATGAGGACTAGAGTGCTTGGTTTCTGTAGAGGAGGAGGAGCGGTGACATCGCGTGTGTTGAAGGTTGACATGACCGTAAGAAGAAGGGCGTGAAGTGCCAATTTGATGAGTCTTAGGAAGGGGCTGGCGAGTGGAATTTTGAGAATGAGAGTTTGTGGGAGGAAAGTAATGACAGATGAGGGCTTGAAGATGGCCTCCCACGAAGTGTCGAGGGAGAAGTGGCAGCAGAAGGCCGGACTACTTCTTGGAGAAGACGGTAGAGAACGGCAATTAGGGCCAATCAATGTGGTGGGTTGAGCGAGTAGCAGTGACTACGATATTATAGAAAGGTTTATTGATATGGGTGTTCTTGATAGAATACCCAAGGTACTTGCGCCACAGAAACTTAACAAAAGTTTCATGGGGCTTGTCAATATTTGTGAGGCGATGCACGTTTGCATGATAAGCAGGTGCACCAAACTCAGTGACATCAAGATCCTGTATGGTAGACCAAGATAAACAAGGGGTTTGCAAAGGAATATGGAATACCTCGGAAATTAGGTGTTGAGTCAGTGAAAATGGTGGTGCCATCGACCAGCGTGGTGTATCCGCGGGCCGTTGGACGATGTTAGCGATGAACCGCTTCAACCGGGTCGATTTGGAGCGGAAGTTCCATTTGAGAGAATTCGTAGAGTTTCAAGGCGTTCTGCTGACCGCATGATTCGGCCAACAAGGGCTTCACGGAAAGTGGGCGTCAAGAAAGAGACGGACTCTAAAAAGAGCAGTTCGAGCAGGGAGCTTGAAGTGTAGAAAATTTTGGTGCAGACCATGGCAAAGATTGGCGGAAAAGAACAAGTGATTCCAAGGCGGAGGATGAAAGCAAAGAACGGAGGGGAAAAAAGCGCCAGAGAGATCTAAAAGGTGGGCGAAGGGGCATGATAAGGGTGAAGCTGCAACCGTTGATGGTGCAGGGTGTCGAAAGATGCCAAGGAGGTGATTGAGAGGCAAAAATTTGGCTAAGTCCCCAAACAACAAAGGGAGAAGGAATGAACGGTGGAGATGAGGCGTGAGAGAATGATGGGATGTGACAGGTGGCCAAAGGACACACATTAATGTTAAATGAGCGTGAAAAGAAGGAATGGCGATTAATCTTGTCAACTTCGAAGTGGGATATCATTAAAAGGAATGTGTCAGAAGGTACCATGGCTAGATATGCGGCGGGAGAAAAGATTCTCAGTTTAGAAACAGCCTTGCATTGCAAACACGTTGGCGATTTATGTGATTGGTCCACGTCGACAAGGACTTCCTCAGTTGGCTATATAAGACCTAACCGGGGGAGTAAACGAAGGCATCCGATGGCGCCAAAGATGGCTGCTTCTTTGGTTTGAACGAGGACTGCACTATGCCACGAACCGTCGAGTGGATTACCCGCAAGATGAATTATCCGGACCTCTGCGCCGCCACAATCGCGTGGCGTGAGAATGGACGGCCGGGTGTGCCGGGATGGCTGAACATCCCGACCCAAGACCAACGGATGGAGGTGGTTCGCGCACCTTATTTGGGATCTGGCGGAGAACCTCTACCACATCCTGGCATCACCTCGCTCCAAACCCGAGTAGAGGGTTTTTCTTCTTAGGACTTAGTAGATAGGGCTCGAGCCCGTTTTTGTATATAGAGGCGGTGCCCATAGCGGAAATATTTGGGCTGCGCCCACATTTTGTAAAAAATTCCACCTATAATATAAATATGCCATTTGGTTTAGTCACTATCCGTTGTGTGCGTGTGCGGAGCGGCATCCGTTTCAATGGATGTGCACTTTACGTTGTATGAAATGTTTTTGAAAGCCATTAACGATGTAGGTAATGGAGTGCCATCTAACTCAGCCCAGGTTGAAAAACGCTGGGTCGAACCACTTGAACAATTTGATAAGGGCCAAGCCAGCGAAACTTAAGTTTACCCGAAAAAAAGTTTTGTACCGAGAATCATAAAGAAGAACCAAATCTCCTTCGTTGAATGTTTTGTCTTCAGCCGTTTGTCATCTAAGGATTTTTGCAACTGTTGTCCATGAAGAACACGAATATAAGCATCTCTTGAAGTTCATCCAACTGTTCCAATTGATAAACCCTTTCTTTGAGTCTTGGCGGATTATGGGCGTGAGGTTGAAAATGGAGTGTTGGAAGTATGTATTCAAAGCGGCATGAGAGCTTCTTGACCATAAACCAATTTGAAAGGGGTGTGACCAGTAGCTATTTTTGAAACAAGTATTGTAAGCCCAAAGAACATTAGGGAAGTTTGTTTTGCCAATCGGTCGCGAGAAGCATCACAAATTTTCTTGAGAATTGTGACCGAGTTTTTGTTTGTGCTTTTACGCCAAACCATTCCCTTGAGGATAGTAAGGTGTGCTCTTGTGATGATGTATCGAGGGAGATAATCCGTCGGCTCCTTGATGGTATGATTGATAAAATGGACACCACGATCAACGACCGATTCCGTGGGGCAGCCGAATCAGCGTGATGATTTGTTGATAGAGGACCTTGGGCCGTCTTTGGCCGGTGTTGTGCGGAAGTCGCGCAAGCTTCGCCCATTTGGTAAGCGTAGTCGGTGAGAACGAGAATGTAGCGGGCATGGGTGTGCAGCGGGAGGATCGATGGGTCCCACAAAAATCCATTCCCCATTTCTTTGAAGGGAAGTGGCGTGGCGACGGGCGTCAAGGGAAGAGCGTCCACGGGCGCGTGGGCGCCCCACACGCCGGGCAAGCATCACACGCGGCGGGCGTGGGCGTGAGCGTCTTTGAAGAGCGTGGGCCAAAAATAACCAGCAAGAAGGATTTTGCGTGCCGTAGTGTCACCATGAAAATGACCACCACCGAGCCCTTCATGGGCTTCTCGGACAATATCTGGGACCTCATGAGGGAGAACACAGCGTCGAAGAATGGTATCCTTACCCTTTTTGTAAAGATGGCCTGCAACCATGGTGTAGTCACGGACCTGTGAGAAATTGATGTCGACGGGATTGTCGCAGGCCGGAGAGCGTGGCGTCCTACGGTGGAAGAGCGCTGTGAGGAGATCTTCTAGCGAAAGTCATGGAACCAATGTGGTGTTGCCGTGACGAGAAAAGAGTTGAGCATCGGGAAAGGCGTCCCGAGACTCCGATAGAGGATCATCTGTGTGGATCGTGAAAGATAATCCGGGACAACATGAGATTTGCCGGCCTTGTGAACAATTTTAAAAGGTGCAAATTCTTGCGAGAAATACAATGCGGCCCGTGGGCGTGGATTTGTTGATCAAGTAAAGAAGTGCACGGTGGTCAACAAAAGAATTTGATTTGACTGCCCAAAAGATAGTGACGGAAGCGTTGGACTTGAAAAAATTAAACCCAAGGCTTCGCCTCGTGGCGAGTAGTTGCGTTCGTTGTAATTGAGTTCCTATTTGGCGAGCGGTTTGGTTTGTCGGTAATGCGCATCATATTCTTGAGAAAGAACAGCTCCAATAGCAAAGGCGAGACATCGACATGGACATGAAAGGGCTTGTCCCATTGAGGAGGAACAAGAACCGGGCCTGAGTAAGCAAGAGCTTCAAGCGTGGAAAGCGACAGATCCGCCGGGAATTCCAAAGCCGGTGGATTCATCACCCGTGAGTTTATGAATGGGATCCGCAATGGCTGCGAGTCCGGGGAATGAAGGTGGAGTAATAATTGACCTTACCCAAGAAAAGCGTGTTTCCTTTATATTGGCCGGTGCTTGAGCCTTGAGCACCACAAACTGATTTTGGCGAGATCCGTGGTGATACACCTTTTTTGACCACATGTCCCAACGTAACACCCGAAGTGACACAAAAGGTGCATTTTCGGGATTGAGACTAATGGGACTCATCACATTTCTGAAAGACAAGTTCCAATTTATCCAAATGGTCAGCCATGGAACGTAGGCGAGAGAAGTCATCTTGAAAAATTTGCAAGAAGGGATTTTCCTTCATAAAATCTGAAAACGGAGAGCATGATACGTTGAAGCGTGGATGGAGAGTTTGATAATCCAAAAGAAACCACCTTGTAGGCAAAAAGTGCCTTACGAGGGGTGGTGAAGGTAGTCTTGAGTTGGTCGATTCTTTGATTGAGATCGATTGTAGCCGAGAAAAACCATCCATGAAGGAGTACATCTCATGTCCGGCAACCTCTTCGAACCTAGTGCGTGAAGGGAAGGGGAAAATGATCACGCTCCGTGGCTGATTGAGTTTTGGTAGTCCACACAAACGCCGGATCTTACCATTGTGTTTGAGTGCAATGGCGATGGGGCTCACCCACGAGAATGTTTGACCTCATAGATCAAACCCGGCAAGGAGTTTGTTAATTTACGCCTTGACGCGATCACGGTGTAATTGGGGTTGAGCCGGAATCGTTGCTAGGCTGGCGTGCATCGGACTTGGTAGGAATGGTGAGTTCCCCAAGGTTTTGTTGATCCCAGAAGATCTCTCAGCTCGGTGAAAATGTGTTTGAACTTTTGAAAAGCGTGGCGGCCCCTGTTACGATGGGGTGTGGGAAGATTGGCGTTAATCGGACAAAGGTGATTGTTGCCTACGCCCACAATCTCGTCGAGAGTCCGAATATGGGGATAACTTCCATGTCTGGACAATATGGAGGGGAGGTTGAAGCATAACGGGGATGCGTGCCTCTGGCGTGGTGAAAAAGAGAGGTTGCCGAGTTTCCTCAGCGCAGGTTGCTTCATGGACGGCGTGTACTTCCACGAGAACCGCGAGGAGGTTCGGCGTCGAAAAGTGATCAACACGTTGGATTGATTGCAAGGAGCCGGGTAAGGGTCAAGCAAAGCACCCACGACCTGGTCACGATCAAGAGTCATTTCTCCCCAAGGATCAGTATAATTCGGGTAGGATGACAGGAGGCGCACTTCGCAGTGGAGCCTGAACTTGATAAATATTAAAGGCGTCCTCGAGTCCGGTGTCGGAGAGAGAGGGTTCAAGCATTGTCGGCGGAAATGATTTTGCGGTTTCCAAGTCCATGGTGGCATTGAGGTGACCATTAGTGATGACTAAGCGATCCGCGGGCCCAAGAATGAATGCTCTTGGCCCTGGCGGAGAAAAAGGTCTCACGACCAACATTTCATAATCACTGGATCTTCTCCGGCCTTCCAAACATCAAATTCAAGGGGAATCGAGATCACCTATGTTGATGTGAAGAAGAGGCGTGGCGCTTTTGAGGTCTCGTGATATGGCCATTGGCCAATTTGATGTCATATGGGGACACGATAGAGTTGTTTGATGCCCATTTGTTTTTGGAGTTTATCCGTGATGAGATTGACCGCGCTACCTCGGTCAATTTGAACATGATTGACTTGTTGATTGCCCACCGTGGCATGGACCGTGGGAGTAGAGGTAGCAACAGCCCCAACCAAAGCGGTCGGGGAGTGGTAAGCGGTCCTTGAGAGCGGAGACGAGTTTCAAAATTGTAGCCAAGCTTAAAGGAATTTTGATTTTGGCTAGCTCCTCTTGGAGTTCAGAGGCACATGAGAAAAAGGATCTACTGGATCCCAGTGCGGGGAGTGCGTGGTAAGGAAGCGGCAACTTCTTTGAGTAGGTCAACCTCCGCGTGCGATATTGGGATATATCCGAGAGCGTGGAGGTTGAGACGTGGAAGGTGCGTCTTGTCGTTGTTGAGCTCGTGGTGGCATGGACATTAGCCAACGTCGGCGGCCTTGGCAGGCTTGCATGAGGTTCAAAATGCTTTGGCGAACTTTAGGCATGACATTCGGCATGAGTTTCTCAAGTCGGTGCAAAATGGACCTTTTGTCTTACGATGAGGAATGGCGTCGACCGCAAAGGCAGGGTTTGCGTGCCATTAGGAATAATGATTAAGGGACGTGGACGCCACGGTGCGGCGTGAAACCAAACCAACCCAATTTGATGGTCGGATGGAGGATTAAGAGCACGAAAAATTTCTTCCGTGCTTGTTGATCCATCCGAGGTTGATTGGCGGGGAGCATGTTGATAGCGTGATTGCCGAGGCGCGAGGTGGCTTTCAAGAATCGGACGCGGGCCTTGTTTGCCATTAGCAATCCAGAGTTGGTAAGCCGTGAGGCGGACTGATGTGGTCTGATTAGTGCCAGGAAGCTGCACCTGAACTTGGGGAAGTTGAGGACACGCCGTGGTGGTATGACCCCATTCTTGACAGTGATAACACTGAGCTTTCGAAGGATCAAAAGGAGAACGTGTGTTGGGTCCCCGTTGTTGCTCAGAGTTGATTGGGTTGCGCCTGTAGTGGTGGCTGCTGATATGGCGATTGGTGCTGAGGTGTTGTTTGCACTTGATAAACCATCTTGTTGCGGAAAGGTGTAGGATGAGTGCGAGTGCATTCTTCCGTGGCATGATTGCACATGTTGCAGCGTTTACAATGAGGCGGGCCATTGGTGGAGTTGCACTCATTCGCCAAGTGGCCTTGATATTTGCAGATATGGCACCGATCCGATCAAGGCCGCTGGATTGGCGTGTTGAGGTTGAGAACAGATCCCGGGGAACCATGACGGTGGAATGAAAGGGAGCTCCCGAAGAGCCACGCCACGGGAGGAAACATTGACCGAAGTGATTGACAAGATCGATAGCCTGCTCCAAAGTCTTGGTAGCAGTATTGATCATGAGTCCGATAGCCGGAGGAAGTCCTTGGAGAAACGGACCAAGATCCGCTGTGTGGGGGAATGCTTGGCGGAGAATGTGAAGACGGTCCGCAAAATCCCGGAGACTCAAGTGGGCTCTTGTTGAAGGTCATTGAGTTGCTTGAGATGAAGTTGATCATCATCCGTGGTCCCATAGTGAGAAAGAAAAGCGGTTTTCATTTCGGACCAATCTTGTTTCCAAAGTGGCTTTTGTTGGACATGAGCCATTGATGAGGGAGCCACGCAATGTGGTGGAAAAGATGTGGAATTTCAGTTGAGGTTGCGCATGACCATTCAGGGACAGCGTGAGCCTCAAATTCTTCCATGTGGGCCTCGAGCACTTTGGTCTAAAGGTTTGCCTTCGTGTTGCCAAAGGTGGGATAAGTCACTTTAAGGGTCCGAAAGGTAGAGGTAAAAGTGCCGGGCTGGACCGGAACATGATAGTGAGGATATTGAGGTGGAGTTGGAGGGGGTATGGTGGCCGGAAAGACCCTACCAAGGGGTGGCCGAGGGGGGGGGGAGGTGTCCGGATCATTGGGTTTGAGGTCCGTAAGATTGTAAAATGTGAAGAGCGGTGGGAAAGGTAGGGAAGGGAAAATCCCGGGAGGAGCAAAAGAGACATGTGGATATCCCCGCCTACCCAGAGGGAGATGATGGTTGTGAAGGCAGAGGCGTATGGCCGTAAGAGTGATGGATGAAGGCATGTTCGGGGTATGAAAGTAAGGTTGAGCGGGTGGAGCCGGATAGGGCTCCCCGATAGTGATGAGGAGATCGAGGCCGTGGAGCAATGTTTGCACGCTTGAGGTGGAGAATTTGACCCAGACATGACACGAGGGGTGGGTGGCGCCGACCGAGCCCCTAGACCGAATGTGGCCTCCCTCAATGTCATGATCCATACATGTCACGTAACAGCTTCCGCCGATGATGGCGCCCAATCGAGACGCCGCCCTGGGGGAAAGAAGTTCTTCCGGGCGTGAAGTTTCTGGAATGCACATGGCTTACGTAAGAAGGGAAAACTAATCGGACCCGCAGCGGCGGCGGTGTTTGGGGTCCGGGTTCGGGAACTCTCGCAAGACTGACCCTGTGTGAGGACCCTTGGATCTAACAGAGAACGGGGACTATGTCACGCGGGATTTGCAAGAAAAGAACAAGAAGAAGAAAACTAAAAAAAAGAACAATGAGAGGAAAATGATATGCTTCTTTGATATCAATGATGAACATACATGAGCTCTCGAATCGAGAGAAGACCGAAGAGAGACAAGACTCAAAACTCATCTAGCCCTCATATGCTAGCTCTACTCATATATATATAGTACAATGGCCTTTGGCCCAATATAGACACTCCGACTGATCCGGTGCCGACTCACGGAAGGAGGCCCGATTCTGTGAATGTTGGCGGTGTCTCTTGAAGTGCCTAGAATCACGCTGACGCCGACGCAGCCAGGTGTGTGGCCCCTCACTTGTCCGGCCGGGCGCCTCTTGATAGGCCGCCTTGGTCTTCTGCGGGGCCTTGGATGGCTGACCCGTGGTTGACTGCGGATCCTTGAGCTTGACCTGGTCCGTCGTATGCATGAATAGTCCTGTACCAGGAGGCACAGGACTAACACGTTAGCTGGCTATGGCATTCTCGACTCTCGGGTCGAGAAAAGACGTGTTGGCTGGCTAAGGCATTCTGACTGCGAAGTCGAGAATCCCTCACCCACCAAAGACTCTAAAGGAAGTACACTCCCTATTCTCGTCTCGCTAGTTCTCGACTCGTTGAGGCGAGAATAGGGAGTGTACTTCCTGGAGTGCTGTCTGGGTGAGGGATTCTCGACTCGCGAGTCGGGATTGCAGGGTGTAGACTGCACCTTCCTGCAAGGGAGGATGTACTGTGAGTTAGAAAGCTCTGCGCAATGCTCTAAGCTACATAACCTGATGGATTGGGTCGAGGAAGGGAAGAGAGCGCAGTTATTTCTGGCGGCACCCTCGAACCTCGTAAAAGTGCCATAATGAATGTCTCGCACGTGCAGGGCATGCCATCCATGACGTGGGTGTGCCGACTGCTGATGTGGCCACGTCAGCAGTCGTTGACGAAATGCCACGTGGCCACAATAAAATATTTAATGTTAAAATGTTTTATATATTCTATGGTAAAATGTTATAGTTTTAATATTTTACGTTTTTTATGTTATAGTTATATATGTATGTTATGGTAATTAACATATGGTTATATGTTTATATGGTTTATATTTAATGTTATATGGTTATCTTTCCTATATATATGATTAGTAGGGGAAAAAAAAAGTGATTTTCAGGCAAAAAAAAAATCAAAAAATAAATATTTCAGGGAAAAAAAAACCTAAAAAAAATTACATTTGGCATCGGAAAAGGGTTCCAGCAGGGACGTCTGGGGATTACTTGGGAGCTCTAAACTGCATGTTGTGCATGTCTGCGCGCAAATTCGGATAGTCGTATGCGGGTTAAATTCGTTGTCGTATAAGGTATGGTTCAAAGTTTAGATGGTTGCATCTGGTTTTTTGGGGTATGGGTTGATTCGATGGGTTTTCCTTTCAGTATCCAATATGTATGATGGATTTTAGGCAGATCTCACTCTTCAGAATCCACCGCCCTTTCCCGAGCAGCCATCCCCCGATTGAGCGCTTAAAGCCAATCAATTAAAATCAATTCATCGGCTCCATCTCTGTGGCAGGGTTTAATCCTCACTGTGTGCAAGAAATCTTGCTCGAATATACGTACTCCTAAGTTTTAAGTACTAATCTCCCACCTGGTTTTGCCGCTTAGCTTTGTGTCCATCCCTGCCAAGCTCGCCGCCCTCCTGGGAACACAGATACGGTTTTGAGATCATCGAAAGCTCAATGATCAGTGATGGTGATAATTTGAAGCCATCTGCCCTAAAATCATCTAAAGGTCTCAAATCGTCATCCAGACAAGGTAAGCCTTATGCTTAGTTTGATTTACTCTCTGGCAAACCCAGCTAGTTGCCATAGCTCGAGCTTTAGGATGCGCAAAAAAAAAAAATGAATCCATTTAGGTGCTACACCCCAGAATCCTCGGCCTCTGCTTCAGAAAGCATGAGTACTGCGGCTGTTGAATTATTGAATTCACAGGCAACCAATTTCCACCATGAAATTGGACGCAGATAGCTATAACCGGGGATTTATAACCCGGGATTCAGTAAAATATGGAAAAGGAAATGTAAAGATCTAACCAGCCAATTTAGCCATGGAAGACTTGAAATTGATGGAACGATTCTGTGGAAGAATTAATGGGGTTCGGAAGAGTGTTTTGTAGTCTAAGACAGATGAATTGTCCTGCTGTATATTTCAATTGGCCGGAAAATCAATGCTCTTTTCTAAAGTTTCGTGATGCCCTCAAATTCCAAAACTCTGCTTAAGAAGATATGGATTCGGCTATAAAAATCCAAGAATTTGGCTGAAAAATGCACCAATTGGAGTCGGCATCCATGGGTTTATTCAAAAGGCCCACAAATTTATCTGGCAAAACGAGCCCCCACAAATTTATCTTCAAAATTGATTGATTAAGTTGTGGAATGAAGGTCGGAAAAGGAAAAAACTGCAGTGGCCGAGCCTCCAATTTCAAGCTGCACCTCCAAATTCACGCACTGGAATCTCCCAAACTCCTCTGACCATAATTACTTCTATAGCCTGGCTCGATTCTTGATTCATGGCACAACACCCAATTTATAGGTGCTCACCTTTTAGCAATGGTTTAAATAAACTATTGTTTTATTGCCTCAACATATTTTCACTC
This sequence comes from Isoetes taiwanensis, assembly GCA_021234155.1. Classification (NCBI taxonomy): domain Eukaryota; kingdom Viridiplantae; phylum Streptophyta; class Lycopodiopsida; order Isoetales; family Isoetaceae; genus Isoetes; species Isoetes taiwanensis. Next base: position 297,544 of record JAJEKV010000240.1, read on the forward strand.
ATGGTATAAAGAAAAAGAGAAACATGCTGATGCCCATGGTATATAGAACAAGGGAAAGAAACTTTACTACGAGAATTGGGTTGGCTATTCCCATGTCGTGTGCAAGAATTTTGTTTTGGCTGGTGTTGTCTCTTCAAGAAGTTGGAAGGAGGGCAACATATGCTGATTTTCAAAAACTATAAGATTGTTTATCTTTCTTGCTTGGGTTCTCAATGGGCAAACCTTCAATGTAACGAACCACAAAACTTCATATGTCAAACAACCTTGCCACAGAAGGAAAATGCGATTCTCAATGGGGCAATTTGAATTGTGAGCATAATCTCGACACTACAACTTGAAATAGGAAGCTCTATTCTATTCTATTCACATTTTAACCAAATAGATCCAAACAAATGGGCGATTTGAGGCAGGGGTTTTTTAATCCTAGTAGTAATGATTGTACTAGCCCATTGTATGGGTCCCATGACCTATTGGTCTCCGTGGACGTTAAAAAATTTATTCTATTCTATTCTATTCATTGATATTCCTATGTAATATGGCCCCATCCAAGCCATAATTTCCTCGGAAGAATAATACCCTTCGTACAATTTCTTAAGGGAACATCATAAAAGGAAATTTCAGCTCTCCACATAGTTAATGGGAAACTCAATATAGTGCAAGCGTTTCCACAATAATTCCATCTAGGGCAATACGTAGGCCATAAAGTAATTTACAAATCATGTCAAATATGCAAATATGTAGCCATACGTCCAAAGGCCGAATTCTAACATCAAATCGGCCCTAACCATATGTATTTTTCTAAATCTTATGCCAGCTTAACGTGTCGACCTTGATTTCCAGGCCCCATGACACATGTATATGGACCATCTATCATATTTGTCCCCAAAATTCTTAGAAAAAAATATAAAGGAAATTGGCCATCATGGTTACCATAATTTCCAACGGTATTCCAAGCCCAAATGGTATAATACTATAAATTCACATTATTAGCACTTTTGAAATAGCTGGCCATTTCACCGAAAAGCCCAATAAATAATGCTTTACAAGCATAAAAACTAAAAGATTGTCAAAAGGCTTCACTATTGTTAGTTTATTTACCATAAATGAAATGAATACCATCACATTTTTAAGGTGATCATGTGCACATTTATGACATTAGTTGGTTAAGTAGTTACTTACACCAATAATTTTGGCGGACAATGCCACATTTCATCTTAAACCACCATGTTAAATATTATAGTTTCAACAATAGAAAGCATTTGCATTTCTACTTCGCAGCTTCACCTTGCAGAGGTTTCAATTGTCTTAAAAGCATTTGCAGAGTATGTTGATAGCCTTATTGGCAGATTTATATTGTTTTCCTTTTGATTCACACATACAAATTCTTCCCGGCTCCATGCAAGATAATTTTAAGTAGCATAGCCATTATTAGGTGGCGCATTATTCAATCTAACTACCGAATCTTTTATGTCGCAACTCAACATTCTCGATTTCAGAGGAAAAATGACAAAGCACATTATTGTATAATTATCAAGCTTTCAATTTCTCTCAAATATTTCCATGGTCTCTTTGCTTTGACCAAATTATAGGCAAGGGCCAATAGCAGAATCTTTAAGTTGCCAACCTAGAATAAACAAATGGTTAATTTCAACTTAAAGAAAAAGGGCTTGGTTGTTCCAGTTTTGTTGTTGCATTTTTGTTCTTGCTTCAGTTTTATTTTGGATTAGGCTCCTAATTTGCATGCATCCATTTCTGTCTTGCTTCTACCTCCAAATTCTAATGTTGGGTTATGGTCTGCTGTTGGCATCAGGGGGGAGCCATGTTGCTTCATATGTGAAAGTATGACTTTGCGAGTGTATTTTTTGTTGCAGTATATGCAGATTGTATATTTCGTATGTTGAATGACAATTGTTTTAAATCTTTTCAATCGTTTAAGAAAAAAATTGTAACACTTGGACATAAGCATAATATCGGTAGGCTAGTTATGATGGCATAAGTTGTTAACCTGTGAATGCCACAAGTTCAACGCCTCTAAGATTTTGAGGGCAAGCCCGTAGACCTGGAGTTTAAACAAACGTTCAACCATTGGTTTGACAAGGGAATTGGGAGCCAACTTCATGGGGGGTATCAGAGGCGGTCAAAATTTGGTAAAGAAAAAACCAATCCATATATTAGATCAAAGCTTTTGTCCCGTATACATCTTGATATATGGGGATCCTCCATGTCGCACGCTTGGACTTGACCGCAAAGGTGCATAGGGCGCCGGCTCCGCCGGCGCTAAATTCTTGTAAGTTTATATGGTTATCAACTCATATATAATTCAGTTTCATTTTTTGTTTGAAGGTATTTATTTGAAGTTATTTTGTTTGAGGCATTATGGTTGTGACACGTAAGATGCAAACAATCTTATGTTTAATGCTGTTTTGTTTGAAGCATCATGAAGGTGACACGTGGTTCCCCTTTTCTTGCTCTGCACTCAAGCATTGCGCTACAACAAAGACTCCGCCATTTCGCTTGCTCGCGCTCTCTCCTCGGCTATGGCAGATCAAACTCGATGCTATGGCGGATCAAACTCCGATAAGCGGCAAATTTAACAACCGCGGATCTACTCACAAGTTGTGGTTCATCTGACTCGCAGCTTTTCGCCATTTCAAACCCCTCAAGCCGGGCCGCCTAAAATCAAAGGCATACACTTTCGAGACCGTAATAGGGCTTCACTCACTCCGACACCATGGGGCTTTCAATTAGAGCAACAAAGCAGGCCCTCACTTGAGCCTTTGGAGCCTTCTACGGGCGGGATTTAAGGGCCCTCCGGATTCGGGCGAGCTCCTACCATGGCCACATGATGGAGGCGGTGTGTGCCTTTTTTCTGCTTGCTTGCTCTCGGATCCGGAGGATTATCTTTTAGCTTTGAATCAGGTTGGTTTCCCCTAATTCCGCTTTTTTTCGCTCGTTCGCATAACGGGCGTTTCTTCATCTTCCGCCTTTGAATCAAATTCGACTTTTTGTGCTCGTTCGCATAACGGAGCATATGCTAGAAAACCCCATTTTGCTTTCCCAGTTTGACACCGGCCTTTGAGCTGCTGTGGCGATTTCAAGATAGACTAGGGTGTGACGATTCGCGTGACCAAATGGCAAAATAGTTTAGAAGGGGAAGATCCCTCCCGCACTTCTGATTTCTTTGAACTACGTTTAAATATGCGAGCTTGGATGCTCTATTTGTATATTTCAACAACACAATAACAACAGATTAGCAAGCCGTTGAATAGGCATTGGACCAATGTAAACTCACGCTTCTTCTAAACTTTTTCGTCACCAAGCATTTGACTACTCCAACATACACAAAGATGGTTCCCAATGTAGAGGATGTAAATCCGTTAAAAACAGAGCGTAAGAGGTCATGGTGTCTTCTCAGAATGGATCGGGCTGGAATCCTCCAATTTCGTCTAATTTTTTCACCTTTGAATATGGCCCCCTGTAGAGAATCTAATAGATTAGAAGGCATTGAATCATATCGTGACTTCGAAGTTCCTTCCTCTCGCAAGCAAGCCAGATCCGCCAAAGACCAAGATTCAACTATTTACATTCAAGCAAACCAATCCTCGCCGGATAGGAAGCTCAAGGTAACCTATGGCGATGGCGTGGTTATGGGCAATTTTTGGTTTCCAATTTCTTGAAGTCTTGCTCGCCTTTCGAAGCTTGGCTATTGAAATATTATTCGCTTCAGGTCTTTCCCCTTTAAATCGCGACCTTAAAGAAAAGAAAACAAGGAAAAGCAGGATCGAGACAACTGCATTATGGGCTGCAATGGCCTCGCCCATCAGCCATGTATGCTATCCTGATTTAGGTCTTCGTGGTTTGCTGACCTATTGCCAAGAGCTAAACCTATATCCAGAAATGTCACATGTAAAGGTATGGAATTCGACCACATTTTATAGCAATTTTTTTCATGAATTCAAAGCTTGGTAGAGGCATGGATTCTGCAGTTAAACGCATGAAGGGTTACGCTGCCTAGAATTGTCCACCTCTGCCATCGCTGAACTTTCTTGAGCTATTGCCTTAGATTTCTTAAGCTTTTTTTCTGAGCTTCCCAAATCTCAACCATGGGTACCTCTTCCCGAGTTTCCTTCTTACCTTGGTTGCTTACTGTATAATCCAGATTCAAGAATTCCTTGATCTCGAGCCCAGAACGTTCAAGCTTGAATTATTTTGCGTGCGATCCGTTGTCCAAATGGTATGGCCAAATGCCGTGCCTTGATTTTATCAAAAGTACTAGTGTGCTAGTTGAAAAGCCAAACAGGAACTTTCAGTTTGTGGTTCTGTCAGAAATACTAGTTCTTGATTCTGTAAATGGGTGTTGGAGGGATGGTTCTAATCATTTGTCTCTCGGAGTTTCATTAGATATCATCAAGAATGTTGTAACCTGTAGAGGTCGGTTGTATGTTGCATCTTAGAACTTGCTAACAGGTTAGTTCAGATGCATTATGGACCTATTCTATACAAAATGATGAATGGAAAGAGTTAAGCCTGCCACATGAAGACATGGAAAGTTCATATTGAATTGTGGAACTCTATGGCTGCATTTTCCTAGTGCAATTGGAATTTACTGAGTCATTGTAAATATGAATGTTAGATCAGACACCTGAAAAGTGGATGTCTACAGGGCATTTGCCTCAGAATACTGAAGGAACTTTAGGGTCTGAGAAGTCCTCTTTGGATTCCTACGTTTGTCGAAGATTCTTGCCTTATGCTTGAAAAATCCTGGGCTTGGTTACTGCATCATCCTGATTTTGAGAAGTCTTATTTTGCATAAACCGTGACGACTTCGTCCCTACGTTTAGCACCTTTGTCTGATATTCAAAGGCCAAACAATACTATTGCTGCGAAAATAATAACTAGCTCTATTTATGCTAGTTTGAAATATTTCAAAGACTGATCAAGCAGGGAACCCATATACATGATCTAGTGTGTACTTTTTGTTTCTCACATTATGAATCGGATTGGTTTTGGCATATGTCAACTGCACAATATCCTTGGTTTAATATGCTTGAAAAATGTGATATTATATCTCTCAAGTGAAGTTCTCAAGTAAATTTGATATGGGATTAAAAAAAGAATTGGATATCCACTCTTTAGTTTTTCAGTGGAAGAAAAAGTGCTTGGATACCTGTTGAAAGCTCATCCGGGATATTTTGTACAGGGGCCTCACAACTGGTGGGGCATACCTTTTCCATGACATGGAATAAATAAAATCAATCAATCAATTTATTTAGATCGAGGAATCAAAAGCTATGGGTTGATCATTCTAACAAATGAATCCATGCAGAAATGTGGTATCTCAATGAAAAAATATCCATGCAAGCAATCAACATATGAATATTTTTTTTTTTTTTTTTTGAAGGTAAGAATTTTTTGTATTGAACAGATTGGAAGAATTACAATACAAAGATCCCTCATGGATCAGATATGAATAAAGTACAAAGGATCCCTCATGGATCTGAATCATGTCTGCAGCTATAGTACTCATACGGCTCTCACAACCTCTTCTTCTATCCAACTAATACTACAGTATGAACATCTTCTTAGCTAAATAGAATACTACAGGAGTTAAATCCGCATTTTCCACAAGTTGTAGACAAATCTTGAGTGCTTCAAGAACCTCTTGCAAATTTAGAAATGCAGAGAAAAGAGACAAAGGGTAACCTGAACAATCTCCCGCACTGCTCAGAGAGGCTAAAATGCTTCGAACTATAATCCAATTCTGCAGTTTTGCTACCAAATGTGAGATTGAAATGAGATGCTGATTGTCGGGAAGTGCCGGTCGGCCAACCCGCAATAGGCTAGACACACCCGACCACCAAAACTCCCCTAAAGTTTGGCTCATGATATCTGGTCTTGATATGGAAGCGTCTTCCTGGACACCAACAGCTCCCTAGCTCGGCAATATCAAACAATCCGACATCCTGTTTTAAAACTGTAAAATTGTGACCAAGAACTTACACTGGCTCTTTCCAAGAAAACATCCCTAAATCTTCCCGCTAGCAAGAAAGAGCAAGAGGAGGGGAAAAACCATCCGATCAGAGGATCCATCTAAAAGACCGCCTAAGAAGACCAAACCGCTTTCTTTCTAATTCCGCTAGATCCGCTTCACCTTATAGGCTCCACGCCCTTTCAGTGTGATTTGCTTAAACAAAATCATCATTCTTGTTAAAAGACTGAAAGCAAAAGGCCACGTTAGTGGCTTACCAACACAAACCAGAAAGACCGCCTTGAAGCTGCTTCTGAATCAAAATCTGCAAATTCTTTCAAGAAAGAAACCCCATGGCCATTGGCAAACCCCACTAGCATCAGATTAGGGATTCGTGTCTGCAAGGATGGCTGTAGCAGTGCCGGTCAGAGGAGAAAGAGGGCGGCCTCCTCCCCCTGTTGCCGCCCTAGCCGCAGGCGCAGGCGCTCCGCCAAGAAACCATCGTTTTCCACTAATCTTGTGCAAAGTTAACATATGAATATAGGTCAATATGAAAAGCTCTAATTTATCTATATGATTAGGGGGCATGTTGTTTAGTTCAAATATGAAGGATCATTTGACCAACATGTGAAGGAGTCCACATATGAATATGGATCTAGAGAAGAAGCTCTATATGCTTAAGCGTGTATGTTGTTTAGTGATATATAGCTTAAAATTTCAATCTTCTAGCATGCATTTCTTGCAAAACAATCTTCTGGGTATTGTTAGTTCTAAAATTGCGTTGCATAAGAGGCTTGAGGATCAATGTAAAATTTGTTTGTTTCAACGAAATCAATATGGACTTTAAAGTTATACATCCTTTTTTTTTTTTTTTTGTTATGCATTGCACCTACATATACATATATAATAGAATATGGGTTCAATAGATTGTCAAATTGAAATAACATGGACTATATGTTAGACATTCTGCTTTTTCTAATGCATTGCATCTACATATAAATTATGCCTGATATAAAGATAATAAAAAGGAACAATACAGCATTTCAAGTTACTATGCGAAGTAAAGGAACTTAATGCTTTAAATTGATGTCACTTTGCTATAACTATCAAATATGAAATTTGGGCCTTATCACCTTGGGTATTTCTCTAAACCTTGGGTATTCCTCCTTAACTATCACCTTGAAATTTAGGCCATATCACCTTATCACCTTAGGCTTTATCACTTTGGATGTTTTTTATAAACTATTTGGCAATGTTGAGACAATCTCTTTGGAACTAGTCACTGAATAAATCCATGATATATTTAAGTCCACAATAGTTTTGAGGTCCCAACGACTAAGTCCACAATAGATTTAGGTAGCGTTCCTCGTGTTTTGAGTCGATTGTGGGAACTAACATGGTAATGGTCAGTCTTAATGTAACACTTATGGTCATCGGCCACAACACTGTGAGCATGAGGTAATAGAAGACTTCAAAAACATGTGTACTCTCAAATTGATCCATGTCCAATCAAACAAAAAAAATTAGCCGGTAAGTGCTAGTCGGTTGAGGAAAATGTTGGCAGCGCCACAAATATTTTTCCTTGCTGACTCACGTCCATACACACAGGGGGTGGGAAAGAGAAATGTTCGCGGCGGCCTTGGCCGCCGCGATAAATTTCTTGTAATAATAATTGACATATGGTTATATGGTTATATGTTTATATGGTTGTATGGTTTATATTTAATGTCTATTATTATACAAGTGTTTGTACTATGAGGGATTGCACAAATTCGACGGGAAGCCAATGCAGAATAATCCATAAAGATTCCCCTAGATTTCCTTAGATTCTTCTATGTTCATAAGGATTCTTTTTAGATTCTCTTAGATTTCCAAAGATTATCCAAATATTCCTCTAGATTCCTCAAGATTCTATGTAGATCCTCCTAGATTCACCAAGATTATATGAAGATTCCTCTAAATTTCCTTATATTTCCCTAGATTTCGAGAAATTCTATTGATATTCTCATAGATTCCCTAAGATTCTACAAAAATTCCTTAAGATTCTACAAAGATTCCCCTAGATTCTCCAAGATTCTATAGAGATTCCCTAGATTCTATAAAGAATTCCCTAAATTCTCCAAGATTCTATCAGGATTCAAAAAGATTTTATGAATATTGCCTTGATTCCCCTAGATTCCCAACGATTCTTTTGATATTCACCTAGATTTTGAAAGATTATCCCAAGACTTCTCTAGATTCCCCTAGATTCCATGTAGTTCTACTGAATTCTCCAAGAGTTGACGAAGATTCTCCTAAATTGCTCTAGATTATATGAAGATTCTCCTAAATTCTTGAAGATTCCATCATGATTTCACTAGATTCTCGAAGCTTTTAGAAAGATTCCCTTAGATTCCCAAAGATTCTCTTAAGATTCCTCTAGATTCTCTAAGATCTTATGAATATTCCCTTAGACTTTACATGATTCCATCAAGATTCATCTAGATTCTTGAAGATTCTATGAAGATTCCCTTCGATTCCCTTAAATTCTCAAAGACTCTCTCGTGATACCTATATATTCCCCAAGATTCCCATAGATTCTATGAAGATTTCCCTAGATTTCCCAAGATTCTATCAAGATTCTTAAAGATTTTATGAACATTCTCTTACTTCCCCAAGGTATGTTTTAGCGAGAAAGTCGGACCACAAGCTAAATTTGAACTAAAGTGAAAAGAGTTGACCTATAGGTGAAGAAGTCAAAGTCAAAAGTATTAGTCGATGCATGTGTTAAGTCGAGCAAATACATGACAAAAGTAAAAGCTTGGCTCCATATATGTATGTTGGTAGCAAAATAGAAAAAGTTATCACTACCTGAGATTGTAGTTATCCTTGGCATCAGATTATGATTAACTCAATGTATACGTCTAATTGTGAGGGATATCTTTGGTGTGTATGCCAGCATTGTGTTGACAATGATATTTTAATGCAATCATGTGATGCGTGAAATATGTAGGGGCATGTGCCTATGTATGAATGTAGAACACAATGTACAAAAACGTTTAGCTTATTTCATTAAAAAAACTTGATCCGGTCAAGGTAATTGTTCTTAAATATAGAACCTAAATGATAAACATGGAAACATCTCTAGATTTGGAAGGGATTATCAAAGGATCATGTGAATCATAATGCTTGCCACAATAGATGTAGTTGCCAAAACAATTCCAATGCATCAGAAACTTGGTGCTACTTTAATTGTTCATCTTTTGCATGAACTGTTGCTTGGTCGTCATGGTATATGGTCTTACTTTATAATTTTTGCATGTTGCTCATTAAATCACATGTGCACATAAGTTGTTTGAGCAATGCTGGCATATTCTATGTACTCTTGAATCATATGTGCACATAAGCTTGTTTGAGCGGTTGGCATATCCTATGTACTCTTGAATCATATGTGCACATAAGCTTGTCTGAGCAAAGGTTGGCATATCCTATGTACTCTTGAATCATATGTGCACATAAGCTTGTTTGAGCAAAGGTTGGCATATCCTGTGCACTTCAATGTCATGTGCACATGAGCTTGTTTGAGCAATGGTGGCATATACTATGCACTCAAGTTGTTCGAGGAATGGTGACATACCCTATGCTTCATTCTCTTGTGAATATCTTATAACCCTCTATTTGGCTACTAAAAGCAATTAGCATATGCGGACATAGTTCTTTGTCAACATCACATCTAGCCTTCACATAGTTGCAAAACAATTGGAGGCACACTTTTGACACAAAAAAATAGATTCTAATTATTGTGTGGTTTGCATGCAGCAATCATTTTGCTAAGGCTTCTTTAATGATGTAAATGCTTTTTTCCAAGCCTCAACCTTCTATCAAAAGGAAGAGAATAGAAGGTGCGTTTTTTATACTTCGCACTTATTTCCCAATAATGCATCGAATGTATACAATGAAATAACCATTGTAGATGAACTTGTATCCAAGCCGGACTGCAGAAAACAGATTGGTTATGACCCCTGTACCTCTGTCAATGCATTCAAGCCGAGTGCACTTTAATAGCCGAAAAATACCAAGGCTAAGCCCGGATTTCGCAGAAGAAAAAAACCCCAACTATAATGGGTCAAGAACTACGAATCTGGCACCAGAGATGCTCTCGTCTGCAGTAACTGTAGAGCCAGCTGCCAATCTCATAGAAACAGTTTACCATTTCCAGTTGTGAGAAAGAACAACTCGCCAGTTGAATTCCATGCAATTTCATTCACCTAAAAGTTAACATGCACTCATGAAACATTTGATATACTGTGAAGGATTGTATTAAAAAAAGTACCTCACAAGGGAATTTGCGTTTATTTATGGGTTTAAACTTCCGAACATCAACGACAGTTAATTCGTCATCCTGGACCATATTTATGCATAAGTGATAAATCTACCAACTGTTTCATGAGGAAGACAGAAGTAAAAAAAAATAATTAAAGTGGTTAAGCTCAGAGAAAAGCGAACTTATCATTAACGAAAACAAAGACCAAGACACTTTACATACTCTGTTACCAACAGCAATGTGGGTGCCATCTGGTTTAAATGTGATGTTTATATTCTCGCCGATAAGTTCAACTTGTTGAGAACACTTTCCAGCTGCAGTACAGCAAATTAGAGTTATATTTCAAAGTGAAAAGAGCAAACATGTTCCAAAATATGGTCCAGTAACTCCACTTAGAACTTCCAAATATTCTAAAGAATTTGACTACCATGTTCAAAACCTCTCCAAAGATAAGCAGCATTCTTTTAGCAATTTTTTATAACATAAATTTGTTCAGGAATATGGAAGTGTATTAAATCTTGTAGGCAGGACAGCTTAGATTAATCAGATTTGTATACAATATAAGCTGCTGTACAATTCCAAGGTTATTCTGGAGTGACTGACATGCAATGGTGTACAAATCCAACTCCTAAGCCGCATTTGGTCCTCTCTCCTTTGTCCTTTTGTTAGCTGATTAATTGTTATACCCCTTAACTCATGGACCGTATTAATCTAAACCTTGAAAATGGCATGAATAATAATGAAGAGAACAATCTATACTACTCACTCTCAAAGACGTACGGTTTTGTCTCCAGACGCAGGTGCAAGCAGATCAGCATGTTTTGGGTCCTAGCAGAGCTGATCCACACTATCGCTACGTCCCTTCAATTCAAGATCTTTATCTTTTCCTCTACTCTGCATAGCAATAATAAACAGTTGAGAAGAGTACCAGTATCACTATCTACACATAAGAAAAAAATGAAAGTTCCCAGATTACTGTAGACTCGTCATGCTTATATCTGTTTATAGAAAGACCATTTCTTCCCTCAAGGCCAACCAAAGAAGGAAGAAAGTTCAATAAAGAAAGTTTGTGTGTTACCAGGCAGTTACAACGTATGAGTTGGATTGTGAAAACCAACAAAGCCTAAGCGCCCGAAATGGGATTTGATTTAAAGCTGGTCAATTATACGGCATGATAGGGCTAGAATCAGAGATAAGCAGTCCGGCCGAACCAAGCTTAGAAGCAGATATAGATCCAGTCGAACCAACTAGTCGGCTTCATTCTCTGCTTCCAAACAATAAATATCATTTTTGCCAAACCGAGAAGGGAGGATGACCTCTGGTTCAAGGACGGAACACCACAAAAACGTTTTTGAAGGTTCGTTCGGATGTAATAGCTGCATCCTAGCCTGTTAACGTACAGAGTATGTGGCTGAACATATACAATCTGAAATTAAGAAACAAACAAATAGTCACAGGGGGAATAGCTTGCCGAAATGCAAAACCGATTTTCGTTCTTGTTTCACATACGCACGATCCGACCTAAGATTTAACAGATAAATCGTGTATGCCAACAAAAAGCCCTGCCAATACAATCATCATTTGAACCAGCCTTGCAGGGCCTGATGACTAGACTTCACATTAGAGTTTGGTCTAAAAAGTAATGGAGAGCCCCCGTCCAGGCAATCAATCCCCTCACAGCCCTCCTTCATCTTCAATCGGCCATCATCGGTATGGTGGAAATTTAGGGCATATTTAAAGGTAAGTCTCAACTCATAGACATACATCGAAATTGAACCTAAAGACACAAAGAGATGATCCTTACCTTGCAGAAATGTTGCATTACAGCGACAGGTTCATCTGGATTTGAATAGAAGGCACCACCACATTTGAAATAACGGCAATACAAAGAACCATGTTATAATCTCTTGAAGCTGCTAGAAAAACACTGCATTATCAAGACAACTGTGAGGAAATCTTTAGAACGTCGATTTTCAAGCTCAAAGTAGAAATTCATGTTACCTGACTGCAGTATTCTTATTACAATAGGCAGATCCATGACCTCTTTACTGTTTATCGGTTCAATCCAATGAATATAACCACCAACGATGCACATGCAGGAGACAATGCCATGTGTTGAACCTGGTTCCCCAGCCAGGCCAACACCCATAAAATCTCATCTCAAGAAAAGATCAATTGAATATGAACTGAAGGAGACATCAAAATTTGCACAGAGGTAAATATTTTCTTCAATAAAGCATGATCAAAATACAAAAGAAATCCCCTTGCAAGGGCCTTCAATCTAATGAAGAGGAGGCTGCCACCCTCCTCTTACAGCATTGCCACCATGCTCCTAAGAATCCATCGAAGGAAGAGGAGGAGCTTTTGCTCCTCAAAATACTTATATTTTTTTACAATAAAATCTAGACCATTCAATTTCACCCCTTCATCTAAACCATTAAAATCACCTCTTCATCCTCACCCTTCAATTCTTCACCTCTTCATCTCCACCATACAATACCCCATTATAATATTTTAACATTGCCCCAAATTATATTTTTTAACCATTGCCCCAAATAATATCTTCTCAATCGCCACACACACATGTTGGACCACTTGTGGTTCAACATTATGCCCCAAAAAAGGAATGGGCCGGTCCTCTCGGCCTCCAACTGGCACTAAAGAAAAAGAAAAAAATAATGTGAGTTTTTAAAGTGTCTCCTAGGCACCGGAGTTTTGGTTTAGGTGTAACTCCAACACCTTCGTGCCATAAAGACCTTGGAAACCACAGCCTCAATCCAATAGAGAAGATCCATGTCGAATAAGAGTGGTGTGCCCCAAAAAGAAATGGTCGAAGTGTTGGGCAAAACCGTTGGGTGCCCCAAAAATAATAGGCTATGGGCAATGGTCGTGGAAAATAGAATAATAGCAGGCAACGATAAAGAAATATTTAGGGTTAGGGCAAAAATAGGGCAAAAGATATAGCAAAAGATAAAGCAACGAAGCATGAGATTTCGGCCGTTCAACACAGATCGGTTTATAACAAAATAGCAGGCAGAGGTTATTTTGGGAAGGATCTGGATGTAGAGCTCAAGGTGGCGTATTCTGATGCAGCATAGAATTAGGTGCAAACAATTGAAAGCAGATGCGAAATTCCTTTGACGTTTTATATCTTGCTAGAAGGCGGTGAACATATTCTCAGAGATAAGAATGCAGGCTCGAAATTAGCATGCAAGCTTTTAGATCAGAGAGTGGGCAGGTAAAGCTTCCAGAGCAGGCTATGGCAGGCTTTTTGAATTTTGAAGAAGCAAATGATTGTATGATTGTATCAGAGATAGACAGCAATGCTGCAGAATATGTGGCAAGAAAAATCGGCAAGGCTACCTCCGTTTGAGTCTTCTGGAACAGGGAATAGGAATAAGACGCATCCTTCATAGATTCTGCATTTGGACAAATCCTCTGGCAGGAAGAAACGGTCCAGAACACAGGTAAAGTTCATTGCAGATAATTAAACCAGTCCTCCATTTCCATTTCCATTGCTTACTGGATAATCCTTTTTTTTTAGTCCAATCATTCTGAGATTAACAACTGTTGCAACAAGCCGAAGCTTTGATTAAAAATATCTTCATAAGACACCTATTACAATTGTTAATTCCTGCATCCACGAGCCTTCAAATTAACTGCGACCAGAGCTCTTTTTGGGGAATAAAACTCTGCTCATAAGAACAGAGTCCCACCGAGAGTGCCATAATGTTGAACCTGGTTCCCCAGCCAGGCCAACACCCATAAAATCTCATCTCAAGAAAAGATCAATTGAATATGAACTGAAGGAGACATCAAAATTTGCACAGAGGTAAATATTTTCTTCAATAAAGCATGATCAAAATACAAAAGAAATCCCCTTGCAAGGGCCTTCAATCTAATGAAGAGGAGGCTGCCACCCTCCTCTTACAGCATTGCCACCATGCTCCTAAGAATCCATCGAAGGAAGAGGAGGAGCTTTTGCTCCTCAAAATACCTATATTTTTTTTACAATAAAATCTAGACCATTCAATTTCACCCCTTCATCTAAACCATTAAAATCACCTCTTCATCCTCACCCTTCAATTCTTCACCTCTTCATCTCCACCATACAATACCCCATTATAATATTTTAACATTGCCCCAAATTATATTTTTTAACCATTGCCCCAAATAATATCTTCTCAATCGCCACACACACATGTTGGACCACTTGTGGTTCAACACCATGCTTTATTTTGTTGTTGCAACTGAGCTTCAAACAAATGTCGCCCATAAAACAGATGGCATAAGAAATGGCAACCCAAGCTAGATTTTTCGACTGCCAATGTGGTTGGGAAGGATTCCGGCATGATCTAGATAGTAGATTCCAACGCAACAAAAAGATGTGCCAAAGTCTATATTAGGTACACATCCCGTCAATCTAATACAACACAGAATAACCAAATCGATCACTGTTCCTGCAAAGGAGAATATGAAGAAATTCATTCGAGACAAAAGTGGATTCTTCCGGAACAATTTTAATGGCAGAAAATAGCATGTCGGCTTGATAGCTGTATATTATGTTTATGAAACTCTGGAGAAGCGAAACAAACTAGATAACCTCTGGCGCCATGGCGCTAGTTTAGCACATCTGCCATAGCTCGAAAGGGGAATAGAGATGTGCCGGAATAACAGGGCAAGCTGATCGCAAGCTTTAATAATAAATACTCTTGCCACATCATGCTACCCTCCCATCACATTCGATGGCTAAGATATCACCTGCCCCCTTTGATCCAACGGTCGTCAAATGTGTGACATGCCCCATGCATGCGCATGCATGCCTCCCATAGAAATCAAACGGATAAGAATGTGCCACCTCCATCATCCCCAAAAGAAACGGCCTAGATCTATTTCAATATTAGACAATCTATATCACCAGACACATCCAAAATAATTTTATATATATTACAATATGGTTTATATGTTATATGGTTTTATCGTAATATTTTGTTGTTTATTATTGTTCATGGCTATATGGTTTTAATGTGTGCTCTTTCATTTAGGGAACATGTGAGATGAGCAGAATGGAGCCAAGGAAGCCCAGCACAGGACATTGCCCCAGGCTCCAATGGAGGAAGATGGCCTGCTTATTGTTGCACCCGTGCAACAAGACGGTCTTTTGTAGAGGGCATCATAACTACAGTTGATCCTTTTGATAGTGTGAATGATGAAAGGCTGGGGAGATGATCATCTTGGAGTTGGCATTGGGAAGCTTCTTATCCAAATTGATACAATCATGTCCCAGAGAAGCTCTAGTGACTTCATTGTGTGCTCTAGGTTGTTGGAGTCCCAAACTCAGTTAAGATGGCCCATTAGATATATTACACAGAAGAATGGTGAGAACCTAGAAGGCCCAACTGAACTACATACCCCAAGGCCCATCCTAGGCAATGTGGAAGATTTGGTGGTGGATGAGCATCCTTTGATCACAAGGAAGAGGCGCTACATTTTTCATAAAAGACTGCCAAGGGTGCCCAAGAGGGCTAGAAGTGACAAATATTTAGAAAGGATGGAAAGTATGGTCCCAACGAAAGAAAACCTAGAGGCAATTAGGGGACAAGAGTGTTGCAATCTAGATTGCACAGTCCATACAGTGTGGATGACCTCGTGGAGATAAGGTCCCAATACATTGAACAACTTCAGAAAGATAGGATTAATTTCATCTACTCCTTGTATAGAAATTCCAGCTATGATGAAAACACAGGAAGGTTACTTTATCAATTGAGGGGCCTGAAGGTATGTATGAGAGGATTCTTGGTGTAAGCAAGTCTTCATTTTACAGATACTGGGAGCAGGTTAGAAAAAGGCACAGGTTGATCCAACATGGCAATGCACTGATGTCTCAATCTATGCCCCACAAGTCGAAGGTGAATGAGCATGGTGTGCAAGTGGTCCAAAGGGTGTTGCCACAACAATAATCCAGAAAGCATACCTTAAAGACGTCACCTCCATCCTAGAAACTACTAGAGGTCGGCCTCTTTCTCAATCACATTTCAGCAAGTTATGGAGAACTCACTTCTCAGACATGTGTTCCTTGCAACACATGCCATTCTCAAAGTGCAAACGTTCGCATTCAACTGAAGGATACACTTGCATCAACTGCAATAGAGAAAGAAAGAATGGCAATTAGGGAGCAATTTGCAAGATTTTTGTGTCTAATTCATGATAAGATGGGCCAACACAAGACTTTCTTGCCAAAGCTAGATCCTTTGCCCAAGCTTTGTCAAAACGCTTTTCAGATGAAAGTAAGTCTGGCGGGTGTCTTAACACATGGGCATGGAACTGGAACATATGGTCATTTTGTGCTTGATCTATGGAGGGATGATCCAAATTTCCATGTGAGTTCTATTTCAAGTGCTTGAGAACACTAGAGAAAGGATTGATAGAAGGGAGGAGGTATTCTCCATCAGCCCCCATTTTTGAGGCTTTGATGGACGATCAACCGCTATGTTCCCAAAGGCAGATAAAAGAGCTCACATCCAAGGTGTCGAAAGAATCAAGGAGGACTTGGGATGATTTCCCCTTACTTGAGAAACAACTGCCAGAGGAGCTATGTGTTCAATTGGACAACTGTTGGAAAGAAAACAAGAATAGATGGATGTTTGGGGCAATGTCATACTTGACAGCAGTGGGAGTATTCAAGGTTGCGAAAGTGGGGTTCATGATTGTTGGGCATACGCATGATGATATAGATGCATTCTTCGGAACTTTCTCTATCAAGCTCAAGAGAGAAAATGTGACTAGTCTCCCTGAACTAATGGATGTGTTTGAGAGCTGCATTGACCTCAACCCAATGGCTTTCTTGATGGATGAAGTTGCAATTGCAGATTGGAAATCATTTGTCGAGGGATACTTGCGAGATGGTAAGGATCAGTTGACAGGACACACAAAGCTACTTCAGTTCAAGTTTTGGGTTAGGAAGGGTGTTGCCTGGTCTATGCCTCCTTCTCTGAGTTCTTTGAAAATTGGGTCCTCTTCTGAGAGCCTCATACTGGAGCACATCCTACTGGTGCTTCTCTTGGTCAGGATTGGAGTGCCATAGATGTCTGTGTGACCTTGGGTCTTTTTGGGCAAGATGTGCCCACAAGTTTTTATGATGCCCTTAACCATCATTCAATTAAATTGGGATTATGTCTTAATTTTTGGATAAATTTTATATTGCACTTTTTTAGTAACTTTGTTAAATTCACTTTTTTAGTAACTTTGTTGCCCTTAGACTAGAATAGATGTTAACATATAATCACACACGGGAATATAAACTCACACCTTAACTTCAAATTACAAAATCATATATCATGGAACTCAAGTAGTACACAACTTTTATTAACTGTAGAAAAGATACATAGTAATTGTTTTTCATTTTTCCACTAGCATCCCCAAGGATATGAGAACCTTATTCCTTACATCCTGAGGTATTGTAACTCTCGCTGTTTTACTAGGAATAGTTTTTGGAGTCCACGAGTACAATACGGTTTCAATGTCTAGCCAAAGATCAGGATCACTTGGATTTCTCCTCCACCTCTTTGTCCAACAATCTGAATATCTTTCTTTATCGGTGACATTACTCAACTGATGTACTGGACACCACCATTCCACGCGCACCTTATTGAAGTTAACATCACCTTCTTCTTTGCAAATATCCGGAGATAGTCCATCCCAACCACACTGGATAGGTCTCTAGATCTGCTGGTTTTACTACTACAAATTGGTTGCACTCCACGTCAGTAGAAGGTTCATAAGAATCCATGCCTAGATATTTTGGCCTATCCTTCTTAGGACCAACATAGTGTTTATCAGATTGAGGAGGAGCATATGCCTTCACAATGCTACTAATGGTACCATCATCTTCGTCAGCACCAGCTAATGTTTTCCACTTACTTTAGGGAACCACCCTTCTTTCAGCTCTTGGGAGGATGTGTCTACCTCATCCAACAAGTTGATCACCTTCTTCCAATAATCTATCAATGCACGATTTGTGTCATCCCGAATTAGTTTGCCAATGCTTGATGTAGTCATTGATGCCATCCTTAGTCAATCCCAATTGCTTGACTTCTTCAGTTGGTTTTAGAGCTTTTGGTTGACCAGGAGGTATCATAGGCTTGCCATTTGCATCCCTGCGCCAAATTTCTGCCCCACCTCTCCACTTCTCCTCCTCAAGGTCTCATTTTCCATTGCATGATTGGAATCCCTTCTCTCACCCAAAAGTGAATTGAAGAGGTCTAGAATGACCTTCCATGTCGAGAGCATAACCATCCACAAAACTCTTCCAATCGGGCACTTCTTCTATGATAGATCCTATAGGAGATGGATTTGTACATCCATGAAATATTTCCAATAGCACAGGAAAGTTGGTAACCGTCTGTTTGTCTCAATACATGACTATATTTTCCAAACAATGCATCCACATCCTCATGAGTATGTAGGGCATTAGGAACCCCAAATTGACTCTTTCAAAAACACCCACAAATGTTAAGTAGGATAGGAAAGAAAACATCCACTGTTCTTATTTTGACCAAAGACAATTATCTAGTTGCAAGAGGAACTTTTCAAGGATCTCGAGGTTTAGCACGAGATGTTGAAGCTCCAACATGTTCATTAGGTCCATTCCTCCTAAATCTTGCCTTGCTAAATTTTTCAATACTATTAGGGGTTCCATCCAACAATGCACTATGTAGTGCACGGCTAGTCTGTAGGATCCTCAGAGGGTGACCATTGTAACCCTTCTCATAGTTTCTTAAACACCTCATGATACTCCCAATGTGAAAATCTGGACCATCACTCCACAACTCTAAACTGAAATGGCCATAATAGGTCCGGAGGCGCCCATGCAATATTGCCCGATCATTGAAATCTGCAAAGGGTATGATCTTCCACATGACTTAGGAATGTACTTGAATTGTGGAAGACAAGTCTTCTGTTGGTCCATTTTATCATGTATAATACATAGATAGTTATTAGGTTCCATTGCAGATAAGGTCCTCCACATCCAATAAGTTTATCTACATGATAGTTGATCTGTCATATGGTCCTTCATATGTTCCCTTATCTTTGCCCTTAGACTTGGTTGCACAGTCTTATCTAGTGTCTCCTTCAGCTTAGCACATAAATTGCACTTGGCAAAGTTGTTTGAAGTTGCTATGGTCACATGCTTGAAATGCTTATTCCATAGCCTACTAAAACTGGGCTGGGATATAGAGGCCACTCCAAGTTCCCGAAGCAATGCATTTATTTCCTCTAATATGCTCTTTGGGGTACAATGGGATGACAATCTCTTTTCAACAATAACTCTACCCTGTTCATCCTTCTTACTCTTATGTGGCATGTTTTCTGCATTGAAATCCACATATCTTTCAAATATTTCCTTTGCAGCTATAGTTCTTGAGGTAGGCCTTACCAGGCCAGTGTTCCCATGCAATGCAATTTTACTACCATTTTCATGTCTCTTTTGCCAGTTGTGCCAAGAAGAGGTTGGAATTCCATGTATAGCCATCCATGCTTTTGAACATATCCACTTTCCATTCAATGGGAATCTTTTTCTTCTTTGATCTTTCATCCACGAATTGCATAGCCAAATATGGTGTACATGAAATTCCTCCTCGCTATCACACTTATGTTCCTGATATGTAGCTCTTGCTCCCACCAACTCCTCTATTGTGAACATTCTAACACAAGAAGCCCAACAACATTCACCTCCTCTAACCTTCATCATAGCTTCAGAGAACAATCATAACTGACTTGCATCTTTTGGTGGGATAATGTTTGAAAGTTGGAAGTGGCCTCTTGCTAATCTTTTGTGTGAACATTGTTGACAATGGTTCTACATCTATAGGAAACGTGTAGTTCCCTCCGGTTGAATATGTCCCTAGGCCATGCAACAATAGTTGGAACCTCTAGTTGCTTCACACAAGCTAGGCATTCTTGTTGTTTGAACCCTTTTTCCTTCCAATTGTCATATAATTTTGAGATTGCCACACCTAACCTGTCCTCCCCTAATCTTTCATCATTCCTTTGCATTGATAGGATCTGCTAGAACAATAATCCCTTCTCCCTCTGCCTCTCTCACATTTGCATGCATGCGGGATCTTGACCTTCTTGTTTTTCCAATCGACCAGTATAAAGTACAATTTCCTTTCCTTTGGCATCATCCTTTTCATTTGAGGTCTTTTCCTTTCCTTTGCCATCATCTTTGTCATCTTCATTAGTTGGGGATTTTTCCTTGCCTTGATCAACATCATTGGGGCCTTGGGGATTTAGCATTTTGCATGCCATTGACCTAAAATGCATAAAAACTTATAGTAAGTTAGCATATCCAAATAACATCTCCTTAGCATGAGTTAACCTATAATATATTAACCTATAATAACCTTAAATGTTGTCACCTTAGAAAAAACTTTTGAGGGTATTATAGGTTAGCAATTTTTAGGTTAGAAGTTAATTATAGGTTATTATAGGTTAGAAGTTTTAAGGTAGGTTATTATAGGTTAAAAGTTAAGGTTAGAAGAAGTAAGTTTACAACTTTTAAGGTTAGAAGTTCCAAGGTTAAAACTTCTAACCTTAAATAAATATAACCTTTAAACTTCTAAAACTTAAAGCTTATAACCTTTAAACTTAAAATTTCCTATAACTTATAACCTTAGCCCCTTGCAATAAATTTTCATGCATAAATTATAATGGCGTGATTTTTTTTTTTTAAAGTAGTTATTACTTTCGAGTTTACACTCCCTTTCCAATTTTGTCTCTCTTTTTCGAGCTGGCAGTGCGATTTCATAGTGCATTTCGATTTCATAGTGCGATTTCATAGTGCTTTTGGGTGTGCGCTTCGTGGCTTCTCGTAACCTTCTCGACTTGCAATCATCACATTAATTTTTAACAATCATCATTATTTTTAACAATCGCTTCTCGGGCGGCACCCCGGTAACCGGCACCGGCACCGGTAAGTAATTTTTGAGCTTTACGGCTTCGAGTTTTTACGTCTATGTGGTTTCTACAATCTTCTGCTTTTTCTCAGTGGCTTTTCGGCTTCTACAACCTTCTGTTTTTTCTCTGTGGCTTTTCGGCTTCTACAATCTTCTGCTTTTGGTTTTTCTGCTCAAAGCTTTCTACAAAGCTTTCGGCTGAAAGTTTTCTCGGCTTCTATATTAAAGTCTGTATTCAGAGGTTAGTATTTCATGTTCTTTACTTAAAGTACATTATCTTATTCTTCTTTTTTTATTCTAGTATTTGAAAGTTCTGTTCTATCGCCTTTATCTCGTTTCTTTATCCGTTATATGAGCTTCGTGGTTAATCAAGGGAGTGCTTTCACGCCTTAGACTTTTACATGCATCAGTCCTAAACTGCCCTAGCACCTTCATATACAGATCTATTGCTTATAAACATGTTCTATTGTTTATATGATCTTGCTCTATGATCTTCCTATATGATCTTGCTCTATGATCTATCTGCTCTATGATCTTGCTTATATGATTTTGCTGTATCTGCTCTTATTCTATTTCACTAGCTCTTCCTCTATCTGCTCTAAATAATGAACTAAAACAATGAACTAAACAAGAAGTATTATTATTATATATCTGCTCTATCTGCCTTCATTCTATTCTATTCTACTCTACTGCCTTCATACTCACTGGCTTCATATTTTGAATTCTGCATTATGCATTCTGCATTATGCATTCTGTTAGAATAATATGTTAGAATGGCGATTTTGGGTTCCGATTTTCCACTAGGTTAATAAAAGCACGCCAGGCGCGTTTTTAGTTTGGCTTTTCTATTTCATATGGCTCTATACAAATCGCGCCAGGCGCGTGTGAAATAGATCTGTGAAAAAAACAAGGCAAACGCGCCTGGCGCGTTTTGAATTATGTATGTTCAGAATCATTTTATGGGGAGCCTAATATATTACTTGCTAATTACTTAATTTATCTCGTTCTAGTGCCATGGATTTTCCTTATGCATGGACACTGGCTGGTTCTAGATCAAATACACTTCCCCTGGACGACCATCAACTCTGGACCCTATACAAGATATTACTTGATTGTGCTGTTCAAAACGTTCAAAGAGAGTTGGAGAATCCATTAGGCGACCAGATCGGGGGCCATGGGAACACTTCCATCGCATCTATGGACATATCCGACTCCTCATGCTCTTAGTAAGGCTCATGCCAACAAATAAGTACGAGGATTTGCTTTATAGTATCAAGGATCGATACAACACTCTGGTTTGGAGACTCGACATCCGCAGGGAAGATGAGGATCCTGTCATATCAGGGTGGTTCAGGTGGGACTTTTTATGGATTGGGCCGATGAAGTGGGCTTGTGTGACATATTGTAGAGATAGAAAGAATTCGCTACCGCGCATTTTTTGAGTAAGAAGAAATGTACATATACTTTTTGAATATGAATACAAACTCGCTACCTGGCGCAATTTTGCACTATACTTTTCTGTCATTAGTTTATTTTTTTTTTATATGCAATGTCGAAAACATTGAATCCTGTGATGCCCTCCAGCCAGTATGACCAACCCCAAGAAACTACATATTTTCATTAATGTGTAGTTTCATGGGGTTGATAAGACTGGCTAAAGACCATCACAGAATTCAAAGTTCACAACATCACGCAGATGATATGATATATTCTTTTTTTTTGAATATCCAAATATACATACCTTTTTCAGACGTTCTTTTGGCCATGCTACAAATGTGCCCACGCTTTCACCAATGTAATCGCCACCGGGATGTCTTCTTGGAAGAGCCTCATCTTCATAATTGCAGTTTAGAATAGAAATCTTACAGAAACTGTTTCCAAGAGGAACACCATGACACATAGAACTTGGATTCAAATCTTCGATTTTACACAATCCTACTCGGCGCTTCAAGTTTGCTGTTAAAAGATAGCATTCTTCTCCGACACTGATAAAGAACCAGAATGCATTGTAAAAAATAGAGGACGAAAAATTGAGAACAAGAGAATGCATTCGAATTCACCATAGTTCAGCAGACATCGAATGGGAATTGAAGGCGGCTCGATCGAATGGATTGAAGGCGGCTCGATCGATCGAATGGGATCGAACGGATCTTGGGCGCTCTGATAGTCGATTGTTCTTGGGCGCTCTGATACTAGGAATGATCTTGGGCGCTCTGATAGTAGGTGGCCGATTAGGTGGTAGTAGATTGCCACATATGCGTTTCTTGAAATTAATAATTAATTGTTATCTTGAAATTGCACTAAAAAGAAAAACACAATTTAAATTTGTAAATGAGCGGGACGGGCGGTTAATTAAGGCGGTATAAATTTAAAAGGACGCGAATTTGAATTTACGGTTGTAAATCTGACGGCCTAGATTATGAACGCATACATATAAGTTTAAACCAAAACCCCAGTCTCATATTATCCGCACTTGCAGTTCTATGGCGTCTAGAGGATCTGGCCGCGGCCGAGGCGCTGGTAGAGGTGGGCGACAGCCCAAAGCACAAATCCCAAGCCCGAGGTCTTGAACAAGCAAAAGCACGTAATCCAACAAAGCCTCGGTGTAATTGATCTGCTTTTTGTTTTGTAATTGATTTGCTGTGTCCCTTTTATTGTTAGGTTTCTAGGATGTTTTTCAACCCGTGTATTTTTACGTGTATGCGTGTCTACGTGTATTGTCTACCTTTCATATTGTTTTCGTGGTCATTTCTCTTTGCTTTTACTACCTTTTTTGTGTGTTTTTTTGTTATAATCTTCTCCTTTACTCCGATATGTTTTTGTTGGAACAATTCTCCATTTTGTATAATGTAGACCGTGTAAGTCTTTATACGTATTCTCAGTTCTTTTGACAAGTCTTTTTGTAGCCTAGTATGTCTCTTATAAAAGAGAAGTGTCAGAGGGTCCCCTCTTAAGAAAACGGCTCGGTAGCGATTTATAATTATGAGTGGTTTTGGTTGTCTCGCTACTTTCCACGTGTACAATTTATGTTTTTGAAAGTAAAGGCGTCTATGAAAGCGCTTCGGCGATTTCATTACTCACCACATGATTGTAACATTAGGGATCTTCTAAAAATGTGAAAAGAAAAGCAAAGCTTCCCCAAGGAGGTCCGTGGACATCCGCAGAAAAAAACCAAGAACGGATGAAGATGTATCATTTGCAGATTTGGCACACGTTAGACCATTGACGATACGATCGAAATAATGAAGGCTCGGTAGAGCCTCCATGTCCGTAAGAAGATCTACGAGAGGGCTCAATGGTATGTGGAGATCTTCAAGACTAGCGGAAAGACAGATCTGATTTTCATGTCTAGAGTTAAGGAAACAGATCAAATGAAGAAACAAGGTATTTCGATCACATGCGAAGAACGGGGACGATTCTTACTGTTCTGTATTACTTGAAGCCGGCCAGGAAAAATAAAAAGTATTGAAGAAGTTAAATTATTGGCAGTGCTAGTTCCTTTAAAGAGACCGCCCTAAGAACGGATGAGGCAGCAGATAACCTCTTCAAATTTGGTGGTCGGTGGTGATCTATTGACACCAAAAAATATGTGAAGGTCTCACCGTGAGAAGAGCAATCAGTACAAGGCCGTCAGCTAGTCTGTACCTACAAGCTTTAAAAGAGAAGGAAGATGCAAGTTCTAGAGCCAGGGAAACACCAGACGTTCTAGGCATTACAGATATGACTAGTGATGATGACAAGGCGAGGAGGTTAGAGGCCATGAGCAAACTCAAGAAATATGTCGACAAGTATCCATCGGGCCTTAGCTTCACGCATCCTATCCATGTCGACAGGCTTTTCAGGTCCACGAAGGCTATGTTTGTCAGCAGAAGATTTGACAAGCAGCACGCAATGGAAATAGTCAACAGCATGATAGAAAACCCAGGACAGGTGCCAATGCCGGCAGATGTGGTGCCTTTTGATATGAAGACGAAGAAGGTGTTGATATGGAATAAACTTGAAGATTTAACTGGCAACCTCGATATTCACTTCATGATAATAGATGGCCAGCATTCAGTGGAGGCGCAGAAGGTTTTGATCAGTCAAGCACAAAAAACTGGAAATCAGTTATTCTATAGACTGTATTCAGTCAGAAATTGCCGATTCCTCAGTGGCTCCACAACAGCAGCAGAATTAGCCGAAATCAGCGCGCTACTGAATGACATGGGAAAGACATTCCTATACAAAAGGTATTTTATGTTCCACACATAGCGTTCGCTAATCACGTATTCGCTAATCACGTATTTACAAGAAACGCGCCTGGCGCGATTTCTTCATATGGCTGCGATTTTCTAAATACGTGATTAGCAAAAACGCGCCTGGCGCGTTTTATGTTGTTATTTGTGTGACGGATTTACAAGAAACGCGCCTGGCGCGAATTCTTCATCATGAAGAAATCGCGCCAGGCGCGTTTCTTGTAAATACGTGATTAACTTAAAACGCTGGCGCTGCTTTTTATATTGTTACTTTCACGACTGCTTATTTTTTTTTTATCTAACGCCCATATTTTGCGGTCAGGTATGTGGAGCGAGCTATGCACGCCAGAACCAATGGATCGAATATGGAAAACCAATGCCGACCAGACAAGGGCAATCTAAGAGTGCCGAATTCAAATTACTAGAAAGGACACTGTGCCAAACCATAATACAGGACAAGAACAAGGGCACTAGATCAAAGAAGAAAAAAGGGGATGCACAAGCTGGCACAGAAGAGCAAACGGTGCCAAAGGATGCCTGCAAGATTGTTTTTTCTTCTGACCAGGTATGGGAAAAGTGGAACGAATTTTGGGACGCCTATTCGGAAAAGAAGTTGCCAGATTCGTATGGCAGGTTTCCTCCGCAAGATACGTCTATTTTTGATATAGGTATCACAGAAATGAGAAAGGCACAAGGATTGGATGATGCAGAATTAATCTGTTCTAGATAGTTGCATCGAAAGGAAGTTATCTACAAGAAAACTGCAAAGAAAGCACTTGACATCTTTCAAGATGCATGCGAATCGATAAAAAATATGAAAGTCCTGAAAAAAGCTGTTGGTGAAGAACTGCAAAGGCTCTCAGGAGACATGATGTTATCAGAGATAGGCTTAATGCAAAAGTACAACGTATCTAATGATGACATTAAGAAATATGTATTTTGGTCAAAAGATTTTGTGAAGCAGCAAAAGGCGAAGAATGTGGCAACTCTTAAAGGGATTCACACGAAAGTTGCGCCGACTTAAAAAAAAAAGAAAAGTTGCTTTGGTGAAGAAGACGGCAGAGACGAGTCTCCTTTTTTTCTATAAGGTGTCCACCGGTTATAAGTGTGCCCGAGGAGGTGGGTGAAGGGCCAACCGACATCACTCTATTTGTTCTTGATAGCCGGGTGGCACGAGATGGACACAGGATGATTCAAAGACCTTCTTCAACATGCAATGGTTGGTTTGACGATCGAGATGCATTATACTATCGCGGATGATTTTGCCACTCCGACATTTCCTACGATATGCACTAGGCTGCAAATGATGTCGAATGCATTAAAGTGATGAGGCAAGCAAGAATGATAGATGAAAACAAAGATAGTGAGTTTAGTACCGAAAGTAAGATCTCACATGTGCTAGTCCTTATGATAGCCATTATGGATGATAAAAAGAATATGAAAGACTCAAGGGAAACCGGAAGGTGAGAAGATTGCTTGGCGGTGCTATCGGCTAGATGAACCCCTATTGAAGAATGTTTTTATGTCGAATCCAATTGCGAAGACAAAGGGAAAGGGACCGCAGATGTGGATGTGGACCCGGACTTAAGAGGAAGAGGAAGAGGAAGAAGAAAACTGGTCGACCTCGGCCCTTAATTCACCAATCAAGTATGAGCTACCGACGACGCAAGATAAGGGGAGGCTGAATAAGTACGGGTTTTCTTTGGCCTTTTCGAAGTTTTCTCGATTGAAGCCTTCGCCCTTTAGAGTCTACGTGTTGGGAGTTTCATGTTGGAGGTTATGTCAAGTGAAGCTCAAGCTAGCTAGGAAATGCCAAAGTGTGGTCTCGATGGTCAAGCCAAGGACTTCTCGATATTTTTTTCGAGAAAGTGCTAGAGGTGGCACCTCGGGTCCGCTTAGGTAGTGCAAAAAAATAAAGCTTCCAGCTCTAAGTCCAATTTACCCGCAGATCCGGGTCCGCAGAGTGGGAAGAAATGAGAAAGCACCTAGAGGGCATAAAGAAGAATATCGACAAGCAACAGCTTAACTATGCGGCCGAGAGCGTGCCTATCATTCCAATCACATTGGAAAATCCGACTGAAGTGGATGTAGGTAACACAAACGAAGAAGACAAAATCCTAGATGATACAGATGGATTCGGAAAGCTCGAAATGTTAGCATAAAGAGTAATGAAGTATCAACCATAGTTCAAACACTAAGTGATGTGGTCGACACTTCCGCGTAATCAAGACAGCCGAGAGTAAGCTCATCATTGCGGATGTTGAACAGGAACCAGAAAGGTATGTTATTCAAACAGAAATGAAAATCGCCGCCAGCGCGATTTCAATTCTTCAAACAGAATTGAAAATCGCGCCCAGCGCCATTTCAATTATTCCAACATTGAAAACGCGCGCAAGCCGCCGATTTCAATTTTCTTTTTCCTTGTCTCACAAGTGTGTGCTTTATTATTACGCACCTAATCCAGTTTCCTCCAAAATTCGGTGTTCGATTTGAATGGAGTGCTCGCAAAAACGTTACCTAAAGCACAATTTCCTTTATCATGGTATGCATGTAAACCATTTGAGACATATACTGAAATGGGTATATCCGCGACGTCAGATCCGGAAGGAGATGTTAGACCAAGCTTTCTTTTTATTTCGTTGTGCAATTTGGTCGCCGATGGAGAATAGAAATATCTGAGGAAGTTTTGAGAGTAGTTCCCGAAGTTACATAGAGATTGGGCATCTGTTTGGGATCGGAGCAAATGTAAGTCATTCAATAACCCAAAGGATCCCTACTGGTAAAAAATATTTGTGAAATGCTTGAGCGACATGATGGATGACTTGGGCGTTCAGGAGAAGGAAGACATCATTATAGTTGATGATGACGCCTTGAAGTGTTGCTTCAATCAGTCACAGTCACTAAATCCACCATCCTATCATCCTGAGGATTTTGACAAAGATGACTTCCTGCTTCGTTTTGTCGCAAGATCTTGCACCGAAATAGCTACAGAAAAAAAGGTCAAGAGATACAAACACTATACCCAAGAACTTAATCGGACAGGGAAATTGATGGGGACCTAGAGAAGATCGTTCTAGAAAGGGAACTTTTTTTGATATATATATATATGTATACAGGAAATACACTTTCCAAAAAGTTTTGAATATGAAATATACTTTACACCAAACTCTTTCGAATATATATTGTGTTCTTATAT
This sequence comes from Isoetes taiwanensis, assembly GCA_021234155.1. Classification (NCBI taxonomy): domain Eukaryota; kingdom Viridiplantae; phylum Streptophyta; class Lycopodiopsida; order Isoetales; family Isoetaceae; genus Isoetes; species Isoetes taiwanensis. Next base: position 326,204 of record JAJEKV010000240.1, read on the forward strand.
CAGCATTATTGGTTTGGTGGTAACGTATTGTTCTTTTATATATACGCGGTATGGTTTGCTATACTTGCAATAATTTGTATGTATATACCGTCAATAATTTAGGTGTCTATAAATACGTATGCATGAAATTGGCAAACCATCGGGCGGGCCTTCCTTATACGCTTGTTATTATGGCACATTCTATTACCCGCCAGATGAACCACGCAGACCTCTGCAGTGTGCATGAGCTAGAAATAGAACCGGGGACTGGCTTGATGTCGTTGCTATGAATCCCGTCCGCTTCTATCCTGATCCCTTTGATGTTGTAATCCATCTTATATGGAATCCAGAGCATGGTTTGTTCATGATCGAAAGGATCTCAGCACCGCCTGCAGCGCCTGTCGACGATGATTCGGATTAGTTTTTAAAGTTTATGTTCCACTATAATACGTTATTTATGGGAATAAAATCGCGCCACGCGCGATTTGACCCTTGAAAATCTCTGTTCTGTAGCAACTTGCTTGCTGTTATTTATTCGTAAAACACTACAATTTCAATGTTTAGATTTCGTTGTCGTCGGTGATTGTACGAATTAATAAGCAATTTCCTACTTTTTATATTGCCAACATTCTTTCATAATATGGGTCATTTGGACCGAATATTTGGATGCCCTTGCATTTCAACATAAAATGCATCTTCCTAGCCCGAAAATGAACTCAGTGCAAAAGTGTGGTTAATTCAATATAATGGTCAATAAATAGCTTATACGGCGCGATTTTGGAATAGACATAATCCCAATTTAATTGAATGATGGTTCCTTGTTGGTTTTTGCAATCGAAGGTGTTTGGCTGGAGCCGTGGCCATGGAGCGTGGTGCAAGTGTCGATCACTTGAACTGCGAGGCTATTTTCAAAGCTCGGTTCAAGAGCCCCATGGCCATGAATGATGCTATAAAGAAGGATTTCAATTGGGTTTCAAAGCCACCGGGTATGATTCTAGTATGTAAGGCCCTCAAGAATAGTTGCCTTCATTGTTTTAAAGGCATGACTGGGTATTGCATGAAGGATATTGGGAAAGTCCATTATGTCTGCCACCTCCATAATGTCAGTGAAGCTGCTATTGAGAAGGGAAAAGACATGTATTTGAGATGGGGAGCTGGTGGTACGAAGAACCTTGTTATTCTTGACAATAAGAATCTTTTGAATAGAGCTGCAAATTTTCTGAATTACCATGGGAATTGTAGGCTGACTGCTAGTCTGTTGTATACCTTGACTAGAATGATTCGATCTGGGGAGTTTACTTTGTCTAGCTCTTAGATCATACCTTCCTCGCAGCTCTCTTCAAAAACATCACAAAAAAAAGAGTAGTTGTAACAACCTGGAGATGTGCTTCTAAAGACCCAAGACGATCCCTGCTTATTGTGTGGCCCAAATCAGGAAGGGTGACAGAGCAGCGACACATATCCAGCGCCGCCTTCGCCTTCTTCGCCTTGCCCATCTGCCGACCACGTGATCAGAGAATCTAGAGGAATCTTATAAGGGAATCTCATGAAAATCTATGGTAATTCATAGAAGAATTTTCATAGAATCTTAGAGAATATTGAGGAATCTCAAGAGAATCTTAGGAAATCTATGGCCATCTCTAGAGGATCTTTGGGAATCAAGGGAAATTTAAGGGAATCTTCATTAATCTTTGAGAATATAAAGGAATATTGATAGACTCTTGGAGAATCTACATGGAATCTTGAGAATCTAGAGGAAACTTGGGATGATCTTTGGGAATCTAGGGGAATTTAAGGAATCTTCATGAAATTTTTGAGGATCTAGGCGAATTTTGATAGGATCTTAGAGAATCTAGGGGAATCTTCATAGAATCTAAGTGAATCTTGGGAAGCTAGAGGAATCTTGGGATAATCTTTGGAAATATAAGGGAATCTCAAGAGAATCTATGTGAGAATCTCAAGAGGATCTTAGAGAATCTATGGGAATCTCAATAGAATCTTAGGAAATCTGTGGGAATCTTGAGAGAATCTTTAAGAATTGAAGAGAATCTAAGGGAATCTTGGGGAATCTAGCAAAATCTTCATAGAATATAAGGGAATCAACGAGAATCTGCATAGAATCTTGGAATAATATTTGACAATATGAGAATCTTGGGAAACCCTTATAGAACCTTAGGGCTACATTTAAATAAATGATGCTCTTATCTCTTTATAGCTTGTAGCCTAAATTCATTTTAAACTTAAGCAGCATTACAAGCTAAGTGTAAATGATAATGCAAATGTATTGCAAATTGATACAAAATTTAAAGTTACAGACAAAATGCGAATCCAGACAAAACGTAAATAGATGCATAACATGACTAGTTTGGTTACCAAAATTCTAAAGAATCTTTTAATGAAAAAATCTGACGAATTTTTTGACGAAAATTCTGACGATTTTTTTGACGATTTTCTTTTGACGAAAATTCTGACAATTTTTCTGACGATTTTCTTGACACTTAATCGTCAAAAGACTGACGATTTTCTGACGATTAAAAATTGACGATTTTTGTGATGATTTTTTTTGACATTGTATCGTCAGATAATATTCGTCAGATAAATTGTCAGGCAGTGAAGTTCTCTCCAAAGCCTTACTATAGGAGGCTCTGAATGGCATTGGAGCTCCAAGCACGTTGGGGTTGAGTCCAGCATTGGTCGGCTTGACCACCTTCTATTTACATGCAATCCGGCCCCAAAGTTGGTGTACATAGAAGGTCTATTGGCTGAAAGATGTCCATCCTGGTCCAGAAAAGCTTCTAGTGGTTCCAGTGTAGGGGAAATACAATGCTTATTCTTCTAAAGGAATTATAGAAGCCTTATATATTCAGTTTAGGTACCACCAATCCCCCAAACACGAGCATACAAATCCTAGAAATAGTCGAGGATTTGATGTGTGAAAAATAGTCTAAGGTAATTTACTTAGACAATTTGGTGAAGTTCTTATTCCTAGAGGGCAGCCAAAACCACTTCCTCCCTTCAAGACTGTTAAAGACTCTAGCCAACTAGTGAAGGGCATCAAGGATTATATAATGCAATGGGATGATGTTCGAAATGGAAAGCACACCTCCATTCTGAAGAAAAATCACATGGACTCCCTAATCAATTACTGGGAGAAAGTTGTGACATTCTTAGAAACAGAACAGCCATGTGGGGCGGAGCTGAGAGACGGGTTCTTACCAGAGTCCAGATGGGAGGGTTCTCATGGAGCAAGCACATCTAAGAAAGTTGACTTGGGTCCTAACAATGGTTCCGAGTGGTTTGTGGGAAGTAAGGCCTCAAAGCCGAAGTGGTTTGATCTTCCTAAGTGGGATCCCTTTGAGGACATCAAGGAAGGATACTTTATGCTAGTAAGGCCTGACAATGAGGATTGTCCAATATGGTTAGGGGTGGCACTCTCTGATGTAACCACCACCATGGCTGATGGAGAAGAGTTGTGTCCTGGATTCCAAATCAATATTGGGAGCCCATTGGAAGACACAAGAAGGGCAACTTGAGCAATACATCGACTGCTGGGAGAAGAAGTGGAGGGCAAATCATGCTGATCCTCAAAAGAGGGAATTGGTGGAGTGTGTGATATGGTCATATCCAACTTGTCACATTTCAATGGACAAGCCACACAAGATCCCAAAAAGGGAGATGGACAAAGCCATGAGCAACCTCTATGCTATAGCATTGTATGAGGGTAGATAATATTGAGAAGCTTGAAAACTTTCTCAACTCGTGGTTTGTAAAATAGTTGCATGATTCTCTCATGATGGGGTGAGTACGGACAAAGTGCATGGATGATGAAAGGGTTTTCTCCTAGTTAAGATTGAGTCAGAAGCATGTACAAGATAGAAAAGATGAAGGGAATTCAAATCAACAAATATCAATGGGACAAAACACATATATTCTCCAGACAAATGTGTGATCTTCATCAATAATGAAAAAACTTAAATCCCTTTTACTCTTGTTTTTTTAAGGCCAAACACATGTATCTATAACTTATTTATAAACTATACAAGCTAAATTCCTTCTACTCTTCATCAGGACTCTTTCACTTTGGTGATTTCAAATATGCCTCACAAATTGTAGCCCATTTAAGATAAAAGTTACAATTGACCTTGGCCTTCATATCGTCGCCTACCTGCACATCAAGATCGGTTTCATAGCCACCTCGCGCATGCCATTCTTGAACATAGCGATCCCCTTGTGGAGTAAAGTAAAAGCTTGAAACTATTTGTCTGGATCCTTCAGAACCCCTTTGGGGCATATCGTTCGTCCCAAACCACATCTCATTTTGCTTTTTTTTTTTTTTTTTGCCCATCTTTGTTAACATTTTTAGTGACATGTCAATCACCCATGATATTAGAAAATGTTAAATGGTTTAATATTTAAGTTTGCACAATTTGTTTTGATTGCATGAAGGCATATTCACCCCTTATTCCTTAATCTACACCGTACGTAAAGTTCCTCGTTTGTGGGGTATGCAAGTACAAAATTTGCTATACTGTATAACAAGATTCGCAAAATACTATAAGATTTCAAGCAGAATACTATATGGTGTTGATTTCATACGTGCAAAATACAATTATGAGGGCTCTCGCTGCCCTACGTCACCCCCCGTGTGAATATGCACCCAAACCAAAGGGGGTTTAAGGGGGATTTTAATTTAAATGTGTTGGACCCAATGGTTGTGTTAATTAATGTCAATGGTAGTTATGTGTTGGTTGTTAATGTCAATGGTTGTTATGTGTTGGTTGTTATGTGGGGGGTTTAATTTTTATATGTTGGATGTTAATGGTTTGTGTTGCAAAAAAATTTTTTTGGCCCCTCGTCACAGCCCCCCTCCCCCCCCGGTGAGACAAACATTTTAGAATTCAAACCAGAAAAAAACTAGAATTCATTTGAGGCTTTCATCACCTGTAGCTTTTGAATTTCATCACAATAAAACAAATAGAACATAAGTAAAAGTTACCATAAAGATAGAGCAGATTGATCCCATTATTCTCGAAAGTCATAAAGTTTGCAACACCCATACACAAACATTTTGCAACCGGAAGTTAACAAAGAACCTTTGGCCTCCATGGATTCTTGTGGTGAGAAACCAAAGTGGGAAACTTTTTCGCTTGTTAGCACAAGGATCTAGAAGCCTCAAAATCTAAAAATGCATGGTAATTTTTTTGCAGGCTGGTAGGATGTAAAAGCCTACCAAACCCGGCCGGAAAATTGCTGTTTTAGCATAGATAACTTAACCAAACATATCCATATCATACACTATCAAAAAAGATCTCGGAGAGAGCTTTCCAACACAATAAAAATCATCTCAAACAGAGCTCGGATCAAAAGTTATGATAAGAAATGTGTTGCCGGCGGGGAAACTGCACTACATGCGCCCTTCATGTGCCCATTATGCACCACACACACAAAAAGAGGACTTTTGTTGTGAGCCATTGGTTGTTGACCATTATGCACCACACACACAAAAAAAGAGCTTTTGTTGTGAGCCATTGGTTGTTGACCATTATGCACCACACGCACAAAAAAAAGGGCTTTTGTTGTGAGCCATTGGTTGTTGACCATTGGAAAAAAAAGGGCTAAAATCAATGGCTCAGAAATGGTGCACTCTAGATGTACGCATTAGTACATCCATTTGAATACATCACGAAATCATAGGAAAACCTTAGTGAAAAGCGTACAAAAACACAAAGAAAACCCCCTGTTATTATGCTACATATTCTCGCAATGGTTAGAACTATGATTCAGTATTGTATTGAAAATGGTATTTCTAGGTCAGTTTATGCTGCTTATTTGTTTAGAAGGTCATTTTTCTATTTCAGACTACTTTTTGTTGTCATTTTCCAATGGTATAAAAAAGCAAACGCTTCTTTAAGACATGCACAGACACGATGGGGCGAGTCTGTTTCTCATGCCAAAATTGTCGCCCTCCAGCTTTTCTTGCATGGAGCAGTGATCTTTTCTTGCTTTTCTTGCACTAGAGCAACTTTGGCGTGTACCGATGATTCAGTGGCGCAGGGTTAGGCCAAGGAAGGCGTTAGTTTTTTGGGGTTGAGGTAGAGGAAGCCGTAGGTTCTTGAAGTTAGGAAAGGGTTTCTGGTGAGGCAGGGATTCAACGGGGCAGGGACTAGCGCAACCGGCCTGTGTCTGTATTTTATGAAGCCGGCTCCGACATGGTTGTGGAGATGCTTCTTCTAAATTTTATCCGGAGTGTTATTCATCATGCTAAATGTTATTCCAGAAAGGCGAACATGGACATGGATGTCCTGCTTTTGGATTGTGTGGGCCTGCGTCTTTGCTACCGAGATGGAGAGCATGAGGCAAGTGTGATTGTGGAAGTTGGGATCTAGGATGTACCGTTCTTTCCAATCAACAATCTTCATCTGATTCCATCAATATCTATGCACAGAGTAAAAAGGAATTCTAGAACTATTGCTATCTAGTAGAAGGCAAAATAAATGCTAGATTCAAAGCTAGAGTCTAGGCTTCCCTAGAGAATAATTGTTGCATCTATCTGGTCTTCTTTGGGATCGCTTCAAGACGCCTTTACAGGTTTTCCTAGAATTCGCAGAGCTTATTCATTGGGTTGTCACCCTGACACTTTATCTCTCATTGAACGAGTGTAGCCAAACATTGTGTGTTTCTATTTCAGAGTGATTATCTAACCATTGTGTTGTAATTTATGTAATGTAAATATCATGCATTTGGAATATGATGCATTTGGAATCATTGTGTTTTGTTAATGTCAATTTGCACCATTGAAATTTTATTTGGGGTTAAGGCAAAAAAAATTTGTTGCCTTGATGTGGCATAATGGAGGGAATATTCTCTCTATCAATGACCCACAATAAAAGCTAGAAACATCCCATTAAGTTTGCAAGAGTATTAAGTTTTAAGAACATCTTCAAAAGGGCCATTATATGATTGTTATATAATTACACAAGAATTTAGCGCGCTGGTGGAGCCAGCGCCTATTGCGATAGAGGCATTTTTTTTACCATTGTTGCGTGCCCACGGGGTGAGGAGAAATTGACCATTACAGAATTGTAGATTTTCTAGGGTCCACTAGGAATCTCATGGGTTTGACTTTATATAAGCATGTTCAAGGTCACCATCTTGCAACACACCATTGTAAATAAATCATAAATTTAGGTGCATGTTCCACTCTGTCATGAGCAACTTGAGAGCATGAGAGAAGAGCAAAACAAATTGTTTTGAAGAACCTTACTAGTAAACGTGTGCCCGGCGTTGCCGGGCTAATGTCCTATCGTATTTCTTTTTTTGCCTTTAAGCAGCATAGCATACAGTAATAAGTCATCCTTTTTTTCTCAAGTGCATAATAATGTATGCATAAGCTACCTGCATTCATCCTATACCTGGGATTTGAAAAAGCTAATTGTAACAAATAACAACTTTAAAGTTCTCTGTTGCTGCTCACATGATCTTGTTGCGCTGACATGATCTTCTGACCTGTAGCAGAACTATCAGTAAAAGCCAGCTGCAACTGCAGATGGAAGTGATTGATAATAATGAGAACTTCAAAGTGAAATAGCATGGTGCAATAAATGTATTTCAGTTAGAAGTTGGACTATACAATAATACTTTGATAATACCTGGAATCTGGATCAGGGTTCGAAATTTTATAAAAAGTGAGGTAAACAAAAATCCTTTTGGTATTGAGATAAATAGGACATCTCAAATTTCAGAGGACATGTCCAATCCAATACAAAAATAATAGGACAAAGTCCAAAGATAATGAAATCTTATACACAAAAATGCAATGCTTTGATTAAGCAAAAATGAATGTGTCATTACTTGTCTAGGTCCTTTTCTTGTTTCCCATTGAAAAATGAAACTCGAAAAGAGTAAAAAATTGGAAACTTTCTATACGTCTGGGCTATGGTTAGAACTTGAATGGATCGCCTGCGTATATTATTGGGCCATGGCCATGGACGAAATGGGGCAGGAAGTGGTCGCTTTCTGCTATTCTATCTGCCTATTTCTGTTCCCGTCCATGTACATCGAAGAGGTCAGAAAAGGAAAAAATGAGAGAGAAAATTTAGATTTATATATTTGAATTTAAAAAGAAAAGATAATCCAATGTTTTGGTTAATATTTTAAAGTAGATTTTTATATATAAGATAAGTTATATTTTATAAATATACATACTAAAAAAATCCTCCTCCCCTTAGGACAAAATCCTACTCTTCAAAAATTAGTAGGACAAAGTCCAATTCATTAGTGTTTTTTGTAGGACATCATGTCCTGCTCATCTCAACAAGAACTGGATATTGGCAAATTTTGCAGGACAAAACGTAAGGTTAACCTCACTTTTTTCGAACCCTGATCTGGATGAGACAACAATGGTATATCAGCAGCTAGTCCCAACAATTTACGCGTATGGGCCGATCATATGGGCGTTGTGATTTGCGGGGGCTGAAGCCCAGCTGCCCCGCACTGAAGAAGTTTTCCCCGTAGGCGTTCACATAGGGCTGACTAAAATATACCCAGCAGCAATCGGATGCACCGCTTTTCAGCCACAATAAAATCGACCACGCTCTAGGAATCGACCACGCTTCAGGAATCGGCTCCAGTAATCAGTAATCGGCTCAAGCTTTGAAAATCGGCTGTGAATCGATAAGAATGGTTCCTTTATTGGATTCGAGGCAGATTATTTGATTCCAGGCCTATCCTTGATTATTGTATTGGAGATTTCATAACAGTTGGGATTCAAGCCGGCCTCTTGGATTCAAGGCCGATTCCAGGCCTCTTGGATTCTTTGATTCCTTCCATGGATTCCAGGCCATCATTTCAGGTTTCGTATGCAGTTTTAGCACAGGAATAGGAATAATGATCTCAGAACTGGAATAGGAAGCAGATATCAGAAATCTTTGACAAGAAAATAGAAATCCAGGCCGATTCTTCTATTGCCGATTCTTGACAAGAAATCAAAAACAGTAACCAGCCACAAGAAATCTTTGCCTTTTGGGTGCGTTCACAAGGAAATCAGAAATAGGATTCCTGCAGTGGGTTCATGTGAATGGGTTTTTCGTTCACGCTGAAGTCTCCCAGCTGAGTAAGCACTGATTCAGCTGCACCCGAAATTCAGGCTCAGCTCGCGCGCCATGAAGGGCGCGATGCTGAATAGATTTTTTTAAGCGGCTGATTTTTTCTACAGCGCTGTATCAGCGCGGACTAATTTTGGGTTCATGTGAACGGCCCAGTAGCCCCTCTATCATGAATTCCCCCCTGTTATAGCCCTAAATATTACATACACAGAAGTCACCATCGAGGTTAATCCTCTGCTGCTCAATGCTTCTCATCAAAATCAGGAAAAAAATAGTCCTAATCTAGATACAAAAGCAGAACCCACAGAATTTGTTCACAATGATGGATCCCCTATAATCTGGACTGTATTTTATTTGAATGATATGCACCATAGTGTGTGGAGAAGTTTATCTGCATTTGAAAACATAATTATGGTTTTTCAAAGCCACGTATCTGGACTTGGATCAAGTAATCGGCATAGAAATTGAGCTAGATCGCAAGGGTAGGGCCACCGACTTCGTATTCAATCCAGGAGTATTGGTGGGAAGACAAATTCACCGGATTAAACAGATAACAATGGATTCTGCCATGGAAATAACACAGGTTGATTTGTTCGCAAATTAGAAATTAGAACAGTAGTTTGACCATTCCTAATTCAGCTTCTTGTTGAAATCTTAAGTCTAAGACCACAAGCGAATTTCTCCACGATGCAAAAATTTCCCTAAACAAAATTTTTAGCCTAATGAGCTCACATTTTTTGCAAAAGCGACAGAATGGAACCTCAATATATTGTGCAGAGACGCATTCGGCAGACTCGAAAGCAAGTGAAACATAAGGCACACATTTTTAAAATCGAACGTTCTTACCAGTCTGCTCTGTATTTCATCAACAGGGACGATGTTCTAGACTTGAAGCCCTCATTTTTTGCCGCCCAAGGCATTTTTTTCCCGTTCCCAAGGCATATCCGGAGTCAGCGTCTAGAGTTCTGAGCTTATTAAAAATACAACCAAGGCATCGCAGAAGTATTAGGAGGTAGGGAAACAACTTACAGAGCCAATTTCTTCCTTTTACATACAAAGTCTGGATCTGACACAGTTCTTTCTTCGAAAAATCACCAGCTCCAAGGATTAAACTCCCTGTGGCCCTTACTTTTAAGCGATGTCTTCATCATCAATATGCAGGAAAGATGCGGTCGGATTCAGCTCAAAAGCCCGATTGACAAAGGGCCCACGTTGGATGTACAACTTCGTTGCTTATTTCTTCTGCACATCGACCTCCAAGCTCGGCTATGGCAATCGGCATGAACATCCGGCAATCTACACGCTCAAAAAATCCATTCGTTCATGCCATTTATAACAGAAAACTGAAGATGGATTTTGGAAGATAAAAGGGAGGCATGCGAATTTTTTATTTGTATTCCAGGGTCTGTACATTGCCTTCAAATCAAATTCTTTGAAATACCAATTGCCGCTCCTGGAAGAGATGCGAAATAGCGGCTGTGCTATGCGGTGCCCTTGACCTCCTTTTCTTGTCACACAGCCCTTGGTTGTCCAACCCATCTCATAAGGAGTCAGATCTGCTATAGGTCCCTTTTAGATGTTCAACCCGTTCTCTCCTGCCCAAAACAAACAAGGTGCTGCGCACGGAGGGTTGCCCTCCGTGACCCGAGAGTGAAATGGCTTAAATCACACTTCAAAGTCATGTTTTCGAGCATATACTGACATATACTTGGAATATGCCACAAACACACATGGATGAAGAACTTTGCACAACCATGAAGTACGTTATGTGTTTCTAATAAGGATGCTTATTTTGCTCGATCTTCGAGAACTCTAAAAACACTATCTAATGTCTCTAGCAAATATGCAAAGCAATATAAATGAAAATATATAGATGTTTAGGAAGCTTGCAAAACATTGATAGTTCTTAATATTCAAACAATTTGTCTTTCTAAACTCATATCTTTTTGTTAAACAATTAAAGCACTTGGATGAAACATTGTTTTCAATAGTGCAGGAGGCTGCAAATTATTCACTGATGCATCGTGCTACATAATTAGTTCTATCCGAATTACCTTACTTCTATCCTAATGAAGCATTGCGCAAATAAAGAGAGGTGCATCCTGACGTGGAAATCATGATGTGATAGCGCAAAACAATCAATCAATCATGTCTGGACATCAATCCTAGCCTATAAATAATTTCTATACCAATATTTACTAGAGCTGTAGCCAACTCTCAGCCCCTATCACTTTGTTTCAAGATCAACATTTCCTTTACTTCAATGCTTGATGCACCTGACGCCAAACAGAAGAACCTCTCCAAAAATATCCCTTTACATCAATGCTTGATGCACTTGATGCCAAACGGAAGAACGTCTTCAAAAATATCCTTTCGTATTGGCAGTTGGGCTTTTACTAATCCAGGTATATTTGCACTATTTGCACTGCAACTAGAGTTATGGTACTTAATTAATCAGATTATAACAAAGCATACGTATCAAGTTGGAGTACTCCCTCGGCATCAAACCATAATTCATGGCATATCATATAATAGGCCAAATAGGTTGAACTAAATCCAATCAGGCCTATAAAATTGCAATGATTGCCTGTACTGAATCCATTGACCTTTGCTTCAGTTTCAAGGCCAAGATAACAAAAATACATGCAAGATACTTTCATGGCTTCACTTCACTACGAAGAAATATGTTAAACGTCATGCCCTTCTCTTTCTTTGCCATCTGCTGTCATAGTGCAGCTCCAACAGCTGATGGCTATGTAGATAAAAATTCTGCACTTGAACATCTGATTCCACTGGATCAAATCATTTCCAAATAAAAGCGTGAATTTTGCTGCAAACACTAAGATAAAACATGAATAACTCTAATCCATTTATTGAATATAAGCTTCAACACAGTCTATTACATACCCCAGATGCATACATATTGACTAATGCATTTGGTTTTAACACGCAAACATCATAACCATTTCCAGAATACTGGCATGGAAAATAACCCCAAACGCTCCTCATATACATCTAAACTGAGAACAGATACAAGTGTAAATTCAGTTTCATTAATACATTTCCTGGATTTTTCTGGAGTGAAGATGAGATGGGTCGAATTTACATATTTCTAGCAGGCCCTTGTTGCAAAACCATCAAACAGGGCAAAGCTTTTATATGGCTTCTGTGAGCAAGAAAAACAATCTTGCAAAACTGCCCATTAGCAGCTAATTCAATTAGATTCTTCAAAATCACCACCATAAACAGCTAATTGTAAATAATGAAGGTCAAATTTCATATCTGATGAAGCTCTCTAGACATATTTCTAACAAGTACACTGAAGCTTAAATGAGAAGCAATCCATTCTTAACTATAACTAGGTCGATCCCACTAGAACTCCATTTCCAATTGCAGGATTTGAATTAAACTGATAAACACAAGCTGATACCAGAGGAAACCCCGGTTACAAACAAATAGGAGAAATGAACTAGACCGAGGTTTCATAGGCAAAGGCAAACCAGGACATGCTGTCTTGATATAAGCAGTAACAGTAGACTCTCGATGAAGCTCTTTCTCTTTGACATGTCAGCTATAGCTCTATGGGTCATTTGATGCAAACCTTAGGTGCCGTATGACATTTTCCTTCCTAAAATTAATGCTAATTCAATGCTAAGTCTCTACAGCTCGAAGTGGCCTTTCAAGCAGTGATCTAGATGCATAAGTTATTCCATTTTGTTAACATGCAAGAAGGCCAGATGAGACTTTCATGGTTGGCATATATTTCCTTCAAAGCCCTTGGCTGATCAACAATTCTGCAGCAGCTTGTGGAGTATTTATGATCAGAAATTGCGGCACAGTTCATCCATGTACTCTCTCACGAAGGAGCATGACATCCTCCAGATTCATTTCCTGGAATACCCTAATTGCTTGTCCACCAAGCCCATGTTGTGCATACATTGAGATAACAGAATCCCATGATATCACATCCCTAGCCAACATTCTGTCAAATACAGCCAACGCTTCATCCAAAATCTCCACATTTTCCATACAAACTCATGAGGGCAGCACTGCAAATGAGGTGAGGTTTGAGTATAACATTTAGCATGAAGGCGTGCATCTGTTTGCCCTCAACTATAGCTACTTGTTCAGCACATGCATCAAGGATAGTGACAATAACAGCATCATCTGGATCCATAACATATTTTACCATCTCCTGAAAGAGCTGAAAGGCATGTTTTGCATGACCATGTTGAGCAAAAGCAGAAATCACTGCATTCCATGAGACAATATTGCGTTGAGGCATCTGCTGGAAAAGATGGAATGCCTCACTGAGATACCCATACTGGGTATACAAGGAAACAATTGTTGTCCAAGATACTACATTTCGAATATCTGGACAGCCTTTTCTAAGTGTCCTTGTTGTGAACATGCTGAAATCATAGCAGTACAAGAAACTACATCCTTTTCTGGCATTAGTTTAAAAAGCTCCAATGCTTTTTTTAGATGACCATGCTGTGCACAACAAGAAATAATGGTAGTCCATGCAATAAGGTCCTGATGAAGCATTATGAAAATAGTTCAATGGCTTTCTCAATCATCCAATGTTGTGCACATGCTGAAATCATGATGATCCAGGAGACCACATCTCTGCTAGGCATTTGTTGGAAATGTTCCAAAGCTTCCATGATTTGTCCACACTTGACACATGCTGAGATCATGGAATTCCATGAGACAATATCTTTTTGAGGCATGTGTTGGAAAAGTTGGATAGCCTCCTCAAGAAGTCCTTGGTTGATATAAACAGCAAGCATGCCGTTCCATGTAAAACAATTACGTTTTGACATATGGGCAAATGTTGTCAAGCAAGATCGATATGCAATTACATCTATCATACATTTGTACAAGAACATTGCCCAAGTATCTATCACTTTGTAATCCACATCGATAATGCAGTTATGAAGATATTTACCCCGGGACAGGATATTGCATTTTTGCAAAAGTGATGCATATTTATTTACATCTATCAAGATCCTCGACTCGGTTCAAGCTTTGAACTTAAACTTCCAGTGCAATAATAAGCATATGCATAAAACAAAACTCGTGGTGTAGCTTTTCGAATCTTGACTGGCATGAGACTTGCCAAAATTGGTTAGACAACTTGACATGCTGAACCATGTTATAGCTACTCTTCATCGTGCATTTTATAGAAAGATTAAGAATAACAAATGCTTAATGGGCAAGTACGTACCCAAACAATAGCCATCTTCTCTCCATGGCAAGTATCAGTTCACGAACCATTACTACATTCTATATAACCAACGTGGAATACTCAAAAGCATCATTGAATCGAAATTGAATCGAAGCATCATCAATATTCAAATCTTTCCACATAAAGAAAAGCCTGGAGGATACTTTAAAAGATAGCCTGCGAAGAACCCCTAGAATCAGTGGTCAAGATCAAAGCACGCAGATATTCCGAATGAACAATATCAACCTGTAGTACAGCAAATAACTGCCATGCTCTTGGAAGCCAGAGGAAAATGCTTGGAAGAAGAAGAAGGAAGAAGAAGGGTAGAGCTGCAATGGGGCTGGATGACCGAGAGTTTACAGGGAGCACCCAGTTTGGAGCAGTCACCAGCATATGCTAGGCATATGCCGGCATATACTTGGATATGCCCACATACCCACATAAACGAGGGTTTGCCCCCTAGGGGCAACCCAAAAACATCCAATTAAGATGATTCCTACTTTCACGTCCATACATCTTGAATTCCAGACCTTGCCTTCCCGCTTCCTCTCCCACGCATCTCTTCAATTGCCCAAAGCCCCCCCTTCTCAAAGCCCATCGCTTCTTTGCTGAGGTCGACCGATCGCCAGAAACATTCCCGGAAAAGGCAACCCAAAAAACATAGATAATTCCAAAAAAAAAAAAAAAAATTCTAGTAATCTTATATTTTATATTTAGTTAGATAGATATAGAGTAATACAGGGATTGAAAAATATGCAGGCAAGTGATTTTGGGTTAGGGTTCAGAATGGCAAGTGATTTTCGAAATTGGGGTTAGGGTTCAGAACGGCAAATGATTTTCGAACTGGGTTTAGGGTTCAGAACGACATGGCGCTAGAGATAGGCCCTGAACAGTCTTGATGCAATGGCAGATCCTCACCGACCACCGGTATGTTGCATTTGGTTGGAATGTGCTTATTAGGTTGCTTTCGTCTTTGGGGGCAATGATTCTTTGTGTCCGCATTTCTTTTTTTTTTTTTTTTTTTTTTTTTGGGGGGTCTATGACAGGCAAAGTTATTGTAACTTGACACAGCAATGGAAGCTTCAGAGGAACATATCTTGGCTACGGCAAAACTCCGCTTTAATTTTTCTTCTCAACATGCTGCTCCATGATTTTGGCAGGTCATTTTTAGCTTTGCTTGCTCTATTTCGTGATTACCTATGTCCTAGGTATGTGTTTGGCAATCACAGGATTAGGATTTTGAAGACCTCAAGGTCGGTGGTTTGGCGATCCACCTGGATAAATCAAATATTTACTCATGGACTATGCTTTGTATATTCAATCCTTTGTAGATTTGAATATCAGACGATCTTCTGTGTGTGGATTTTCCACGTTCTCCTTCCTGCCACTCCAAGCTTTCGAAACGCTAAATTGCAATGCTTTATTATATGAGAAACTTAGAGTCTTGATGGTATGAACTTATTCATTCACGTTCAAGATATCATCTTAACTCTGGCCGTCAGACAGAAACAAAATTCCAGGTACAACAATTGGTATTCTGGCCCTCTGTAAATTATGTTGTGAAAAGTAATAGTTTCTGGAGCTTATAGGTCTTCTTGTATGTGTTCTTCCATCTAGCTTGTTAAAAATATGAGTTGTGTATTAGAATCTAATCATGGCTTTCTGAATGCAAGCAAGTGCAGTGAATCAATGCAGTGTTCTTACGATTCTTGTGGAAATGGTATTTTGGAGTTCTTTAAATGTTTTAATTTTTTTTTAATGCTTATTACAGATCTGTGCACGCATGATGGTTGTAAAATCACCTTCAGGTATTTCAGGTATTTGATTATGTTGTTGGTACTTGCCTTTTCAGAAAGTATGTTTTACAAACAGAGGGACTTGGTGTCGTAAAAGCCTTGTTGCCAGTGTGTGCTCACAATTATGATTGCAATTTGATGTATATCATTGCAGTTTCTTGTCTGCATAGTTTGCCCTTTGTGTAATCTTGTAGCTGTTATAAATGGTTGGCAATTAGTGTGCACAAAGTTGTGTTTGGCTTATGATATTATCTTATTATCTTGTTTACACGCAGGGATATCCTCCGGTACATGGCATACCGCAATATTCTATGGGTAGGACAAACTTTCAGCAAATTCTAGGTTTTTGGCACATCTAGAACTTGGGAGTTCTTGCTTTGATGGCTCTTTCCCTTCTTAAATCTTGGCATATTTCTATGTTGGTGTGAATTCTGACTATCAGCTCTTTCAGCACGCAAAATTGTCCTTCAACAAATAGCTGATATAAAGTTTCTGAGGAGAAAAGTTTCTTTAATGGTTATCTCAATCCAAAATGTCAACTTCTCACAAGAATTGGAAAATACTAGGGTTCAAATCCCTAGATCTATATTCATATATATTTTTAATTGTTATAAACAATGGTTTGTTAAATATTGCATTACTTTTGAACAATGGTTTTGTATACATCATTAAGAATCTTTCTACTCTACAATAAGAATGGGACGTTCCTAAATATTTGTTAAGATGATGTATAAACTAATATCAATTGACCTAACAAAGCATCAATAAACTTTCAAGTTGTGTATGTCCTATATTTAACAAACCATTACTAATTGCATTGTCCAAGACACCATTGCCTTTTTTCCGATACAAAATAGGTTTAAGACGCAAGGCTTTACTATCTTGATGACAAAACCACCCATAGTTAGTTAGTATTTTGAAATAAGAAGCAAACATTTTCTTGCATGGTTCATTTAAAAAGAGTAGACAACCTCATAAGGAAACCACTTGCAAGTTGCATGAACAAGTGAAAGCTAAAATTAATAGTGGTTTATGGGCCCCCTACCTAAAACATAGCAATAAACTAAATAAACAAACTACCATAAAGAACTATGATGGTGAACTATGACCGTAAACTAGCAAAACAAAACATATACAAGAACCACAATGTGTAACTAGTAGTGGTTATTCAACACATTAACCCACTTAGTGATATTAGTTTATTATAGTGGTTTTCAGCAAAAACTATTGTAGAAAACTGATAACGATTATTTTTTGGAGGCCTTATGTTGGGGAACGAGCATATTCGACCCGGCGATTGATGAAAAGATGCGAGAGGAGAGTGGAGAAATCGGGTGGATAGGTCAGCGAGTGGCTCACGAGGCACCTCCTTGTGAGGCATTCCACATTCTTCAGGTTGCCCCCAAGGCTTACAGACGGCAAGAAGAAGCCCCGCATGTTCTTCCCCTAAGATGGACCACCTACCATGATGATGTAACTGTAGTGACATCAAGACCGCCATGGTCTCTGCATCCGATGTAAAATACATTATTTATTAATAAAAATTCTTTTTCAACTACAACTTTGGTTTCAATCTGTAATGAAATTCCTTTGTTTGAGTTGTATTCTTCTTGTTCGCGACTCGTGATCCGAGAAAACAGGGAGAAAGATTGGACCCACCCTAACAGAGAAATATTCAAATTCTGGATAGTTTTGGAGTCCAAATATTTTTCCTCGTCCTTTTTGTGTAAAATAACAGGGTTCCAAAAAAAAAATAGGAATGGAATGAGACCCACTTTAATTAAATGCGACTTCTACAATCATAACAGAAGTTAGCCATAAGATCAAGATCAAAATCTTATTTTCTAAAATTCAGACCTTAGCAGACCGACCCGATAACAGTACTCATCCATCTCCTCGAAAATGAAAATATGTGCTGAAAAGGTTCTAGAAACTCAAAGATGAAGCACTGAATCAATGCTATGTAAACCCAAATCTGACTACTACATGTTGTTGTTGAAGCTAATGGCCTCTACTAGTATGGTAGGGAATAATTACGTCAACATTTGACGACCTTTAATTTCTTTCTACTCTTCAAAGCACCACACACTGGGGCAAGAGGCTGCAAATAGCATACACAGAAACAACAAAAGCGAGCAAAGAGCAATGAAGAACATGTGAAGCACAGTCCACCACTAAAAGTGAACCTGGACTACTGAGAAAGTGTAGGAACGACATATGGTGTATACAAGAATCAATAGGAGAGATTAGTATAGGAATGTAATAGCTACAAATGGGAGTCAATTGGCTCAAGGACAAATAGTTTATGGGCATAGAATATACTTTTAACAACATAGCGTGAGGATTACCAAATAGCAACTATTCTCGCAAAACTCTGTCTCAACTGATCCCTTTTGCTGTGAATGCTATTTTTAATAACAGGTTACATAGTACCAAAATGAAATGAACAGGATCAGCAAAGGAATAACGGTTGTTGGTAAATATTGCCTTTCATAAAAGTCCCTTTTTTTGTTGCATGTATGAAGCATGAATTCCCTGGTTTTACAACCAAACTAGACATGCCAAGACGAAGAAAAACTTATATAGTAATGGTGAAAGGTGCTATTAACCATATATCTATGCTTCTAGAACCCTTATATGCATCGATCATTTTTATTAGCTTTGTATTACTATCTTGAGAGCTGCTAGGTCATGCAGGCGGTCGTTTTGGTGTCAGAGCCTTTTTGAGAAAAGCCCCATATGCAATATGCATTGTCTGCCTTGATTTCTATGCCATAATTTTCTTAAGAGAAAGTCTTAAAATATCGACCCCAAAGGTCTCCAGATCGAGCCAATCCCACATAAGTCGTATTTAATTAAAGTGGGACTCATTCCATTCCCATTTTTTTTCGGAACCCTGTTAATTTACACAAAAAGAAGCACCCCGACCCGAAAACTGGCCATAATTGAAATTTTTGTCTATTAGTGTGCATCCAAGCTTTTCTTCCAATTTTCTTGGATAGCGTGTCGAGAACAAGAACAATGCAACGCAAACATGCATTAGACCTATCAAGTTCTAATTGAAAAAGATTCTTAGTTGAACATTTTGGCTCTATTTTCTTAGGTGGGTAGACAATAGATCACAAATTCCAACAAAAATTATGCAAATCGTTTACTTAATCACCCAAAAATACTAGTTTTGAGATACCTTATATTTATAAGTGGGCTCATTACAATATATATTACAGTGGGTGAAGAGACCATAGTGGTCGTATGGGCACAATCATTACACCCTCCACACATGAACCACCTAGTGCAAAGGGCGCGTGGAGCTCTCTCCTAGTCATGGAGCAACTTACAGACGATAGAAATTTGTATGAGGAGTTCCTTTATGGGCCACGTGCTTGTATGTCCAACTGATGTCACCACCCTCTTTTCGGCACCTTTCTTTAATGAACTGATCTTTTGATTGCTCCCAAGCATGTACTATTTGGTCGAGATAAGGACTGCAAGAGACAAAATCAAATTAGTCAAGTGATGCTACATGCAAAAAAAATAAAAATAAAACATAGTTCTTAGGGCCATTTTTGGAAAATACAGGCATGAGAAAGGCAGCTCAGAGGAAAAAACGCAGGTTTTAGGGGTCAGAAGGCCTTTCTCGACTCGCGAGTCGAGAAAGGCAGCTCAAAGCGAAAAATGCAAGTTTGAGGGCCTTTCTCGACTCGCAAGTCGAAAAAGGCAACTCAGAGTAAAAAAAGGGCAATTTCAAAGCTCAGAGTCTGAGAAGGTCGAAAATGAATAACCTTCAAACATCCTATGTATTTTCTATGAAAAAATACCCTCCCCATAAATTTCCTACGTATTTTCCATGAAAAATAGACCCTCCCCATGTATTATCTAATGGACACATATCCAATGGACCCTCCCCCTTTCTAATGGACCATACCATATAGCTATATGAAGAGGGGACCATTGGGCTCATATTTAGCTATGTAAAGAGTAATGCCTAATGCACATGTAAATAGCAACATATGCACCTTATAACCTATGAGAGCCTATTAGACCTATGCAGTAAATCTATTAATATGCATTAGACCTACTAATATGTACTTGTCCCCATTTTGTCTCTTGAACCTTCAAAATGGGTTAAACAAGGTGTAAATTATATCATGATCTTCGCAAAGTTAAATTTTTACCTTAGAATAAGAATATATGCCTAGAAAACTTGCACCATGGGAACATAATGTTTAACGTGTGAACATAGTAGCACACACATAAAAAGAGGAAATTGGGGACACGTCAAAATATAATCCTATATTATTAGCATTTATTTTACACTTTCTTTTTGAATGTATTATTTTACCCTTTTTTTTTTTTTTTTTCTAATACCCCGCTTTTTTCCCGCCCATGCTTGAATTTCAAAAATTATTTATTTCACACTTTCTTTTTCAACGTATTATTTTACCCCTTTTTTTCTAATACCCCGCCTTTTTTTCCCGCCCATGCTTGAATTTTAAACTTTGGTACATACCTTTGAGACAGAAGTTCATTTGTACCGCTTGGAAGAAGCTCCCAACGCCATAGCTGCTTTTACTCCACCTCCGATCCAAACTCAACCGTTTCCATTTTCATCTCCCATAGCTCCGGCATGAATCCGTCTTCTCATTTGGAATGGGAGGCAATGGAGCATTCGTGGCATCAGAAAGTAAACCAGAATACCGGGCGAAAAAACTGAGGAAACAGCCATAGTCGTTTCTTGAAGCTTTTGGTTTGATTTTGGGCCTACTTCCTGCTCTGCCATGCCGCCCACGACTCCCTGCCGGAGCAGAGCCTCCATAATACGAGCTTTAGAGATGAAAAACAGCAGGGAATCCGGCCTTTGCTTCCGACCTTTGCTTTCGGCGCTTGCTTCCAGCTTCAGAGAATCCGACGTTCTGGGCGTCGGGCCTCTGGAAGAATGCAGAGAATAAATATCCGAAGCTGTGAAATTAGACTGCCTTGGATCAGGATTTGGGGCGCCATTTGAAGTCATCATAGAGTAAAAATCCGCCGGATTGAAGCTCGATTCTCTGGGCGTAAGATTTCGGGAAGAATAGATTAGAAGGTCTGGGAGTAAGAGCCTTTGAAGAGGTCTGGGAGTAAGCTGCCGGAAGTCGTTCCATACATAGCTGCGAGCAGCGGAATCCCCATAACCAGAGTATTTGGCAGAGTCCCAAGCATAAACAGAGTGATCATCCATTCCATGCTTCCGTTTTTTGAATACTTTGCCCAGACTCCAAGAATGAAGATTATCGCCACTTTCTGCAGCGCATCCGCTGCTATAAACTGCAGATTCATCTTGTATGGATCGTTGTGTGCTATTATTTGAAATGACAGTAATGGCACAGCGAATATTGCTACGAACCGATTTATTCCTCCGCATTGATCGGCTGTGCTTAGTTGTATTCTGAATCCGACCTACAGGGATTCGAATTAACTTGGAATACAGATTTCAAAGTTCTTACCTTTCTTGTGCAGCCAGATCAGCAGCAGAAGCTGGATCAGGACTCAGCCGGTTTTGGCGAAGAGATCATTACGGGGCCACCGCAAGGACGCCGCCGGAAATGCCGATAAAAAGTGTTCTTCGCCATAGCCGCCATTTAAGCTCGTCTTTTTCGCCCTACGTTGATAAGCTAAGCTCTGCGTTTTTGAAATAAGTTAGCATTTGGGTTTATATAGGAGCTCAAGGAAATCCCAGACAAGTGCCAACAATTCTCCTAGCCAATCGTTGCCTTGGTTTAGGATCTTCGGTCGACGCCATGGCTGCCTCACTGGAGCAGAGGTGCTTATGTACTTTCGTAGGTTTTTTTTTTATTCCTTTATCCCCCTTCCTTGGGATTAGAAGTTTCATCGAAACTATTTTCTTGGGCCCATTCTCGCCTCGTGAGGCGAGAAAAAGCTTCTCTTGTTTAATTATTTATTGTGTAAGTAATTAATTAATTATATTATTAAGCTATTTAATTATATTATTTAATTAATTATATTTATTAATTGTCGAACTTTAGTTTAGCCATGGAACCCCTCCTCCCTCCGTTCTTTTGTCATGTTCCCCTTTAGTACATTCCCCTTTAGTTGTTTTTGGCTTTCCCCTCCCCCCTTCCCCACTCTCCCCCTTCCCCTTCTCCTCTTCCCCTCCTCTTGCCCCTTGCCCACCTCCCCTTGCCCCTCCTCTTGCCCCCCTTGCCCCCTTATTTATTATTTTGGAAAGGGTGGGGAGACCCACCCCCCCCTTTGCCCCAACCTCTCCTCTTTTGCCCTTTTGCTCTTCTCTACCCTCCCCTCCTCGTTTGCCTCTTTGCTCTCTCTCCCCCTGCCCCTTCCCTCCCCCCTCCCCTTTTCCCTCCTCCTTCTTCCAACATATCCCCTCCCCTGAGATTCGAGAAAAATTCCCAAAATTCCCAAAATTCGAGATTTGTCCCACTTTAATTAAATACGACTTACATCTACTCCGCCCAATTTCTCCTTAAGAAACCACAACAAAAAAGTAGCATTTTCTCAAGTAAGACAATCAACATGGAAGCTCTGTTTAAAATAGAGAGGCTGAAGGGAAAGGCCACCGGAACTAGCTACGGTGACAGAGCCGAGATTGCTTGCAGAGCAAGAAATGTAAGTTGTACTATGACGTCATTTTTTTTTTCTTTTCGTAATTTCGAGTTATTATTTTTTAGCGTCATGTGTCCCTCAAGTATTTTCCTGGCAAAAAAATATTAGCTCAAACAAAAAAATATTAGCTCAAACAAAAAATACCACTGCCTTATATATATTTAGATATGGTATATGAAAACACAACCCAAGATGTTTCCAACTTGTTTTAGGAGTAAAAAAACAAAAAACCTTCATAGACCATGCTTACCCATATTGAGTTTAGCTTCTTCCTAACAAGCTAAAACTCAAAACAAAGTTTTCAAGTGTAATGTTACTACTAATGCTGAAGTTTTTTCTAGATTGGAAGCCAGATATTTAGAGTAAATCCAACAAAAGCTAAATATTTATGCAACATTTCGGGCACTTAGTTTGAAAATTCTATGGTGGCATATAATTATATAAAACTGCTTACAACGATGGCATTGGCCGGGACTAAAGCCAGGAAAAAGAAGACATGTTATATCCTATCCAAAGGAACAGTAGCACAAAAATTGTTCCAGTAGTTAGAAGAACTATTTAGCTCTGATCATCAGACAAAACGATTTTGTTAAGTGTGTCAATAAGCTCTTTCTCTTCAGGATACTGGTGAATCGCATCCTCAAGGATTGAGCGTGCTATTTTATATTCTTTGAGATGAGCAAGGGCTCTAGCTTTGCGGTGCAAGCTCTTGAGATGAGATGGGTCAATGTGAAGCGCCCTAGTTGCATCCTCCAATGCTCTGCCGAAGGAGCCCATTTTAATCCAAGCCTCGGATCTGTTGGACAGGCAAGCGACCATCATCTGTTTGTGCTGCGAAATTTTGCAAGCTTCAAGGCACAACGTATACTGCTTAATAGCAGCCTCCCAGTCTTGAGCCTGGAATAGCCGATTTCCCTCCTCCTTCAGTAAACGAGGATGGACTTTTGTCGGAAACTTATCCACCCTTTCTATTTCCGTTGGATCGATCACAAATAAAGCCTGGCTTCCGTCACCACAGGTTTTCAAATATGGTTCTTTTACAGCAACCTTGAGACCCTTTGGAAACATACTCCCCATTTCAGCGCGTTTCACATCACATATTATAATCCGGCTTGCTTTCCCTTGCATGTCTTCCACTATCGTTTGGACAGGACCGTTTTTGAAAGGGCTAACACGAAGCGTACCGAACAGAACTCGATTTTTATGGACGTTGTCGGTTTCAAGTTGGGACAGAGTTATTGGAAGAAGGTTGGACAGATCTGGAATTCTAGACACAACCGCTTCCTCCACAAAAGCCTTCTGCATGCATTCATGAAGAAAAATGAGGCGCTCCGTATCGAAGGCCATTGATGCCATCATATTGTCCAACCAGAACGCCATCGCTCTGCACTCTGTATAACGAACACTTAAACATCGGCCTTAGGCCCTTTTTCCACAGCAGTCTTATTTTATGGCTGTCTTATTCTTATAAGACATCCTTTTGGGTTCCACGTCAACTATACGACATGTCTTAAAAAAATGGTTTTCCACTACTTTAATATAAGACATGTCTTATTCACATAAGACATGTCTTATAATGACGGTTTTCCACTATGCAAAATAACACTGGACAGAGCAAGATATTCACACTAAAATCCTGTTGGCGAACCAAAATCCTTCTGAAACATCTGATTTTCGACCTTCTGATTTTCGACCTGCTTTTGGGTTTGAATCCGACCTGTTTTGGGCTTGAATCCGACCTGTTTGTGAGGTTCTGTTTTCATTTCCAATCGATTGCCGTGTGTTTGCAAGGCGCCATCTCTAACCTCTCTGGTGAAATTTTACTCCGGATTCAGTGGGTGTATCATTCTACTGGAATAGGGTTTTTCAAAATCTTCATAGGACTGTTCATAAGACTACAGAGTTTCATAGGCTGTTCTCTAATTTCCAAAATCTTCCCGGCCCCAGCCCTGTTGGAATCGGTGCCTCTTCAGCAGCACAACAGCACC
Organism: Isoetes taiwanensis; assembly: GCA_021234155.1. Taxonomy (NCBI): domain Eukaryota; kingdom Viridiplantae; phylum Streptophyta; class Lycopodiopsida; order Isoetales; family Isoetaceae; genus Isoetes; species Isoetes taiwanensis. Next base: position 350,922 of record JAJEKV010000240.1, read on the forward strand.
TCTTCAGTCATTAATCTACTTTTTGGATGGAACCTACCTACAGCTGCAAAGAAACAAAGAACAAACACCAATTACCTGCTACAAGGCCGATCTGCAACACCAAATTCGACACGCTTTTGCAAATCCGTTCTGCAATCCGACGCTTAATCCGACCTGTCAATGCAAATCCGAAACCTGATATTTATAAAGTATGGCCTTTGGCCTTTTCCATTCCGTTCCCCACGATTCAATCAGCTGAAGGTCTGCAAGTCGACGATCCATTCCATGGCCAGGCTGACGATCCATTCCGTGTGAATGGTCGCTTCTTACGTTTACTCTTTTTATGACACCCTAAAGATCCGTGAGAGCAACCCTGTGATAGGATAGAAATGCATACCTTATTTTGTGGCGGGGGGTTTCCCCCGGAATAAAATGCTCCACTCAACTTGTACGGAACCCATTTAAGACATGTCTTAAATTGTGTAGTGGAAAAACTATGGTGACTTATTATCTTACGTGGCCCAATAATATTAAGCTAAATATAAGACAGAGGTGCCATGGAAAAAGGGCCTTAAGCTTATATACAATGAGGACATCTTTCGCATTTACTGCTGTAAGATTCTGATATTATGCGTATCTCTTCAATATTCATTATCGAGGGCTCATTAAAATCCTCTTTACATATAGACTAGTGGATCTTTCAATAAAAAGAAAAAACTAAAATATGAAGCTATTTTTAGGTTGCCCCAAAGTCGTGAGACTTGAAGCATATCTTGAAATATCCCTATAATCTATAATGTAAGGCATAGATTGGTGTGGAGGATGGAATATGAAGTGAATATGCCATTTGGAGGGCCGAAGATAATAGCAAAAAGAAAAAAACAATGCTATTTTCGCATTTACTTTCCAAATCTTGTTCATCCAAAGAGGACGTGAACTAAGAGATTGCATGCATTGATCGATTGAAGTTTCCCATCGTCATCCTAGGCTTCCTATATACACACAAGAATGCAATAGCCATAGCAAATTTTTGGCCGATTACACAACCTTCTCCACATTCTAATCACACAATGAGCAATCTGATGAGAAAATGGCAGAAATTGGCCAATTTGAGGAGATGTTTGGCCGCAGAAGCTCTTCTAATTCAATGTCGGAATGCCCAGATGAAAGCCCGTCATCTCCTCGCAGATCCAATAGCCAGATGCTAGTTTCTGTGGGTCGAGAAAGACGGAGATATGAAATACGTGAGCATGCTTTGAATCATCCCTGTTTGGGTCCCTTTTGGCCAAATCCGACAGCTCTAATCGGCCCAACGACAGAGATTTGGCTGAAAAATTGGTAGTTTTAATCCTATTTCTAACATCTACAAGAATTGCTAAAGCTTTTGAGCCTGATTCTGAAGGTCTGGGTTGAAATTCGAAGAAGATTTAGAGATTTTTGTGGTCTTGAAAAGGAGATTGTTGTAGAATGTATGCCAATCCTTTCAAATGAGTTATCTGTTGAAATTCGAAGAAGATTTAGAGATTTTTGTGGTCTTGAAAAGGAGATTGTTGTAGAATGTTTGCCAATCCTTTCAAATGAGTTATCTGTAGTAAGGGAAGATGTCCATCGAAGGTGCGCTTAAAACCATTTGATCTTTTTTAAACTGCAACAATCATCAAAACATGCCCTGATTGTCTAGATTTATGATCTAATACCTACAAGATCATATTCTAAAATCAAAAATTTAAATAAAAATTTACGTGTCTTCAATCTTGGCAGAAACTTGAGGGGGTCCTTTGCCCTTACTAGTGAGCCATGTTCCTAAATGGTGATCGTTTTTTGAAGGACGAAAGCCAAAAAATTTATTAATCAGAGAAAAAGTACAAAATTTACATGTCTCATCTAACTGTATAAGCACACAGAGATGCCACAGGAGCACGAGCCTGAGGCACAATGTACTTACTCCAGAATAGGAGACTAATGATAAGAATCAATTCGAAGATACTGAATCCAGATGCGTTCCACCAGTTCTGAGTCAAGGGAAGAACACTCGTAGGCTGTCAATATCTTTTTCTGGGCCACTGTAATAACACTGTGCGCAGATGAATAAATGCCCTGAAAGATGTGGTGTCTGCGACGCTCCCATATCGACCATAGGAGCCAACTAGAACCAAGATGAAATGCCCTTTGTTTAGCTGGAGGCCATGCGTTGTGATCGTTTTAATGGAACACACCAATGACATCCTTGGTGTGCACCAATGTCTTTAATGGAGCCACTTCCAAATCCAAATGGTGCAGTCCCTGATCTTCAACGGCATTACCTACAAATTTTGATGATGCATGTCAAGTTTTATATTGTGCACTAATAAGTTTCAATGCTGCATGAAACGAACCTAAATGGTGATTCCAAAGGACATTATTTGATCAAGAATAAGACTTTATAGGTGCTGGTATTATTGCTCCTTTCAGTTAAATCTGTTGCAAAAAATTTTAAGCAAAATGGAGTTGAAGGATTTTGTAACAAGCCTAGAGTGCCAGGAGACAAGTGACGTACACAAGGCCCCCAAAATTGAACCACTATGATTTTTTTTCTACGGTTTATTGGTAAAAACCAAATTCATAAATCAGTACATGTTAGTGGGTTCAAAAGTTTACAAACCATGTCTAGTTATCTAAGATGGTTCATCAACATATTTTTTTAAAGTGTCAGCCAACACTGTTTTGTGACATGGTATTGAAACATGGCAATTTTAATTAGTCTCTGTAACAACTTAAACTATATAATATGTACTATTGTTTAGTATGCCAAGTTTAGTAGACTGATATTTGATCACATCTATCTCCTTCAGTATATTGATATGATAATTTTAAGTGGATGATTATCATGATGCTTTATAGTGATTAATCACCAATACACAACGTGGTAAACAATCTTGGTTTAAATATGCCAATGACTTTTTTTACTCTATTTTTCTCCATGGTACTAAAACATAATTATTTCACTTAGTTCTTCTAACAACTTAAAATGTTTAAAACATAATTATTTCAGTTAGTTCTTCTAACAACTTAAAATGTTTGATACAAATTAATGCTTAGTGTATTTTAAGTTTAATAGAATGATATTTGATCGCATCTATCTTCCTCGATATAATGACGGTAACTTATTCAGATATTTCGTGACAATTAATAAACAACATATATAACGTGGCAACCACTATTGTTTTTTATACAATAAGACATATTTTTTCTAATGTAGTTTTCAAGAAACAACGCATGAGATGCAAATAAAAGCCTTTTGGGAATCGAACCCAAACAAGTCCATTCAAGCATCATTCAATATCCTCTATCTATTAGATCCACAGCCATTGATGTCTCTGTAAGTTCTACTATCTTGGGATTCCGGCAAGACACAACTCAATCACTATACACAGCTCAATCAATACAAAAAGTTTCAACTCATCATTATACTTCATCAATTCATGTTTATAGCAGGATTTCACCTTGCAGCTCGTAATATGCCCATCAGCTGTTTTCATGGCTGAAAGGATTTGCCCAAGAAGAACATTATCTCTAGTTTCGCGAGGCCCTTTAAATCTGAAGCAAATGGTGCATAGTGATATGGGTAAAACCTGCAAATGGTACACAAATTCATTGACAATATAGACAAGCTCTAAGTATAGAAATGGCATGCCAAATATTTGAGTCAAGACTTGTGACGATCGTCATGCCTCTCTACAGTAGATGAAACCCATTCTAAATAATGACAAGATTAAAGTGTAGAAGTAGCACAAATCATAACACATAGCCAATCTGTTCAATTCTACCAACAACAATTAATGGAGAACTTACCAACCCCATGAACATACACCTTCATAATAATAACGTAAAACCCAGCATATGCCTTCGGTGCATCTAAGTACCTGAAATCGGATAAATTCCACAGATAAGAAACAATAATACATGAGATTTGGAAATGCAAGCACCCATTAAGAATCAAGGAACACTGCTAAGGCAGACGGAAGCCTAAAACTCTCTATGTGCAAATGTGGTATTATAATAAAACTTCATATGATATGTTTGTTCAAGTTCCTCCGGAGTCTGTGCTCCAAATTTGTATAGTACCTTTCTTTCTGCCCTGGCTTCATAGTACCTTTCTTTCTGCCTTGGCTCACCAAGCTTGATCTATTATTTAACAATAAAGCATGAAAAATCACGCCTATGGGCATCTAGGCTTGAACATCCAACATTTTCAGCATACCACATCCGATGGAGTGTCCTGCAGCTTTGCTTCTTTGTTTCGCCCATTCTGCTTGCATGCATGCATGCGGCGCATGCCCTTTCTGGTTGGGGTTTTGCTATTTTAGGCGCGGTTCTGCATCAACGTCTCATCGGCGCTTCCTCTTCTCTCAGCAGTACCTTATTCTCTTTGATTTGTTTCCAGGCGGGGAGGGCTTCTTCACCTTGGTTTGGCCCATTTGGCGTTTCGTCATCTTTGTGGCATGTCCTTTTCGGCCTCGGCCCTTCTTTAGCCTTCATCCTGTGACCTTCGTCCTCGATTCTAGTTTGATAAGGAAGTTCTCTGGTATTCGGGCGGTTTGTTGGTTTCATGCGAGCCCCATTCTAGAATCACATCGATCCGAGACATCGGATCGACATTCTAGAATGGGGCGAGCATGCATGTCTTGCATGCATGCATGCGGCGCATGCCCTTTCTGGTTGGGGTTTCGCTATTTTAGGCGCGGTTCGCATCAACGTCTCATCGGGCTTCCTCTTCTCTCGCCAGCACCTTATTCTCTTTGAACCCATCCTCCTCCGCTTCTTTGTTTATTGTATTGTTTATCATGTTTTTCTTCCACCCGCTGGGTGATGCTTTTTTCCACCCCCTGGGTGATGCTATCCTCTGGTATGTTGTGTTGTCTCGTTTGTTGTGTTGGTGATGTGCAGGTACAGGTTGGCGAGCGGCATCTGTTTTGACTTCTCCATGCGGGGGTTTTTGGGAGCGATTTCTATGCCTTACGTTTGTTCAAGCCCCTTGCCGAAGGCTTATCACTAGGGTTTTTCCTCGAAAACCCGAAAGGGCGGGGTTTTTTAATCCCGGTGATAAGCTTTCGGCAGGTACATCAGCCACTCATCTATTAGCATTGTATTTTTTGGGGTCCAAATGATATAATTGGATTTTCCCTTTATTTTTCGTGGGTAGTTCGCATGTGTGCGGCTACCCACTGTCCACCATTGTAGAAAATATGCTGAGATGAATGAGAAGTCTATCTATGGGCGGTTTGTTGGTTTCATGCGAGCCCCATTCTAGAATAAACTTTAATTGCATTATGCAAAAGGCATTTATCTTGGAGGAGTTCGAATTACCTAAGACGTAACAAAGAAAAACACGGATATCTCAAAGAATTTCTTTTCATAAATATGAAGATAGTACAGCTTGAACTTGAACCTTGCAACTTAATCATAAGCTTATCTTAGAAGTGGCCCCCAAGAAAACACAACGCTCTCAAAGGAGTGCGCTGATTTGCAAGCTCATGGTGCATAAGGAGCAGGCACATATTTGCCAAAATGCAACCAAACTTTTGGAACCTAAGGAGCATGTAAAACTAAAAATTATGAAAACAATAAACAAAAGATAAAGGCTACATACTTGATAGTTGCTACGGTAACATATCCACGCTGCCTATATCACCAGAGTCAAATAAAGAGGCCGAGACACCAAAATACCCCAGTTTTACTGCAACCCTGACATCAATAAGAATGGTGCATTACTTTAGAACAAACTAAGACAAGGTCCTATGTTTGAAAGAAAATGCTTACCTTAATATCCCGATAAATCTGACCATCACATATGCTGAAGGATGAGCAACACCACAACATCAACAGTTTTTTATAATTCCGATGCCGCTGAATCGCAAACATATACAGAGCATGCAGATCCTGGATGACTTCAATCAACGGCAACAAAAGGAGTATTCTTAGCCAAAAAATAAGAAAATAGTCGGCAACTTGCAGAGGCGCCATCCCCATCAAAGCGGCATGTGGCCAACCCCGGCGTTCAAAACGCTGATAAAAAATGGACTTTAGGTTTTTTTTTTCCAGTTCGGTTTCCACCCTTTTCTTTTGTCTTGCTGGGGTCATCACGGGCAATAGGTTATTGTACCACGTAAATTTTTTTGGGTTGCGGGTGGGGGGTGGGGGGGACCAAGCTTGAAATCGCCAATATTTCTAACTAGATAATTTGCCGGAATGTCATACTCCACTGGTAAATGTCATGCCGGTAAATGTCATGTCTAACTGGCGATCACCATCGTTAGTACGCGGCCTGTAGGTGCTCTTCTTACTGTGTAACCAGAATAGAATATGGCAGATACTGGGCATGGATACTCGGCTTAGTTCGATTTCTAAACTAGAGTTGTCTTGGAGTTCCTGCTTCAAAGTGGAAAGCATCCGGTAAGTCATGACTGGGCAATTATTCAGCTTGTGGAATTGGGTATGATATTGCATCATATATTTTGATGGATGATAAACAAGATTGTTGATTAAATGGGATTTTAAATCAATTGCATGGTTTTTTTTCTCAGTCGATTTTCATGTGCAAGTATTTGCCGGAGTTGAGTATGCCTACGGTAGTTATTCCCCTTTGATAAAGGCCAAGCTTCAGCTTAATCAGAGGCAGCTGAATATGTTGAAGCCCATACCAGTCAATCCCAAGCCATTTCTTAACGATTTGACAGGGAAGCCCATTATTGTGAAGCTCAAATGGGGCATGGAATACTAAGGTACATCATGCATAAATTCGATCGAGTTCATCTAATAATGTTGTCCTAGATTTTTGTCTTTTCGAAAAGCTCTGAAATAAGTTTTCCTTGCTTGCATCACGGTAAGTATCTATTGACTCATATACGAACCTTCGGGTAAGAAGTTTCTGTCTTTTATATTTTCTAGTTGATTTGTCAGCTTATAATAATATTTCTGAAAGCAGCTTGCTAGCACTGAAGAGTTCATTGATGGCCAATAGTGGTAACCTGGGTAGGTCCTTATAAGGTCAAGACACTTTACTTATCTTTTTTTTTTTTTTCATTTTAGTAATGTAATGACAAATAGGTATTAGCAAGGGGTCCTAGATAATATTCATGTTATCTTGCTAAGAACTAACTAACCAAATATGGTACTTGGTATGCCCTATGCTATCTTTGTAATGAATTCTATCTCAAACGTGGACCTATATAGCCATGTCTTAAGTTATTGAAGATGGCCCAAACTGTTAGGGACATATTCTGTTTGTTATCATTATTAATCCTATTGTTTAAATTCGGTTTTTCCGGCAAGTGAGAAACTTCTTGGATTTTTTTTTCAGGTTAGCTTTCTATATATGGTTTTAGAGGCTTTGGCTGCCGGAATGTGTTTCCGATTGTCCAAAAATTGGGAAAAAAAAGATTTGGTATGATTTTGGAAATTCGAAATTGGTCTCAACAGCTCTAAGTTTGGCATGGAAGAAACGCATGAAACCCCGAGACCCGGATTTCAATGGCATCCGGACTCCTTCCGATGGTAGTCGTGGGAGCTTTTTGTGATTTCTAGAAGATTGAGATATTTGGAGTTTCATCTAAGACCTTAATTAGGGCGATTGCCATTCTCTTAGAGATTGACGATTCTAGTCATTTTTGTATTATAATCCTACAAAGCTATGACAGGTGCGCTTCAAATTCTTTGTGAACTTGATTTCTTTTTTGTTCCTGCTAATCCGAGATGCTACCTACATATTTGGGATTATTAGATGCATGGAAGACGATTTTATGAATGCCAGATAAGCTGATGCTTATGTGTGGAAGAGCTACTTCCGTTGGACATGTCCAAATCATAATATTTATAAAGAACACGAGGTAATTTTTAGCAAATGCCAATTGTTGCCTTACTTAGTATTGAGTTTTCTGCACCGTCTATATCAAGCTTGCTTGCATTTTGGAGTTATATTTTATGCATCCCAATGTAGTACATCAAGATTGGTGCTTTTCATGTAAATGTATCTTTTCAGATAATTGTAGCTTCAACGATTTAGTCTTCAGTTACTTAAAAGTCTGATACCATGCACGTCGAGCGAGTATACATAATGTGCAATTATATCTGCAAATGCAAAGATAGGATAAGTGGAAAATATTTATTTCTTGGCACTCTTGCAGTATGCAAGCTGACATCCTCTCTTCGGCGCATTATAAACATTTTTCTTCTTTGTGGTGGCATTAGGCCTCATTGAGTTGTACTTTAAGTGGAAGTTTTTGACAAGTCATCAGAGCGTTTTGCTGTGCTATGGGATGTAGTGATTTTGTTCACGATATATACAGTAGAATGAAGGTTTCATCGTGTTAAATGTCTTGCGAAAATGCAACAAGAAAGCGCATAACCAACAAGTGTTATATTTCTAAGCATCCTCAAATCCTGTGCCAGTATGGGAGCCATAGAACAAGACAGGTTGATTCATCATCACTGTAAAAACTGGACCTTAGTATGATGCAAAGAAAGAGCATAAAACCAACACCATCATATTTTTAGGTGTTATGAAAGCATGTGCCTTCAGAGGAGAAATAGTGCAAGAGAGGCTCATACATGGCCACTTCGTTCAAAGGAAGTATGAGTGATAAAACATCCTGTAGGACATGTATGCTAGGTATTGGGAGTGTAGAAAAAGACTGCAGATCTTTGAAGGATCAAAATATTCAAATATAGTGGCTGAGATGGAGATATTCCTGGATATGCAAACAAGGACAAGGCCTCCATCATGGCCTCCATGCCCTTGAAGTTTTCTGGAGGATGCAAGAAACTGGCATAATGTCAAACAACACTGCACTGGTGTGAGGTATGTCTTGCACTAAATATGTACGCTTTATACACTTGCTTCAGATGCATTTATCTGTTCATATTCATTGTTCCCACTATGCCATTGCCCATGGTTTTGATAATACTCCATTGTCAAATGTCTACATCAGACTTGCAGTCTTGCTTTTGGAATGGAGCTTAAGCTTTACCATGAAGGAAAACGGCTCGGAAATGACATTGCCATGTCACCTACTCGCAGCTAGGTAAATAACAAGCTGCCAAATGTATGAGATAAATTATGCATCTCAGTTTGTAAAAATGACATGTAAGATTCCTTTCATTACATATGCATGGAATTAGAGTTGGTTGCAGAACTGATTGTTTTGACCTGGACTGTGAGCATGGGTTTTGCATAACAGATCTTTTTTCGGGAAGGCCAATAAGATGAAGGACCTCTCATAAGGTTATATGTTAGATTAAACATCAGTTCTCTTCAACATTTATTATTTAATTACTCCATCGATTATTTTGCATTTCCTCAAGGGAAGTGTGAGTGGTTAGGAGACCAATGTGTTGTGAAGTTTGGTGCATTACTCCAATGCATTGAATTGGAATAGTGAAACAAGGAAAATGACTGCAGGCCCAGCTTGGAGCTTAGACGACCTCATGGAAACAGAAGAATTTGCTGCATTAATGAAGAGGAAAATCAGGCTTTTGAGCCAGGCAAATGCTAATACCAGCCATAAAATGCCAAAGAGTTGCTTTTCACATCATGCAATTCTGTGTCATAGAACACTTGATATGTGAGGCAGCCAACGACAGCTCCAGTGTTTCCTGCTGCAAAGAAATGCCACTCAGACTTGCTTTTAAAGAAAGGCCACTCCACTCAGGTGCACTTTAGTAATGTTGAAAAAATGAGTCTGCAAACCTATGCTAACAGTTCACATCTCCATTATGATGGTGATGAATGTCTCCCCTAGCAATAGTACATTAAGATGTCACGTGGTGACTTGAAGTCAACAGGTCTTTGCATTTCATTTTTCTTAGATATCCCATCATATTTCTAACCCCCCATCATGAGGCAAGTGCTTGTCCAACGAAATAATAGGTGTTTGAGTTACAGCAGCTTATCTAATATTAAAGGAAATGAGTGTTGCACTATCCATGGAATACTCAGGAAAACCTTGCATTTGTAATATTATGGTGTAGGGGATTGGGCTTCTGGACAAGTGTAATACTAGACATGCTGATAGAAGAATATAAAATATACACTAGAAATTAAGTGATGCAGGTAGGAAGTGGGTGCTGCACTATCCATGGATAATATGTAATACTCAGGAAGACCTTGCATTTGTAATATTATGGTGTAGGAGCTTGGGCTTCTGCACAAGTGTAATACTAGACAGGCTGATAGAAGAATATAAAATATACACTAGAAGTTAAGTGATACAACATCAAGAAGCATCTATAAGATTTTCTTTATAACACATCTTTTGCTAAAAGTTAATTATTGGGATGTTCTCATTTTTTGTGACGAGCCTGCCGAGTTGACCCTCTAGGCAACTCGGGATCTTGTCAATACTGTGCTAATTCTAGGTTGGCGTGACAAACAATTGGATATGGTGAAGAATTGAATCTTCCTCTTGCACATTTGAAATGACACGCTCAAAACTCAATAAGCAAAATACTTATGATCTCAATATAATCAGAAAATATTAACGTCCAAAGAATCCATATTCTCAACAAATATAACATAATTGTGAACAATTCAACCCAGGAGCTTCGCTCAACCACGATCCTCAGCTGCACTGCTGCCATCCCTTGCTTATTCACTGCACATGCACTCACTGGGGTTAGTCCTCGTGACTAAGTGGGGATCCCTGGCTGCCACTGCATGTATGGAAATACTCTGGAAATCTCGGATAAGCATAAACACAGACGGAAAATCCTACGTGAGTACAGTGCTAAGACAATGACAACATAATCCAAGGAAATATCAACATGAACATCAGAAGCAAAGACATAGTCAAAAATACCAAACCATCATGACACATAGCTCCGGGACAATGGGAAGCTCGGCCGACCTACATGCAGCCCACATTAGCGAGAAATGCCCGGCCGGCTCACATTCCGAACCCGGTTGCTATGAGTTGGTGGGGTGAACCCGTTATCAAGATACCCTTCCCTGCCCCCACGCCCGGCTGGAGGACCTCTTACCATGGAGTCACGGAGGTGACGTAGCATCCTGATCGGGGAGAACTACGCCCGGTGTCACCGAGCACAAGAACCACAGAGAATCACGGATGAACATGAGCATCTTGGGAGCAACCTAGGCCCACCAGAACCTAGAAGTCCAGGCCAGGAGGTTCCAAGTGACATAATCAAATACCAAGACAACAAATTGGAACAATGCAAAGACCATAACATGTGCGTTCATTAGAGAGAGTTCACTATAAATGTGCCTAGATCATACTGCTGCTGATGTTGCCTGTACAACTTGCCCATGTTGAAATAGCTAACTTACTGATCCAAACATGTTGAGGAAGTCACAAGCCTAACTATCATTGATGTAGCTCCCATACCTATGTTCTTCACTGAACAAGGAAAAACAACATTCCAAACAATGCAAACTCACCCCAGAACCATTCTCCCATACGGATAATCCATTAGCTACGATGCCTTTGTTAAAATATAGCTCAACAACTTAAAAGCTTACAGTTATACATTTATACTGCCAGTGCTCTATGCCATAGCCTCATCTGGACCCTCCATATACTTCATATTGCTCTCTCTCGGCCCAACTTCACTTGATCTCCAAGGTTCCAACATGCTTTCCTTCTTTAAAATTATTAGCTAAGGTTTTTAATATTTCCATTAAAAACCTACTTTTCCATAGCTAAGGACTTATTAGTGCGTCTTAATGTAAAAACTCAAAAACCCGCACTTCCAGCTTAAAAATCCACAGGGGTCTTATGACCGAAGCGCATATAACTTCGTCAACCTGACCTCTAGGCTAGCCTTCACCAACAGAAGCCAAGAATGACCAATTTTCAAGAGTTCTAGACTTATTAGTCTTAAATTACATGTTATTCCGTATTACGTAAATTCAGAAGCAATACAAGTTCTTACATATTTTCGTCCCTTTGTTTTACCCAAGCTTGCCTTTACTTACTCGGTGGATGGCTTGCTAGATCCCAACACCTTATACTTTCATGTGCCCTTTCTTATCTTGATGTATCTTAAAATATCATTTGGTTAACAAGCAACAAATTATCAATTCCAAATATAAACAACAAAGCAAAGACCAAAACCCAACAGAAATGACAGGAAACGAAAAAAACAGCAAACAAGTAAACAAGGTAGATATGTTTCGGCCTCTGAGGGCTCTGATTTTGGCATCGATTCACCATCTAGGTATGACCCACAACCCAATAGATCTGCTCTAGGCCCAAATCGGCCTGATTGAGCTGATTTTGAAGCATTTTGGGCCAGTTGGGTCGCTTCCAGAGCTTTTCTAATTCTGCAACACGGCTTTGCCGACCCTTGATTCTACCAAACAGCACCTTAGAGCACAATTTCAGCCCTTTTTATGCTGCTGCAGCCCACTTCCAAGAGTCTCCCAGGTCGGATTGATGTTGCTTCAGTTCTATGCCAGCTTTTGGCTCTATCCAGAAGCAATCAATTTGCCTTTACCCTTCTAAATCTGGTTGCTAAGGAGCAATTTCGACCTGACCCATCTCAGTTTGCATGCTATTTTAGCTCCCCTTTGTTTCAAATCTCCTGGCTCTACACTGGATCAAATCTAGACTCCATATCCATGTTTTGGTTGATGCAGCATCCTCTACAAATCCGGCCTCAGAAAGGTCATCTCTGGACAACACAACCAATTGTGGCTTCCTTCCAATCATCCTTTGCTTACTAGACTACGCAGATGCCATAATCCTCTTAGCAAAACATATATAAATCTTTTCACGGCAGCCCAATGTGCCTCAAGTTAAATCAAGCAACGAAAAACCCCACCTGATAAGAGAGGATTTGGTGCAGTTCCGTTCTCCGTCTATGCAAGCTCTTGCCTCCAGATAGCCTCCTCCGGCTCCTCTGCAACTCAATTCCTCCTGGAGCTCCTCTCTTGCAAAAAATTCTTCACGTACCACAAAAAGCCCTCTTTTCCAATATTGTCTTATTTTGTAAACCCTTTGTTTACATGAGCCCATGTTGCATGCATGCCACAAGTACATATACAGCTCATATACCGGCCATACACAAATGCGTATACTGCACCATTAAGTGGCCAGGTCCGTTACAATCTCCCCTTCTAAAAATTAACCCATGTCCTCATGGGTCGATCAAAGATCTTAGCACTTATCGAATCCATCACAACTACCATGATCATGTATATTCCAAACTTATACAAGAAAATCTGTACCTCAATATCGTCGAAAGCTGCTTCCATAGCTAACATTGAGAATTCTTACTCAGCACCTTCTTGCTAACCACCTCTAGATACTGTTCCTCCCTCTGAGGATACCATCTCCTGATGTCTCTGAAAGAAAAAACCATTAGCATCACAATGGCACAATCAGACAAGTTAACTCCAAAAGATCAATATTGCTCTGATACCAAACTGTGACGAGCCTGCCGAGTTGACCCTCTAGGCAACTCGGGATCTTGTCAATACTGTGCTAATTCTAGGTTGGCGTGACAAACAATTGGATATGGTGAAGAATTGAATCTTCCTCTTGCACATTTGAAATGACACGCTCAAAACTCAATAAGCAAAATACTTATGATCTCAATATAATCAGAAAATATTAACGTCCAAAGAATCCATATTCTCAACAAATATAACATAATTGTGAACAATTCAACCCAGAGAGCCGGCTCAACCACGATCCTGTTTGCACCGCCGCCATCCCTTGCTTATTCATTCGCATTGCATGCACTCACCGGGTTAGTCCTCGTGACTAAGTGGGGATCCCCGGCCGCCACCGCATGTATGGAAATACTCGGAAATCTCGGATAAGCATAAACACGGGACGGAAAATCCTACGTGAGTACGATTGCTAAGACAATGACAACATAATCCAAGGAAATATCAACATGAACATCGAAGCAAAGACATAGTCAAAAATACCAAACCATCATGACACATAGCTCGGGACAATGGGAAGCTCGGCCCGGCCTACATGCGAGGGCCATTAGCGTGAGAAATGCCCGCCACCACATTAGAGCCCCGTTGGCGGAGTTGGTGGGGGTGAACCTCGTATCAAGATACCCTTCCCACCCGCCCGGGCGGCATTTGGAGGACCTCTTACCATGGAGTCACAGAGGTGACGTGAGCATCCTGATCGGAGAGAACTACCGGTGTCCAGAGCACAAGAACCCACGAGAATCACAGATGAACATGAGCATGCTCGAGCAACCTAGGCCACCAGAACCTAGAAGTCCAGGACCGGGAGGTTCCAAGTGACATAATCAAATACCAAGACAACAAAGTGGAACAATGCAAAGACCATAACATGTGCGTTCATTAGAGAGTTCACTATAAATGTGCCTAGATCATACTGCTGCTGATGTTGCCTGTACAACTTGCCCATGTTGAAATAGCTAACTTACTGATCCAAACATGTTGAGGAAGTCACAAGCCTAACTATCATTGATGTAGCTCCCATACCTATGTTCTTTCGAACAAGGAAAAACACCATTCCAAACAATGCAAACTCACCCCAGAACCATTCTCCCATACGGATAATCCATTAGCTACGATGCCTTTGTTAAAATATAGCTCAACAACTTAAAAGCTTACAGTTATACATTTATACCTGCAGTGCTCTATGCCATAGCCTCATCTGGACCCTCCATATACTTCATATTGCTCTCTCTCTCGGCCCAACTTCACTTGATCTCCAAGGTTCCAACATGCTTTCCTTCTTTAAAATTATTAGCTAAGGTTTTTAATATTTCCATTAAAAACCTACTTTTCCATAGCTAAGGACTTATTAGTGCGTCTTAATGTAAAAACTCAAAAACCCGCACTTCCAGCTTAAAAATCCACAGGGTCTTATGACCGTAACTGCATATAACTTCTGTCAACTGACCTCTAGGCTAGCCTTCACCAACAGAAGCCAAGAATGACCAATTTTCAAGAGTTCTAGACTTATTAGTCTTAAATTACATGTTATTCCGTATTACGTAAATTCAGAAGCAATACAAGTTCTTACATATTTTCGTCCCTTTGTTTTACCCAAGCTTGCCTTTACTTACTCGGTGGATGGCTTGCTAGATCCCAACACCTTATACTTTCATGTGCCCTTTCTTATCTTGATGTATCTTAAAATATCATTTGGTTAACAAGCAACAAATTATCAATTCCAAATATAAACAACAAAGCAAAGACCAAAACCCAACAGAAATGACAGGAAACGAAAAAAACAGCAAACAAGTAAACAAGGTAGATATGTTTCGGCCTCTGAGGGCTCTGATTTTGGCATCGATTCACCATCTAGGTATGACCCACAACCCAATAGATCTGCTCTAGGCCCAAATCGGCCTGATTGAGCTGATTTTGAAGCATTTTGGGCCAGTTGGGTCGCTTCCAGAGCTTTTCTAATTCTGCAACACGGCTTTGCCGACCCTTGATTCTACCAAACAGCACCTTAGAGCACAATTTCAGCCCTTTTTATGCTGCTGCAGCCCACTTCCAAGAGTCTCCCAGGTCGGATTGATGTTGCTTCAGTTCTATGCCAGCTTTTGGCTCTATCCAGAAGCAATCAATTTGCCTTTACCCTTCTAAATCTGGTTGCTAAGGAGCAATTTCGACCTGACCCATCTCAGTTTGCATGCTATTTTAGCTCCCCTTTGTTTCAAATCTCCTGGCTCTACACTGGATCAAATCTAGACTCCATATCCATGTTTTGGTTGATGCAGCATCCTCTACAAATCCGGCCTCAGAAAGGTCATCTCTGGACAACACAACCAATTGTGGCTTCCTTCCAATCATCCTTTGCTTACTAGACTACGCAGATGCCATAATCCTCTTAGCAAAACATATATAAATCTTTTCACGGCAGCCCAATGTGCCTCAAGTTAAATCAAGCAACGAAAAACCCCACCTGATAAGAGAGGATTTGGTGCAGTTCCGTTCTCCGTCTATGCAAGCTCTTGCCTCCAGATAGCCTCCTCCGGCTCCTCTGCAACTCAATTCCTCCTGGAGCTCCTCTCTTGCAAAAAATTCTTCACGTACCACAAAAAGCCCTCTTTTCCAATATTGTCTTATTTTGTAAACCCTTTGTTTACATGAGCCCATGTTGCATGCATGCCACAAGTACATATACAGCTCATATACCGGCCATACACAAATGCGTATACTGCACCATTAAGTGGCCAGGTCCGTTACATTTTTTTGCTCATTTTATGCAAACAAATGGTTATTAGCAATTTCACAATGTGGGTCATAATCCCTTCTATGTAGTCCAATGGAAAAACTACAAGGCCATCATAGGACCGCTTTGTGGAGCATAGTATTGCTTCCTCCAATCGTAATGCATAATGTAATTGCACTTATAACACTTCATAGCTTTTTAGCTTTCTCCCAATTAATCTTAAAAAGCAAAAGAAAAAAGAAAAAGTAAGACCCAATTTCATGATCAAGGGCGCAATTAATTTAGCATTTTTGAAGTCAAGAATGTAAAGCTCAATATACATTGCAATCGTAGGGGTGCATAATTTTGACAAGTAGCGTATGACTTCGACGTTATATGCAATCGTTATACCATATATAGCAACAGAAGGATGTTCCTTTTACAAATACAATGTTAACATGCTCTGTATGGGAGCAATTATAATTTACACATATGCATTTGATAACTTGCATTTCAAAAATATAATAACTTTTAATTTTAAACATTTTAATGCAATCAATCCTTTATCATCACAATAACCCTCTTAGATTACTTGCATCACTTGCACCCCTAGAGTTTATAAGAACTATTGCCATCACCATTAATCTCCAACTACAGTACTATTGCTCCTTCAACATTACACCATCAAAAATACCACTCAAACAAAGACAATACAACTACAAAACAACCACCCCTGCAAATCAGTGTTAAAGCCCGGCAACGCCGGGCACTATAACTAGTTCTTTTTAGATGGAAGTTCCAAGGACACAACAATTTCAGAATGGAGATTGCCATTTTACAGTTAGATGGTCAGTAACTTTGGCACTTTTAGTTCAGGTTAATTTCAATATTTTAACACATAAGTTCATAGATGGATGCTAAGCTTGGAATTGTTGCATTCCCGTTCTTGAGATGATCGAGAAAAATGCATCTACATAGCATCAATATAAGAGAAATGATATAATCTGGTTCTGATGCTGAACTTGTTGATGTTCCTAGATTTGAATTAGGTTTATATCTACTTTTAAATGAAGAACAATATGAAGGCAGTGGTCTCTGGGCTTTTTAGACCCTCAATGATGAACTGGATGGTCCTAAAATAGGCCTCCAGGTTGCTTAAGGCAATCAATCTGTGCAAGAAACTTGCAAAAATAATGCAAAGACTCAAGTTTGAAGTGATTTTCCAAAACCAAGAAAAGGCAGCTTCAACAAAAGTTATGTCATGCATAAACAATCTCGAATTTTGATGCCATTTCAATTCAAGCAGGTGCCAAAGAATCTATGACTATTTGCTCCATTTTGCCTTGCTTTATCAAATCTGGTCTAAAATTGCAACAAAAAAGCTTAAATATTCACTATAATGTGGTTTGAATCAGTTGAATTGGGAGATATAAGGCTTCAAAAGGCTTGAATTAGAGGAATGACAATGTCAAATAGGCTTTTCTATTGGTTAAACTCGAGTCATGTCTACAATTGTACTATACTTCCTAACTAACAATTCTTATATCACTCACAGAGGTTGCATTTTGCAATTAAAAGGCTAATTCTAGTATTATAGTTATGGACATTTTCAATCTCCATCTGCCATTTTTAAACCTCTCACCCTTCAAAGTATAACAGAGTTTCTCATCTCTTTAATCAGGATTATTTAATATAAAAATTAGCTACGGCTTTAAGGATTGAAAGAATTATGCAAGATAACTAGATTATAAAAAACTTTTAGCAACAAAAAACATTCTTTGCAAAATTCGAATGGTTTTTTAACTAAGAAGAAAAACCTGATAGAATAAACAAGGTGCTGCGCACGGAGGGTTGCCCTCCATGGCCGGAGAGTGAAGTGGCTTAAGTTGTAGTTGTATCAATAGAGTGTTTGAATCGAAATTGCTATTTTAAAACATTCACATTTTGTGAAGGTGATGGTTCGCATTTGCATTACTAAGTTCTACTTAGGTGTTGAGGTGTTGTTGGAGTAGGATGCAGTTGGACATATAGGGTAGAATTACCCTATATTTCCAAAAATTATCCCTAAGCTTCTAGATTCTCCAAGATTCTATGTGATTTTATGAGACTTAGCAAGATTCCATGAAGGCTTCCCTGAATTCCCTTAGGTTCTCCAAGATATTATGTATATTCCCATAGATTGACTTAGATTCTCTTAAATTTTATGAGATACCTTTAGGTTCGCTTACATTCTTTTAGATTTTGTAAGATTTTCTTAGATTTTACTAGTAATGGTGCCCAGCGTTGCTGGGCATGAACTTTCATTTATATGTATGTTCTGCTATTGAGTACCTCTACCAATGTCCTCTAGATCACCAACACAAAAAGGAAAAAAAAAAAACAATTAAAAGACTCCTGAAAGCAAAAACTCAAAAATCTTGGTGATTCTTTGAGTTCATGCAAATTGGATAAGGCAATACACGAAGTATATTTCTCTGTGTGAAAAATATATTTAAAAAAGACTTGCTCGTACATGATATGCATGTAGTAGGCTGCATATATTCTTAAAACCCATTCCTCTAAACGGATTTTCATAGATCCCTGCATTTTGGTAGTGTACAGGTACACCTATACAACAATTTTGATGATTGTTGAAATGCATGGGGTTACAATTTCAACTGTCATATTGAGCAATTTTATCATGGTTCTGCAATCACTAATCGCTTATTGTCATTTGATTCTTCAATTTTTCCTACAAAGTTTTTGGCCAAAACAACCTCCAACTCTTGATATAAAACTCAAGAACATCTTGTTTCAGGTGCCAATTAAAACAAAAGGTAGTCTGCCAAAATTAGTTAAAACAAAAGGTAGTCGACCATTATTGCATCGATAAGCTTGTATTGCAACTTATCATGCTTAAATAAGAGTGTTGTTTCTCTTTTTTATGGTAACTTCAATTTCAATCACAACTTATCATGCTTAAATAAGAGTGTTGTTTCTCTTTTTTATGGTAACTTCAATTTCAATCACATCTGTGTTTTTTTGTGTGTTTTTTTGCAGACCAGAATCATTGTAATCAGAGCTTTTCGCCCCTTTCTAATATGGCATACACCAATATATACACCCCAGTTATCTTGCATTAACTTCAAACATGACAAAGACAAAGCTTATGCGTTTAACATTAACTTCAAACATGACAAAGACAAAAGACAAAGCTTATGCGTTCAAGGTTTTTGCTAATAGTCTGTGCGCTTTTGTTCAATGCACATTAAGTTCAAACATGGACACAGAAAATAGCATGGGTAGACCAAGCTACAATATTACATGATTTGGTGGTTGTACCAATGGCAATAGCAATTGCAGGCCATCGGCCAGTCTACAATCTACAAAGAATCTGGGATTTGGCACTATCACCCACAGCTTAAAGCGGTGCGAAGAGCACATGGCACGTACATGGAGAGTGCTCTAGATATCACCAATTTTTTGCTCACCTTTACTGGCCACCAATTTAATCCAGAATATGGCCACAATATAACCCTTAGCTTCCATGGCCACAACGGACCCCTTAGCTTCCATGGTGCAGATTTATCCAGAAGCAGCTAGCGCCTTCTGGGTGTAACAATGCTCTTAGCACAAAAACATGTCTTGGCATTCATTCGCACCAAATCCATTACTTTTTTGTTTCCTTTTCTAGAGCGAGAATCGAGGCATGGAGAATCCGCATATCATATACACTGTGGTGCTATGGCAGATGATTAATTAGAAATGTTGAAACTACTTGCACCGGATTTTTACCCTCAGTTGGCACTATTGAGAATCATAAGCAATACTCTGTCCACGTGTTAACCCTCCATTGTGCCTAACAAAACAAAAACAGATGCCAACATGGTTACAGATGTTTGCTTACATGGTTGCTTGTAAACGATTGTGCAACTTGAATAATGTTTTTAATGAAGTCACAACTTAACAACGTCTGCATTATTAAAAGTTACAGTTGAGATTAAACAATCAATGAGCAAATTCCTGATGCTGTTCTGCAGACGGAATGGCAATTAATACTACACACGTTATGCATATTTTAGAGCTACATGTTTGAAAGATTCTTGATATCGTTTTCTTTATTTTTTAGCTTCTACAGTGGAAAGATAAGAGCCTCATCCCGAAAGTAGTTATAACTTACTCAAATCCATCAGGGGATAAGTTACAATTGCGGGGAAGAAAAATGTACCCAAGTTCTAGCTTCTTTTTGCCTCACAAAAAAAACTTGTTTGAGAACCTAAAAAAAACAGGGAGATGTTTTTGAGAGCTTGGATCGGACAGGAAAAATGAGACATAAACTTAGAAGCCCAGAAGGGGAAGAAATACTAAGCAAACACTTACAGATGACTGCGGATCGACAAAACCGGTTCCCCACCAAACGATCATGTATGATTTGTTTCTGCTGGTATTTTGCAACTCTGTCTGTTGAAGCCCTGCAGCTGGGGAGAGTCCTTTGCCATTTGAGGGTTGTATTGCCCAGAACCTGGAAGAAAAACCATAGCACATAGACATCAGGGCAACGACCAGCTTTTGCAGAAGGAATAGCATCTCGCTTCTGGAACAATGACATGGGCTGGGGATGATATGATTCTTCTTCTTGTCTCAAGAATCATTTCCAGCAAGCTCCAAAACCTTCGATTGAAATGGCTATGCACCTTATGCCTTCCTTTTCCACTATGATCCGAAAGGGTTAATTCAGACAATGCCCTATGACCAACTTGCTGCTCCAGACCCAGACCGTTGTTCCGAGAAGTAGCCAAAGAGGCATATGCAGCGATGGCGACCCCTCCCCCGCTACCGTAAAGAAACCCCTGGAAAAGATAAGAGAGAATAGCAAAAAAAAAACCAAGTTATCTTATAGAATCTTACGTGGCATCATCTCTTCCATTGATTTCATCAAATCTGGGCCGCCCAAATTAGGGCTGGGTCCAACACTTACACAATAACATTATAATATAAGATGAAGGTTGTAAGAATTTGTGCATTAGAATGAAGTGATAGTTGTTGCATGTTGATGTGGTAGTTACAATTGTTGCATGTTGATGTGTTAGTTACGATTGTTGCATGTCGATGTGGGAAGGGCTGCGATTAGTTTTATATGAAATTTATCCATGGAATTCAAGCAGCATTGGGTTGGTAAGAGACCATGTGTGAAGAATTCATGGTTTATTAAGTATATTTGTTCTATCTATAATAATATGTGAGAATAGTGGGGTGGGTGGCTGTTTGTCTATCATTAATGTTTCTTCAAGTTTCATGATGCAAATGGAAGGAAGGAAGGAAGGAAGAAATGTAAGTGGGCCAAAAGAGTGTACATTAAGATTTTTTTTATGGTTCATGGTTATAGTGAAGGTTCTTTATTGTTTAAAGCAGTATTAAATAACCTAAGGTGACTATTCATGGCTGTAAAAATTCCACGATTATACTCAGAAAACCGAAGGTAATTATTTATGATCCCAGAAATTTGATCATTGAGTAAATAGGTGGGTCGCCGCTAGGAGATCTAGTTGTTGTATAGGGTTTATTATTCGGAATTATATTGTTCTTGTGATGCAAGTGCAAGTAACGATCCAAAGAGATTTATTTTAGATGTAACGGGACATAAGTTGCAGAATATGCAACGCTCAACAGCATCTCTCCATGTGCGGCTCCAATAACTAAAGTCTATCCCCAAATAACATGCATGACCACATGGAAAATGAGTCCACCAATAATTAGTCACCCTAAATTTGCCAACTTAGATGCATTTCAATTTGATCTCAAACCCTATCTTCGCCCATGTAGTAATGCATGTCAGAAGAAAAGTCTGAGCTCAAGAAACATGCATGACCGTGGGAGACAAAACACCTAGTTTATTCAACTACATCACCTCCATAAATTCCAAATCATTACCGTAGCTAGCAAGCAAGCAAGTTCCATAATATGCACATCCTAGCACCAGCTCTCCATGCAAACATTCCCAGACTGTTCCCCTGCAATAAATCAAACCATCACATTAAACAGCGTACAAGCAAGCTACACAACTTAATTTCATACCAAACCCTCTATAAGTTATAAAGAATACTATCTTCACCTATCTAGTAATCCACAACAGCATGTCCCTGCGAGGCAAAGCAACTAGTTTATCCAACTGTGTCACACGTCTCACAGTATAAACAAGACTCTAGTGTAGATTATAGCATCTCTCTACTAGTATATGCATTGTTAAAGCAATTCGAAAGATTTAAAATCCAAGACTATAGCCTAGTTAGATCTCACAAAGGATGGTAATGCAAGGCTGGGTTTAGTTCCACCCGGAGATCCAAAGATGCACACTCTAGCAACAAAGCTGCAAGGTAGATGCATGTCACGGAGGCCATTTCAAGAATATTACCCTGCATGGAAGTCCGAAGGCTATTTCCAGCAAAATCGCATTGCGTAAATTATCCGAATGATCACTTTAAATAACATCATGGAGGCAAGCTTCAGAATATGCATAGCTTAGCAGCATATTATGCTGCATGGAAGTCCGACGACTAATCGCATTGATAAATAATCCGAATAATCACTTTAAATAGCATCATGGAGGCAAGCTTCAGAATATGTGAAAACATACATGGCAACCAAGGCATGCGTTTAATTCAAACTTGCAAGATAGATGCATGTCACAAGCACCTAGTTTAATACCCCCAAGGCCAGGCAATAACGGGTCACAATAACTACTAATCTAGCAAATAATTCCGTTTCCCTAAGTAGAAGCCTAAATGTTTCTCACAGCAAAATTACATTGTACAAATTCCACAAATCATCGCCTTAGCTAGCATGTAGATAAGCTCCAAAATATGCACGTTCTACCAGCATATCTTCTTGGATTCTTCGGACCTGTAAGAACCATAAGAACAATGGTATGCATAGCTTAGCAGCATAGATCAGTCATGCTAGCTCAGATGCATTAAACAGCGGATACAACAAATTTTAACAACAAAACTTTGGGAGAAAACAATTTTGGCAAGGGATCAGAAAACATATATGGCAACCAAGGCAATAGCCAGTCACAATAACTAGAACACATTTGTTACCTGCTTGCCAGCAAAGCTTATAAGCCCACTTAAAAGATAAAGAAAATCACATGAAAGAAAATGCATGGCTTCATGGTTCAGGTAAGTTTTTTTTTTTTTTTTTTTTTTTTTTTTGAAGGACGTGAAACTTTATTAATCATCAGAAACGAGCAACAGAAATGGGGGACTGAAAACCCAGTGGAGGAATTGTCCACAGAGCAAAACCACCCGCCACCTTACAGCACACAACATGTAAATGAGTTACATATAAGTGTTAATCTGGAGATAGTGTACCCAAATACGATTCTTCACTTCATCCTTTATGGAGGAAGATATATACGCTTTGACGATGCATTGCTTAGCTTCAATAAGCACTTGAGCATCAGGGGCTCTATGGCCCTTGAAAATAAAGAGGTTTCTTCTTTTCCACGTTGACCAAATGATCCATGCTGAAGCTAAGTGAAATGCCCTCTTTGCCATATTGTCCCAAGAACTTGGGTACACTGCCAATAAGACTTGTTGACTATTCAAACTGCAATCAAAAAGACTCTGAAGCCACAACCAAGCCGGTCTAGCATGCTGGCATAAGAAGAAACAATGCTCGATTGTCTCATCCCTCTGAGCGCATAAAGGGCATGTCCCAGGCACCTCAGGACGAAATTTGTGGACCAAAACAGGTAAGGTGACTTGTTCTACTACTGTAATGCAAAACAAGAGGACTTTCACTGACTTGCCTGATCAAACTCCTTTGGATCATCAGACGCCATTGTCATTTGACTTCCAAAAATTGGTTAATCTTCTTTAGCATGCCGCTTTGTAGGCTAGAACATAGTAATACGTGCCAGCGAAGATAGCAATGTGTGGGACAAGTTTTTAGCCACAATTTGATCTCTTCTAAACTTTTCAAATGCAGAGAAGGATTTGGAATGTGAACTAATACAGTTGGGTTTGTAGATATATAGAAAAATCAACTGTAATGTTAAGAATGAACAAAAGAACATAGACTGGGAAAAGATTGTACCAACCACTTGCAGAGGCTGTACCAAATGCAGCAAGTCTTTAAAAGATTCAATCATCAAACCCTAAGATGGCAATCATGGACCAAGATACTCATAACAATACGACGGTTGTATGAAGCAGTTTTGAATGTTAACTGTGTCTTATAAAAAAAAGAATTTGTAAACATACAGTATTTGTTCGTGGGTATGGATTTGGACGCCATTCGAAATTAATTGGAAACTAACCAATTCTAGCCTAGATTTCCTAATACATGCATACCAGAAATTAGAAATAGGAATAAACTTACACTTTGATCCGAAGGACTCCCACCCCTTTTTCTAGCTGGGAAGCATGGAAACATGATTACACAAGCTAGCAAAGCCAATCCTCCACCAAATTCTGTCTTCATGATGATGTATATGGTTATTTATGGGCAATGGCTTGAATCAGTTCACACTCGAAGGATTTGATAGACGAGGAAATGGCAAGAGGGGCCAAATTATGACAGAATTGCTGGAAATTGTAAACTAGAAGCTGCAGGAAAAATTCTGGCATGCCATGCCATAACCTAGGCCTATCGGATCTGCTGCTCGCCGGACACTGCCAGCTCCAAGGTCGGGTGCTAATCAGCATCTCTTTCAGCGGAAAAGAGACGGTAAAAATGAAATTGCAATTTGAGCGTGCATGTGCATCTGCTCATCTGAGCGTCAAGAGTGCACGAAAAAAAAAGACCTCTCCGTTAGCCGGTTTCGAGAGCGGCTGCCCACCAACAGAAGTGACCGAGAGTTTACAGCCAATCATAAGTTTGGAGCAGTCACCAGCATATTCTAGGGATATTCTAGCATATACCTAGGATATGCCAAAAGCCCACATAAACAAGGGTTTGCCCCCCCTAGGGGCAACCCAAAAACCCACCTCAACCTTTAAGAGACAGATAAAAAGATCTTTCGGGGACCTTATGCTAATTGTACAAAATGTTTGGTATTGCTTAAGAGGTGTTTTAAGATTGGCAGCAAAAAAATCCACAATCAACTTAATAGCTTCTCATATTTACGCTTCTAGGCCTTTACGAAAGCAGCATACATTCGTCATCATTTGATGTAACTACTATTAATCCACAATCAACGTAATAGCTTCTCATGTTTATGCTTCGAGGCCTTTACAAAAGCAGCATACATTCATCATCATTTGATGTAACTACTATTAAAAGCCATGGTGAACCATAGCCCTTGTTTCGAAAAAAATAACTCTCAACAAAATACCCCAGCTATCAATGCTCACCTTTAAATCTAGTACTAAAATTCTAACATGTTCTCAAGGGTCCGATCACATGATGATGCCGTCAACAGGGATTTTTCCTGTTGCGATTAACATTTTTTTTTGGCTCGGGGTCACATGATCCTACCAAACTAAGGGTTCCACGTTTCATGGAAGCAAGAAAATTTCGCGCCCCTGTTTGTGATCCAGCAGAGGATTGCTGCCAAGTGCCATAAAATCATCCACCTGTCCTCATCTCTGAAATCCCTATCGACGGCAATGTTTCCAACCGATGCAGGAGCCCGATGAACGGATTGCTATCAACAGGGTATCTTCCGTGTCAAAATTTAGCATGTGACCTCTTCTATTTCTATCATTGACAACATGCAAACCCTGTTGACGGCATCATGTGACCTGACCCTAAATGCCCACTAGCTCAGTTGGTAAGCCTAAATTATCTCGTTTCAGTAATAAAAGTCCATGTCTGTATTTCCTTTCTGTCAACACAAGTTTGAAGCCATTAGTCGAATTCATCATATAAGAACGTACAGGTTTATATACATCTCAATGTCTGTGCTATGAATAGTTATGGACCACAGTCTATACTCCATGTTGGAAAACATATATATTGTATCATTGTCAATCAGGAACCAAGATGCTTTTTATACCATTCTCTAAGATGCAGCCTGTCAATTTGTTCTTGGCACAACAAGCTTCTATACATCTGTGGATCCCTTTATAATGGAGATCCAAATAGCCTGACCTGTACAAAAAATGCAGCATCTCTACTGACCTCTGGGCCTCACTACTGATGTGTTCCAGAGCAGTATATGGTTCCCTATCCAATAATGAGCTACTAACATATATTTCTCACTGCAGAATAATTTCATGAACATTAACATTTCACCCATCCATCTGTAAGTCCATGTGCCATAATGCCTGCGAAACTTCGAATATAGACATTTGACTCGGGTCTATCTCAAAATCCCTTGCTTTATTCCATTGCTTGTCCATTATGACTTCTGATTAGTAATGTTAAGGCAGCACAGCAAATATCTATGTCTTTATTTACAATCAACTTATAAGCATCAACTTGTAAGGATACTTCCAGATACAGTGTCAGCGACTAGAGGTATACGGGAACAATCTTCGATACCTGTGCGTATAAAACAAACTCGTTGCTGCAAACACAGACAGGATAGACTCAGAATACAAGCATAAGAAAATTAGATAATGAAGTGTAATCATGATTGCATTGCAAGCAATTAAGCCAATATTCTGATATACAACAGCATAAAGCACAAAGAAAAGTATATCAGTATATCAAAAGGAAACTAAAATCTAATTTATCATTTCCTTATAAACTACAAAATAAGAAGGACAAGATTGAGAGATTCACATGACAAAGATGAAGGGGGCTATAACTTTTATGCCCTTCCGCACTATTGGTAAAAGGAAAAGCTCACAAATATAAATAAGATCTCAAAAAATAGGTGAATGCCAGCCCAAGCCTGACCCAACTTGGTTAGCATAGTATATATATGTGTTTCACAGTTCTCTGATGAATCTAACAATATAAAGAAAAATGGCATCCTCGAATCCCATCATGATTCGTAAGAGGTTAGTCGGCACCAAGAAAAAGAGAGAAACATTACTGGGCACGTTGTTGCATTGCATCTGCTTTTCGTAGGGCTTCCTTTTGCGAGTCTATATTTTTCAATTTCTCTTTTATCATTTCCACCTCCTCTTCAATAACTGTGCATCAGAAAAAAATACATACTGTCAATTATTGAAAAGGATATACAGAACTCATATAGTTTATAGAACTAGAATTTCATGAGATGTAGATATAGCTGATGCACCAAATGGTCTACAATCTGAAATAAGTTAAACCAAGCATAGTCGACATGCAATTAGTCCCTTTCGGTCCATCATCTTTGAAGTCTGAAGATAAATTAGTCCATGTTCGACTTTTAGGAAGCACATTGTTTAATTCTTTCGAAAGTGTTTAGAAGTTTTACAAGTCTATAGAAAGTCCAACAAAAGATTGACTTCCATAAAAAAACTTATCTCAACTCCTCCTTCAATCGGTCCCTAGTCTTCCGCATTTCGTCCAGCTTCCTTTTTAGTGATTCTATTTCTTCCAGTTGGCTGTGATCTACCTCCGAATCTCTCAACCGATGCTCCTTAGTAACCTGTTGTTGCAACCCTATTAATACAAAAATCTCAAATAAGAATTGGCAAATCGAATGATCTGGCCGTAATGAAGACGTTATTCTTACCATGAAGCAGAGACTGAATTTCATCACGCTCTTTCTGGAGACTGTGTATGCCGATTGTATCATCTTCCTTTGATACTTCATAAACAGAGAGAAGCTCGCGAGCTGTGTTTCGAGTCATGAAGAGCAGTTTCTTAAAAGACCTCTCCGGTTAGCCGGTTGCAAGAGCGGCTGCCCACCAACAGAAGTGACCGAGAGTTTACAGCCAATCATAAGTTTGGAGCAGTCACCAGCATATCCTAGGGATATTCTAGCATATACCTAGGATATGCTAAAAGCCCACATAAACAAGGGTTTGCCCCCCTAGGGGCAACCCAAAAATGTGTTGAAAGACATATATATGTGAAAGCATCTAAAATTATAATATTGAAAATGTATATATAAAAACCATCCAATAAATGAATGCTGATTTCAAGAAACCATTATAAAATCTAAAATGCAAATACTTAGACATGGTATGAACTAGCAATGGTTTTGCAAAATCAATATATACTTAAAACACATATCTCAAACTGATAATGATTTCAAAAGACTAGTGTACGACATAGAACTTATGTAATTAAACATTATATGAACTAGCAATGATTTTGTAAAACCAATGTACGCATAAAAACTAGTTTACAAACTAATGATGATTTCTTGAGATTAGTCTAAATTTTAAAATTAGTACATAAAAATATGTTATGAACTACTAATGTTTTTGGGAAACCAAGAAAGACACATGGTTTTTGTTGACATTATGAATTTTTGTATAAAAAAACCACATACATACTGGTTTTCATACTGATTTTTAATGCAAATTCATTTTTGCGGGCCTTGTGGTAAGTATTTTAATATAATTTGGTTATGATTATAAGAGATCATTAAACTAATACTGAGATGGGAAAATACATACTGGTATGTATATGATATTTATACAGGAAGTTTATAAATACTAAATTGTAGAGGATTTGAAGTTGCAGAGAGGTGAGCAATGCAGTTGCCAAAATTGCTTTGACTAGCTCCTGGAAATCTATGTGCTCTAGGAAGATACAGTTCTTCAGATGGACAGCTCTGCAAGGGGGACTAAGTACAAAGGAAAGCTTATTCGAGAAAGGTATTGTGGTTGACGATAGGTGTCCACTTGGTTGTCATGTCACTGAATCTGTGGGGCACCTCTTCTTCTGTCCTATGATCATAGAATTTTGGCAATGGGTCAGTCCCATTGTTGGGCTAACGGTACATCAACTGGTTTGGCCAGAACTATTGATCGCAGACAGGTGCTGTATAGAGGCCTCCCTACTGAACCTAGCACTATGGGTCATATGGAAACACCGTTCTGATGTGGCCTTGGGTGGTCAAGGGATATCCATAATAAAGTTAAGGAACTCTTTCAACTCAGAGGTTGCGCTCATGGCATTATCCCATCACAGAAAGTATGGTACAAGCTATAACAAAGAGCTTGATAGATTGGGGACCTTGCAGGGGCTGTACTCCTACTTCAAGTGTCATTGGGTTGATAAAGGAACTACAAATAATCAAACATGTACTCTAAGAATTCTGAACTAAGGACATCAGCTAAGGATCCAGCAGTGGAACGAGGTTGCCTCTCTCCATAGTACCTGCCTTTTGGTGAAGATAGGTGACTCCCCTTATAGTACCCAAGGTGGGAAAGACGAGTAGAAGCTCCCTTTAGTACATGTGCTGTGACCCATGTAACTACTTCTCTACACACATTGTACATGATTTTCCTATATTTAATATTACATATAACCTTACCCTAAAAAAAAAAAAAAAAGATTTGAAGTTTTTTTTGTTTGGGAAAAAACCCCCTTTTTTTACAACAAACTCTTATTCTATATTCCAGAAGAAGTACACACATAGATACAGAGACAGGAATAAAATCTCAGCAGACAAAGATAATCCACTGAGTGCAGCCACTGAGTGCAGACAAAGATAATCTCGTTGTTTCAAGGTTAGGGAGTTTGTCCCTTAAAAATCCACCCACTTCTCTTAAAGTCCAGTAATCTAAAAAACAATTCGACAATTTTCCGACAAGAGAATAAAGAATTTCTGGTAAATTATCTTCTGCAATTGTTGAAAGGGGCAGGTAATAAGATTGTGGATGGTCTTAACATGTATGAGTATGCCAAAATTGCACAATGCTTATGTCAGCATATGTGGTTTGAGTTTTCAATGGTGTAGTTTTTTTCTGTCGTTTTTTTCTTCGTGGGAGCACTTGGTTGGCTTTTTTTTCCCTTTTATGGAAGAATGGGCGCGTGCCAGTGGCGCACATGGGCATGACAGATTCGTAGAGCGAAGCAGGGCTCTGTTGGATTTGCAGGGCAAAGCAAAGGGAAGCAGGCGGACATGGTCTTTTGTCTAATTTGCATGTTGAAGCAGAGTGATTTGTTGGCATTGCAGACGAATTAGGCCATTCTTCCAGATTTGTATGCTGAAGCAAGTGTATGAAGCAAGGCGATGTCCGACATGTGATTTCAAGGAAGAACCAAATAGAAGTGCCTTGGATCCTTCATATCCTGCTTTTCTTTCGTCGTCCTGCTTTTGGTTATGCTCTGTTTGAATTCTTTACGGCAAATGCAGGAGTTTCGACAGGCTTAAATTTGGGCTCTTTTAGCAGATTGCTAGGCTGGGTTTGAGAGCCATGTTCCACTGTAAACCGTTTCTTTGTTTGTTTCTGGCAGCATTGTTGTGTTTCATATCATTGTCAAGTTTAATGCAACGACTTTTTGTAGTATTTGATTCAGAAATATGTATATTGTGGAACCGATTTAACTCGATGGGGTTCAAATCCCCATTCAAATCTGTCTTACTCTAGGCCAAGGGTTAGTTTCTATAATTGACTGCATTGTTGACTTCATCCTATGGTTTCTAAATCATAGGGTGACATGGAAAAGCTGGTTTGACCCCACCTTGTTTGGATCTACGGCTGGGCCTTGAGAAGAGGGTATATTCTTTGGTATATTCTCTGGATCAATGGTCCGGATGCAACAAGTACAGACTACAAAAACAACTAACATATATTTTTTCCTCTAACCTCAAATACCAAACAACATTTGTACTTGTTAGACATATTGGTATTTTAGAGTCCTGTGCATCTGGATGGTAGAGTAAGAAATAGGCTACTACTAGTATGATGTGATATTTATGGAGGTAGTGGGAACAAACTGGCACGACTTGCAGTCCATTATTACGTAAATGTAAGGCATCTACAATTACTGCCACGATCTGCCAATGGCGTGATGCCTTGTGGCATGATTCTTTCCAAGATTGTTAACCACGATCTTGTCCATCTGCGACAAAAATTTTACGATGTCGTTCTATTGTGGCAAGAAATTTGCGACGATTTAGCGGTTTTACCCCTGATTCTTTTGCTTGCCAATTTGACCCGTAGATACCTTACATTCACGTTGCATGAATGACCATCTGCCTTGAATTCCGACGAGAAAGCTGGCCGATGCATGCGGAGGCTTGCGTGACTCGCCGGAATTCAAGGCAGAGGGGCATTCTTGTATACATACATACCTACCTTGTATGATCCTTATACCTTGTATACATACATAACTTGTATGATCCTTATTTAATTTGGGAAACATGCATAGATGTGATGTAATGGCAGGGTGCTGATATGGAGCGTCCACAATTAAATTCCGCAGTACGATATTAAACACGCAAGATCTTCTCATTTATGATTCAATCCGGTAAGGCACTACTTATTGGAGACTGAGAAGGCTCTTTTGGCAACGGTGTGGTGGTGCGGCTTGCTCGTAGTACAGAAAGATGGGGTTCGATTTTAGTTCGTGCTTATTAAACATTATGGCTTCGGAATTACAGGTCAGGACAAGGAAAGCCTTGTTGCAATTCATGAGAAAGCCTTTGCGGAATTATGGAATGCTTCCCAAAGTGCCCCCCATATGATTTGTTTTACTGAGCCCTCTATTCCGACGCCTTTGGCCCCTCATCTGTCGCTCCTTCGTCCTGTCTCCCTTTCAGAGCTTCAAATCGGCACCATCCACAAAAACCGAGTATTGTTTGGCACTCTGTGCGTCCATCCCTTCAAAGTGAACGCAGTCAATACAGTAATCGAAGATTTGCATGGTAAGGCATGCCGGGTTTTTATTTATAACGTTGAAGAATCAGACATGGCGACAAAATATCCCAGTGGTCTCAGGGTTGCTATCCGAGAACCCTTTTTCAAAGTCGGGAGCGATGGCAGCCACATTTTACGCGTTAACGAGCCTAGAAATATCGACGCTGTTACTGAATTTCCAACCGAATTTGACCCCAGTTTTTTGAAGGCAGAGGGCAATCGGCTGTTTCGTGCTAAGAATTGGGACGATGCTGTGCATCATTATACGTTGTGCCTTGCAGCTTGCAAATTACCGCAGCACAGAGAAATTGTATTGGCTTGTCTGTCGAACAGATCAGAAGCTTTGATCAGACTGCAGGCCTTTGGCAGAGCATTGGAGGACGCAAATAAAGCCCTTGAGATCGATCCTTCTCATTTGAAGAGCCTGTACCGGAAAGCCCGAGCCCTTGCCCAACTCAAACAATGCGACGTTGCTTGCAGGGTTCTTGAGGATGCAATTACGCAATATCCTGGAGAAAAGCAGCTTGTGGATGCTTTAAAGCAGATCGTCTTATCCGACAAACAGATTTAAGTTTCAATCAGTTTCAGATAACAATTTTTGCATACTCCTTTAAGCAAATAGTAAGCTTTTTTGTACTTTACATATATGTCAAGGAATACGAGACTAATTATGTATGATTTTTGTACTTTACGTATATGTCAAGGAATACGAGACTAATTATGTATGGGTTCATGGTATTTGGGATGCCATTCTGGCATGTACCGGTGGGGTCCCGCGACCGGCGTTAGCCGGGAGCGGGTCACCGGTATTTGGGGAGCGATTTTTTCTCCCCCCCTTTGGCGACCAGTCGATTTCAGGCTGTGGTAGTGATGGCGTCAAGCAAGATCATGCAGCAACTAGATTTTTGAGCTCCAGCAGCGACGGCGCTAAGCAGGATGTCGCCACTGAAGCTGTGGCCGTCTGAAGCTTTGGTAAAAGCTCAAGTCTAGAAGCTATGGCCGTCTGAACCTCCAGTAAAGCTTAGGTCTAGAAGCTATGGCCATTTGAAGCTCCGGTAAAGCTCAGGTCTTTTGTAGATTTTCGTTCTGAAGCTCGGGTAAAGCTCTGTTTTTTGAAGCTCCGTTTTATGAATTTATGTAAAGCTCTGTTATCTGAAGCTTTGTTTTCTGAAATTCCGTTTTATGGAGCTCTATGAAGCTCCGGTGAAGCTCTGTTTTCTGAAGCTTATGCCTGTACTGTGTTGTATTGCAAGCCATACAAGCCTTCCCTCTACTTTCTCTTCTCCGACAGCCATGCAAGCTAAGGCACAGGAGGATGTGACCGTCGGAGGATCTGCCTGGCACAGACGCTATGGCAAGAAACAGAAAAGATTACAGAAACAGGGGATTGTTAACCGGTTAGAAACTGGAGATGCGGAATGGTAGACTCAACTACCATTCTGCAATGGAATCCTCTGCCACATGGCAGCACGAAATTAACCCAAAGCAAAAAATCGTGACCCAAATACTATATTGTATGATACAGTGTACATCAAGTAAGTTTACATGGTTCGGAATCGTTGCAGACTAGACCACAAAGTAACAGTTATAGCTACACTTTCATAGTCTAGGTTAGGATTACTTTTGCTGAACGGGGGGGCTTTGGAAGAAGAATTTTTCGCCCATCAAAAATGTGGCTTTAAAATTTTCTGGCGGCTGCCAGCTGAACTCGAAAATTCTTCGACGAAAAAAATTTGGCGTAAAATTTGCCCACGATTTCCTTTTTCCAACAAGTTTTTGGCGGGATCTTCACTGGCGGCTTAATCTAGGAGAGCACCGCTTAGCAGGGGAATGCGACCACAAGATGAAGTCAACCGGAGATCGACTCAAAATTTTTGGAAGAAAGAAACTCTTGTTTGGGGGCGAAATTTCACGCCCCTTTTTTTTCGTAACTTAGATTCTATTGACTCATGCATGATCACGGATTTTATTTTGATATCAAACTCTCTACATTGGTTTATCTTGTACTTCTGTCTCCACGTTCATATCATTTTGTACATGCCATTAGAAACTCAAATGTGATACATGACACAATTTGCATCACTTCTATTGTACTTGCCAAGCCATTTATAGCAAATCAGAATAAATTTAAGTAACAATAACTTTATCTGGGCGGCCAAGGCCAATTTTCTCTTTACCAACTTGATGTTGATGGTTGTAGAAGGTCCTCGAGTCACTCTTCAACTCAATTCAATTTAGCTTCCTTAATTCATTTTCGCTTATATCCAATATTTGATTTAATGGTTCCTTGCTTAGTAATGAATATGTGCCAGTTCAAAACAATGCAAAATAAGTTTTAAAACATGCGAGATTTAACCTATGATTATCCACAAAAAAAGATACCTTGTACTCAACACTTCTTTTGTGATATAGGAAGGAAAATTGCCCCAAAGAGACAGCGATACCTCGACACTCCACAACAAACTCACAGAAAAACTGCAGCTCTACTGCTGTACAAACCGACCATCACCATCTACAACACCCAAAAAGTCCCACCAAATGGCAAACTTCCGCTCTACTACTCCCGGGAACACCTAAAAGCTTTGAAATAGCTTGTACCTGAGTCGAGGAATCAGAGAGGCTGCAGGCTGCTGAATCCCCTGAAAGATCCACAACCGCTGCCGCTTCCAAATCAGCCACACCAACCAAGCCCACGCGACGGATGCGAGGGCTTGCCGCAAGAGCGGCCAAGCACCCGGATACACATGAAGCAAAGAATCTTTGGCTAGTCAATCTCACCTGAAACAGAGCCCTAACCCAATCCCAGGCAGCCTGCAAGTGAGGGCATAAAACTAGACAATGCTCCACAGTCTCACGATGAATGCTCCACAGTCTCCGCAGTTCTCCTTCCTCCTCACTTGCTTTGTAACATTACCATTCTTTTAATATATTGATGACACAGTTCTTAAAAAAAAAAAAAAAAAAAAAAAAAAAACTTCTTTTGTGATATAGACTTACCTACTACTTAGTTTTAGGTAAGAAAAGCCTGCTAGAAGTAAAACAAAATTATTTTTCAATGGAGCTCTTGTTATGCCGGTTGCCCTAGCATACTTTTGACTGGCCCAATTCTGCTGGGTTCTACTGCCCCAAAATTTTGACTGAACCCAACAGAACCTAGCTTGGAGATTTTAGACTGCCTCAGCTCTGCTGAGCCCCTTTTTTCTTGTTCATTATTCCTAGCTTCTGCTTATAGAGCACATAAAAGTGCTTTTTCCAATTGCTAAAAGTAAGCATATTCGGTTTTCTGTAACTTTTAAAGATCATGGATTGAAACATGGCACCAAATATGAGCTCTTATCTAAGAGCTTCTCGCATAATAGCTCCCGTACAAAAAACAACAGATAATCTGTATGTGCTTGTCTGCACTCTATTAGCCCAGAAATTTTGCTATTTCTTAGACCAACCAAGCCAAGAATAAAGACTGGCTTTGTCTGTCATCATTGTTGATTCTTTGCTGGCATGGAAGAAGCTCCAATAAAACCTTTATTATGAAAATCCATATCAAATACTTTTGGATGCAAGAAGAGGCATCTGATCCCACTCTGGTACCAAATTATTCTTGCTTCATCATATTTGTCAAACAAATAGGTTATTATGTCTGCTAGAAAGTCAAGATGCCCTGCTAGTTTTAGAGTAGCTAAAGCTGACTCGATAAGCATGGTTAAATACTAACAATTTGCTGGTAAGTGTGAATGATTTGCTAGAGAGATGAATTTGCAAACTGTTCATTGAAGGGGAAAAAAAAAAACTTGTAACAAGGTTGCATATTAAACGGGAGTGTTGTAGCATTCTCCTTTGAAGATTCCTTCTATTTTGCCCTTTTGGGACATGGTCTAGTGGCAGGACCTTCAACCGCTACACTCGAGGTCACGGGTTCAAACCTGGCCAATATTGGCTTGTGAATAATGAATTACTTAATCAAGGCTCCAGGTCTACAAAGAGCTTTTGCCATGTGTCCGAAGTATGAAGGTAATTTCGATGCCACTATATCAGAAACTTTGAAGCTAAGAAGGAATTTTGTTTATTCTTGAATGAGGAATGTATACTTTGCATGAGAAATCTTGATGCTATAAAGATAAGCTCTCATTCTATATTGTTTATGGTTTGAATATGGGGTTGATAGGCATATGGTGCTACAGACTAGATTGGTGAAGGTCTAAATTTGCATGTAATGTATTTATAATAGTAGCTCGGGTCAACCTTGGGTTATCTTGTACTTAATTAAAGTTAACATGAATCAAATATTTACTATTTTTCCCAAGATAGCCTATTAAACTACTTTGGTTCGGTGGTTGAGACTCCAAAACTAGGCGGCTATAAATTATTTGCCAAGGCACGAGGATCGGCTATTGTATTTTATTGTAAACTTATCATTTATGTTAATATAACCTGGCATTAGAACCCTCAAATATTTAAATTTAGGTTACCTTGTATTATTGGCCTATATTGCAATACATGATGGTTAATGGACTAGCTTATTGGGCCATTAAAATGGCTTTCTATTCATATTAACTTAGCTTGCAAGAAAGTTTTAAAAAAGCTCTTACAACATGAGCTCTCTCAGTTTATCATCGAGTTAAGGCGAACCCCATTTGCATCAACATTGGAAGTGGTGGCTTTTGGTTCTGGAAGCCATTGTGCATTAATCCTGGTAATGTGAGTTGCATGTGTGGCATTCTTGTCTTGACGAAGAGATGATGTTTGTCACATGTCCGATACAGGGAAAATTTTACGGGACCTATAATTTTGTATAAGTATAATGAATTGGCCATTCCTTGTAAAATATGCCCCCAAAAGTGTAGCATGAACTGGCCATTTTTTCCATTTTTTTCTAATGTGATGCAACCCAATTGGCGATTTTCGAACCAAATATCTAATAAT
Organism: Isoetes taiwanensis; assembly: GCA_021234155.1. Classification (NCBI taxonomy): domain Eukaryota; kingdom Viridiplantae; phylum Streptophyta; class Lycopodiopsida; order Isoetales; family Isoetaceae; genus Isoetes; species Isoetes taiwanensis. The sequence continues at coordinate 387,658 of JAJEKV010000240.1, forward strand.
GTGTAACTCAAATGGCGATTTTTAGCTAGTTTCTTATTAAATATAGAACTAGTTGTCGAAACATAAAGAAGTCGCTACCCTATATAAATGTGTTTAAGTTACATGTTGTATAAATTTGTATTCATACCCTATGTATTTCAATAATGCACAGATTGCTGATAGGGAGAATTGAAAACCGGATGCCAAAGCCTTCATAAAGAGGATTGAAAAGTGCCTCGACATTTGATTTTTCAAAAGAGCGGGATTATTCTTAGTGGTAGATATATTTAGAAATAAAAATTTCTAATAATGTTGGCCTCCCCATAAGTGACGAATTTATGAGGGGGTCCCTTAATGAATTAAGATTTGGCGAACTTAAGGCATTACAGGATTTGGCCAAGTGGCCTAAATGGCCATTCCATAACCATATCTAGTTCTCACTTGGGAATGAATTGGCCCCAAAGTCGATACCACTCCAATTAGCAAACATCTAATTGGCCATTCTAATGTCGTAATAGGCAATAAAGTGCCACGAAATGGCGAATTTGTAGGTAGTTCGTAGGTAAGGCACCCTACTCAAGCCGGCCGTCGCATTTTGCCTGAACCTGTAATTTGTGGCCAAATTTGCCTGAACCTGTAATTTGTGGCCAAATGGTCCGCTGGGGCCACTAAAATTTTCGCTGGTCTGATAGGACGCTGCCTTGTGGCGTGACGTTCAAATATCTTCTTCTTCTTCTTCTTCTTATAGGTCCAGATGGTTTTCCATGTCAGTACCTGGAATTAACAGCAAATAACAAAAACTACAAAATAAACAGTATTTTTGCATGATGCAATGTAGAGTTATAAAGTTGTGAAATGTAATTCCCATAATCTCATTTCCTTTTGTAGTAATGTTGTGAATATGTTGTGATACAGACATTAATCAACCCCAACAGCAAGAAAAAGACCTTAAATCACCAAATCTGATCCCCACGCTTTGTCAGATATGAGAATGCACATAAACATACTTTTTGATGTGCATTAGCTGTTAATTAGCTTCATATTTGAACAAGATTTGACATGTTACCTTCATATTTAAGCAAGATTTGGCATGCTGGAGGGCTTTTTGAACACAAGGTGTGGTGCAGGTGATTCAAAATATAGCTCCCAATTTGTATTCCAGAATAGTGTAAGAATGCAAGGTCCTATTCTGGAATAGCATAAGAATGCACGGACAACTGATAATCCTATTATTGGAAAAAAATAGTGGCTATTAATAGCCAAATGGCAATTTTTTAGGGGGTCTAGACAATTTTTGCGGCGAATTTTATGAAGGGGGTATCTTTTAAAAAAATAAAAAATAGCCATAGTTAAAACAAGTACTCCATTATTTTTCTAGGATTAGCCAAACTATTTTTCCCATTTAAAGGGATTAGCCTTTCTTTATATTACAATATTTATATATTAAATCATTGATAGCCAAATGAAAATAAATTCTTATTATAGAATTTTACACATCCCCACCTACCATCATCAGTGAATCTTCATATACATATACCACATATACTACATATGCATCTACCCCACACACATATACCACATATGCATCTTCAAAAAGGAATTGTAAGAGATGACCAATATCCCTCTAGATGCCCGAGTTGATTGCATAACGTATTCCTTCAAGGTTTAGAGATAAGTGCAATTTGATCACAATATCTAGAAGGTGTTGTTGCATTAAATGTAGTTCAGACTATGGATGTTATAAGCTATGTTGTGAGCTTCTGTTCAAGTTTTTTTAATATTATTGTATGTTCCTTGATTGTTGATTATTATTTGTAATTGCAGTACAATATATCTAAAGTTACAAAATTTAATTTATATTTTTTGTTTCAGTTAGAAAAAATAGCTAAGTAAAGGTTTATAGTACATAATTTAAAAGTTTCGCCACATATAAATGTAATAATAATAATAACTTTAGCCAAATGTATATTCATAAAATATTGTAAAATTTTGAAAAATAGCCTAACTATTTTTTATAAAAAAATATATAGTAGGCTTAATTTTTTTCCTGATCCTATTCCAGAATACGCAAAAATTTTGAAAACACTGATTAGGATCTTCTCTAGATAGATTTGGCATGCTCTGGTGCTTTATTTCTTCTTCAAACTAGAAAGCTCTATGTTTACTTCTTTTTCCAGACCTTCCACTCGTGTTTAGTGTTCGTAATTTAACTTGTGATCTCTTGCAACTCATGATGGCCAGAGCATGTGAAAGATCTTTGCTGCTTTGATCGGATTGAAAGTGGTATGATATCCACCATCTCTGATAGCATCATTAGCGCGATTTTGGGCATAGCCATAGCTGTATAGCCTGATTTTAGCTTGATGCCACATAGACATAACCGCATAGGCTGATGCATATGGCGAACCCGTAATATAGCCCCTACTGTGACGATTAACCATCAGGTCTGGAACATGTGATTTGGTTCCATCCAAATCATCGTGGTCTTTATCCAAATCATCGTGGTCTTTTCGGTTAGGATGCACAGCTACCACTCCAGAGGTAGTGGGTTCAAGTCTTGTTCAGACCTTAAATGTGACCGTATGATTTGGATGAAACCGACCTGATGGTTAATCATCACACTCAAGTCTGTAGCGTGTGATTTGGTTTCATCAAAATCATCGTGGCCTTTTCGGTTAGGATGCACAACTACCACTCCGAAGGTAGTGGATTCAAGTCTCGTTTAGACCCTTAAATGTGACAGTATGATTTGGATAACTCATGCCCTAGTGGTGTGGGCAACTCGTAATCGGGTTGGGGGGCTAGATGGTTGTCGTCACACTCCTTGGTTTCAATCGCTTATAGATCGATTTCGCTCCGCCCCAAATTTCTCCAGTTGCAAGCCTTCAAGGAGGGGGGCTTTGAGGGGAGGATAGTGTGACGATTAACCATCAGGTTTGGAGTGTGTCATTTGGTTTCATCCAAATCATCGTGGCTTTTATCCAAATCATCGTGGCCTTTTTAGTTAGGATGCACAGCTACCACTTCAGAGGTAGTGGGTTCAAGTCCCTGACAATATGATTTGGTTAACCATCAGGTCTGAAGCGTGTGATTTGGTTTCATCCAAATCATCATGGCCTTTATCCAAATCATCGTGGCCTTTTCGGTTAGGATGTACAACTACCACTCCAGAGGTAGTGGGTTCAAGTCCTGTTCAGACCCTTAAATGTGACAGTATGATTTGGATGAAACCGAATCACATGCTCCAGACTTGATGGTCAATCGTCACACCTACTGCAGACGGCTATAGCCTCACCGGACAGGGCAAGATGGCCGCGAACCCCTGGGGTGGTTCTAGATCTGGAAGCTCTACTAGATCCGTAAAAGTTTTTTTGAGGCCAAGCTCTATTTTCACTTCTTCATATATTACAATATTACAATAGTCTTTGAGGCACAAAAAATCTTTATTTTCAATTAAACTTTTTTTTTCCAACTGTTGCAAAAAGATTTGCCAACATGATTTGGTACAAAATCAAGCTAAATTAATTGATAATCTAGCATACCTGCTCTATAAGTTTCAATGTATTTGGATCTAAACATTTATTTCCGGCTTGATCTTTGACATGGAAGACTGCAAATGTGCTCTGTTAATAGAGGGCGTGTCGGATTAAAAGTAGAATCTAATATGCTTTGTCTTACCATCCATGAACCAGAGACCATCCGAAGATATATATACTTAAATAGATTAAGATCGGCCACAACTTCTACTACTTCTAGCAAAATGCCATGTCGGTTTACACTATCTAACTGCATTGTGCAAAAAAAAAAAAAAAAAAAAAAGAATTCAAGATCGATTGCGAAAAAATGGAAGCAGATCAAGATTCATCAAATTCAAACCAAGGAAAGAATAGAATAGAATAAATTTTTTAACGTCCTGGAGACCAATAGGTCATGGGACCCATACAATGGGCTAGTACAATCATTACTACTAGGATTAAAAAACCACTGCCTCGAAAGGTTTTTAAGGGAAAAACCTTTGCAGTAATGATGATACTAGACAAGCGGAGATAATGACTATTGAGGGCTCAGTAATTGCAGATGTTTATCTAGAACCTCAAGTATGTATAATGCCAAGTCATGCACAGATGGTGCTCTGAGAAGTTGTGGAAGCGTGGAATGGAATGCTAAGGTCAAAAAAATGATTCCGGACTATCTCAGAAGAGTATGGCAACTCAGAAGAGTATGGCTTTCATCTTCAATAACCTGTAACTGGCAACAGAGGATTCAAACTGAAGGAAGACAGAGCTGTCGGAGAAAACATTACCTTGATCATTGTTGCTTCTTCACAAACAACGTTATCTATCACTACCATGGAGTTACAGAACAAAGCAGATGTTTTAACCCTCCAAAAACAGGGAAAATGAAAGGACAAGAGAAAATATATTTTGTGCTAACCTAGGAGGATCGATCTTCGATTTCAAGGTTTTATAATCAGGATCGAAGTAAGGAAAGCCTTGATCGGCTCGAATCGCCATGGTGGAGATGGATAAGTCGCATTTAATTAAAGTGGGTCAAATCTCGAATTTTGGGAACTCAGACTGAAAATGGGACTCATACTATAGGAAAAAAAATTCTGAATTGAATGCTTGAATAGAATTACACATCACACACAAAGAACTGGATAACTTGTTCTCCTCATAAATTTTACAAACCACTAGTTGAGAAAGTTTTCAAGCTTCTCAATATTATCTACCCTCATACAATGATATTGCATCCATGCTCATGGCTTTGTCCATCTCCTTTTTTGGGATCTTGTGTGTCTTGTCCTTTGCAATGTGACAAGTTGGATATGACCATACCACACACTCCACCAATTCCCTCCTTTGAGGATCAGCATGATTTGCCCTCAACTTCTTCTCCCAGCAGTCGGTGTATTGCACAAGGCATCTGAAAATTTAACTTCCATAATTAATCACTAAGAAACCACTATAAATGTGGTTATTTATACAAAAAAGATGAATCTTAATAAAAACCACACATTATGGTGGTTTTTATGAGTAGGATGTGGTTTTCCATGCTAGTTTTCGTCGTAATATGGTTTATTAAAATTAATAATGGTTTCTAGCATGGTTTTCATGTTAGTTTATTGATACAACATGGCTTATTAAGTTGGTAATAGTTTGTGGTATGGTTATTCAATGCTAGACCATGATTATCCAGATTGGCTTTTATTTTTAGTATGGCTATTAAAATTGGTGTCGTTTAAAAGGTGGGTTTCATTGCCAATTTAAGTACCTAGTGGTTATGCATGTTGGTTTTCTATTGTAGAACTGTCTATTACAAACTGATCATATTGGCTTTCTTTTGTCGTGTGGTGTATTAAACTTAGTGTAGTTTACATGGTGGTTTTCACTGCCAATTTAAATATCTAGTGGTTATTCATGTTGGTTTTCTATTGTAGAATTATCTGTTGAAAATCAATTATGATTCATAACATGGGTTTCCATACCAATCCAATTTCCATTATGGTTATTCATAATTGCCAACCAGAGGAGTGGTTATTCATAGTGACTTCGATAGACATTATGCATTCCAGGATGTTAATTAAAGTTAGTAATAAATATATGCTACGAAACTTTTTGTCATGAGGGAATTGTGGAGTTAAGATGGAGCATAAGCCCCTCTACATTTAGCAACCAAAATGAGAGCATGCCATTAATTTAATTTACATGAAGAATTATCACTAACAAATGAAGGTAAGAAAAACTTTCTAGGAAGCTCCTCATTCAATTCAATTCAATTCAATTCTAACACGCGTTCAATGAACCTCCTCATGTCTTTTTGATAAGATAATAGTATGGTCATTAAATCAATGAATGAAATGAGCCTTGGTATCAACTTCTAACAAGTGTAAACAAAAGTACAAAATGTACCTTTTGATTGTCAAATACAGCCCTTATGGACTCCCAAAGTATAACTTAATGAAATGAAGACAAGAAGGGGTTGGACAAATTTGGCGAGGGTTTTATAGCTACTTTAAATGTCATTGGACAAGTACTGAGGACCTAGCTCCAAATGTTGAGACAGGTAGAGGAATCAATCTGAATAACTGAGTATAGGTAGAGGAACCAATCTGAATAACTGAGTATATATGGTTTCCCTACCAACTTGCTAATGTTGAAATAGGAGTTCCTATAGTACACATAGTATTCATAACATTGGCTATATAATACAAATGGGCCCTTAAACCGATATCCTCGCAGGTTAACCGAATCTAACCATTGCCCATCGTTGGATGAATGAAGGGTTATATTGCATAATCACTGGAATATGCTTTTTTAAGGAACATGCCAGCGATTATTGCTGATAACTTCACGAATATGCTTTTTCAGCAAATATTCCAGAGATTATTAGTCTGTATCAGAAATTGTTGCTCTATTTTCAGCTTTTGCCAGGCTGTTTAGCTTCCTTCTGCCATCATATCATCTGCCCAAATCGGCCAGAAAGAGGAGAAAAATGATACGTTTTCGTTTGCAGGGCCATGCAATGTGTTCAAAACAAGAAAGTCACTGCAATCCAGATAGATTTTCGGCCTTATAATTCCAGAAGCTCCAGCCGTTATGGGATTCTTCTGCATATAGCAGCAAGTGTAGGGTTCAAATGCAGTTCTAATGGATTCATGCTTCCAAAATGATACAAAATCATCATATCTCCATGCAAACCATCAAAAGGGGATCCATTTCTAGGGCAGAGAAAAAAATTCAAAGGTTCTTAATGGGAAAGGCCTGCATTTGGGTGGAAGATTTTGGCTGGATTGAATTGCGCATCCAGAAAAAATTGTGCCCACAAAACCCAATCTCTGTTTGATGCATAGAACCTCTAATTCAAGGGCATCGTCTAATTCAAGGGTTTATTGCTGCAGAAAAAGAGAAGGATTTTGTGATCAACAAAGCTTCAGAGGTTTTGCATAAATATTTGAAGATCTTCAAGCCATTTTCTGAGAAAACGAAGCCCAAATCTTTCTTGTTTTAGGAAGATTGGGAGCAAAGAGGACAGATTCAGTGGGAATTTACAGTGCTAAACTTGTTCAGACATGGGTTTAAATGAGGTCGACCCTCCCCTCTCCGAGATTATGGGAAATAACCCTCGCGGCCTCGACGCGAGGGTTATTTCCTTGGTTCGGGAAATTCCCCGGAACCCTTGTAAGCTACCGTGTAAATCTGAAAATTCACACTAAGTTTTGAGATAGCAGAAAAGTTTCCTGCTAAAAATAGTGATTTCTCTTGTGGGAAGGTTATTTCCCATAATCGGAACCTCCTCTTAATAATTGAGAAATATAAAATAAAACATTGTAGCAACCTAACCCTAGAACATGAGCACATAAAGACTGCAACGGTTCTTAATCCATTCATGTGTAACGCTGCCCTAATCGTGTGGTGAGTGGACAGTTTCTCTTGGCAGAAATTTCTATGGCGTCTGATAGCGAGCTACAGTGCAGCTATGGCGTTCGTTACTGGCGCCCTATCTTCTTGCGCTCTCATGCATTTTTGGCTCTTGCATGCTGCCCTGGTCTACATGCCTATATCCACTGGATATAACGAAGCATATCCCTGGAGCGAAGTTTTTTTTGTAAATCCGGTGAAGTTGCTTTTGCAAATCCGATGATGCTTCTTCTTTTAAGCTATAGGATCTGTATTCCTCAGTTCTGGTGAAGCTTATGCTCTGCAAATGGCATTTTTGGCCGCCAAAGATCTAGTTCCAGTTATGGAGGCTGGCGATGGCAGATAATCTTCATTTGAGCACTATTAGATTTGATAAATATTTCTTTTGTTATTCTCAAACTGACATTTTCGTGTGCAGGTTCTTTAGCTCCTTGATCATTAGACTGACATTTAAGTATGCAGGTTCTTCAGCTCTTTGATCATTAACTATGATGAATGGCTGCACATTCTGGTATGAGATGTGGTAAAAGATTTCTATGAGCGATAGTGAACAGTTGTACAACCCGGCTATGGCTTCCTGCATTGAATTCTTTCAGTGACCTTGTATTGCCAGCATTTAAACATAAGATTCATAGTCAGAATATCAAACTAGCGAACCAAAGGGCTATATCAAACTAATAATTCCTAATCTGAAACCCTTTGTTATGCAGGAGATTCTAGTCAGCATTTGGAGCTTGACAACTGGAGCTTGACAACGATCGATTGATAGCTTGCAAATAGAGTCAAATCCATTGCTTAAAATGGTAATTCAACTTTACAATTTGATCTGGTAAATCAAGCTCTCTATCGGTTCCTGTTGCACTCCTATTGCTAGATATGCATATCAGGATTCAGAAGGTAGATATTATTTCTGGGCTTTGTTGCATCACGAGATGCACCTAGAAGTGTTCAGTTTAAGCTGTAGTAATATGTCTGATGTAATACAAGGTGATTTCTTTCAGTTCAAGGTGTATTAATGTAACTGATATGTATATAAATACAAAAGGCAAGGTCAATCTTTCTTTCTGTACTACATGTTTGCCGTTTGATCTAAATTTGTTTTGTACATTTTTGTGAAAATATATTATTCATTGATTATGAGTTTTGGAAATGGCCAGGGTTCAAATCCCCTTGCTCCATATTTTTTGTTATTGAATAATGCAGATTTGGCACAACCACTGTTCAAAGTCTAGTTTTTGCACTAAACTTGGAATGCTTCAAATGAAAAACTGTTACTAGTTATCATTATTGGTTTACATTAATACGAAAAGCGAATGCCTCACAAAACCATGCACATTTAGAACAAACAAATACATTTAATATTGATAATAATAGTAATAATTTGCATGTAACGTATTGCGAACCATGTGCATTTACCATGACATTAAGCCATGGTAGTTTAGTAAGTTTATCACAATAACCATGTGTATTTATTATGACATTAAGCCATGCTAATTTACCACAATAACCAACCACATTAAACCATATGCATTTACCATGATTTTTTTTTTTTTTTTTTTTTTGAAGGACGAAAGCCAAAAAGTTTATTAATCAGAGAAAAAGTACAAAATTTACATGTCTCATCTAACTGTGTAAGCATACAGAGATGCCACAGGAGCACGAGCCTGGAGCACAATGTACTTACTCCAGAATAGGAGACTAATGATAAGAATCAATTCAAGAAGATCTTGAATCAGATCGTTCCACGGTTAAGTCAAGGGAAGAACACTTTCGTAGAGGTCTGAATCAATATCTTTTTACGGAGCTCTTTGTAATAACACCGTGTAATGTCGCAGATGAATAAATGCCCCGAAAAGATGTGGTGTCTGCGACGCTCCCCATATCGACCATAGGATCAGCCGGAACCAAGATGAAATGCCCTTTGTTTAGCTGGAGGCCATGCGTTGGGATAGGACGCCAAAAGGATGCATCGGCAGTCCAATGTACTGTTAAACAAACCTTGTAGCCAGGACCACGCTGGTTGAACCTCAGGACAATCAAAGAGACAATGCTCAAGAGTCTCAACGTCCGAGAGGCAGAGCGGGCATACTGCAGATATGCGAGGATCATAGCGATGTCGAAAGGCATTAACCCGCAAGCACCTGTGGATAACCTGCCACCACAGTACAGAGACTTTAGGGTGGAGCAACCTATCCCAAAGCCATCGCCATGTACGACACAAAGTGGGCTGTGGAACATGTAGGTGCCACCCATCTGGCAACTGGAGGGGTTGTGGTGCTAAAAGAAGGCGATATACTGATCTGACAAATTGCTTGCCTTTGTGAATATTTTCATGACAGTCCCATGGCACCCTTTCAGCAACACCAACTTGCACTATGAGAGGCAAATTTTCTGCGACCTTCTCCCATAGAGATACATCCCAATGAGAGAGCAGGAACTTTGCCTGAAATTTAGGCCAAGACAGTAGGCGACCCTCCTCATACCATGCCTGAATAGAGACAACACCCTGTGTAAGGGGATGAACTGAGGCTGCCAATGGAGGTGCTGAGGGGTCTGGAGGCAGTGGTGCCCATCACCATGGAGTCTCCAATAGGGTGTGGATAGAGGGGCATGGCCAGAAAAGATGTCTGACTGCCTCCCATGCTACCAACAAGCCACGCAAAAATGGAGAAGCGCTTGGAAAAGGCTACAGAGTCTGAAATAAAGCCCAAGGTAGGACTGGTTTGACAGCCTCCTTGCCTAGAGGGATACAGTGACCAAGAGCTTGTCTAAGAAGGCGTGAACCAGGAGAGTCATCCTCACCATTCAGGAGTCTCCAAATGAATTTTGAAATAAGCACTTTGCTCTGCAGTAAGAAGTCCGTCATACCCAGACCATGATATTTAAACACGCTAGTTTACCACAATAACTAACCACATTATAGAATCACATGAATACATCACTATATTAAAGCACATTCACAACCATTATTTTATGCCAGATGGACAAACCATACCCTTAAAGCAGGCATGATACCACTTTTGAGAACCTCTACAAAGAAACCATTTGCATTTACCATGTCAAAATACCACCCTAATAAACCTTACAAGAGAACCAATTAGATTAGCTACATATGATTTTTAATGAAATTAACCCCCAAACATGTATTGGCTTTTTTGAATGGTTTTTTAGTCATAACCATGGAAAAAACCATGTAGTGTTTTAATTTTGGGTGCCTTGCTCCTTCAAGTTGCCCTTCTTGTGTCTTCCAATGGGCTCCCAATATTGAACTTGGAATCCAGGACGCAACTCCTCTCCATCAGCTATGGTGGTGGTTACATCAGAGAGTGCCACCCCTAACCATATTGGACAATCCTCATCATCAGGCCTTACTAACACAAAGTATCCTTCCTTGATGTCCTCAAAGGGATCCCACTCAAGAAGATCAAACCACTTCGGCTTTGAGGCCTTACTTCCCACAAACCACTTGGAACCATTGTTAGGACCCAAGTGAACTTTCTTAGATGTGCTGAGAACCCTCCCATTTGGACTCTGGCAAGAACCCGTCTCTCAGCTCCCCCCACATGGTTGTTCAGTTTCTAAGCATGTCACAACTTTCTCCTAGTAATTGATTAGGGAGTCCATGTGATTTTTCTTAAGAGTGGAGGTGTGCTTTCCATTTCGAACATCATCCCAGTGTGTTATATAATCCTTGATGCCCTTCACTAGTTGGCTAGAATATTTCCTTTGTGTCGTTTTGAAGGTCTAGTAGTATAGTGGTTTTGGCTGCCCTTTAGATTGAATAAGAACTTCTTTGATTAAGCAAATAGTTGATTGCCACAACTCGATTCCTGATAAATATTATGGTTCATCCACAACTTGTCACCTAGTCTCCACTTATATTGCATGATTGGTATTCCATCCCTAACCCAAAACTTGAACTGAAGTGGCTTTCACAAGGCCCCCAAAATGGAATCAATATGATTTTATTTTTATGGTTTGTAGATGAAAACCAAATCTATAAATCAGTACATGTTAGTGGGTTCAAAAGTTTACAAACCATGTCTGGTTATCTAATATGGTTCATCAACATATTTTTCTAAGGAAGGAAGGTGATAAGCCAATATTGTTTTTTTTTGTTTTTTTTTTTTTTGAAGAACGACAAACTTTATCGAAACTCCAAACCAAAAGCAAAATACAAATGCAGAGGCGAGAATAAAGTCTCAGAGGATAATCATGATCCACTGAGTAGAACCACCAGCCTATGCATAAGACAACACACTCAAATAGGACTCAAATATCAACTGTCGCTTGGCAGGAGCAAGCAAAGAGCAATGGTAAGCTTTAACGATAGCTTGTGCGTCCTGGAGGACAACTGTAGGAGGAATATCCAAACCCTGAAAGATAGACAGTCTTCTGCGCTTCCAGATGGATCACAACAACCATCCTGATGCTAAATGAAATGCTTGGCTCCGCAACTTATTCCAAGTATCCGTATAAATAGCCAGAAGCACATGCTGACTTGTCAATGTCACATGAAAAAGAGAAAGCAGCCAAGACCAAACAGGCTGGAGATGAACACATAAAAAGAAACAATGCTCAATGGTCTCGTCCCTTTGCTTGCACAGTGGGCAGAGTGCTGACACTCGAGGATCAAATCTGTGGACAAGCACGTTCACATGAGGGCATCTGTGAAGAATCTGCCACCAAAGCACAACCACCTTAGGATGGAGTAGTTTATCACAATCCCAAGTCCACATACATCTCCAATTAGGAGGTGAAAGCTGAAGGGACCACTTAGTGGATGGCGGAAGGATCACTTTGACAAGCAGCCTATACATAGAGTTCACAAGCCTATGCTCGTGAATACTCTGGTGGGAACCCCACATGCACCCTTCAATAGCCTCTGGAGCAACCAATGGCAGAGTACTAGCAACCTTATGCCAAATAGGTCTGTCCCATCGAGACAGTGAGAATTTTGTTTGAAAGATTTGCCATGTCGATATTGTTTTGTGACATGGTATTGAAACATGGCAATTTTAATTGGTCTCTGTAACAACTTAAACTATGATATGTACTATTGTTTAGGATGTCAAGTTTAGTAGACTGGTATTTGATCACATCTATCTTCTTTAGTATATTGACATGGTAATTTTAAGCGCATAATTATCATGATGTTTTATGGTGATTAACCACTAATACACAATGTGATAAATGATATTGGTTTATTTATGATAATATGACTTTTTTTACCCTATTTTTCTCCATAGTACTAAAAGATAACTATTTCACTTAGTTTTTCTAACAACTTAAAATGTCTGATACAAACTAATGCTTAGTATTTCAAGTTTAATGGAATGGTTTTTGATCGAATCTATCTTCCTCGATATATTGACTCGGTAGATTATTCAGATATTTTGTAGCAATTAATGGACAACATTTAACGTGGCAAATTGACATGGTTTAAATTTGTTAATATGATTTTTTTCTATAATTTTGAATACAATTTTGAAAGGCCTAGTTTCTAATATATGATATTTAATAACACGAAATATGATATTTAATAGCGCTTTGTGTGTGACATTTAGTGATATGATATTGGAGCATGATATATATTAGCACAATAAACATAATGCTTTAACACAGTATGATGTTAAAGCATATTGCTTGCTTGCTTATTTGCTTGCTTCATTGTCCAGGAACAAGCTTGTACCTATTGCATCAATTCACACGGGGTCCCACAGGCTACGGATTGAGACGGGTAGATGGGAGCGGCCGCAATTGCCGCGAGAAGCAAGACTATGTGCCTGTTGCCAGTTACAGGTTATTGAAGATGAAAGCCATACTCTTCTGAGTTGCCCTGCTTTTGAGATAGTCCGGAATCATTTTTTGACCTTAGCATTCCATTCCACGCTTCCACAACTTCTCAGAGCACCATCTGTGCATGACTTGGCATTATACATACTTGAGGTTCTAGATAAACGTCTGCAATTACTGAGCCCTCAGTAGTCATTATCTCTGTTTGTCTAGTATCATCATTACTGCAAAGGTTTTTCCCTTGAAAACCTTTTGAGGCAGGGGTTTTTTAATCCTAGTAGTAATGATTGTACTAGCCCATTAATATTGTATAGGTCCCATGACCTATTGGTCTCCGTGGACGTTAAAAAATTTATTCTATTCTATTCTATTCTATTAAATTTGTAATGATTATTGATTGATAAAATTTATATATAAAACAATCTTACTCCGATAATTAATTATCATTGTTTTTATTTTTTTAGGAGAAAAAAAGACAACGTTTGTAAGTATTTGTTTAAACATTCTCATAAGGACAGATTGTATAGATGAAACAACTCTTTCAATGCAAATATTCTCCTAGGGAATTTTATAAAACCTAGAACAAACACAAAATCTAATAAATTTATGGAACATCTACTGCTGCCTTCGTCGTCCCTAGTAGAGGACCATGAAGTACGGGCTGAATAGTAACATTTATACACACTTTGAATGGTGACAACAGTCTCCAAGGTTGTCTAATGTTAGAAGCTCTTGCAAGCAAGATAGAAGATGTTGAAAGAATCTTGTTCATCCCCAACAGTCTTATGTGTGTGTTTACCTGAAGGAATTGTATAAACTACGTGTTAAGATAAGGATAATGAGATTTTAGACTATCAATATCAAAATATTTCTTGCAGCCTTCCTATCTTCAAGAAATTCATAACAACTTGCATAAGGTTAAGGCAGAAGACCATAGAAAAACGAAAGTAAGGCTTGAGGACCATGAAGTTTTGTTTTCATCTAAAAAAGACGAGAATACAAAACAATTTATTACCATAAAGCTTTTATGGGGGAGGCAAAACAAATATGCTCAGGCTCTTACCATTAAAAAATCATCTGCCCATGCCTACCAAACAGATCGTCTGGGTTCATATGCCCAGGCCCACCAAACAGATCATCTTTTGTGCCCTGTATTAATGTGCATAACGAAAAAACTTACCATACATATGAAACGCTGTGAATAGGTATGACCATACATCCTTGAAAAGCAAAGCAAAGATGTCAATAAGAGAAGGGGAGGAGATCCTGTACAGATATCAACAAAGCTTATAATCTCCAAAAGAGGGTGTTCTTTTTATAACCTTGTTGGCATTTGGTAAAGTGATTAACCACCAATTTACCAAAATGGGATCAAGTCTCATATACGATCGCATGCATACTAAATAAGGCAGGGTGCAAGACCCATAGATCTCATAGACAGGGCAGCTTGTTCCTTAATATAATGAATACCTCTCCATAGAATGATCTCGAGCTCAAACGTCAACAAAGGTCAATCGGATAAACTAAAGCAACAGGCTATTTTGTCATGGCATATTCTAGATCCAAAACTGTCGTATTGTGCATTGTCACCTTATTGTTTAACTAAACCCATTTTGAATTAGCTAGGATCCTAAAACTTCTAGCATGCTGATGAGGTAGCGAAACTAAGGATTTTTATCCATTAAGAATTAAAATGGGATTCCATGCAATTCCAGTTTCTATGTCTAAAGTCTATTTGGTTGGAATTCTTTATGCAGTCAGTGCATAATGCCACTGCTAATATATAAAAGAGAACTTAAGCACCAGCAAAACACCCTTCAACTCATAACTTACATATGGTCTTTCGTTAAACTCCAAATCATCTTCTGTTTCAATATCATGTCAATTTCTACAGCTGCAATCATTTGATAAACAATTGCACATCAAACAATGAGTCAGTTGCACATACAATAGTGAGAGCATAAAACATGATGAATGGAATATCATTTACTTACAGTCATGGAACACATTAACTTTATCTGGGGCATTGCAAGGCATAGAATCTCATGTTTCAATATCACGTTCGGATTGCTCATCTAAAGCTAAAGCAATTTGTTTACTAGGGAACAGGTTTGGAAGTGCAACAACTCATCAAGATAAACTTTTCACCTACCCTGCAAACACAAAACTCAAATATAAGCCCCACAACGGCTTGAATCAAACAGTCAATCACATATCTGCTTTTCTTTTCATCTTTTCATTCCAAATGAAAGAAGCAGAAATGCAGCAGATCCTGGCCATCTTCCGCATTACCTTGCTAAATGCCTCCATACACAGCATTAAAAGAAGGGAAAAACTACAATATACCCCTAACTTTTTGCAAAATTCACAACATACCCCTAACTTTTAGAAAATTCATGAAATGCACCTATTAGGGGCATTTTCAGGGGCATTTTGTGAATTTTTAGGGGCATTTTGTGAATTTTTCGAAAGTTAGGGGTATACTGTGAATTTTGCAAAAAGTTAGGGGTATTTTGTAGTTTTTCCCTTAAAAGAACTAGCATCAAAACTATGTCTATAAAGCTCTGCCCTGCATAACACAAACAAGAATAGTTCACGTAAAAAAGAAATGCAATCGATATGCTTCAACAAATAGAAACAGAAAATCACAAATAAAAATCAGTCTTAAGATGCCCCCGGAAGCCCTATAATCAACCTTAAAAATATCGGCATGTTCGATGCCCTTGCCATATCCGAGCTCTGCAAGAAGAAATTCGTCTCACATGAAGGATCGCCCATGCTGTTGTTCACGAATGTGGCATGTGGCCGCTTCTGCCCTTCCTTCTCCAGTTTACATGCATCTGCCCTAACAAATGTGGCTAAAATTTTTACCATTTTTCTTTACCGCACTCCACATCATATTTACAATTTTTGAGCAAAATATCCACCGTAAAATTTATTCTATTCTATTCTATTCTTGTATATAGTATACTTGCTTTGTACGCAAACATCAACGGGCTAACATTGCCACTCATATATCTTTATGCTTACAAGAATTTTGCCACCGGGGCATTCTTTTTTTTTCCGAATAATTAAAGCGAATCTTTGTGTGAATTTGAAAACATTGTGAAAGAAAACCGAGGCAAAGATATCTCCCCAGGTTTTCCTCGACACGTAGTGCTCGGGCAGAGGCTATTTCGCCTAATTACAGACCCATATTATCTCTGATAATGGCCTCCTCTCTTGGCCTCTATAAAATTGCAATGATTCTAAAGAAATCGTTGCTTGCTTACGCTCCAGTAAGCTAAATAGCCTCTGCCCCGAAGCATTACGTTAGAGACTGTGCCAGGGCAGGCAATTTCGCCTTGCTCGGACCTTGGCTCGCCCCAGGCTCTTACCAGGCGAAATTGCCGGCCCTGGCACATTACCTATATCCTAAGATTCTCTGACTATGAAAGTGTATTTTATGAAAAAGGGTCATGCATTTCGCGCAAGATAAGTGTAGCTAATTTCCATAATGTGTTTTGTGAAATAGGGTTATAAATTTGGTGCAAGTTTAGTTTAGTTAATTTCCTATTGAGATGATGGTTTGTAAATACTGGGAAATTATTAGAAAAGGTGAGGATGATTTGATTCTAATAGTGGAAACATTAGATTTAGGCAAGGATGATTTGGCAAACGAGAAAGCAAGACAAAATATACTCATTCTTTGCCTAAAAATATGGAATCCATGGATCATATTTTTTGCAAATTGGAGTTCATATAAAAATCTATTAGCCCATTATAAATTTTTAATGTGTACGTCGTCATCACAAGAGCCTAGAAAACTATGCAACCGAGCCTAGAAAACTATGCATCCATGGCCACGGGTGCGATTTACAGAAGATGAAGAAATAAAATTAAATAGGACATCGACAAAATTTTTTCATGCAATCCAAATTAAATAGGACATTGGCAAGTCGCGCCCATGCCACCATTCGTGCCAATGCAAAAGCACCCTTGGCACTTTATTATATTAAATTAAACAAACCTAATAACTTGATATTATTATTCTTTTGTATTATTTTTTCATACGACATGGTTTGCATAAGAGAAAATACTTTGCAATCATCTTAGACATCAAGGTTAAAGCCACATTCCTTACGATGTTGTCAAGCTCACATCCTTATGTAACCTTACAATGTTTTCAAACTCACATCCTGCATCATTTGCATTTTCCACAATTTGGCAGAAGAGCCAAATAGGTTATACCCCTAAATTCACAAAGTAGCATAACTAGAATGCACATGTAATGGGACTTGTTGTATGTTAGAGATAAATAGTTGCCTCTCAAAGATAAATCTTGGTTAAACTCATTTATTAATGCAGTCCAATGCATGTTCTCATACCATGCTAGAGTCACTATGATAGCTATCTTGCCTAAATTCATTTATAATGAAGTAGCAATGCATGTTCTCGTACCCTGCTAGAGTCACTCTGGTAGCAACATGACATCTTGGACTCCTTCCAATACCGCAATGGATATGAGAACAAGCGGCATACAATGTCAAGTTTCTTGAACAGACTATACTCAATTAAGAGAAAGTAGATCAGAGATGTTAGATAGAAACTCAAACCAAGGTTGTGTGCTTCATAGTCACAAGAGCTACAGATGCATGCAGGGTGGAAAAGGTACCATGAAGAAGAAGTGACCTTGTGGTAGGTGCTGCAGATGATGGGAAGTACAACTATGAAAATATTTGAAGGAAAACGCAAGTTTCATATGTAAAGAAAATTATGGATCATGGCATTCACAAATACATGATGAGGTGCCCAATGCTGTGCACAAGATACAGGTGCCTAAGCACTAGCATGTTCTTGGGTTTGTTTCACGTCTATGGTATAGACTTATTACATCTATGTGTATAAGGTGGACCTTATACACACCTTAGCATTAGATCTCTTGCACACGCGCAATAGGCTTATGTTTGATCAGATAAAGGAGGAGGGTAATGAGAAAATTGCTATGGAGAGGTTGCAGACTATGACTAGCACTCGGAGACATAAAATGAAATTTGGAAGGTTTCTAAAAGATCTATTCAAACATGGTTTCTTCATGACACAAGAGCACCAATTCTACAGTCAATGATGATATGCGGACTATGTGGCAGCGAATGTAGTGTCTGCATCACACTTTTCCATTTCTCAAATTGCAACTGATATTACTAGAATCTTCTATGACTTTGCACTCCCTCTTGATGTCTCTCATCAGATCCTCGAGGGAACCCTGCACTCAAGCTCTCGACCACTTCAAATACAGGGAAGGCTGCCAAAACCTAAACCCTACAGATTTAGTAGGGTTTAAGTATCGGGATACCAAAACAGCTCCATCTGTTAACTCCACCGTTGAAATGGTAGCTCATCTCCCATAAAACAATCCTAAAAAGAAAAATGGACATCCACTGCACGCATGTGCCGACCCCCAAATTTCTCCCTTTTCCGACATAGGGACACGATGGGGAAATGGCATGTTCCCCTAGTTCGGCAACTTTAGTGCACTCGAAATGGGGTTTTGACTTTGTGCATGAGTCCAAAGCATCCAATTTACTCTAGGGACCAGCTATTATGACCAACAAAACCAAACTCGATTTGCTAGAGGCAACTAGTCGGCCTTTCGCTCATGCACTTCTAGCCTAGTGCTATAATGTAAAGATAGCATGTACTTGGTAATCCAAGTGATTAATCGATCGTCTACTTCTCAAACATGTGCCTAAGGTAATTATAGCCTTTTGGATGCAACCGCGCAGTTGAACTGTTGTTTCGCGCCTTCTGTCATGCCTGATCGCAAATGTCCATCTTGTTATGAGCCATCGCAACGAGGCATGTATGGAACCGATGCCTAGGGAGGGTTTTTTTTGTTCTCCATCTTGAGGTCTCTTCTCATGCCCTCGAGGGAACCTTGCACGCAAGCTCTCGACCACTTCAGGTGTAGGGAAGGCTGCCAAAACCTAAACCCTACAGATCTAGTAGGGTTTAAGTAGCGGGGTATCAAAACAGCTCCATCAGTTAATCCCACCATTGAAATAGTGGTCCATGTCCCAAGAAACGCCTCCAAAAAGAAAAAATAGACATCCACCGCACGGATGTGCCAACCCCCAAATTTCCCCCTTTCTCGACATGGGGACACGACGAGAAAATGACATGTTCCCCTAGTTCGACCACTTTAGCGAGCTCGAAATGTGGTTTTGACTTTTTGCATGAGTCCAAGGCATCCAATTTACGCTAGGGACCAGCTATTATGACCAACAGAACCAAACTCGATTTGCTAGAGGCAACTACTCGACCTTTTGCTCATGCACTTCTAGCCTAGTGCTATAGTGTAAAGATAGCATATACTTGGCAATCTGGGCGATTAAACAATCGTCTACTTCTCAAACATGTATCATAGGGTAACTCTAGCCTTTTAGATGCAACTGCCAGTCAAAACTATCCTTTCGTGCCTTTTGGGATGCCCGGTCACACGATGTCCAGCTTGTTACGAGCCATCGCAACGAGGCATATTTAGAACCAGTGCTTAGGGAGGGTTTTTTTGTTCTCCCTCTTGGGGTCTCTCCTCAAACCCTCGAAGAAACCCTACAGGCAAGCTCTCGACCACTTCAGATGCAGAAAAGGCTGCCAAGACCTAAACCCTACATATTTAGTAGGGTTTAAGTATTGGGGTATCAAAACAGCTTCATCTGTTAATCCCACCGTTGAAATGGTAGCTCATGCCCCATAAAGCGCCTCCGAAAAGAAAAAATGGACATTTACCAGGCGGATGTGCCAACCCACAAATTTTCCCCTTTTCTGACATAGGGACACGACGTAAATGGCATGTTCCCTCAGTTCGACCACTTTGGAATGGGGTTTTGACTTGCGCATGAGTCCAAAGCATTTGATTTACTTTATGGACCATCTATTATGAATAATAGAGCCAAATTCGATTGCTATAGCAACTAATTGACCTTTCGCTCAATGCACTCCCAACCCAGTGTTATTGTATGTCCTGTTAACTGATCCTTACCATCTAACAAGTATCCCTCGACAAATGATTTCCAATCTGCAACCTCATTTATCAAGAAAGCCATTGGGTTGGGGTCAATGCAGCTCTCAAACACATCCATTAGTGTTTTCTCTCTTGACCTTGGTAGAGAAAGTTCCGAAGAATGCATCTATATCATCATGCGTATGCCCAACCATCATGAACTCCACTTTCACAACTTTGAATACTCCCACTGCTGTCAAGTATGACATTGTTAGCCTAAAACCTGGAATTTTAGCCTAACCTCAAAGGAATCTTAAACAAAGCGGTTAGAACCTCCAGATCACTTAGGGTGATCAATCCTTGTCATATGAAACCAGAAAATTCATTTCTAAAGTGCTAGTTTTTTCAAAATCACTAGAGTCCCTGAAACTGGAAAAACTGTCAGAGCAAAAACTGAACTTGCTGACACACCTTGAGAGATTTTGAAGATCTGATTGGTGTTATAAGTGGTCAACAAGCAGAGGAAAATGGTGGAGAAGATTTGACTTGATTTGAATAAGGGAATGTTAAGAAAAACAAGGTCAAAGGCAGGTCAAAAAATTGGCCAGTGCCAAAACAGAGAGCCAAATTTTGCAAATGGAGTTTGATGGGAAATTTTGGGTTGGGATCTGTGCAAGCAACTTCAAAATAGCCTCTAGATCACGTGCAGAAGGTTTGAATAGCAAAAGGATGTTTTAGTTTTCCTGTAAATAGACAAAACCTCAAGAAAAAAGCCAAACTCTGTAACAGTTAAGAAAGGAAATCTTTTTATATGTTTTCTTTGAATGTATAGGTTTCTAGGATTTCTATAAGGATGAAATACAACTATCTGAAGAAGATACAATCTATGAGTAGATAGGTTTGGTCTTGTTTTGGTTTTTTGCTTTTCTTTTTTTTTTAAAAGAGCAATGCAGAATTACAAAAAATGGATGTACAATGGTGAAAATGATTTTTCAGGCAAAGACTATGCATTATAGCAATGTGATACAGAAAGTTTGATAATATCAACAGGGTATTACCAAAGTTTCGAAAATAATAATGCTTGAGTAATAATGCTTGAGGGCAATTCCAAGACTGTATGAGTCTTCCAAGGGCTTCAAAACTACCAAAGAAGTAATATGGACTGATTTTTTAAGTTGCAATCGAGGTGCCTCAATGCTGACCAGGTCACAACGAATTGGGACTTCAATCTCGAAAGTTTAAATAGAGCTGGAATCGAAAGCGTAAGCAGCAAGGTGATATCAAAAATTTGAATGCGCCAAAATCATGCAGGTATATCTCTCGGGGCGGTCGATTTGATCTGTAATGCTGGTTTAAGAACTGTTCCTCTCACAAAACTAGCTCGGCCGAGTGATTTTAGGCCTAATTTGAGCAATTTCTCACGGATCAAATGCCACAGAGGGTCCCCAATGTCTCGGAAAAGGTTCAGGAGTTGATCTCGGGGGAAAATTGGCGGGATTCAATCAAATTTAGGTACCTAATTGGCGGATTTAGGTGTTCCCCTATTTCTTAGGGTTCATCAAAAATTTTAAGGGTGATATATCCCATGTGCACAAACGAAGTCCGGCAAACTCAGATATAAGGAATAGTGTTGACCCCACTATTAAGTTTACGTGCCACGCAGAGGGGACACCCAAAACAGCCCCCGCCCCCACGCCGCCGTGGAAAAAAAATTGGGGTGACCTCGAACTATGCGTAAATAGATAGGGTAGATAGGCTAGAATAGGTTTTTATTTTTTGGCACGATCCCAAGAATCCAGTTTTGAAGGCCTTCCCAAAGGTTTTTTTCAAATTTAAAAAGGCTATGTTAGCTCTTTTTTGCCAAGCTTTCCATCTAGAAGGTTTTCAGGTCAAACTGAAACATTTAAATTTTTTGTCCATTTTGACCCATGGTCAATGAATATTGCAACATAGGGATGGTGAAAAAAAGTCATGGGAAAAAAGATGGGAAAAGGGTGTAAATAGGCTATACTAGGGTTTAGGAAGATGAAATGAGAATGAGAAAAGAGTTTTCTTGCCTTTGAAGTTTTTCAAGATCATTAGGGGGCAATTCTCAATTGAAAGTAGGATCAATAAAAAAATGGGTAGTGAAATGATGGGAAAAGGTCTCAAAAGTGAAAAACATGGTGAGAGAAAGGTTATAAAAGGTTCATAGGACATAAAAAGGTGGATATGGAATGAAGACAAGATGGGTACCTCTGTAGCACTTGATTTCATCTCAGATTGTTTCTAATGTTCAAATCATACCTCATAGTGAAGATACATTTGCTCAAAGCCTAAGGGTCTTCCAAACTTCTATAAGGGTCTTCCAAACTTCAAGGCTAGAATAAGAGCATGTTTCACTTCCAAGATGGCATCCTTGTATGTGTGACTTCAAACTACTAATGAAACTCAAGCAAGCTTCATAAGGTTGAGCTTTGGTAAAACATCTTGTGCTTCCTTGATAATCTTGCTATAGCCTTTGCCTGGTCTTCAAATCAAAGGAAAATGTTAAACAAATGGGAATGTGTCTAAAAGGTATTTTACCTCAAGGAAAAGATTAGGCTATAAAAGGAGATCCCCAATGCCTTCCAAACTTGGTCAAATGTCTTCCAAACTCTAATGGGATCACAATAGCCTGAAACTTTTCCTTAGAGGAAATATGGATGAAACAAAAGTTTTTGATAATAGATGCTAGTCCATGTTGCCAGAAATGGGCAACATCTCCTCAAAGGAAAGAATAGGCTGGTCCCCTCAGCCTAACAGATGTAGACTTAGACTGAGGATCTTCAAATACTGGTGCAGGTGACAGAATGATGTAGAGTAATGAAATGAGTGGTATGAGTGTAATATGAACTCTGCTATGGTGGAAATGTGGTGCAGAGCATTGTAGGGAATGAAAATAAAAGGATAGAAGGTTGAAATGGAATGTAAGGCAACTTATAGGCAGATGAAAATGGAGGAGAAAAGAATGAACCTGCATATGACAGTAAATCAAGGTTAGCATGAGTGCTAAACGAGATGTGGAAAAGTATATATGGATAGCACTCTAGAACTCCAATGGAGAAGCAAGGTCTCATGAAGAATAAGCCAAGATGAAAAGCGGATGAAATGGTTTGACAAATGGCCTGTCATGACAACATAGAACTCATTAATAGGTAATAATCAAAGCCTTTATCCCTTGTGGCCACATTCCTGCATGACTAAACAGTAAAACACCATATTAAACCTCAAAGGAAATATGCTAGTCAGAAGAAATATTAAAACCTCAACTTTGAAATTATAAACTAACCTATTCTAAGCTAGAACAAATGCTTATATAGAAGTGAAGAGGCTCAAGCAGGCATGCTGAGGCCAATATCTTTTAAGGTGTTGAATATTAATGGGATTTGGCAGCTCTAATCCTGTACCAAGATCTCGCCAACCTATAAGATGAGCAGACCAAACATCTCCTAGAATCGATAAGGGCCTTCCTGTGGGTTTTCAAACTTTGAGAGCTTTCCTTCACCGCAAACATTCCACTTTAAAACTAATTCCATAGGTGCAAACTTGTCCTCAGTAGTTTGTGAGCAGCCTTGAAATTTCTTTGCACTCTTAGCCTTCTTCAACAAATTGTAATTCTCGCAACAAACCTTTCTTCATCTAATTTTAACGTAACTTCATACCTGCGGCTTCAAGGCTTGAGAAAACTCCAACTCAAGCTTGAGTGCCATCCTTAGAGAAGGTATCTCTAACTCGATTTGGAATAAATGACTTCTACTCCATATACTAAACTGAAAGGTGAGGCATTAGTAGCTGCTTTAGAAGTAATTCTATGAGCCCAAAGAGCATCATATAATTTCAAGTGCCAATCCCTTTGGTTTTGGCAAACTGCTTTCTACGCAAAATACCCTTAAGCACTTTGTTAGTAGACTTCGGCTTGGCCATTTCCTTGAGGATAATAGGCTGAGCTTTTCACATGCTTGATCTTGAGGCTTGAAACAAGGAAATTAATAACTTCATTAATAAAAAGTAGAGCCTCTATCGGTCAAAATTTTAAAAGGAATGCCAAACCTAGAGCAAATATTCTCATGCAAAAATCTAGCAAAGTAGTATGGGCATTTGCTTTCCTTAAAGGTGTTGCTTCGACCACTTAGTGAACAGATCTGTAGCCACAACAATGTATTCATCTTTGGGCTGAGGATGGGGATTGATAGGGCCAACATAGTCCAATCCCCAAATTTGAAATGGACCAGGGAGACAATTCCTGTAAGAGGAGCGGGATGCAGGATTCTTTTGCCAAAGATCCGCATTGATGACAAGTCTTTATAATATCATAACAATCTTTAAATAAATGAGGCTTAAATAACCGGACCTCAATATTTTCTTGGCGGTTGTGTTCGCGCAAAATGACCACCACAAACACCTTTGTGATTTTCAAAGAAGTACCAGGCAGCTTCATCTTCATCAACACATCTTAAGAGTACACCATCCCTATTTACCTTGCACAAGATGTCACCAACCAAGGAGTAAGTCAAACATTTTAACTTAAACTTGTAAGCTTGGCTTTTTGAAAATTGAGAAGGTATCTCTCGACATCAAGGAACCTCCTAATAGGTTGTTGCCAACCTTGAGCTGGTATAGTTGACAAGTCCTGTTCATTTACAACAAGGTTAGTCATTTCTTCTTCTTGTATCAACTCCTCATGTTCAAAGTAGGCAGCAGGCAAGTATAAACTCGGGTTGTTCAATACATGAATAACCTTTACCTTTAAACCATAAGGTTGAAGCCTACAAGCCCACCTATGAAGTTTAGGTTTTTCTAATTTCTTACCATACAAAAAGGGCATGGGGTTCTGCTGCATGTAGATAGTGGCTTGGGATTTTTGTAAAAGATGACCCTGTCTCTCGATCAAAAAGATGAGAGCGTAAACACTCCTTTCTATCTTAGCATACTTTTCTTCGGTTTGAGACCATTGTTTGCTTGCAAAAGCAATAGGGTGTCTATCCTGCAAAATGGCAACTCCAGCAGCCTTTTTAGTGATAGTTATGTAAACTTTAAATGGTAATGAAAGGTCTGTGTTAACCACCTAGTGGTTAACATTGTGCATGCACGTTAGGTGTCAGTGGTGGCAGACTGACACTTGGCATGCTTAGGTTAACTTAAGTGTATGGCTTAGATTAGTTAGATGTACGGCTCAGATTTGCAGTCTACACTATATTAGACTGGAGCCTCTTCAGATGTACTCAGGTTTGATCTCATATTTGGAGAGCCTCATTTGGCCACGTTCCCCTTCATTCTTTGTACATATTTCTTTGTCTTGTTCTTGTTTTGTGATCATGAGCATGGCAGCCTTGTAGCATCCGGCAGTCATGGATCTGGCTGCTGCTGAGGTGTATGCCAAGAACTCAAACTAACATCTTGGCGCCCGATTATGCCGGGTTCGCTTCGTGATCACTTTCCTTAGCCTCCTCGCCGCTGCTTTTTGTTGTCTTCTTTGCTCTCATGCTTCTCCGTTTTGAAGACTTCTTGTATACTATTCTTCGCCCTTTAGATTTCCTTAGTTTGCCCAACCAAGTCTGATTCATGATTCCTATATCTGCTTGGAGGCTTTAATTTTTCAAAACAGCTGATGATTCTGCCAGCTGATCCATTTAATCTCGTAAATCTGTTCTCAAGACCCTGTTCTTAAGGTGCAAACAAGCCCGGTTATAATCAAGGATTTTTGGAGTGGTGACAGCACTCCTCTCTGCTGAACAAGCTATCCTGAAAAGTTATCAAAAATATTCATGTGTTGGTTCTGTATAAAGTTTTAGATTTTGATTTTTCCTCTGATTCTTATCAGGTAAAACCGTGCTTTTATTTGCACACATAAAAAAATCGTCCCTTGAGCTGCACATCTTCCTGAGCACGCAGCTGTGATCTTCTCTTTCAGAAATTTGCAGAGGGCCAGCTTGGCTAGCCCCCTATATGTCAGTTTGAGTCTCAAATATCCACGGAGGACCATCTGCATCACCTGCAACTGCAAGCACGCAAGTGAGCATTATCCAGAACGGGAAGCATCTGGTAACACGTCTGATTTCTATATGCATTCTTCTTGAGTTTTTTCAAGAGGGCCAGCATTTCTGCTTGCCCCCATCCATCTGCTCAAGCTCAGCAGGCTGCCCTACATCTGCAAAGCAAAAGCAGCCGCAGTCCCTATTCTTGCAAACATGCTGCTCTTTCAAGGCTTTCAAGAATGGCTGTTCTTATAAGAGGGCCAGCCGCCCTGTGGCTAGCCTCATCCGTTTGCAGAGACGTCTTCAAGCAGGCCCCCTGTGAAGAAACTTTCCAAGCCTCCGGTCGGATTTATTAAACTCTTGGGTCTACCTCATCTGCAAACACCCAAAAAATTTTCATCAGTCAAGGCTAGAAGGAGAAATCCAAACATCTTTGTTAAGCAGAGTCAGATATTTTCTCTCTTTTCACACAGATTCTACAGGCTATTCGAGTTTATCTAACAACTGCCCATTCAAATTCTATTCAGCAAGCAGATTTTGCTCCGCAAGTAGAGTCTTCTGTCTGCATCCTCGGCACAGGAATCCTTATCTATTACAGAAAAATCGGCTTTGCCCTCTGCGTATCTTAATGGCCATGATTTCTTTCTGCAATAGCAAGATGCAGTACCGCTTCATCCTGTTCCAGAAAATCCGGCCAGTTTCTATCCATAGAAGCTCCCCTTTCGGCACCATATCAGGATCCCCTTTCCTGCAATCTATCTTTAGCATGCGACATTGCAGGCAGACATTTCGCTCCATTTGCCAAGTCTTATCTTGCAATAACAGCAGCAACACATCTCGACAGAGCTTTGCTTGCATCACCGCCATGAAACGGCCGATTCTTGGTCTGAATCCATCTGCCATCATCAGAAGAATTGAGCATTCTGTGGAGCAACTATTGTGGCATCCTTGACCAGTTTCTATCCACAGAGGCTTCATTTCCGGCATTCCATCAGGGTTCGGGATCCAAAATCCGCACTTTCTAACTGAAGCAGATCCATTTTTTGGCATTCTATCAGGATCCGACCTGCATCACCGCCTAGCTGCTCTGTTTAGGGCAGGGGAGGGTACTTTTAGGTCTTCTCGAGCTCAAAGGCTCAGATTTAGCCGCCCAAAATCAATGGCTCAGATGAACTTTCCGTTTTTTCCCGCCGTGAGTCTTGCCACGCTTAGTATCCAATTTTTTCCTTCCACGCCCACGGGCCACGCCCACGCCCACGCCAATATTGCTGGCTGATAACCGCCCACGCTCATGTTTCCACGCCTATGCCCACGCTCAAACTTTGACCCACGCCCACGCTCCAGCCACGCTTCAGCCACGCTCTTTATGCTCCCACGCTCACACTTTGCTTATGGCCACGCTTTTTGCTCAACATCCACGCTCTGCACAAATATTGTGACGCATAGCCACGCTCTTCTATGGCTGATCACGGGGGAAGCTTTCTTGGTGCGTACATTTTTAAGGCCCCTATTATACTTGTTTTTACGTGAAATTTTGGGCTATCTTTATTACAATGGACTTCTCCATAATATAAGGGGATGGTCTTCATGTTTTTTTGGCCCAAAGTTCTTATGATCCATGTTCTGCATCGACATTCCTTCGGATTCTCCTCGTCATCATGCCTTCATGAAGATCTTTCGGCAACAAAACCAACCATCACCATTACCATCCTTTTCACCCCTAAAATTTTTGGCACCATATTGTAATTGTCGGACTTGTCTTATAAAAGTCTGTACATGTTTTTGTGCTAAAAAACTTTTAGGGGGAGGCAGTGTTAACCACCTAGTGGTTAACATTGTGCATGCACGTTAGGTGTCAGTGGTGGCAGACTGACACTTGGCATGCTTAGGTTAACTTAAGTGTATGGCTTAGATTAGTTAGATGTACGGCTCAGATTTGCAGTCTACACTATATTAGACTGGAGCCTCTTCAGATGTACTCAGGTTTGATCTCATATTTGGAGAGCCTCATTTGGCCACATTCCCCTTCATTCTTTGTACATATTTCTTTGTCTTGTTCTTGTTTTGTGATCATGAGCATGGCAGCCTTGTAGCATCCGGCAGTCATGGACTGCTGCTGCAGGGTGTATGCCAAGAACTCAAACTAACAGTCTGGAGTTTTTAAAAGTGTAGAATGGCAAATAGCCTCTATGATCTGCAAAAAAGCTTTTTCACACTCATCAGTCCAAACAACAGGCCTATATTTACTTTCTCTTTTACTAACTTGGCCTACTCTAGTCAACTTAGAGATAGGACTAATAAGGTGAGAGAAATTAGGCACATACACCCTTAAGAAAGAGGTCATTCCCATAAATCCCTTGACTTCTTTAATTGTCACGGGTGTTTGAAGCTTTTTAAAGCTATGATCTTCTCTTGACTACTTGAAGGCCTTTGGCGAGTAAAACCTCATGGCCTAAGAGCTGGCCTTTGGATGCCAAAAGATGCACTTCTTTGGGTTTAGATTAACTCCAGTTTTTTCACCGCACAATGTAAATATCCTTGTTAGCTCGAAATATGATCACTTGTACCATTACCTAAGCATAAATCATCAAGATAAACTCTGAATTGCTCGGGGAGTCATGTTTGCAAAGACGGTATCCATAGCTCTACGAAATGTAGCCCGAGGGGGCATTCATTAAGCCAAAAGGCATCCTTTTCATTGCATAAGTTCCCCATGGAGTAATGAAGGATGTCTTTGGCTGATCTTCCTTTTGATGCTAATCTGATTAAAACCGGAGAAACCATCCAAAAATGAGTACATAGACTTGCCGACCACTGCATAAAGTATTTCTTCCAAAAAGGCAAAGGGTAACAATCTTTGTGAGTAGCTTTATTTAGATCTCTATAATCCACACATATTCTTAGAGAACCATTCTTTTTAGAACCTGGAACAATACAAGAAACCCAAGAAGGGTTCACAATGTCAACTATCAAACTGACTCCACGCATTTTGGATAATTCACGCTTGATAAGATCTAAAAGTGAGGAATTAATTCTTCTCAATCTGCATGCCGGGGTTTAGTATCTTCACGAACTTTTATCTCAAACTCACAAATGCTCCTATCAACCCCTTTCAATTCTGAATATTCCCATGCAAAAAACATCCACCCAATCTTCAAAGTACTTAATCATTTTACCATTGCAATCTTCATCATATAGATCTCCCATTTGCAAAGTCCCTGGACATACCTCCTTTGTGTACTTCAAGTTCTTTGTGTGATTCCTCTTGTGCTAGGTTGATGGTCAAGATAGGATGAAACCGAGAGAGTTCATCTTCATCTAGGACATCTTCCTTGATAGCTCCCTCGAGAGAGATGCTCTAAGAGTGTTTTCCTGCACAAAGAATCAGCCTCAAAGTTTTTAGACCTTGGAACATGATAAATTTCCCAATGATCAAAAAAAAAGTTAGCAATTCTCGAGCTTGTGTGTTCGGATCCTCCATATCTTGATGTTTTGTTTGGTATTCTCCCAAAATCTGTTTGCAAACAAGTTGTGAGTCTCCATAGATAACAATATGGGAGATATTCATGAACCTTGCTTCCTGTAGGGCCTGCAATGAGGGCCCTATATTTTGCTGCATTAGAAGAAATATTAGGATGAATTCTCCCTATCTTAGTCATCGACTTAAGATGCATCCTTGAATAGCGCAAAGAAGAAGCAATCCCTAATTTCTTAGACATACCTCCATCAAACCAAAGGTAGGCTTTGTTTTCTTTTGGATCAGGGAACTCTACATGAGCAAAGTTGATAACTTCTGCATTTATATCAACATCTAGACCTAAACTGTAAACTCCTAACTCTTCTTCCTGCAAAATATCCACATCTATGAATCTAATGTTAGAAAGAAGGGTCAGTTTGGTTTACCGGTTTAATGGAAGTTGCTCCATTTGAAATAGTGCAAATACCTTGAGGACCATATAGGCCTAGCATCTACTGTTTTCATCCACCTTCTTCCCAATAATAAATCATAAATGTTAGCATGATTAACATTCTCAAAGTCAACAACCACAAATGTAGCTAAGACAATGATTCCCCCTGTATTAACAGACACATTTCTCACCACTCCCTTTGGTACTACCTTAGCATTGGAAAAGGATTTTAGAACAATAGAAGTGTTGTCTTCTACTTTGAGATTCAGTGTCTTCATAACATGATAAGGCATGACATTTAGGGAGGAACCTCCATCCAACAAAACCTTATCTAAATGGGAGGTACCTATAGTAGCACTACAAATAAAAGCACCCGGATCTTCGGTGTGCTTTCGGGGTAAGGCTTCTACGAAATGTTGTTGCAAGTTTTCGCAAAGCAATTTCTTCAACATTTTGGGTATTCTTGATGAGCTTTTCCCTGTATGATGGTGCAATCCTTAATAAAGTTAGTAAGTCTACAGTAACCTTGGAGTTTTTCATAAGCAATTCAAATTCATCAAGCTCAGAATCTTTCTGTTTATACCTTTGAACAGGGGAAGGAGCTATATCCTGAGGATTTGGCTGAAATGTTACCTTAGGAGCTACACTTGGTGGGACGAGAACTTGCGGATGTACACCGAATGAAGCCCTAGCACGCGTGTTTGCATAACCATAACATCTTGTTCTTCTTGTTCTTACGCACAAGTCTCAATAAAACTAATATTGGACACTGTTTACCTTTTTCTTGCTTTGCAAGGTAATTCTTGACAACTTTGAGAACTTCTCTTCATGACCTATCTCTTTGCAAAAGAACAAAGGACATTCTCTACCAAAATGGCCCCTTTTGTGGCATTTAGGACAAGATCTTGCAAAGCAATTTTCAGCCCTATGATAGGGTTTACCACAGTTTGTGCATTCAGGTATGGCAGAGCTAGAAGAAGGAGCATTATTACTATTTTTCAACTCCATGAGTTGTTTGGTGACTTCTAAGAGAGCTTCAAATACCTTACTTATCTCAGATTTCATTTCGAAACACGAGGGTCTAGCTCTTGACTTTTGGCTTCTTCTTTTCCTTCGAACTGCATACGGGGCAGCATTAGCATAGTGCGACTCGTGCTTTCGATATCATGATGAGGAGGGTAGAATGGATCTCGATTTCATCATCAGGTGAGATAGCTTAGCATTTCTACTAAATCTACAGCCTTTACAAATGTCTTATGGATTGAATCTAGCTCACCAAACTTTTGAAGTTTTAATAACTTTCTATAAATCTTAGGCACGGACATCGGACCTCGATAAAGGAAGCAACCGGATGCAAAGTTGGGTGGGAAACATGGTTCCTATTACACACCAGCAAATAAGAGTTAAATCTTTCCACATCTTTGTTTCACACTTTTTTACAGATTTAATAGAAAAGGAATTGAGCTCAAAACAAGGTCCTGGGGTGAAGTAGTCTTACCAAACCTTGCCTGAAACCTTTGTTCCAATTCATCCCACTTAGTACCTATCGGCGGTTCGAAATCCAACCAGGGATCTGGCCTCATCACCTTTCATGCATTTGATAAACTTCGGAAAAACTGGTACCTTTCTTCTTTCCATGCTCCTCATAATATTCTTCAAAATTCTTCAAGAAATGGTTAGCATTCATGGAAGAATCATAACAAGGGAAGCGGCGGTATAGTGAGCTCAAATTGGTAAGGAGCTTGTGGAGGAAAAGGCAAAGCGTAAACATTTGTAACATTTATTTGTGGGACTGGTAGCCACTTTCATGCTTACCCCTACTAGATCACGGTTGACTGTTACCTCGGGTTGCTCGGCTGAGGCTCAGCCATCTTTCTTGGTGCCATGGAGTTCAACTTCCGGTGAAAATCTCGGTAGGACCTCCAAAATGTTAGCCTAAAACCTGGAATTTTAGCCTAACCTCAAAGGAATCTTAAACAAAGCGGTTAGAACCTCCAGATCACTTAGGGTGATCAATCCTTGTCATATGAAACCAGAAAATTCATTTTTAAAGTGCTAGTTTTTTCAAAATCACTAGAGTCCCTGAAACTGGAAAAACTGTCAGAGCAAAAACTGAACTTGCTGACACACCTTGAGAGATTTTGAAGATCTGATTGGTGTTATAAGTGGTCAACAAGCAGAGGAAAATGGTGGAGAAGATTTGACTTGATTTGAATAAGGGAATGTTAAGAAAAACAAGGTCAAAGGCAGGTCAAAAAGTTGGCCAGTGCCAAAACAGAGAGCCAAATTTTGCAAATGGAGTTTGATGGGAAATTTTGGGTTGGGATCCGTGCAAGCAACTTCAAAATAGCCTCTAGATCACGTCTTGAGAAGGTTTGAATAGCAAAAGGATGTTTTAGTTTTCCTGTAAATAGACAAAACCTCAAGAAAAAAGCCAAACTCTGTAACAGTTAAGAAAGGAAATCTTTTTATATGTTTTCTTTGAATGTATAGGTTTCTAGGATTTCTATAAGGATGAAATACAACTATCTGAAGAAGATACAATCTATGAGTAGATAGGTTTGGTCTTGTTTTGGTTTTTGTTTTTTCTTTTTTTTAAAAGAGCAATGCGAGAATTAAAAAAATGGATGTACAATGGTGAAAATGATTTTTCAGGCAAAGACTATGCATTATAGCAATGTGATACAGAAAGTTTGATAATATCAACAGGGTATTACCAAAGTTTCAAAAAATAATAATGCTTGAGTAATAATGCTTGAGGGCAATTCAAGGCTGTATGAGTCTTTCAAGGGCTTCAAAACTATCAAAGAAGTAATATGGAATGATTTTTAAGTTGCAATCGAGGTGCCTCAATGCCGACCAGGTCACAACGAATTGGGACTTCAATCTCGAGCGAAATAGAGCTGGAATCGAAAGGCGAGCGAGCAAGGTGATATCAAAAATTTGAATGCGCCAAAATCACAGAGGTATATCTCTGAGGGGCGTGTCGATTTGATCTGTAATGTTGGTTTAAGAACTGTTCCTCTCACAAAACTAGCTCGGCCGAGTGATTTTAGGCCTAATTTGAGCAATTTCTCACGGATCAAATGCCACAGAGGGTCCCCAATGTCTCGGAAAAGGTTCAGGAGTTGATCTCGGGGGAAAATTGGCGGGATTCAATCAAATTTAGGCACGAATTGGCGGATTTAGCGAGTTCCCCTATTTCTTAGGGTTCATCAAAAATTCTTAAGGGTGATATATCCCACGGGCACAAGCGAGTGCGACTTACGTATATAAGGAATAGTGTTGACCCCACTATTAAGTTTCGTGCCCTTGCAGGGGGACACCAGACCCAGTATCCGCCCCCACGCCCGCGCCACGTGGAAAAATTGGGGGTGACACGGAACTATGCGAAATAGATAGGGGTAGATAGGCTAGAATAGGTTTTTTTTATTTTTTTGGCACGCATCCCAAGAATCAATTTTGAAGGCCTTCCCAAAGGTTTTTTTCAAATTTAAAAAGGCTATGTTAGCTCTTTTTGCCAAGCTTTCCATCTAGAAGGTTTTCAAGTCAAAACTGAAACATTTAAATTTTTGTCCATTTTGACCCATGGTCAATGAATATTACAACATAGGGATGGTGAAAAAGTCATGGGAAAAAGATGGGAAAAAGGGTGTAAATAGGCTATACTAGGGTTTAGGAAGATGAAATGAGAATGAGAAAAGAGTTTTCTTGCCTTTGAAGTTTTTCAAGATCATTAGGGGGCAATTCTCAATTGAAAGTAGGATCAATAAAAAAATGGGTAGTGAAATGATGGGAAAAGGTCTCAAAAGTGAAAAACATGGTGAGAGAAAGGTTATAAAAGGTTCATAGGACATAAAAAGGTGGATATGGAATGAAGACAAGATGGGTACCTCTGTAGCACTTGATTTCATCTCAGATTGTTTCTAATGCTCAAATCATACCTCATAGTGAAGATACATTTGCTCAAAGCCTAAGGGTCTTCCAAACTTCTATAAGGGTCTTCCAAACTTCAAGGCTAGAATAAGAGCATGTTTCACTTCCAAGATGGCATCCTTGTATGTGTGACTTCAAACTACTAATGAAACTCAAGCAAGCTTCATAAGGTTGAGCTTTGGTAAAACATCTTGTGCTTCCTTGATAATCTTGCTATAGCCTTTGCCTGGTATTCAAATCAAAGGAAAATGTTAAACAAATGGGAATGTGTCTAAAAGGTATTTTACCTCAAGGAAAAGATTAGGCTATAAAAGGAGATCCCCAATGCCTTCCAAACTTGGTGTTTGGATTCTTGGCATACACCCTGCAGCAGCAGTCCATGACTGCCGGATGCTACAAGGCTGCCATGCTCATGATCACAAAATAAGAACAAGACAAGGAAATATGCACAAAGAATGAAGAGGAACGTGGCCAAATGAGGCTCTCCAAATATGAGATCAAACCTGAGTACATCTGAAGAGGCTCCGGTCTAATATAGTGTAGACCGCAAATCTGAGCCGTACATCTAACTAATCTAAGCCATACACTTAAGTTAACCTAAGCATGCCAAGTGTCAGTCTGCCACCACTGACACCTAACATGTGCATGCACAATGTTAACCACTAGGTGGTTAACACTGCCTCCCCCTAAAAATTTTTTAGCACAAAAACATGTACAGACTTTTATAAGACAAGTCTGACAATTACAATATGGTGCCAAAAATTTTAGGGGCGAAAAGGATGGTAATGGTGATGGTTGGTTTTGTCGCCGAAAGATCTTCATGAAGGCATTGATGACGAATAGGATCCGAAGGAATGTCGATGCAGAACATGGATCATAGGAACTTGGGTGAGGAAAAACATAAAGACAATTCCCTTATATCATGGGAAGTCAATGTTAATGAACAAGGCCCAAAATTCCACTTAAAAACAAGCATAATAAGGGGCTTTAAAATGTAAGCACCATAAAAGCGGGGGTCGTGAGAACAAAGCGTGGAAGCATTTTTTTTTTTTTTTTTTTTTTTTTTAGCATCAGCGTCGGTCAAGTGGGGTCCGGGTCACGATGGGGAATAAAAAGGCATGAAGAGCGTGGCAAGCCGTGAAGAAGCGCGGGTCTTTGAAAACAGAGCGTGGATTTTGCTAGAAAAATGATTAGCGTGGCCGTGGGCAGTTATCAGCCAGCAAAAATTATGGTGGCCGTGGCGTGGACCTGAGGACTAAGAGCGTGGACGCCCGTGAGCCAGCGTGAGCCCTAAGGACAAGAGTGTATCTGGGCCATAGATCTTTAGGCGGCCAAATCATAGCCGTTGGGAAAAAAACCCTAGCAGATTAGGAATAGTATGCAGACAGGAAAAGAAAGTTTTAAACGGCCACGGACGATTTTTGGAACACAAGTGTTTCTAAATTGCCCAGGGAGGGCGGCCGATTTGGTGCAACATAGCCTAAGGCGGTTCTTCTGAATGCTGGTCCGGATATAATGGCGGATTTGGGTCTGCCATGGAGAGGAACTGTCGAGAATGGCTATAACAGAGTGATCTTGCAGGAACAGATGGCGTTGGTTGCATGGCAGGATCTCGAACCCTGAAATATGGCTCTGAAATATGGCTTTGCTTCTGCCCTTCATGGCGGTGATCTAAGCCTCCTTGAATTTGAAGGTCTTCTGCTTCTAGTGCCAGAGTATGGTGGTGAATGGAGCTGAAATCCTGATATGATGCCGAAATGGAAGCTTCTAGAGATAGGAACTGGCCAGTTTTTTGTGAATCGAGCCATTTTTTTTTTGCCCTGAATCGGTCTTTGTAAACTGGGACCGGATGTGAATGTGTGCTTTTTTGTGCAGATGATAATGAGCGGGGAGCCTAGAGTAATTGAATTGAGGCTTCAAGAATTTGTATAAATATGCTTGCTGGAATAGGGCTCTACAGCTGTGATATGCGTGAGGCAGATAGAAAGACATGATTGCTCTGTGCAGATGCAGACTGATGGAAAATATTGTAGAACTCGAATCCTTCTAGAGCCAACTCGAATCCTTCTAGAGCCGAGATCTTGGAATGTTTTACGTGGTAATCGATAAAATGAAACTTGGATGCAGTCTTTGTGATGCCCCGGACATCGATGAAAAAAAAACTACGATCGTCCAAGTTGTGCAATAGGCAGGGACAAGTCTGGTGCAGATGAACTACATGAAGAAGCAGATAACGCCCTTGAGAAATCTGTCTGATGATTGATGTTGACTCTTGTGTATTGGCAGGAACCAGAAAGAGAGAAAGCTGTGAATCAATAATCTCTAGCCCAGGCAATAGGAACGTTTGGGCTCAAAGGGGGCTAGCCAAGTGCTGGCCCTCTGCCAAATAATTTGAAAAAGAAACCTGAGACTTGAAGAGGCAGATGAGGTAAAGATCCCTGTAGCATCGTGTGAATATTTTTGGGTGTGCAGAAGCACGAAATTTCTGATAAGCCAAGATAAAGAGAAGATGATAAAAATGATCAAAGACATGATTTTTTCTGATAGCTTTTTCAGCAGAGAAAAGATAAAAACACGTGATGTTTTCTTGAGTTTGGTGCAGAGAGGAGTGCTGTCACCACTCCAAAATCCGGCTTTGTAAACTGTGCTTCTTTAAAGCATGAAAAACAGAGTTTTTGAAAACGATTTTCATAACTAAACTAAGTGCTAAGGAATTGATTGACAAAGGGGCCTCCAGCCGGACCATTTCAACAACTGGTTGGGCCAAATAAAGGGATTGAAGTGTACAAGAAGTACTCAAGAACTGATTAGTAAGAGCAGCAAAGACAACA
The DNA here is from genome assembly GCA_021234155.1 of Isoetes taiwanensis. Taxonomy (NCBI): domain Eukaryota; kingdom Viridiplantae; phylum Streptophyta; class Lycopodiopsida; order Isoetales; family Isoetaceae; genus Isoetes; species Isoetes taiwanensis. Next base: position 424,507 of record JAJEKV010000240.1, read on the forward strand.
GCAAAACAGCAAGGCTGAAGAAGGTGATCACGAGCGAACCCGGCATAACGGCGCCAATGTTTGATTCTTGGCATACACCCGCAGCGAAAGAATCCATGATCACGGATGCTACAAGGCTGCCATGCTCATGATCACAAAATAAGAACAAGACAAGGAAATATGCACAAAGAATGAAGAGGAACGTGGCCAAATGAGGCTCTCCAAATATGAGATCAAACACGAGTACATCTCAAGAGGTCTGGGCCTAATATAGTGTAGACCGCAAATCTGAGCCGTACATCTAACTAATCTAAGCCATACACTTAAGTTAACCTAAGCATGCCAAGTGTCAGTCTGCCACCACTGACACCTAACATGTGCATGCACAATGTTAACCACTAGGTGGTTAACACTTGGTCAAATGTCTTCCAAACTCTAATGGGATCACAATAGCCTGAAACTTTTCCTTAGAGGAAATATGGATGAAACAAAAGTTTTTGATAATAGATGCTAGTCCATGTTGCCAGAAATGGGCAACAGACATTGCCCCAAACATCCATCTATTCTTGTTTTCTTTCCAACAGTTGTCCAATTGCACAATAGCTCCTCTGCAGTTGTTTCTCAAGTAAGGGGAAATCATCCCAAGTCCTCCTTGATTCATTGGACACCTTGGATGTGAGCTTTTTTATCTGCCTTTGGTAACAAAGCGGTTGATCATCCATCAAAGCGTCAAAAATGGGGGCTGATGGAGAATACCTCCTTCCTTCTATCGATCCTTTCTCTAGTGTTCTCAAGCAATTGAAAATAGAGCTCACATGGAAGTTTGGATCATCCCTCCATACATCAAGCACAAAATGACCATAGGTTCCAGTTCCATGCCTATGTGTTAAGACACTCGCTAGGCTTACTTTCATCTGAAAAGCGTTTTGACAACGCTTGGGCAAAGGATCTAGCTTTGGCAAGAAAGTCTTGTGTTGGTCCATCTTATCATGAATTATACACAAAAAGACTGCACCTGGGAAAATGTTCTCCACTGCCAATACAACTGTCTACATGATATTTGGTCCCTTTGGTGATCTGCAAATTGCTCCCTAATTGCCATTCTTTCTTTCTCTATTGCAGTTGATGCAAGTGTATCCTTGAGTTGAATGCAAGTGTTGCACTTTGAGAATGGCATGTGTTGCAGGACACTCACGTCTGAGAAGTGAGTGCTCCATAACTTGCTGAAATGTGATTAAGAAAGAGGCTGACCTCCAGTAGTTTCTAGGATGGAGTTGACCTCTTTAAGGCACTCTTTTTGGATGTAATGTTGTGGCAACATCCTTTGGATCACTCGCACACCGTGCTCATTCACCTTCGACTTGTGGGGCATAGATTGAGACATGTATCTCACAAAGCTCTCGAAAACTGCAATGGCCCTCAAAGTGTTTGCTCTAGGTTTCAAAGTCAGTGCATTGCCATGTTGGAACAACCTATGCTCTTTTTTGACCTGCTCCCAGTATCTGTAGAATGAAGACTTGCTCACGCCAAGAATCCATCTCAAAGCTCTCATACATACCTTCAGGCCCCTCAATTGATATAGTAACCTTCCTGTGTTTTCATCATAGCTGGAATTTCTACACAAGGAGTAGATGAAATTAATCCTATCTTTCTGAAGCTGTCCAATGTATTGGGAGCTTATCTGCACGAGGTCATCCACACTGTACTAGACTGTGCAATCTAGGTTGCAACACTCTTGTCCCCTAATTGCCTCTAGGTTTTCTTTGGTTGGGGCCATACTTTCCATCCTTTCTAAATATTTGTCACTTCTAGCCCTCTTGGGCACCCTTGGCTGCCTTTTATGAAAAATATAGCGCCTCTTCCTTGTGATCAAAGGATGCTCATCCACCACCAAATCTTCCACATGGCCTGGGGTGGGCCTTGGGGTATGTAGTTCAGTAGGGCCTTCAAGGTTCTCACCATTCTTGTGTGTAATATATCTAATTGGCCATCTTAACTGAGTTTGGGACTCCAACAACCCAGAGCACACAATGCAATCACTAGAGATTCCCTGGGACATGATTGTATCAACTTGGATAAGAAGCTTCCCAATGCCAACTCCAAGATGATCATCTCCCAGACGTTCATCATTCACAAAAGGATCAACTGCAGTTATGATGCCCTCTGCAAATACCGTCTCGGTGCAAGGGTGCAACAATAAGCAGGCCATCTTCCTCCATTGGAGCCTAGGGCAATGTCCTGTGCTGGGCTTCCTTGGCTCCATTTTGCTCATCTCACATGCTCCCTGAATGAAAGAGCACACATTAAAACTATATAGCCATGAACATTACAAATATGACCATATAAACCATATAAAACCATACAAACATATTAAATATAAACCATATAACCATATAAAACCACCTAACCATATTAAATATAAACCATATATAACTATTAAAACCATATATAATCATTAAAACCAGATAACCATATTTAATATAAAACATATAAAAATATAAACATGTTTCAATTAACATAACCATTTTAGATCATTAACCATCATAACCATTATATAAATCATTTTAACATTCAATATTTTGTCATGGCCACGTGCAGTGATGACTTTAAGGTGTGAAACTTCGTAAAGTTGCTATATTTTACCATTTTTTTAAATCTGGATTCGATGGTTTACTAGGATGCGTACACTAAACCAACTTCATAAAATCGCCAAAATTTGATAATATTGCATCCTAATTAAAGTAAATTCGCCAAATTAATGGACATTTTACAGTAAAAACCGCAATTTTATGGTAAGATATCCAATTCTACTAAATTCATTTCTATAAAAATGTTGGAAAAATAAGAAAAAATCGCCACCATTTCTATAGTTTAGAAGCAGCTAGAGGATGATAAAGTCATCACTGGCCACGTGGTGCTTCGTCAGCGACGGATGACGTGGCCACGTCAGCAATCCGCACTGCCACATCATGTATGGCATGGCCCACACGTGAGAGAGATTAATTATGGCACTTTTACGAGGTTCGAGGGTGCACCCAGAAATAACTGCACTCTCTTCCTCTTCCTCCCCGGCCGATTCATCCTCCCCTGTTTTCTCTGCTTCCTGTTTTCTGTTCGCACTCTCGAGTTCCCGCCTGGCGATCGACCGACTTGATCAATTCCGACTCGATCTTATGACAGCAGCGTGGTCGACCGATCGCGACGCATCCAGTGCCGAGGTTTTCGCGCAGTTAGAGTGCTCGAGCGGCCATTATTGCCTAAGAAGAAAGTGAGGTTCCTTTCTGTAAGTTTTTAGCTCTATTTCTTACAGTTGTTCTTGTTATTTCTATATCCTTTACTGTATTCTTACTTACATTATTCCTTTGTAGTATTTAGAGGACTTACTATCCCCTGATACAATTTCCAGCACGACAAATCCCTATTCTCGCTTTGCAAGTGCCTGTGTGTGCAAGGAATCAAACATGGAAGCTGCCTCTTCATCCAGCAAATCTTTATGTTCTCTGTTTTTTTTCACTGTTTCCCTCTTTTTCACATTTTTTCACTGTTTCATGTTCTACTCTATATCTGTTTTCTGCTTTTGTTTTGTTTTTTGTTTTTGTTTTCTTCCTCTTTGTTTGTATTGTTTAATTGAATACCTTGGTACAGGCATAAGTAAGACTAGGGGCAAGCAACCGAATTAGGAATCATCCAGAGACAAGTGATAGGACTAACAACAAGAATATAACTATGAATGTCTCATAACAGAAATTCCATAACAAAAGAAAGAACTATGAATGTTTCATTGCACAGAGCATTTTTAACACCTAATTCAATCCTTCAGGTTTAGTAACTTAAAGCATTGCGTTCTTTTGTTCTAACTCACAGAACATCCTCCGTTGCAGGAAAGGTGTAGACTACACCCTGCATTCTCGACTCACGAGTCGAGAATGCCTCAGCCAGCCAACACGTTTTTTCTCTACTCAAGACTCGATAATGCCATAGTTAGTTACCGCCTTTGTGTGCATTCTCGACTCGCGAGTCGAGAATGCACACAGCAAGCCAACACGTTTTTTCTCTACTCGAGAGTCGAGAATGCTATAGCCAGCTACAACCTTTTTGTGCATTCTTGACTCGCAAGTCGAGAATGCCTTAGCCAGCCAATTCTCCTGTGTCTGGTCGCAGGTGCCTCGACCCAGACAGAGCCACGTTCCTTCGAACCATCTTCCTCGAATATTGCGAAGGGGAGGAGCTTGAACTGGATGGAGGCCTCTGCAACTAGCCACAGGGAAATGCATCCTTAAGGCCAGCATCCTTAAGGCGAGCTGACTGTTTTCTCACACACAGCAATGCCAGGGCCTTACAGGCCACATCCACCCTTGACCCGCCTGATTGACAAAGTCAGCACTGATGGTGCGACAGGTCCCAAGAGTTATCAAGTACTTCATAACCAGCTTGGTTGAGGAAGATCAAATTGTATGCGAGTGGTACATGAATGGCCTGTTCTCTCAAGGGGCTATGATGTATGGAATGAAACCAATATCCGTTGTTGGGAATAAGGACATGATTGAAACCATTCGGTCATACCTGGACCTACTTCATGAGCATTTCAAAGAGAAGAAGACAGCTGGAAGCAGTAAATACGATGATGACAGAGACAAAGCTGACAGCCAGGGAGATAAAGATGACGGTGATGTCCAAGGTTTAGACGAGAATGCTGCGGAACAAATTCTGGAGAATTTGAGATTGAGGTGAGTTCACTTTGCTCTCGGAGTATTTCTCGACTCGCGAGTCGAGAAACCTCCGAGTCTTTAACTTTTTCCTTTCTCGACTCGTGAGTCGAGAACCTCGTTTCGTAACTGACGTCTTTCATCATTCCAGGGACATCGAGCGCAACCAATCTGGATCATTGACATTATCACAAGGATCTGTTGGCGGTTCAACTCATCAGAAGGATACTGCATCCAAAAAAGGCAGTCAAGAACAAGACAGTGCGACCATTAAGAAAGGACCTGAGAGAATAATGATCCCGCATATGGATCCCGATCAAGAGGAAATTTGGTCAGAGCCAAACTCAAACTGAGATCCAGAGGCGCCCACCAAGCTTATAATTTTTGACGTCAATGGAGTATTGGCTGCAGTATACCACGATGGTGAAGTCCCTAGGCTTAACACCTCGCAGAAGCCGACAAAAGTGGGGTCTAAAATCGTGTATCCTCGGCCTAAAGCAAAGGAAATTATTGAATGGTGCCTGGAATGGGGATTCGAAGTGGCCATATGGTCTTGTATGGCCAAGAAAAATGTTGTCAATGTCCTTGGTGTTCTCGGCCTTCCAGTTTTGAAGTTCAAGTTTGTTTGAGGAAACGAAAGGGTCGAGCATGTGTCAGACCTCGATCCAGCCATCACAAAGGGGAAGCCTATTATGGTGAAAAGGCTGGATAGGGTTTATGAAGTATACCAGGACTTTAACAAACACAACACGCTGATCATAGACGACTCCGCCTACAAAGCTATCATAACTCAGACAATACAATCATTGCCAATAGTTATCGACCAGAAGAGTATGAAACGGATAGGTGGTTGTCTTTCAATCTCGTTCTGTGTTGGCGGATTGTGGCCGATGTGATTAGGAGCTATCCGAACCTCAAGCAAGTCGATCCAGAGAGCAGCGCGATCATGAGGGCTATGGACGACAAATATTATGGTGATCAAGAAGAGTGACCTACGCTTTGGATAATTTGTTAGTCCAGTGCCTCTGGTTGGGACTATTCATGCATCTGACGGACCAGGTCAAGCTCAAGGATCCACATCGACCCACGGGTCAGCCATCAAAGGCTCGCCAGAAGACCAAGCGGCGGACCACTTGATCAAAGCCTGCGTGTCCCGTCAACAGAGGCGCCCATTTCGGACAAGTGGCGGCCCGTCCGCCCGCGTCGGCGTGATTCTAGGCACTTCAAAGGCACCGCCAATATTCTGCAAATCGGGGCCTCCTTCCGTGAGTCGGCACCGAGATCGAGATCCGAGAAAGTGTCTATATTGGGCCAAAGGCCATTGTACTATATATATGAGTAGAGCTAGCACATGAGTTTTTAGATGAGTTTTGAGTCTTGTCTCTCTTCAGTCTTCTCTCGATTTCGAGAGCTCATGTATGTTCATCATTGATATCAAGGAAGCTTATCATTTTCCTCTCATTGTTCTCTTTTGTTACGTTTTCTTCTTCTTGTTCTTTTCTTGCAAATCCAGCGTGACATAGTCCCGGATTCTCTGTTAGATCCAAGGGTCCTCACGGAGGGCTGTCTTGCGAGGAGTTTCGAACCGGACCCCAAAACATCGCCGCTGCCGGGTGCGATTCGATTTTCCTTTCTTACGTCGCCATATGCGTCCGAAACTTCACGCCCGGAAGAACTCCTTTCCCGACGGCGTCTCGCTTTGGGCGCCATCATCGGCCGGAAGCTGTTCGTGACATGTATGGATGCGCTTATGACATAGAGGGAGGCCACATTCGGTCTCGGGCTCGGGCCGGCGCCACCCACCCCTCGTGTCATGTCTCGTCCAAATTCTCCGCCTCAAGCGTGCAAACATTACTCACAACCTCGTCTCCTCATCACTATCGGGGAGCCCTATACAGCTCAACTTTGCTCAACCTTACTTTCATAAATTTAACATGCCTTCATCGATCGAGTCTTACGGCCATACGCCTCTGCCTTCACAAACCATCATCTCCTACTGGGTGGACCGGGATATCCTCATGTCTCTTTTGCTCCTCTCCAGGAATTTTTCTCCCCTACCTTTCCCACCGCTCTTCCTGTTTTACAATCTTACTGAGACCTCAAACCCAATGATCAGGCACCTCCCGTACCTCCACATCAGCCACCCCTTCCGCAGGGTCTTTCCAGCACCATACCCCCTCCAACTCCACCTCAATATCCTCATTATCATGTTCCTGTCCAGCCCAGCACTTTTACTTCTACCTTTCAGACCCTTAAGCTGACTTATCCTACCTTTGGCAATACGAAAGGCAAACCATTAGACCAAAGTGCTCAGGCCCATATGGAAGAATTCGAGGCTCTGGCTGTCCTAAATGGTCATGCGCAACCTCAACTGAAATTCCACATCTTTTCCACCACGCTGCGTGACTCCCCTCATCAATGGCTCATGTCCAACAAAAGCCACTGGAAACAAGATTGGTCCCAAATGAATGGCGCTTTTTCTTTCTCACTATGGGACCACGGATGATGATCAACTTCATCTCAAGCAACTCAATGACCTTCAACAAGAGCCCACTGAGTCCATAGGGGATTTTGCGATCGACTTCACATTCTCGCTAAGCAAACTCAAGGGTACCCCACACGAGGCGGATCTTGGTCCTGGTTTCTCCAAGGACTTCCTCCGGCTATCCGACTCATGACCAGAATACTGCGCCAAGACTTTGGAGGCTATCGATCTTGTCAATCACTCGATCAATGTTTCCTCCCGTGGCGTGGTTTCCGGGAGCTCCCTTTCATTCCACCCGTCATGGTTCCCCGGCATTTGTTCAACCTCAACATGCGCCAATCCGGTAGCCGATCCGGATCTGGTGCCATATCGCAAATATCAAGGCCACTTGGCGAATGAGTGCAACTCCACCAATGGCCCCTCATTTGTAAACGCCGCAACATGTGCAATCATGCCACGGAAGAGTGCACTCGCACTCATCCTACACTTTTCGCAACAAGATGGTTTATCAAGTGCAAACAACACCTCGGCACCAATTGCCATATCAGCGACCACCACTGCGAGCGCAACCCAATCAACTCTATCAGCAAGCGGGGAGCAGCGGCGGGGACCCAACACACGTCCTCCTTTTGATCCGCCCGAAGCTCGGTGTTATCTTTGTCAAGAATGGGGTCATACCACCACGGCGTGTCCTCAACTTCCACAAGTTCAGGTGCGGCTTCACGGCACAAATCGGACCACATCGGTCCGCCTCACGGCTTACCAACTTTGGATTGCCAATGGCAAACAAGGCCAGCGTCACGGTTCTTGGGAAGCCACCTCGTGCACCTCGGCAATCACGCTATCAACCAGGCTCCACGCAAATCAACCTCGGATGGATCAACAAGCACGGGGAAGAAATTTTTCAAGCTCTTAATCCTCTAGTCCAGCCATCAAATTGGGTAGGTTTGGTTTCACGCCCGCACGAGGCGTCCACGACCCTTAATCATTATTTCCTAAAGGCCGCGAAACCTGCCTTTGCGGTCGACACAATTCCTCATAATGAAGAAAAAAAGGTTCACTTTGCACCGACTTGGAGAAACTCATGCCGCATGTCATGCCTAAAGTTCGCCAAAAGCATTACGAACCTCATGCAAAATTTGTTGAAGGCCAAGACGTTGGCTAATGTTCATGCCACCACTAGAGCTCAACACGGACAAGAATCTCCTTCCATGTCTCAACCTCCACACTCTCGACCATATCCAAATATCGCCGGAGGTAGACCTCCTCAAAAAGTTGCAGCTTCCTTACCACGCACTCCAAAGCACTGCGGATCCATCCGCAGATCCTTTTTCTCATGTGCCTCTGGAACTCCAAGAGGAGCTGGCAAAAATCAAAATTCCTCTAAGTCTTGCAGCGATTTTGAAACTACGTCACGCTCTCAAGGACCCGTTACCACTCCGATTGTTTTAGTTGGGGCTGTTGCTACCTCTACACCCACGGTACATGCCACGGTGGGCAATCAGCAAGTCAACCATGTTCAAATTGGCCGGAGGTAGCGCAGTTAATCTCATCACCGGATAAAATCCGCAAACAAATGGGCATCAAACAACTCTATCGTGCTCCATATGACATCAAATTGGCCAATGGCCATATCACGAGACCTCAAAGCGTCACGCCTCTTCTTCACATCAACATTGGTGATCTCGGATTCCCCTTGGAATTTGGTGTTTGGAAGGTTGGAGAAGATCCGGTGATTATGAAATGTTGGTGTGGACCTTTTCTCCGCTTGGGCCAAGAGTATCCATTCTTTGGGCCGCGGATGGGTTATAGTCATCACGGATGGTCACCTTAATGCCACCATGGATTTGGAAGCAGGCAAAATCATTTTAAAAGTCGACAATCTTTGAACCCTCTCTCCGAGGCCGAATTCGAGGGGCGCCCGAATATCTATCAAGTTCGGGCTCCACTGCTGAGTGCGCCCTCTGTCATCCTACCCCGAATATCTTTGATCCTTGGGAGAAATGACTCTTGATCGGGACCGGGCTGTGGGCTGCTTTGCTTGACCCTTACCGGCTCCTTGCAATCGCATCCAACGTGTTGATCACTTTTGAATCTTTGAATCTCCCGCGCCTCTGTAGATGTACATCTTCGTTCGAAGCAACCTCTGGCTGGATGAAACTCAACAACCTCTCTTTTTCACCACCTTGAGTGCCACGCATCTGTTATGCTTCAACCTCCTGCTCATATTGTCGGGACCACGAAGTTATCCCCATATTCAAACTCTGAAGTCGAGATTGTGGGCGTAGGCAACAATCACTGTCCGGACACCCTATCGTGGCAGGGCGTCACGCTCTTCAAAAGTTCAAACACATTTTTGCACGGAGCTACGAGAGATCTTGAGGGGGATCAACAAAACCTTGGGGAACTCACCATTCCTACCAAGTCTGATGCGCCAAGTATAGCACAGCGGCGATCTGGCTCAACCCAAATTACGGTGATCGAGTCAAAGCGGAAATTGACAAACTCCTTCTTTGCAGGGTTTGATCTATGAGGTCAAACATTCGAATGGGTGAGCCCCATCGTCATTGCACTCAAACACAATGGTAAGATCGGCGTTTGTGTGGACTACCGAAAACTCAATCGAGCCCACGGGCGTGATCATTTTCCACTTCCCTTCCACGGACCGGGTTACGGAAGAGGTTCTTTGGACATGAGATGTACTCCTTCATGGATGGTTTTTCGGCTACAATCGGATCTCAATCAAAGAATCGATCAACTCAAGACTACCTTCACCACCCGGGTGGGACACTTTTGCCTATAAGGTGGTTCCTTTTGGATTATCAAACTCTCCATCCACGTTTTCAGCGTATCATGCTCTCGTTTTTTTCATATGAAGGACAATCCCTTCTTGCAAATTTTTCAAGATGACTTCTCGACCCTCTGGTTCCATGGTGACCATTTGGATAAATTGGAACTTCGTCTTTGAAATGTGATGAGTCCCGGCATTAGTCTCAATCCAGAAATGCACCTTTTGCGTCACTTCGGTGTTCTTTTGGGACCGCGTTCGAAAAAAGCGGTATCACCACGAGATCACGCCAAAATCGGGTTGTGTGCTCAAGGCTCAAGCACCAGCCAATATCAAGGAGACACGCTCTTTCTGGGTAAGGTCAATTATTACTCCACCTTCATTCCTGGACTAGCGACCATTGCCGATCCCATTCATAACTCACGGGTGATGAATCCACCTGGGCTTGGAATTCCCAGGCGGATCTTTGCTTTCAACAGTTGAAAGCTTTTGCTTACTCAGGCCCGGTTCTTGTTCCTCCTCAATGGGACAAGCCCTTTCATGTTCATGTCGATGTCGGCATTTGCTATTGGGCTGTTCTTTCTCAAGAATATGATGCACACCCGACAAACCAAACCGATCGCCGGTAGGAAACTCAATTCTCGCGGGCGCAACTACTCGCCCGCAGGCGAAGCCTTGGGTTTAATTTTCTCGTGTCCAACGCTTCCGTCACTATCTTCTTTTAGGCGGTCGAGATCAAATTCTTTGTTGACCACCAAGCACTCCTTTATTTGATCAACAAATCCACGCCCACGGGCCGCATTGCTCGATGGGTCCTTCTTTCCAAGAATTTGCCCCTTTTGAAATTGTTCACAAAGGTTGGCAAATCTCCACGTTGTCCCGGATTATCTTTCACGCATCCATACGGATGATCCCTCCACGGGAGTCTCGGGGACGCCTTTCTTGGCGCTCAACTCTTTTTAGTGCGGCAACACCACATTGGTTCCATGACTTTCGTGAGTACCTCCTCACCGGCTCTTCCACCGGAGGACATGGCGGCTCTCTAATGCCAAACGACAATCCCGTCGTCATCAATTTCTCCGCGACGTCCGTGGACTACACAATGGTAGCCGGGACATCTTTACAAAAAAGGGTAAGGATACCATCCTTCGGCGGTGTTCTACCTCATGAAGTTCCAAAGATATTGTCCGAAGCTCATCAAGGGCTAGGTGGTGGTCATTTTCATGGTGACACCCGCGACGCATAAAAATCCTTCTATTTGGGTATTTTTGGCCACGCTTTTCAAAGACGCTCACGCCCACACCCGACGTGTGATGCTTGTCGGCGTGTGGGACGGCCACGCGCCCGTGGCGCTCTTCCCTTGGCAGCCGTCGCCACGCCACTTCTCTTCATCAAATGGGGAATGGATTTTTGTGGGACCCATCGATCCTCCGCTAGCGGCACACCCGTGCCGCTACATTCAGTTCTCACCGACTCACGCTACTAAATGGGCGGAAGCTTGCGCACTTCCGGACAACAACTGCGGCAAAGCACCAAGGTCCTCTATCAACAAATTATCACGCGATTTGGCTGCCCCCACGGGCTGGTCGGTGATCGTGGTGTCCATTTTATCAATCATACCATCAAGGAGCTGACGGACTATCTCCTGATACATCATCACAAGAGCACACCTTACTATCCTCAAGGGAATGGTTTGGCGAAAGCACCAACAAAACTCGGTCACAATTCTCAAGAAAATTTGTGACGCTTCTGCGACCGACCGGCAAACCAAGCTTCCTACTGTTCTTTGGGCTTACAATACTTGTTTCAAAATAGCTACTGGTCACACTCCTTTCAAATTGGTTTATGGTCAAGAAGCTCTCATGCCTTTTGAGTACATTCTCCCCACTCTCCGTTTTCAAGCTCAAGCACGCCCATAATCCGCCCTTTGCACTCAAAGAAAGGGTTTATCAATTGGAGCGGTTGGATGAACTTAGAAGGGATGCTTATATTCGTGTTCTTCATGGACAACGGTTGCAAAAATCTCTACATGACACACGTCTGAAGACAAAAACATTCAAAGAAGGAGCCCTATCTACTAAGTCCTAAGAAGCTTTCCAAAAAACCCTCTCAAAACATTTCATCACGTAACGGGTTGGGATGCGGTTCAAGAAACAACCACAACCGGAGGTGACTAAAACAATTGGCATATTATATTATAGGTGGGATGTGGTAGAGGTTACGCCCTATCTACTAAGTCCTAAGGTCGGGTTGGGCAGGTGATGCAGAGATGTGGTAGAGGTGCAGTGGAGGTGCAGAACCACCTCCATCCCGTTGGTATGAGGATCGGGATGTTCAGCCATCCCGGAACACCAGCCATCCATTCTCAGGCCACGATTGTGGCAGCGCCAGAGGTCCAGACAATTCATTTTGCAAGTAATCCACTCTTGACGGTTAGTGGGCATCGTGCGGTTCTCGTTCAAACCAAGAAGCAGCCATCTTTGGCGCCATCGGATGCCTTTCTTCACTCCGGTTCGTCTTATATAGCCAATCGAGGAACTCCTTGTCGACGTGGACCAATAAAAAAAAATCGCCAGCGTGTTTGCAATGCAAGGTTTGTTTCTAAAAAGAGAATCTTTTCTCCCAGCATATCTAGCCATGGTACCCTCTGACACATTCGTTTTAATGATATCCCACCCGAGTTACCCAGCATTAAATGCCATTGCTTCTTTTCACGCCCGTCGAACATTAATGTGTGTCCTTTGGCCATCTGTCACATCCCATCATTCTCTCACGCCTCATCTCCACTGTTCATTACTTCTCCCTTTGTTGTTTGGGGACTTAGCCAAATTTTTGCCTCTCAATCGCCTCCTTGGCATCTTTCGACACCTGGCACCATCAACGGTTGCAGCTTCGCCCTTATCATGCCTCTTCACCTCCATTTGCGCGCCCTAAACCTTTTCGTCCCTCTGCGCCTTCGTCCTCCGTTCTTCGCCTTCTGTCTCCGCTCTCCGCCTTTGCATCACCGTTCTTTTCTGAAGCTCTTTGCCATGGCGGCCCCAAAATTTCCTACACTTCAAGCTACTGCTCCCAGGGAACTGTCTCTTTTCGAGTCAGTATCTTTCTTGACGCCCACTTTCCGTGTGAAGCCCTTGTTGGCCGAATCGCAAATGCGATTCAGAACGCAGAAAACTTTGAATTCTCTCAAATGGAACTTCCGGCTCCAAATCGACCGGTTAGGCGGTTCATCGCGAACATCTTCAATAGCCCGCATGGATACACCACGGTGGTCGATGGCACCACCATTTGACTCGGCAAAGACCTGATTTCGAGGTATTCCATATTCCTTTGCAAACCCCTTGTTTATCTTGGTGCGCCATACGGGATCTCGATGTTGCGAAGTTTGGTGCTCCCGCTTATCATGCAAATGTGCATCGCGACCAATATTGACAAGCCCCATGAGACCTTTGTTAAGTTCTGTGGGCAAGTTCCTTGGGTATTCTATCAAGAACACCCATATCAATAAACCTTTCTATAATATCGTAGTCACCGCTGCTCGCTCAACCCACCACATTGATTGGCCCCAATTCTTTGTTCTACCGTCTTCTCCAAGAAGTGGACCGTCTTGGGCTGCCACTTCTATTCTGAAGTTTTCGTGGGAGGCCACCTTCAAGCTATTATCCGTCATTACTTTCCTCCCACACCTCCTCATTCTCATGATTCCACTCGCGTCCCTTCCTCGAGACTCACCCGGTCGGCACTTCCGCCCTTCTTCCTCTGGTCATGTCAAAATTCCGCACTCCCATGTCCTTTGTCTCCTCCTGCCGCTCTCAGAATCCAAGCATTCCAGTTCACACCATGTCTCACAAACGCCATAAACCGGCCCTGGCGAGGCTCCACCACCACAAGCACCCTCGTAAATTTTGTTGTATCGATATCGGCCGAGGATGCTCAAGCTGCTGGCTGTTCTAAAGTTACAAGAATCCCAAGAAGCTCTTATAAATGGGGTTCACACGGCCCGACGGACCTCCCGATGCGGTTCACCGTGATCTTCAAGCTGCGAATCGCACAAGTTCAAACTTTGGAAGCCCAACTTCAAGAAAAGCACGGGGCTCTCTTACGAGGCCCGCATAGATCTCAAAAGTGCACAGGATCAGACCAGCCTCCTTGCAGATCAGCAGCCAAAGAGGCCTTCCATGTGTGTGACCATCTCTTCGACCTTCATGCAACCCGATCGACGAACCCCTTATTATCTCGATATAGTATGCCGGTATGACCAGCAAGTCTTACCTTGGGAGGTCAGCCTCCCCTCAAGGGGAGGAAGTGGGTGTTCTTAGAGTCGTTAAGCCAAGTCATAGGGGGGGGTTCGGGGAGTCAAAGGTCATTTGTGGGATAGGACAAAGAATATGCCTGATTACATGAATTGTAAGGCTCACAGGCATAGGCATGTCTCAGCGCATGCGGCTCTCTCTTTGTTTATGCATTACAGGGCAATTAACAGGGTGGGGGAGCCTTCGATCCAGCCCTTGGTCCTGGTACCACTCAATACAAGGATACCAGGGCCAGATCCATGAGATTCAATCCTCAGAGTATGGGAGGGCATCATGGGCACTGCAGATCGAGCAAGATTATGAGCAAGAAGGGAAAAACAATCCAGGTTGGGAGAGCAGGGAGGCAGCAAAGGCATGATGACGACATCAGTGTGACGTTCCAGGATAATATACGGTATGAATACGTATATTACACTGACACGTCACTAGTACATGTCCACTTAGATGACATGTACGCATCGACCATAAAGGGGTAGTACCCTAGGGTACAACCTTGTGACCCATTATATTGCACATGTTAAGGCCACATGTGAATATAATATCCTTTTGCCATGTGGCAATAGCTTATTGACCAAAAAGGGCCCAGCCCTAAATTCGTGGGGATAAAGGGGCATAAACCCTAAAAGGGAAACCTTTTCAGTTCCCAGCCCCATAAGTCGGATTGGAGCAGCATTGGACGTCTTCTCGCGTGAACAGTAGCAGAGGAACCGGAATTCCTTAGTGGCAGCTTGATCCAAGCCAGCAATCTCGAGATTCAGCAGCATGGACGCCTTCAGAGGAGTGGGAGCCAGCCAAGAAGCGGGTTAGTGGTTGATCCGATAGTTAGATCCGAGTTTTCAGCCCTCATTCCATAGAATTAATATTCATTCTTAGCTATAGGCGACCCCTACGGCCTAAGAATGATAGACACTAATAAAGGAACCTAACCATGTATGATTAGGTAGGTTAGAATAGATGTATTCTATTATTTCAGTTCTGTTGTGATAATACTGTGACATTCTATGCGCCACTCTTGTGTATTGGGAAGGGGGGTAGAGACCCAGAGCCCAAGTAGTTGGATGATCCTAGTTTTAGCCCATTAATTCCCAATTAATGCGGCCTGTGCATAAGAGCCCGCCTGGCTGTGGGCCCGGGGGATCCACCTTCTTTATAAGGGATATGCCACCTGCGTGCATAGGGTAGCCGAAAAACCCCTAGTATACGTGTTTCTGATAGGCAAATTTGACCCCTTTCCGTATGGTCTTACAACTAGAAGAACATCCCAAAACCCCTATGACCCCTAGTATACATACGGAAAAGAGTAAAAAATCGCCCCCTCCCATTGATGCACGTGGTTTTCACATGTTCCACAAGGTGACGCCCCCTTGGCTGTGGGTGGCGGAGCTAGACCGGCTGACAAGGGAGGTCTTGTCTAATCACGGTTGATCCCTCTGGTGCGTAGCGACGTCCGGGGAACATTGTGAGCCAGGCCTAATATCCCGTGCACCTGCGTGAGGGAGGGTATGGGCTCGACACACCTCTTGGGCGGCGCGCCGTCTTCTAGGGGTTCAAGTCGCGTGCAGCAAGCGGTGGCTCTCTGGCTGCTTTGTGATTGGCATGAACCTTCCGAGGGGAGTGATCCCCCCTCGCCTCATCGGGCCGGGAGATGCAACCCAAAGCGAGCCCCTACGGCTATTCACCCCGGCAGTTACTACAAAGCTCCAATACTTTTCAGCCTATCTCAGAAAGTATGCATGAGGGGCGGATGGAGTGGACTACCCAATGGCCATGTTCCTATGCCAGCCAAATCCATTTGCCATGAATTGCATGCGCATTGCTATACGGAGACCCCAAGCCGTCGGTCGATCCCCATCAGTCCAGAACTTGGGTAGGATCTTCCCTATGTTATGTTGATGTACTTGATGTGTGATGCGACTCTTGTAATATGGTGGACCACCCTTCGAGGTGGGTATGTTTATTATCGATTGATGTCATGTGCTCATGTTTTGTTTACGCTTTTGTTGCTAGGTCGATCAGGAGGGCGGGATGAATGACACGTCCATTCTTCCCGTCGGGGGTCTTGGCCACCATCGAGCCCGATGTTAGGTGGGCGGCCTCACATCGGCCGGGCAGATCTTTGGTTTGAGGGATGATCTCCGGTTTGTATCACGATCGGGCATCGTGATATGAGCCGGGCCGTCCTGACAATGGTATCTCAGAGCTGTGATCTTGGCGGACCCGAGGATCGGAGCAGCCGACCAAAACCCTATAGGAACTAACTCATCTAGACATTCAGTCTTGGAGGTAAAAGCCCAAGCACAAACCTCGAGTAGCGGAAAATTTTTCTTCTCGGGGTAGAGTTAGTAATTATCTAGGATTAGGATAATTAGAGAACATAGGTAAGATAGAACAAACAGACGAAAAGCACTTAAGAGAGCCTACTAAATTTCAAGCACTTTCGGCCGATACCTCCAAGAGTGCGCCAATGGCATGTTAGGTTCAGACCTAATGGGTCTCTCGCGCACTCTTAGAGTAGTCACCCCATATGAACCCTAGAACTTGGCCTTAGGAACTCCAAATGGTAAAATAAAAGATGAAATCCCAAAAAAAAAAAAAAAAAAAAAAAAGCTCGAAATAGCTAGAATTATATGTTAAAACATCGAAAAACATTAAGTACAAGTCACTTTTGGAACAATGCCTCCAAGAGTGCGCCAGAGTATAGTTAGGTCCCGACCTAACCCCCTCCTCGCGCACTCTTAGAGGCGTCCCTAAAAGTGACCTCAAAAATTGATCATAACTTACTCAAGGGGTAAAAGTAATAATAGAATCTTGCTTAGAATGCTTGAATTAGTGGGAAACGACATGTAAATTGTGTAAATTGGATGTGTTGGAGCAGAGAAGGCCAACGCCTCCAAGAGTGCGCCAGAGTATAGTTAGGTCCCGACCTAACCCCCTCCTCGCGCACTCTTAGAGGTCTTCGAAGGAACAGGACCAAACAAGACCCCAATTTCATCCAAGATGGGGAGATTTTCGCCATCAAACCAACCAGACGACTAATTCGATCGAACCCTAAAAATTAAACCCTAAAAATTACGGGACATAGGCTCATTTTTTAGGGTTTCTCACGTGATTCCGCGAGCTCCTTCCGAGCCGATAATTATTTGTCGCACAATGGCTAGAACAAAACAGCAGACCTGGGTAAGCCCAAGAAGGATGATAAATAGCGGGCCACCAACGAAGCTCAAAGATGCCTAATTTGGACGAAAAACCAAGGTCGACATGGAGAGGCCTAGGTACTATAGAAACTTGGAAAAGAGGCGCAGAAAGAAGAAAAACCAGGAAGAAAGAAGAAAAGGCAAGAAGAAGAGAAGAAAGGGCCAAGAGAAAGGAGGAGAAGGCGAAGGAAAGCAGATGAAGAAATTGCAGAGGCGGAGGATGATCAATGGCGGAGCCGAGGACTAAGAATAGGGAGGAACTCGACCGAAGGGAAAAGGGTAATGACCAAGAACCCCGCCTAAGAAGAGGAAGACCTCGACCGGGCGAGTCATAAACGAGCCAACCGAAGGCTTAACAACCTCCATCCTCGCCGAAGACATCGGTGATGTAGCGTAATTCTTGGAGGAAGTGCTTCTGAACCGGAGAGTCATCACGTAAGAAGGCTAACCCTCATCCACATGTAAGAACCCCTGTGAGGAAGACCCACTCCCAGCTCCCAGACCAAAGTGTAGACACGATTGACCTATTTCCCCGCCATTGCCCCCACCATTTTCAGAATGGCAAGAGGCAAAGAAACTAGGCGATGAGAAAGCAACCGCAAAGAAGGCAACAGCCAGGGACTCCTACACTCTAGGGCCCGAGAGGAGGTACAAGAAGGAATTAGCCGACTATACGATATACAAGAAGATGTAAGATGAGTGCGCAGCTTATTTACGGAAGCACACAGGGGTCAAGTTCGCCGGGAAGGAGGCGGCCAACTCGAGAAGCATTCCAGCTCAAACCTCCACCAAAAGCTGCGGAACCCCCAAGAAGCCCATGAAGAGATCCCAAGACTCTCCTTTTGCAAGAGCCCTGAGAGAAATCCGCCACTTCGAAAGGAGCTACGGATTTCTAATCCCGAGAGCAGCATTCCAGAGGTTCGTCCGAGAAATCTTGTGGGAGTTCGACCCCAACATGCGAGTAACCAACGACATGTTACTCGCTTTACAAGAAGCAGCAGAGATGGAGGTCGTACAGCATTTCGAGGATTCACTGGCATGCACTCTCCATGCAAAAAGAGTCACGCTTCAATCAAAGGACATGAAGTTAGCCAAGTACATCAAGAGGACAGAGAAATAGAAGAGAACTTACCTTTTTGTAACTAACAGGTTTATATGTGATGTATGAAAATTTCGAATAATAAAGATATATAGTCGTTTAAAAATGTGTATTCATTAGGTGCGAAGATTAGGTCGGAGCAAATGCGATATTTTTGACCAACGACTCCAAGAGTGCGCCAGAGCATAGTTAGGTCCCAACCTAACCCCCTCCTCGCGCACTCTTAGAGTCATCCAGCCAACTGGGCCATTGATTAGCCCTACTTGCTCCAAACGTGGTAAATAAACAAAGAAACTTGCATTTAGGAAGAAAACTAATAGGAATTACCCCTTCCGGTGGGATTCTTGGCATCCATTAGGCAGAGATAGGCTAACGACTCCAAGAGTGCTTGAGGCCACTTAGGTCCCAAACTAACACCCCCGCAAGACTCTTAGAGTCATCCAGCCAACTGGGCCATTGATTAGCCCTACTTGCTCCAAACGTGGTAAATAAACAAAGAAACTTGCATTTAGGAAGAAAACTAATAGGAATTACCCCTTCCAGCGGATTCTTGGCATCCATTAGACAGAGATAGGCTAACGACTCCAAGAGTGCGCCAGAGGCCACTTAACCCCCCTCGCGCACTCTTAGAGGCATCCGACCTTTCCAGGTCCATAAGTTGAGCTACATATATCCAAATCGGCCAAAATTTGTTGCATTAGAACCCTAAAACTGTAGACAAGTCACTTCTAGCTTCAAATTAATTCAGAAACATCAGCCTTCGTCCCAAATATCAAGAGTTTTAGAAACCCTAAAAATTTTAGGGTACAAATTCCCTATATATACCCTCATAACCCCTAAACCTCAACCACAGAATTGCTCCTGCGATCAAGGCGATCTCCCAGCTCCCTCCAGCGCTCCCAGTTCCGTTTGACATCGGCAGCACGCTTCTCGTCATGGCTACAGAATCCTTCATCAGTTGGTATAGCGCCTCCCCCGATGTCAATATAGTATTCCAAGTCTTTCAAAAAGAATTTGACCTCTCGGCAACCCTGAACTCCAATCCCTTCTACCAGCAAGTCCTGCAAGAATTCCAAGAGAAAGTAGTCCCTAGCTTGCAAGAGATACCGCCATGCATAGGGTACTTTGTACCAAGGACCGCATTGCAAACAGCCCTTAGTCATGTACCCAACATTGCCAAAGTATTGCGAAACAGAACCAACCGCTTACCCGCCTACATGATCCTAACCAGCAATAGAAAAAGTTTTTTCTCTTACAACACAGCCTTAGCGCTATATCTAGTCTATAGGGCCGAAACCATAATAGGCGAACCATCAATTCAGCCACTTGAGGTCACACCCTTGGACGCTAGAAAAGACATTTAACGGTACGCCGCTTGAGTATGAAGAGACCATAGCGAAGCATCCCAAGAAAGTGAAGACTCCGAAAGTAAGAAAGCGAGGATGACATGGAGGTGGACCCGAGAAGGAACGCCAGAAAGCGTAACAAGACATCACCCGCCCGGAAGCCGACAGGACCACCCCGAGGATTGCACAACCAATCAGGCTGGGAATAACAAGTCTAGCACCGATCATAGTCGAAGGCCAGGAATACTTGTTGCTAAACGACATCAAAAACCTCCCCGAATGCAGGGACAGAGGCTACCGCGTCGAGAACTCCTTCACCTTCTACGGCGGCAAATGTACCGGATTTAGAAGATTTCATCGACCAAGAAACGAAGACTTTTCGGTGCAAGTACGAAGAAGCTACTTACACGGGACACACCATGTCGGACATTGAAGCCTATGGCACTATCAAAGGCATGATGACGGAAGAACTCCCTACCGAGGAGGAGTTTGTAGCACTTCAAGAGCGAGATGGGAATAAGGGGAAGACAACAAGAGTACTTCAAAGGGAGTCTTCTTCTTCGCAAGAACAGGTATCAAAATTCCAAGGGAGAGCCACAAACTTGACTCTTCCAGGATTACAAGGAATTAGTTCAAGTACCGGTCGATCAATATGCATCAAGGCATAGGGGTACCTCAGGAGCACGTGGAGGAGTACCGGGAGCAGCACTCAAATATTATCTTTCGCTCCTAACGGACGGTAGAATAATAGTATTTCACAAGCGCTTCAGCCCACGCGGAGAGGAAGCCGCGGATGTTAGTAGCACTTCGGGGATTTGGCATGCATGCATGCGACTATCGAGAAAAAAGTCGACCATGTCATTTTGGTGAAGCGGAAAAACACCTTGGGCATTTTCGACTTTGGGGTACCCCACCTTCGACAAGGTAGGTTGGTAGTGGAGGCTGGCTCATACCTCCCATAGACGGGTGGAAGAGCTAGCATTTGCCATCCGAGGGGGATCAGCGAGGGATATACTCAGGAACTTGGGAAGTACAGTAGGTACAACCCAAGTAAAGAAGTTCCTTGAGGATCACCCGGACTATCGAAGAAATCAATGTAATGAAATTCATGACTATTGTATTAAGTAAATATATATCGGCTATATATCAGAGAAAAATGTAAGATCTTTTGAATTGCATTTTAAATGTCTTTTGGTATCGTTGTTTTAACAATCATATCATTCAAACACTTAATGCAACCAATAAAAGAACTCATGATAAATGGTGCTAATGTAATAGGTGCAGTTAGAACAGCCAGGAATGTCGACCTTGAATTCCAAGCCCAAGGCGATCACACACCAATGAGACAATCCCAGCCTCGGGATCTGTTCGAAGAGTATTACGCACCGACGCCAGAGGAAGAAATCTCGCAGATGAGGTCAGATCTGCAAGAAATCAAAGCCATGTTGGCAGGCAGGGGAAGAAACAGGCAAGACCAGAATGTGCAACCCCCAGAGGCCCGCTCTCAACACAAAGGAAAAGAGAAAAAGAGGAGCCGGCGCAGATCTTCTAGCTCCAGCTCCTCAGACAGCTCGGACTCAAGCTCTGAGTCTGAGGAGGAAACAGTAAGAACAGCCGGAAGGGAAGAAAGAGTAGCGGTAAAACAGCCATGCCAATCCGACTAGGTCGACTCGGCCTTAAGTAATGTTTGGAAGGCACGAAAACTGGAACAATTTTCCGGCGAAAACAGATCAGGGATGGAAGCCGAAGCATGGCTAGACGAGATGAGTGAGTACGGAAATGCTTACAGCATGAAAGACAAAGACAAGGGCAGGGTAGCCACCGCTAACTTGAAAGGGGCAGCCCGTATTTGGTGGAGGGGCTATGCTAAAGCCCATGGAATGAGCAGAGACAAGTGCAGGTTCACGAAGTTCGCAAGGGCCTTCAAAAAGCACTATGTCCCAAGAGAACACAAGTGCCATCAGATGCAAGCATTCCACAGGTTACAACAAGGGTGCATTGCAATGCCATATCAACACTTACCAGTGAGTTTGGCAAGAAAATAGAAGAAACATTGCCAACAGACAAGGACTTTCAGGAAGTATGGGCAAGCCTTTCTAAAGAGGCAAGAACGGACAAAGAGAGAGAAGCCTTCAAACATTTTAAGAAGGAAGGAAATCTCTTGTACCATAAAAATAAGTTGTGTGTCTTTGGAATCATCCGAGTCGAGAAGGTTGATTCTCCATGACACCCTAACAGCCCAATAGCCGCCAACGCGGGTTTTACATTTAAAACCTACTTCAAGATAAGAAGTAGTTACTATTGGCCGTGCATGAAGAAGCGATAGCAATAGCAAGGTATACGCTGAAAGTGTCGGCTATATGCCAGTGAACCAAGAAGCGGAACAACTACTAATTCCGGAGCATTAGAGCCATTGCCGCACCAAACTCCAAGTGGGAGATAATAAGCATGGACTTCATTACAGGGGCTCCCTAGAACCATAAGGGCAAAAACGCTTTAATGGTGTGAGTCGACAAATTGTCGGAAAATGGCGCACTTTGTGCCTTGTAGGAGCACCGACACGGCTTTAGACACGGCTGTGTTATTCACAAGGGAGATTTTTAGACTCCATGGGATGCTAAGAGAAATAATCTCTGATAGGAATTCGAAGACCTCCTTGCACTTGATGTTTACGGCCCGGCGCTCAAAGGAAGAACACGGGGATCTGGTGATAGAAATGGGAAAGGCGCTCGATACTACCTTCCGGTCCTTAGTCAGGGGCAGATGATAGTTTTCCACAGGGAGTTTAGCCCACGAGGTGAGGAGGCCGTGGCGCCTCGATAACTTTCGCCAGCTTTGGGCAAAGACGCCAAGCCGCGGCAAAGAACACGGATCACATCATTCTCTTCAAGAGATCCGTAGTCCTCTATAGCCTCGACTTCGCCAGGGGCCACTTGAGAGATGCACCAATGATGGTAGTCGCGGCGACAGCACCTCCACCTCAAATAGCTCGAGATTTCGAAGGTGGATCATCCAGAAACATCCTGCGCAACATCGGCAAGGGCCTCCCACTCAAAGGCGTGAAGAATTTTAGACGTCCCTCGGCCAGATATACGATTGCACTCACCGTATACAAACAGAGTTCATCCCCATACCAGCCTCGTGTCGATCTGGGGCCCTCCACATGACACCGCAGAACCGCGGCGGGCTCCGGTGGGAAGAGTGAAGGGGTCATTTTACCCCTCCCTCGGGCCTACCTAGCTGAAGCGAAAAACATACATGTCAGTATATAGCATAAGCACATATCCACCTCGAAGGGTGGCCCATCACATCTGCATAACAAGGTGAGCACAATACATAGGGTGAGTCCTACCCAAGGCTCAGACTCAAGGGGGTTGACTGACGGCTTGGGTCTCCGTGAGTTCATTGCGCATGTAATTCATGGCAATGGATTTACCGGGCATATGAACATGGCATAGGGTTGTCCACTCCATCCGCCCCTCCCACAGTGCACACTTTGCAGAGTAGGCTGAAAAGTGTCGGGACCTGACTGTAGCCCTCAGAAATTCTGTAGCCCGACGGATGCATAGCCAAAGGGGGCTATTCCTGGGTTTCATCTCCCCAGTTCCAATGGGGCAGGAAGGGATCACTCCCTCCAGAGGTCTACATGCCGACTCAAGGTGACTAGAGGGCCACTGCCCGTATTCGACTGAACCCACTGGAAAGTGTACACCACTTCACCTGTGTCGAGTCCATGCCTCACACCAAGACTCGGTGATGAGCCATTAGACCTAGTCACAATGATCCCCGGTAGGCCTTACACACCAGAGGGATCTTTCAGGAGTCGGGACATGAACCTCCTTCTCAGCCAGTCTGGCCCCTTCACCGACAACCTGGTGTGGCTCTTGTCACTATAAGAGAATAACCAATCTAAGTCACTAGTTTCATCATTTATTTGCTTAAAATCGCACTTTCAAATTTTTTAAATTTTGATAGAATAAGTGACGGTAGAAATGTTGATGAAATCGCATCATCTATATCGTCATTTATAGTATCACTAATAACAGGTTGTAGTATCATATTTTGTAGCATCATCTATATTCGAGTTATAATATCATGCATTTATATCCTTGTGGTGCTATAATAGTGTCGGGTTATAAGATCACATGTATTGCTATAATTGAATCATTCATAACGCCATTTCGAAAAGTGCTATAATAGTGCCAAGTGTAGCATCACCTGCATTGCTATAATTAAGTGACTCATAATGTCAAGACAAGCGTCATCTTTTCTAACATAAGTGGAGGTTATGACTGTATCATTATTAACGTCAAGTATAATGTCATATATTATTACAAATTATGATGTAATTGTATCAAGTATAATGTCACATATTATTACAAATTATGATGTAATTGTATCAAATATAATTTCAGGCTTTCCATCACCTCTAATACCATCTATAAGGCCAATTTTATCTTATTATCTAAAGGCCAATTATGTTATTACCTAAGCTTAATACCATCTATAAGGCTAATTTTATCTTATTCCCTGAGCTTAATACCATCTATAAGGCCAATTTTATCTTATTCCCTAAGCTTATAGTGACGAGGATTTCACTTGAAGTAACTTGAGAAGAAAAGAGGATTATGCTATCAATTCAAAAAGGAGAAAGATCAACAAAGAAGCTGTTGTGAGGTCCTAAGTACTGCATTTTCTCAGATTTCCTTATGCTTGATCCTGGTTGCAAAATTTTGATACTTCTTGGATGTTTTTTTGGGAGAGCCAGCAAGGCCAGCCCTCCAATCCTAAGAAATTTGTGCCTTGCTTCTGCTCTGTGCACTGCTGCCGAATCTGCAAAAGAAAGAAAGTAAAGCAATGTCTGATCGAATATTGAAAAATGTTTGACTAAACTCTTGCACAGCAGCAGAATCCATATCATCTCCAACAACTAATGGAACAAAACATGATACCCAAGCTTTAAGATTTAATTGCATTGCCTCAAACAGCTGATTAGGATTGCTCGAAGTCCCCAAAATAATCTTCATCATTAATGTACCTGCGATGCAGATCGGTATTAAACGTTACTGATATATAACGGAATTGAAAGAAAAACATGGGAAACATATGCATCTTACCAGGGAGAAGCTGATAATAAAACCAGTTTAGAGAAGAATTCAAGTCTCTCAAGTGATGCTAAGCAACCAACCATGCCAGCAACAGAATGGCAAAGAAATATGCATGATTTTATTGAAGTTCTTCTAATAGAACAATCAGATCGTCAGCATATGCATCTGGTGTGAAATATCTAGAAAAAACCATAATATTCAGCATTTTTTATTCCGGCTCCCATGAGGTCAAAAAGCACAATTCAATAATCATGTACCAAGTGTGGCACGATATGCTTCCAGACTGACTGATCTGTGCCAAAACCATGACTCATAACCACAATTTGCTCTCATTTTCCAAGAATTGGCACACTATGTGCTTGAAGTCATGACATCTTTCTAAGGAAATCTCTTTCGATACATGAAAGGAAAAGAAGAGAGCTCTGATGCTTTATACTCTGGCTTGTGTTTTGTTGCTGCCTTGCACACAAAAATCCGTTGCCCTAGCATTCTGCCATAACCAAATCTCTGTTCAACCAGATCTGGAAGAAAAATTGCTATAGCTTTTGCTAAAAACTAGAGCTGGTCCTGACCATACCTTTCCTCTTGTTTCTTGCCATACCCAACCTGCAGAAGAAGGAAAGAAGAATGAGTAAGCAAAACTTTGCTCAGCACCATCAAGGGAGAAAGAAAAGAAGAAGCTCCATCATCTGCAAAAAACACAGAGAAAGACGAAGTTGCCTGCTCCATTCCGCCATATCGATCTGTAAAAACCGAGAAACCCTGCTGCTGCCGGACCTGCAAGGATTAAGAAGAGAAGAAGATGCTCCATCCACCGTACCTTCCGCCATAGCTACCTCACGAAAGATACCAGGTTCTTTTTGTTAACCTATTTTCCTCTTTTGTTTTCATTCATTTATTTTCATTCGTGTTTTCATTCTTTTGTTTAACCCTTTGTCCTTCCTTCCTTTTGCTTTTTTTTTTCCTCCACATTTCGTCAATAATTTCGTCAATAACCCTTTATGCTTTTGCTTTTTTTGCCTCTGTAAAAAAACACTAAAGAATCATTCTGCCGCATCCGCCAATAGAAGCGTGCCACGAGGCGGTGTTTCAAAACAAGAATGCAAGTAAAAATTTTACGACGGAGCTAATACTGCGAGCTGCTGCGTTTTTACTTGCATTCTCAGGATTTACCCCACATTCCGGCCCTTTTACCCTGCATTCCAAGAGTTTACCTTGCATTCTGATGGTTTTTACTAGGCGCAGAATGATTTTAAGTGTTTTCCATGTAACAAGAAAGGCAAGTAGATTGCCTTTCCTATATACGTAAACCGCCATTTAGGCGAAATTCTTGGAATATTCCCTGTTTGTTTGCGTTAGATAATTTTGGTTTATGGAAATCACGGTGGGCCGCATAAATGCCGCCATACGACCATTCTCTTTCGCCATACGACCCATTCGAGCGCAGTGAGCTTCCCATTCGGCCGGCAGAGTGTTTTGCAGCCCCGTTTGAGCTTTTGTCCGATCATCCCCTGCTTTTGCTTTTTGTCCCAGAATTGATCCCCCTCGTTTCTTTATGATTTTTTATTTATCTTTGCAGCTTTGAAACCCTTTCTTTGCAAAATTCGGCGAAAGCTTGTCTTCTCCCTTGAAGCGCTATATTTGGACCTTACTAAAGGTAAGTGCAAAATATCATTTATCATGTGTCATATGGTAAAAAATTTCATGAACAAATGGGGGACGGATCGACGAAAGCGTAACATGGGTTTTGCCATTTTTGTTCCGGAAGTCCATACGCCCGGAATGGTCAAGTTTAAGAAAGGATTAAACGCAGGGAAATGGTCGCTCCGGAAGCTAGGTACATCATACTTTGAAGCAATGGGCAGATCTAGGATGAGTCTGAAGATCAGGAACATATTTGTAGCGGCAATAATGTTTGCAGCATCGTAGTGCTATCAAAAAACAAGCTGGAAAAACGGCCTGATGCTAAATCTTCGGCCATAGCCAGGCCATAGCGGTGGATATTGGGTCCCCAGCATGGAAAAATCCAAGAACGGAATTTCCCCTAAATGGCGGCTTACGGAGGCAAAAAAAGCAAAAGGACAAAGGGTTCTGAACGAAATGTGGAGGCAAAAAAAGCAAAAGGACCACGTTGTTTTTATTTTCGTTTTTATTTTGCAAGGATCAAGCACTTTGACTAATACACTATTTTGGAGGCAACATAACCCTCGCAAGCATCACAGGCATTACATTTGAACCTGGCCATGTTGTTTTTCATCTCCACAAGCCTAAAACCGCAACACTACGAAAGAAAGCATTGCTCTTGATCTTGACTGCCAGTTATGGGTACATATAAATTCGAGCATGTTAGTTCATGGCATCTCAAAAGGGATATCACCTAAGCTCTTGGCTGCAACATCCGTTTTAGGTGCCATCTATTTGGCTTAACAAATACCTACAATATTTTTGCTTTAATAAACCTAAACCTAACATTTAGAATTAACATTTTCTAAAACTTCCAATGTATAAGGTCATCAATAAATTTTTTTTTTTTTTTGAAGAATATAAGAATATATTAAACCACTAGAATGCGATCAAGTACAATGATAAGTGTGGTGCTAAGAAATGAAGCGCCCATCATGATCCACAATCTGTAGAAATGTCGACCAAATTTCCCGCTTAACTGTGCCAGATAAGCTTGAGACTTGGTACGCCTACCACAACTTATGCCTCAAGATCGGAACCAATCGAAAAGGGCTAAGCACTGCGTTCTGAAAGACCTTCGGTCTCCGTCTTTTCCAAATCAGCCACAAAAGCCAAGCTCTGCATAAATGAAACGCCGCGGCAGCCCTTTGCCCACCGCTAGGAAGGACTCCCAAGAGAATCTTTTGATCGCATAATGAAGTCCCAAAGAGGGCTCTCACCCGGGACCAAGCTGCCCCTACCCTGCCGTGCATAGGATAAAAGCGTGCTCAATGGTCTCACGCCGCCTCCCACATAAAGGGCATGTTTCCGCTACACGAAGGCTTGAACACGTGGACTCGGACATTCACCCTGAGGCTACGGTGCAAGATCTGCCACAAAAGGGTACGGATTTTAGGAGGAGGCAATGTATTCCACGCCCACTTCCACATGGCGGGCCACTTACTCCCTGGAAGCTTAAGTGACCACTTATCCGAAATCAATAAAAAAATTTTGCCTTAAAGATTAGTGGGACTTAACTCAATAAAATCCAACTTTTAGATTTATGCTTTCCATTGCGTTCATTTTCAAATGGCAACCTAAAAAAAAGCTTATACATGTTGGTCCCAAGGTGCCAACCATGTTTAATTGCCCAAGTCCCTAACTTGTAGATAACTAGCACATACTATGTTTCCTGTAAATTCCATTTTCAACCATGTTATTTTCCATTTTCAATATTCCCTATTCTATTCTATTCTATTCTAATATTCCCTATTATTGTTTTCACCTTCTTCCCACATCAACTTAAGCAACTTATAATATATGTTTCACAAATTTCTAAATTTCCATTATTTTCGAACTTTCTAGATTCTCCTCCTCCCCCTCCTCCATTACCAATTAGAAAGTGATCTCAATTATGTTGGTCAAATAACATATATTATTGAAGTGGATTTTCGCTCCTTCAAAGTCAATCTATTTAAAGGTAAAGTGGTTCAAAGCATATTGCCAAGGAAGAAACTGCACAATGAGACAACATCCATCAGTTTTTATGAGGTTAATTCTACTATGTTTTTAAGAGAAATGGATGAGTCGATTGTTTATCCTAGACAAGTTGAGCCAATTTTCTTCTATAAAAACCGGAGTGATACTAATTGGTGGATCATGGTTCATGCAATATCTAGATCTCATCGCATGATCGATCCTTCTACTTTGCATGTGGACTTGGCATCTTCTGAGACTGATCCAATTCCTTTACTTGAGGGAATTGATGTTATAAGATGACATCAATCAAATGGGAGACGATCAAAGAGGATTATGATTCGAGTGAGGATTGCTTTGTGATGATGAACTAGAGGATATTGCACATGATATAAGAGATGAAGTGGCACTTGGAAGTTTGCCCTAATAGAATATTTTTCTTTCTTGTTCTAGTAATATCATTTTATGTACTTTGTCTATGAGAGTGTGTAGAATCTTTTTTTTTTTTTTTTTCTTAATCTAATAATATCATTCTCTATACTTTGTCTATGGGAGTTTGAAGGAGGTAATGCCATTACAAATGCTAGTACAATTGTCATAAATATTAACACTTGTATTATCATTATCAAAATTACAACAAGTACTGATAGTAAGAATGCTATACGTCGTGATATTATCCATGATGCTATTATTGACATCTATAACATCATATGCTAGCACTGATATAATATTGCTAATTTGTGACACTATAGATGAAGCGTGGTTGATCTTTGTAAGTGGCATAAGCTATCACACTTATATTGTCATTAGAACCATTAGAGTAATAAATGATGGTAAAGTTGATGGAATATGTGATATTATTGATGAAGCCATTAGTAACACATATATTGTCATTAATTAGTGCTGATATAATTATTGACCATATTTATGACGATGTTGATGATGTTATAGATGATAGAATCTTGTCATTGATAGTGTCACTGTACCTTGAATATCATTATTTATATCACTTTACATTTTTTGAAAATTTAGGTGATATTAAAGTGATGAAAAATGGCTATTCTCTTGTAGTGTGTACACAGGCCGAATCTATAGTGTGCTAGAGAGGCTAATCTAGGAGCATCTACTACCAAGCTTTAGGTCTCTACCCCCCTTCCCAATACAAGGAGTTCATAGAGATACATCATCCACATACATCACAGAAGAACTAAAGAACTATATCTTATCTATCTCATAGAGTTAGGTTCTTTAGTTAGAGTCTGGTATCTAGAGATCTAGAGAGCTGTTATGGGCAATTTAATAGGCTAAACCTACTGATTCTATGACTGAAACATGGTTTAAGCTATTAAATTGCCTAAATACCTGATCCTTGAGTGGCTCCTCCTGCCCTGAGCTCGACCATCCTGCTGAAATGCTCGAATTAAGGGAAACTAATGGTGCAATTCTCCCAGGCAGAGTCTGGGAGGCGGTTTTGGCTCTTGAGGCAGCCAAAACAGAGCTCTAAAACCCTAGAAACGAAAAATGGGTAAGTTAGGGTTTCCCTCCTTTAATAGACATGGGGTTGGCTAGGGTTTCCAATTATCCCCTTTAGGCATGTGGGATAATTGGGAATGGGCCCACTGGCCTTTAATGGCTAGGTGGCAAAATGTGCCCACATGGAAATGTGTGCCCACATTAATGTGTGCATTGGAAAATGTGCACATTAATTGCACACTTGGGTATGGCCCACTTGGCATCAAGTGTCCATATGGAAATGTGTGCCCACATTAATGTGTACATTGGGAAAATGTGCACATTAATAGTTGCACATATTCCTTGCAAGTTGCCCTAGGGCTACCCCACTGCCTGCGTTAGCGTACCGCGTCGGTCGAGTGGCGTGTGCTGGCGTGAAGTACCTGATATCGTCATGGGACCGTATAACGTCCTGGAACGTCACATTCTCCCCACCTTGAAATGATCTTTGTCCCGCGACATCGTGGGTCTCCCCACCTTGGGATCATCCTGGCTTGCAATCAACCCGATACATACGATAGACTACTATAATACTTACACATTTATTAAGATTACCTTAAGGTAATATTTTTAAAACATTATCACGCCATTATATTATGAAATAACTTATCAATTCATAACATCTTTAAGCAAGTTACTCGATAGTTTTACTTATCACGACAATTAAGTTTATCAAAATTTTTAACATTTCATGTCTAACATTATTGTTCGAGGTACTCTTCATTCCTTGCAACACATTCCAACAAAATTTGTGTTGCAAGTCTTAAATAACTTCGACCTCCTTGCCCTCTGGGGGCTCTATTGGCTGCTTGGTCGACACTACGTTAGTACCATTTTAATTATTAATAAAATTTTGGTTATATGGTGACCACCCACCTATCTACATGGATGCATGGCTAATCTCCGTAGGAAGAGGGTGAATCTTCCATTATGGCCGTGGAGGCGGCCTATATGCCTATATGTCGCTCGTGCCTACACCCTAGTTGCCACGTGGAGGATAGGTCCTTCAGGTATATGGGGCATGAAGGCTGATTCCTCCTATCAAAGCATATATGGGGCTAGAGGTGCTTTTCCTATCGTGCATTCCTTAATGACCTCCTTTCTCTCGAGGTCGTCTACTTAGTGGGGACAGTAGACTTTCTAATCTACCTTCCACTTTCGCCCAAAGCGGAAGCGGTCATGCCTACATTGACATTACACCCGCCCTAGAGATCACGTAGTGGTCCCATCGCCGGTACTCACGCATCGACCCCTACCTAGCATAGGTTGCATCGTGGATTAATCTTAACTACACAAGAATTAATCTACACAAATCGACATGCACTGGCCGATTTCTTGAAGATGACTTTGCCGTCCCATTGCTCCATAAAGCTGGGTCTTGTTTTACTAGATCTTTCTTAAGTACCCATGTCGCATCTTTCACTGGCAAGTGTTTCCACTTGACCAAGTATTGGAGGAACTCCGACCTCCTTGTTTTCTTGAAAGCTTTATCAAGAATCAATTTCGGAACTATTTCCAATTTGCTCCTCCGTCATTTCCAACAATGTTGGAGTGTCCAAGACTTCGTCTGGATTTGGAGTGTGCTTCTTCAACAAACTCACGTGGAAGACCTTATGAATCTTTATGTGTGCTGGCAAGTCTAGCTTGTAGGATTGATTACCTACTCTCTTGACTATTCTGAAAGGTCCAGCCCACCTTGGAGCAAGCTTCTTGCAATTCAGATCCCGAGCTTACTTTTGCTTCACCTTGATCTTGAGCCACACATTGTCGCCAACTTCAAACTCCACGACTGTTCGATGCTTGTTGTACGATGCTCTTTTGTCGGCTCCTTGCTGCTAGCAGATACCCTCGAACCTCTTCCACGAGCTGCTGCATGTCGGCCAACATCTGCTGCGAAACTTCCACTTTTGACACGGGGTTGTGCCAAGTGTCATGGGAGTTAGCAATCGATAGCGTAATTAATCATAAACGGCGACATTTGGGATGATTCCCCGCTTGGTGCTATTGTATGCAAACTCCACCAAGTGAACAAATTCTTCCCACATTCCTTGCTTATTCGGGGCGTAGTTTCGTAGCATGTCTTCCAAAATCTGTTGGTCCGCTCCCGTTTGGCCATCCGTCGAGGATGATACGCCGTGCTCATGGATAGCTTGGTCTGAATCGTCGTAAAGAGGTCTTGCCAAAAGGCGCTCATGAATTTCGGATCCCTGTCGGAGATGATCTCCCTTGGCATGCCATGAAGCCTAAAGATCTCTTTGGTGAAGAGCTTTGCGTTGTATCCATAGCGGTGTCTGTGGTCTGCAAGGCACAAAGTGTGTGCCATCTTTGACAACTTGTCAACCACTACCATCAAGGCATCCTTCCCTCTTCTTGTCCTTGGAAGCCCCTGTTATAAAATCCATCTTTGATCACTTCCCACTTGGCGTTTGGCACCGCTAATGGCTCTAATGCCCCTGGAATTCAAAGCTGTTCTGCCTTCGTCTGCTGACATAGCTGACATTCCTTGATGTAGCGAGCTACTTGCTTTTTCATTCCTGGCCAATAATAGGCTAGCAAGACTTTGAAATATGTTTTCATGAATCGCATGGCCAGCTATTGGGTTTGTTATGCGTGTCATGGAGGATCAATTTCCTTACACGATGATTCGGTGCACGCACAACTTGTTCTTATGGTATAACAGGTTGCCTTCCTTCTTATAATGTTTAAAGGCTTCCCGCTCCTTATCTGTTCTAGCCTCCCTAGAGAGGCTTGTCATACTTCCTTGAAATCCACGTCCGTTGGCAAGGACTCTTCAATCTTCTTACCAAAGTCATTTGGAGCGTCGAAATTACATTGCAATGCACTCTAGTTGTCGGGGATGCCTTGAGGCGCATCCGCTACCACATTGAGCTTCCCGGCTTGTAGACTATATCAAAGTCATACTCTTGAGGAACTCCATCCACCTTCTGCCCGCCTCGAGGTTGAGGTGTGGTTGCGTGAATACATCTTGGAGGCTCGATGGTGCGTATCCAACTGGAACTTCCTTCCCAAAAGATAGTGCCTCCATATTCTTAATGCCCTAACAACCGCATAAGCAATTCCGATCGTGGGTGGGGTAGCGCGTTTCGGCGTCGTTCATCTTCACGGAATCGTCGCGCTACCACGCTCTTCTTGCATGAGCCTTTTGCACACTGTAGCTATCTTACTTTCGCGTGCACGTAAGCTACAAGCTTATCTTTCTCACTGGGTCGGCGGGTTAGGATTTGGGGCTGTTGTTAAAGCTTCCTTCAACAATTCAAACCCGGCAGGCTTTCTTGTGCCAATGCTCGCCCAATCTTTCACCTTCTCGCCCTCGTCAAGTTACGTTAGCGGGGCGCTATCTTAGCAAAGTTCTTCACGAACTCACGTAGTACCACTGCTAGGCGAGAAAACTTCGACCTCATGCACATTCTTGGCCGACCCTTTGAATGGCGGCTTCAATCTTGGCGGGGATCCGTCGAGATTCCTTCTCAGCTGAGATCACATGGCCCGGTATTCCACCTTCTCATTTTGAAGTGACACCCGACAACTTGGCGTACAACTGGTGCCTCTTCAACTTCTCTAGCACTCTCCTTAAGTGTTGTACGTGCTCTTCAAGGGATCTGCTATACACCAAAATGTCATCAAAGAATACAATCACAAAGGTGTCTAAGAATTCCCTGAAGATGTCGTTCATGAGCCTCATGAACGTTGCGGGGGCATTCGATAAGCCGAAAGGCATTACCGTGAATTCATAATGCCCGTACCGCGTTCTAAAGGCGGTCTTGTGGATATCTTCTTCCTTTATCCTGATCTGATGATAACCTGACCTTAAGTCGATTTTGGAGAAGACCTTTGCACCTTGGAGCTGATCCATCAAGTCGCCGATCTCGGGGGGTTTATACTTGTTCTTAATGGTGTGCTTGTTCAACTGCCTATAGTCTATGCACATCCTTAAACTGCCATCCTTCTTCTTTACAAAGAGAATGGGTGCTCCAAATGGCGAGACACTAGGTCTAATGAAGCCTAGGTCAAGCAACTCCTGCAATTGCTTCTTTAGCTCCGTCAACTCTTGCGTCGTCATTCTGTATGGAGCCTTACTTGTCGGCTTTGTTCCCGGTTCGAGTGGTATCTCACACTCGACTCCCCTGTAAGGAGGAAGCTGCTTGATCTCATCTGGAAAGAGAATATGGAACTCCGTGATCAGCTGAGCTATTTGCTTCGGCAACTTGCTGAGCACCTTGTCTTCTTTGCTTTCTTCTGACTCTGGCTCGTTAATCTCAAGCTTGAAGATGTATGCTACCTGCTCGCTCTTGA
Source organism: Isoetes taiwanensis (assembly GCA_021234155.1). Classification (NCBI taxonomy): domain Eukaryota; kingdom Viridiplantae; phylum Streptophyta; class Lycopodiopsida; order Isoetales; family Isoetaceae; genus Isoetes; species Isoetes taiwanensis. The sequence goes on from JAJEKV010000240.1 coordinate 458,987, forward strand.
TGCACTTGAACAGCCGTTTAGAAGACATACACTGCATGATGGGAACAACTTCTTTACCTGTAATCTCAATGATCTTGCCGTCGGGTGTTGGGAAGGCCACCTTCCGCTTTCCACAATCAATAATGGCCCCTGCTGGTCCAAGGTACTCCATTCCTATGATCAAGTCGTACTTACCAAGGCCCATTACTTCTGCTCCCATCTGGATATTAATCCCTGGCAAGTCGATGTCGAAGTTAATTCTCTTGCATGCAGTCTGCCTTACTGCTCCACTTGCTAAGACAACGGGCCTTGGCTTTGACTTTAGTGGTTTCAACTTCAACATTTGAACCATTCTGGGGGATGCAAAGTTATGGCTACTTCCTGAGTCTATCAAGACTATGAAGGACTTGGTCTTGGCCTTCCCTACTGTGGAAATTACTTTATACTGGCTCTCTGCTTGCTCTGTATCAATTGCGGCAAAGATATGACACTCACCCTGAATGTAGTCGCGGCCTTCCTCGCCGTCGTCGTCAGACAGGGTGTCCCAATCTCCCAACTCTGCTAGTGCTGCACTCATGACGTAGGGGCGGTTCGGCATTTGTCCTATGCTTTGGTGGAAGCACCTGAAGCAAAATTTGCTTTTCTATGCACTCCTGTCTCTTTTCTTGGGCATAGCACGCAAAAAGGATCTGCTTTGCTTTGGAGTAGTTTGACCCCTCTGCTTGTCCTTGAAGGACACCTGCTTCTTCTCTTCTTTTTTCCCACAGTTTGCCACCATATGGGGCTCTAGGCATGGGCTGCTGCCCTAGGGCTATAGCTTCTTGTTGCCTTGCCTTTATCTGGTAGTCTTTTTGCCTGCGCCCGCTAATACGAGGTCCGTTCCTTGCAAGATTATTGCCTTGGACTCACCTTCCGACCTTTGTCTTAGGGTTTATTGCCCTCACAAGCTTGTGGATCTCCTCATTCAACCCCTCAATATAGCTTTCTCTTTGCATGCTTCTCCCCAATTTTGGCACATCTGACCTCGGCCTCATGAATTCCTCTGTGTATTTCTGGACTGATTTGTTTTTTCTGTTGCAACTGTAGAGAGCTGGCGCATCATCTTTGGACTTGTGCTCCCTTGGGGACGTAATGGCGCTTTGAAGGCTTTGGCAAACTTTTACGAACTTACAAGCATCCCTGCTTAAGCCATGTGCCTTTGCATAACCCTTCCACCAAATCCGTGCGGCTCCTTCCAAGTTGGCTGTTGCCACCCTGCCTTTGTCTTTATCCTTCATACCATAAGCATTGCCGTACTCACTCATTTCGTCCAGCCATGCCTCTGCTTCTAATCGACTGTTCTCCCCGAAGCTGTTCGATTCGGGCCTTCCATACATTGCCCAGTGCGGAATCTACCTTCTTCTGGTAGTCAGCGGCCCTAGTGTCCCTTTGTCGTCCTTCTATGGCGTCCCTCTGCCTTGCATCCGCAGTGTTTCTTTGCCTTGCATCTGTTCGGTCCTGGGCCTGATGTTCTTCTTCCTCGGAGTCGGAGTCTGAATCTGAGCTTGAGTCGGAAGATTCCGGGCTGGAGGATCTCCTTCTCTTGTTCCTCTTCTTGTCCCTTCCTGCTCTCCGAGCTGATGCTTGCGGCAACTGAGCGTTGCCCACCGAAGCTGCTCCTGCTTGCGCGGCCAGCAAGGCCTTTATCTGTTCGAGGTCCGTCCTCATCTGGGATATTTCCTCTTCTGGGGTCATGGGTCCAAATTCCTCAAACAAGTTCCTTGCCGGAGGTGGCCTGGGCGGACTCTGTTCTTCCATATGGTCTCGGCGTTGTCGTTCCCCTGAGCTTAGGCCTCTAACTGCATACACAAGTAATTCATGGCTATATGGTTAGTTTTACTTGTTCTCTTGCATTGTTTATGTTTGTTGGTATAGTTGTGGGGCAAAAATACATCAACAAAACATTTAAAGTGCAACAGAAATTATATTCATATATTACATAATATTTTAGTACAAAAGTCTCCGGGATCAAGAGTCTAACTAGTCTTGGAATCGCCGGTAAGATGGGTTGTCTTCAAGGAACTTCTTAGCTTGGGCGTTCCTGCGAATGACCCAAGTTCACGATGGCAACCTGGCGACGAGCCGCCCTGCGAGGCTCTGCCCGACTCTTCCACCCTAGCGATTAAATGTATGGGAGGGCCGGTCATCCGCCAATCTCGCTGCCGTCGATGGGGTATGGCGAAGTCGAAGAAGGTCAAGTGCCATTGCCCTCTTGACTAGGACAACATAGTCGGCGTTTGCGCTATTGAGCATGCTGCGAGCACGAGGTGCAATCAGCATGAACACCCCTTCTTCACCTGCGGGGCTGAACTTGCGGTGTACCACCGCTATTCTCCCGAATCTAGCGGCGATGGCGGGTAGTACCTCGGGGATCTGTCATTGTGCGTCGTGGATGGTTCTCCACTTGTTTGGCCTCTGCTCTATGCGCCCGCGTATTAAATCGACCTCTATCTCGGTGAGCTCCGGTAGTCTTCAATTGTGGAGTCGACTCGCTTTGGTCGATTCTGCTCCTCTTCTTTGGGGGTGGTGTCGAAGGCACGGGCATTAGGATGCTCGTGGTCTTCCACGGATCCCCATCTGTTCTTGGAGAGGGAACTCCTCCTCCGTTGGCAGCTCTCGCTTCGTCCATCATTTGCACGATGCTGTAGGCTGGATAACCGAGGAAGTCGACTCCCTGTGTAGGTGTCGGCCTCCCTCACTTGAGGCGGAAAGTCAGAGGCTCCGGACGATGAAGTCGTCAAGTCCGGACTGCGTAGCTGGTGGGCTTGATTCATCCAATCGACTCCCTCTCCTGCATTGGGAAGGTTACGAGATATGTATTTGAGGAGTAGATACTCTTCTCAGATTGATGATGATAGGGGCTAGGCTTGTGATGCCTAGCCCAAGTGGAGAACAACTCTAATAGTGCATCGGCTCGCTTTCGAAGTTGACCAGCTCACAATTGCGCTTGTTGCCGTTCTTCCTCGATTAGAGCTCCGTGTACTTACTATCGTCCAGGCTCCTCTTCTTCTTCCTCTGCTCCTTCCTGCTCTTGATGATACTTCTGAAGCATCGCTCCTGCGCCGCTTGTTGCTATGGGGTCCACCTCCATCGGAGGGATAGAGGTTGCCCCCATTGGGTTTTATTTGGCGGTGGGAAAATAGCTAGGGCGGCGGTGTAGGAGAAATATTTGGTCCTGTTGGCTGTCAGGACCATGTAGTCTGGCAGCCTCTGCGCCTTGTTAGTTAGGTACTTGGCGATGTTGGGGACGTCACCCAAGGCTGCTTGAAGGGATGGGCGGGGAACGAAATATCCTATGCAAGGGGGAACCTGAACAAGGGAGGGTCCTACCCTAGCTTGAAACTCTGCTAACACTTGCCTATATGCTGGGGTTGCATTTAGCGTAGCTTGGATATCAATTTCTTTCCCAAAGACTTGGAAGATGTCGTTGACATCCGCCTCGGCGACATGGGCCTTGGCTGTACCATCGCTTTGAAGTCGGTGATGGCCATTGATCTAGCGAAGAAGAGAGTATCGAACGGATGCAGAAGCGCCTCAGGGAGCTGGAAGATCGCCTAAGCAGTGGAGAGCAAACTTGCAGGGTGCTAAATGAGAAATGGAGGACCTATTTATAGAAAAGGGGAAAACCCTAATTTTTGGATGACCTAGACTTTCTTTGAGATTGGGTCATTACATTTCTATTAAAGGGTGCAATTGAGAGTTTGAAGACTACTTCTAGGGTTTGAGCATGCTAAGATGGGCTAATGAACCTATTGCAACAATTTGGAGATCATTTGGTGAAGAAAATGGTGCGAGGTCTCACCGCGTTGCCAAGCCAGATAATGAAAAGTTCATTTTACGTCTGGCGCGACGTGTGAGACATGGGTTCTAAATGGGCTAAACTTAATCAATTTGGATAATCTAAGGCTGTAATTCTACTAAACTTCGCCAAGTTAGGCGAAATTGACCCCTTATTTGGTCGATTTGAGCTGTTTTGGGCATTTTTGGGCATGGTCTCGCCGCGTTCGCCCAGCCCGAAAATGAGAATGCCGCGGTTCTATTGCGGCGGCAATAGAACCGACATTCCTGGATGGGGGCGTCCCTTTGTCACTCCTCCTATTTATTCAGCCTCTCTTCATTGTTCTATCATCGGCGTTCTCTTGAGCTAGATTTCTCCTTCTTCTCTATCCTATCGGTTTCTCCTCTGCTTTGCTTTGTGTGGGAGATCCTCTACCTTACGCTGCGATGGGGATTGATTGTTGGAGGTTTGGATATGCTATGAGCTCCGTTCACATTGCAACTTTTGGGCGGTTAGTTTTCCATTACTTTTAGGTTCTTTGATTGGTCGTTTTAGAGTTTTTCCGATTATCGCATCGGATCTTCGATCCGTTCTTTGCGGTGCCTTGACTTTTTCGATTATACTCCATCGGATCTTTGATCCGTTCTTTGCGGTGCCTTGGCTGTATCCGGTATTTTCCCCTTGATCGGTTTTTCCCTTAATCCGGTCGGGTTCTTTCCTTATCGTTGTTCCCCTTGATCCATAGCGGAATCCGGTTTTACGCCAGCGTAGCCATGTTGCTTGTGCGGATTTCTTGTTTTATCCTCTCTTGTTTTTAAGCGTTGTGGTCTCCTCGCAATCTTCCTCTGTAACCGATTGCCCTAAGTTAGTTTTGGGTGTAAACTTGCTAATTTTGCTTAGTTTTTCTTCTTGATTGGGAGTGTATAGTATAGCTTACGTGCTATCTTACGGCTTTTGGCGGGAGTAGTCGGTACTTGCTTTCGATCTAATCTATTTTGCCTTTTCGAGAATGTTTCGGGTTTGTTGCTCTTGGCGTTGCAAATTCTGTTGGTTAGTTTGTGTCCGTTATCTATTGAGGAGCTAATCTTGTGTTGCGATGGCGATTCTTACCGATTCTTGCTTCAGTCTTGCCAAATTCTTGTCGATTCCTGCTCTCCGATTGTGCGGATTCTTGCTCAAGTTTCTTTCGGGTTTTACGATTCTTGCTTGAATGTCTTTGGATTGTGCCTCAGCTCGGTTTGTCCAGACCCGAGTTTTCAGCCTCCACCTTTGGATTACGCAATTCAGCGAGAGTCGAATGGGTTGAAAGAGGCCAGCCCTTCTTTGGATTCATCACGGGGTTATTACGATCGACCGGTTTGCGGGTTCGATTTTATGTGTTTGATTTGTTTTTGCTTTGATTGTTTCAGTTTTGCTGTGTTTTTAATGACTGGAGCAATGTCAATCTCATGCCGCTTTCTCCTGATTTAATTTGTAGGATTCCTTGATCCTTCTACGCCTTATCTTCTTCATCGTTTTTACGCCCAGTTCTTTCTTCAAAGCCACCGCTTCTTTGCATTTATCACCGCTGATCATTATCACGCCTGATCCTACGATGTGGGCACTGCCCGGCGTGGCAAGGCCATGTGGCAGTCGTCCAGTTGCCTTACTGGTTCAACCAGCACAACTCCGCAGCATCTGCCATGGCTGCCCACCCCAGACCTGCGTTGATGGCCTCCTACCTTTCGGGTGCCATTCAGCTTATTTTTTATTCCTTAACCCTTATCGAAGTGCCCCACTACTCATCATTGTTTTTGAAATTTCTTTGAGGTATTATTATGCAATTGTTGTTAAGTGGGCTCTGCGTTTTTGGGAAATTAATGTGTTGGCAAGCGGAGTTCGATGCGGGCATGGTTATAAGGGTACATGGGTCACACAATTTAGGCGTTTGTACTCGTTATTTAATCTGGTATATTTCAGCATGTGATCTTCAGGCATTTGTCATATATGCGCCGCCTGGCTTCCAAGCTTCCAGGTTCGTTTGTAAGATTTCGTTGTCTGTCGTTTGACATGCACTTTCTTTTTCTCTCGTGACATTAGGTTCCTCGTTAGGTTCTTCATTTTGTCCATGGTTAATTCGTCCATGTTCCTCGAGGAATGCCAATATTGTTTGGTTGTGGACCTTCTACTAAGAGCTTTGATCGTTTACCTATTGTACACATATTATAGATATTATCTAAGTTATCTTGTTTGCCATTCTTGGTTCTTTGTTGTTTGCATCATTCTCCTTGGTTTCAACTCTCCCTTCAAGATGGGGTTCTTAAGTGATAGTCAAGCTATTCTTTGTTGTTTCATGATTCACCTTTTGGCTCACGGTTGTCGTCTTTTGGGTTTTTATTAGCCTAATTTTTTGGGTTCCTGGTCTTGTAAACACTAATAAGCTTGCCCTTTGTCTCGTGCAAACATTTAAATCCTATGCATTTCTCCAGATGGCTTCTTGGTTCATGGGATCTATAGGATTGGTTTCTCGTCATTATTTTTATGCAAGTATGCACTATTGGATCTAATTTTGTAAGGGGTTGTGTTTTTGGTCTCATTCTAATCCCTTTAATTCTTATACTTTCTGTTGTTCAATGTTCCATATTCTTTTTTGCCCTTCTATTACCATGATTCTTTTTTGCAGTTCGTTCACTTTTATAGCTTTCTTGACCACCGCGTATTCTTTTGCCGACTTTGCCCATTTTGTTGGACCATTATTTTTGTCATCCTTAACGTTCATGTTGGATGGGTCCCTGGGTATGTCTTGCATCCTCCCGAACTTGCTTTTAGGTGTTCGTGTGTTCCTTTGCTATAGTTGCATTTTTTCACGATTTTTTGGTCGTCTCCTTTATGCATGTGCTTGCCCTTCTTGGATCTTTATATGTGGGCGCCCATGTCATTTTTGTTCTTATATGTCCATCATGTTTTCGATTATCTCATCCTACTTCCTTCCATTCGATTCTTACGATCGCTCCATATTTTTTCGTTTTTGGAGCTCCACAACTATGGGTTCGTTATTACAATGCTTGTTCTATATGTCATGCAATTTCCTTTCTTTCAACATTTCGCTTATTGCTATGATTAAGTTGGGATAGACCGGGGCATGTTGTTCATTTATTTTTCATTTCATGTCTCTAATTATTGGGAGTGCTATGGATGTCCATATAATTAGTCCAGGTTTCGTTGGTTCTTTAATTTTATCAGTGTTCCCCGGTGTCGGCCAATGCATGCTCTTTTCTCATATGGTTCCAGTTATTTCTCTTGGTTGCTTTTTGAGGGCCTATGCACGCTTTCTTGTCATACAGTCTCAGTTTTTCGCGCCTTTGAGGGCTTATTATTTATTGGCATTGTATGACATTAGTGATAGACATCTTAGTTCTTCTATTTTTCTCCTTGCATGTTCGTCATATTTCTCGTATTTCATTCTATTTCCTTTCATTCCTATTTTTATTTTACATTTTTCATAGTTCTTCTTTTTCTCCTTGCATGTTCGTCATATTTTCGTATTTCATTCTATTTCCTTTCATTCCTATTTCTATTTTACATTTTTCGTATACTTTGGCGTGTTTGGTCTATGTTATGGTTATCTTGTCCCATCGTGTTTGGCCTCTTTCGTGTTGGCGTTCGTTTTTACTTCTTCATGCTTGATCAATTCTTGTTATATCACCTCTGTTGATGTCCTTCTTCCTTGATGCTCTTTATATATTCATTGCTCAGCGATTCTATGCAATTCTAACCGCATTCTGTTTGGCTATTGCATCGTTTGCACCTTAGATCGTCGATCTTGGTATCACACATTTTTTTTGTTGGTGTTTTTCCTCATGGTTAGGTTGGTAGGTCCGCTCATTACATATGTGTGTTGGCATGGGAAAGTTATGTTTCTCGATTTAATCACTCTTTTCTTGACATATAGTTTTCTATAGTTGGATGTCTAGTTGTTTACTTTGCTCTTTCATAAAATTTATGTCGGTCCATTCTTTACGACCAGTTTTATATGCCACATTTCTCTTGGTCAATTCTTTTCGGTGTTAATGCTAGGGTGTCTCTTTCTATCTTGTAGAGGTGGTATCTCTTGCCCATTTCATTATGGTTGGGTTTCTTCTTCTTGTTCATTCAATTTAACGGCATGGCATGGGGGTTGAAGTTTGAATTGGTTTTTTTCTAGTGGCTTGCTTGCATTTACTATTTCTAGAGGCATTTGACCTATCTCTTTTCTTTTGGTCCTCACCTCATGATTTTTCTTGGTTTTTTTTTTTTTTTTTTGCCCCGTATCTCATATTTCCCCCTCGTATTCCTTTTTGCTCTTCATCCTTCATTAACCTCTTGCATTGCCATAAGCTCGTTTCTCGGTTTTTCCTTTTGCCTCTGTTCCTTATTTGTCATCTCTGTGTTTTAACCTCTTGAATCCTCTTGTGTTTCTTGTCTTGTCCCCTTCGTTTCTCATCTTGGTTTTGCCTTGGTTCTTTTTGCTCTGTTGGTGTCCATTGATCATGCTTTGCTCCTTGATCTTTTTTATCCTTGTTTCTCCATTGGCCTTGCTTAGCCCTTTCTTCCTTATTTATCCCATCTGATCGATTCTGGTCATCTTGTTTTACCAATTTGTCTCATTTGCTCCATTCTTTGGTTTATCTTTGTGCTACGTTACTTTTGTTCTTATAGTGGTCTCTTGTCCATGGGTCTTGTTCTCTCCATTTGTCAGTTCTCTCTGTTTACTAGCCTAGTTCTTTTTCTTTGGTCGTCTCACCTTATGATTTTTTCCTTAGTTATTTTTTCTGGATTTCATATTTTTCTCTCCGAGTTCCTTCTTTGCTCTTTATCTTTCGTTAACCTCTTGCATGGCTTTATGCTCGTTTCTCTGCCCTAGTTCCTTATTATTTGTCTTTTCGTCATTTGACCACTTGTATCGTCTTAGTTTTTTCTTTTCTTGCCTTGTCTTCTTCTTTTCTCATCGTGATTCGCCTGGTTCTCTTTGCTATGTTCGTGTCCACATTTTCAATCGGCTTTATTAGATTCTACATGCTTGAGTATGGCCGACCTAACCCCCTCCTCGCGCACTCTTAGAGGTCTTGAAGGAACAGGACCAAACAAGACCCCAATTTCATCCAAGATGGGGAGATTTTAGCCATCAAACCAACCAGGCGACTAATTCGACCGAACCCTAAAAATTAAACCCTAAAAATTACGGGACATAGGCTCATTTTTAGGGTTTTCACGTGATTTCGCTGAGCTCCTTCCGAGAGCCGATATACCGTCGCCGCGACAATGGCTAGAACAAAAAAACAGACCGCCCCGTAAGCCCAAGAAGGATGATAAGCCCGGCCCAAGTACTTCCGCCGAAGCTCAAAGACTCAACGAGAAATCAAGGCGACATGGAGAGGCGGCCCAGGTACTATAGAAACTTGGAAAAGAGGCGCAGGAAAGAAGAAAAACCAGGAAGAAAAGAAGAAAAGGCAAGAAGAAGAGAAGAAAGGGCCAAGAGAAAGGAGGAGAAGGCGAGAAGGAAAGCGGATGAAGAAATTGCAGAGGCGGAGGATGATCAATGGCGGGAGCTGAGGACTAAGAATAGGGAGGAACCCGACCCGAAAGGGAAAAGGGTAATGACTGAAGAACCCCGGCCTAAGAAGAGGAAGACCTCGACCGGCATAGTCATAAACGAGCCAACCGAGGGCGAACAACCTCCATCCTCGTCAGAAGACACTGGTGATGTAGCAGACTTCTTAGAGGAAGTGCTTCTCAGAACCGGAGAGTCATCACAGAAGAAGGCTAACCCTCATCCACACAGAAGAACCCCAGGAGGAAGACCCACTCCCATTTCGGGACCCGAGGGGAGAACCGAGATTGACCTACCCGCCATTGCCCCCACCATTTTTAGAATGGCAAGAGGCAAAGAAACTAGGCGATGAGAAAGCAACCGCAAAGAAGGCAACCAAGACAACCAGGAACTCTTACACTCTAGGGCCCGAGAGGAGGTACAAGAAGGAATTAGCCGACTATATGATATACAAGAAGATGTAAGATGAGTGCAGCGACTTATTCTGAGAACCACGGGGGTCAAGTTAAGATGAAGGAGGGCGGCCAACTCGAGAAGCATTCCAGCTCAAACCTCCACCAAAACTGCGGAACCCCCAAGAAGCCCATGAAGAGATCCCAAGACTCTCCTTTTGTAAGAGCCCCGAGAGAAATCCGCCACTTGAAGGAGCTACGGATTTCTAATCCGAGAGCGGCATTCGGAGGTTCGTCCAGAAATCTTGTGGGAGTTGGCCCCAACATGCGGTAACCAGCGAAGAAGCAAGCGAGAGATGGAGGTCGTGACACATTTGAGGATTCAGCGGCATGCACTCTCCATGCAAAAGAGTCACGCTTCAATCAAAGGACATGAAGTTAGCCAAGTACATCAAGAGGACAGAGAAATAGAAGAGAACTTACCTTTTGTAACTACTTGAGGTTTATATGTGATGTATGAAAATTTGAATAATAAAGATATATAGTCGTTTAAAAATGTGTATTCATTAGGTGATGTTAGGTGCGGAGCAAATGCGATGTTTTGACCAACGACTCCAAGAGTCGCTTGAGCATAGTTAGGTCCCAACCTAACCCCCTCTCAAGCACTCTTAGAGTCATCCGACCAAGCGGGCCATTGATTAGCCCTACTTGCTCCAAAGCGTGGTAAATAAACAAAGAAACTTGCATTTAGGAAGAAAACTAATAGGAATTACCCCTTCAAATGATTCTTGGCATCCATTAGGCAGAGAGATAGGCTAACGACTCCAAGAGTGCTTGAGGCCACTTAGGTCCCAAACTAACACCCCCTCAAGCACTCTTAGAGTCATCCAAATTAACCGGGCCATTGATTAGCCCTACTTGCTCCAAAGCGTGGTAAATAAACAAAGAAACTTGCATTTAGGAAGAAAACTAATAGGAATTACCCCTTCCAGTGATTCTTGGCATCCATTAGGCAGAGATAGGCTACTTGACTCCAAGAGTGCGCCAGAGGCCACCATAACCCCCAAGCACTCTTAGAGGCATCCGACCTTTCCAGGTCCATAAGTTGAGCTACATATATCCAAATCGGCCAAAATTTGTTGCATTAGAACCCTAAAACTGTAGACAAGTCACTTCTAGCTTCAAATTAATTCAGAAACATCAGCCTTCGTCCCAAATATCAAGAGTTTTAGAAACCCTAAAAATTTTAGGGTACAAATTCCCTATATATACCCTCATAACCCCTAAACCTCAACCACAGAATTGCTCCTGCGATCAAGGCGATCTCCCAGCTCCCTCAGGCGCTCAGTTCCGTTTGACATCGGCAGCACGCTTCTCGTCATGGCTACTGAGAATCCTTCATCAGTTGGTATAGCGCCTCCCCAGATGTCAATATAGTATTCCAAGTCTTTCAAAAAGAATTTGACCTCTCGGCAACCCTGAACTCCAATCCCTTCTACCAGCAAGTCCTGCAAGAATTCCAAGAGAAAGTAGTCCCTAGCTTGCAAGAGATACCGCCATGCATAGGGTACTTTGTACCAAGGACGCATTACAAAGCGACCCTTAGTCATGTACCCAACATTGCCAAAGTATTGCGAGAAGCAGAACCAACCAAGCTTACGCCTACATGATCCTAACCCGGCAATAGAAAAAGTTTTTCTCTTACAACCTGACCTTTAGCGCTATATCTAGTCTATAGGGCCGAAACCATAATAGGCGAACCATCAATTCAGCCACTTGAGGTCACACCCTTGGACGCAGCAGCAGACGAACGGCTGCTGCTTGAGTATGAAGAGACCATAGCGGAAGCATCCGAAGAAAGTGAAGACTCAGGAGTAAAGCGAGGATGACATGGAGGTGGACCCGAGAGAAGGAACGTAAAAGCGAGAACAAGACATCACCCGCTACGAATTTGGGACCACCCGAGGATTGCACAACCAATCAGGCTGGGAATAACAAGTCTAGCACCGATCATAGTGAAGGCCAGAAATACTTGTTGCTAAACGACATCAAAAACCTCGAATCGAGGGGCCGAGGCTACCGCGTCGAGAACTCCTTCACCTTCACGACAGCGGCCGGATTTTAGAAGATTTCATCGACCAAGAAGCGAGAAGACTTTCGGTGCAAATGCGAAGCGGCTACTTACACGGGACACACCATGTCGGACATTGAAGCCTATGGCACTATCAAAGGCATGATGACGGAAGAACTCCCACCCAGGAGGAGTTTGTAGCACTTCAAGCGGATGGGAATAAGGGGAAGACAACAAAGAGTACTTCAAAGGGAGTCTTCTTCTTCGCAAGAAACGGTATCAAAATTCCAAGGAGAGCCACAAACTTGACTCTTCGAGATTACAAAGGAATTAGTTCAAACGGTCGATCAATATGCATCAAGGCATAGGGGTACCTCGGGGTTAACGTGGAGAATGCGGGCAAGCACTCAAATATTATCTTTAAGCTCCTAGCGGACGGTAGAATAATAGTATTTCCAAAGCGCTTCAGCCCACGCGGAGAGGAAGGCTGTGCGGATGTTAGTAGCACTTTCGGGATTTGGCATGCATGCGACTATCGGAAAAAAGTCGACCATGTCATTTTGGTGAAGCGGGAAAACGACCTTACGGCATTTTCGACTTTGGGGTACCCCACCCGACAAGGTAGGTTGGCGGTGTGACAGCTCTCATACCTCCCATAGGCAGTGGAAGAGCTAGCATTTGCCATCAGGGGGGATCAGCGAGGATATACTCGGGGAACTTGGGAAATACAGAGGTACAACCCAAGTAAAAAGTTCCTTGAGGATCACCGGACTATCGATAAATCAATGTAATGAAATTCATGACTATTGTATTAAGTAAATATATATCGGCTATATATCAGAGAAAAATGTAAGATCTTTTGAATTGCATTTTAAATGTCTTTTGGTATCGTTGTTTTAACAATCATATCATTCAAACACTTAATGCAACCAATAAAAGAACTCATGATAAATGGTGCTAATGTAATAGGTGCGATTAGAACAGCCGGGAATGTCGACCTTGAATTCCAAGCCCAAACATGATCACACACCAATGAGACAATCCCAGCCTGGGATCTGTTTGAAGAGTATTACGACCGAAGCGCCCAGAGGAAGAAATCTCGCAGATGAGGTCAGATCTGCAAGAAATCAAAGCCATGTTGGCAGGCAGGGGAAGAAACAGGCAAGACCAGAATGTGCAACCCCAGAGGCCCGCTCTAACACAAAGAAAAAGAGAAAAAGAGGAGCGCATGAGATCTTCTAGCTCCGGCTCCTCGGGCGGCTCGGGACTCAAGCTCACGAGTCCGAGGAGGAAACAAGAAGAACAAAATAGGAAGGGAAGAAAGAGTAGCGGTAAACAGCCATGCCAATCCGACTAGGTCGACTCTACCCTTAAGTAATGTTTGGAAGGCATTAAAATCGAACAATTTTCCGCGAAAACAGATCGAGGATGGAAGCGAGAAGCATGGCTATTAGACGAGATGAGTGAGTATGCGGAATGCCGGCGATGAAAGACAAAGACAAGGCGGGGGTAGCCACCGCTAACTTGAAAGGGGCAGCCCAGATTTGGTGGAGGGCTATGCTAAAGCCCATGGAATGAGCAGACAAGTGCGTGTTCACACGGTTCGCAAGGGTTTTCAAAAGCACTATGTCCCAAGAGAACACAAGTGCCATCGGATGCAAGCATTCCGCCAGTGTTACAACAAGGGTGCATTGCAATGCCATATCAACACTTACCCGTGAGTTTGGCAAGAAAATAGAAGAAACATTGCCAACAGACAAGGACTTTTCGGGAAGTATGGGCAAGCCTTTCTAAAGAGGCAAAACGGACAAAGAGAAAGCCTTCAAACATTTTAAGAAGGAAGGAAATCTCTTGTACCATAAAAATAAGTTGTGTGTCTTTGGAATCATCCGAGTCGAGGAAGGTTGATTCTCCATGACACCTAACAGCCAATAACCGCGACCGCGGCGGGTTTCACGAAAACCTACTTCAAGATAAGAAGTAGTTACTATTGGCCGGGCATGAAGAAGCCAGAATAGCAAGGTATATCCTTGAGTGTCGGCTATGCCCGGCCGGACCAAGGCGGGAACAACTCACAATTCGGGAGCATTAGAGCCATTGCGGTACCAAACTCAAGTGGGAGATAATAAGCATGGACTTCATTCTGGGGCTCCCTAGAACCATAAGGGCAAAGGCGCCTTAATGGTGCGTGGTCGACAAATTAATGAAAATGCGTACTTTAAATTGCCTTGTAGAGCTGCAAAGGCACGACTTTAGACTACCGTGTGTTATTCACAAGGGAGATTTTTTAGACTCCATGGGATGCTAAGAGAAATAATCTCGATAGGAACCGAGACCTCCTTGCACTTGATGTTTACTTGGCGCCCATCTCAAAGGAAGAACCGCGGGGATACGGTGATAGAAATGGGAAAGGCGGCCCCGATACTACCTTCAGTCCTTAGTCGAGGGCAGATGATAGTTTTCCACGGGGAGTTTAGCCCACGAGGGTGAGGAGGCGTGGCGCTCGATACTTGGCGCTCGGGGCTTTGGGCAAGGCGCAAAGGCGGCGGCAACCACGGATCCCACATCATTCTCTTCAAGAGATCGTAGTCCTCTATAGCCTCGACCGCCCGGGGGCCGCTTGAGAGATGCACCAATGATGGTAGTGGCGGCGTAACGGCACCTCCACCTCAAATAGCTCGAGATTTGAAGGTGGATCATCGGAAACATCTGCGCAACATCGGCAAGGGCCTCGGAGCTCAAAGGCGTGAAGAATTTTTGTGGCGTCCCTGGCTGGTATCACGGTGCACTCGCAGGTATACAAACAGGAGTTCATCCCCATACCGACTTCCGTGCCGTCTGGGGCCCTCCACATGACAACTTGCAAGTGGTGGCGGGCTCCGGTGGGAAGAGTGAAGGGGTCATTTTACCGTCTCCCCGGGGGCCTACCTAGGCTAGCGGAGGCGTAAACATACATGTCGGTATATAGCATAAGCACATATCCACCTCGAAGGGTGGCCCATCACATCTGCATAACAAGGTGAGCACAATACATAGGGTGAGTCCTACCCAAGGCTTCCGGACTCAGGGGTTGGTGGCGGCTTGGGTCTCGAGTTCATTCTGAGGCGAATTCATGGCAATGGATTTGGGCGGCATATGAACATGGCATAGGGTTGTCCACTCCATCCCCCTCCCTGTGCACACTTTGCTTGAGTAAGGGCTGAAAAGTGTCGGGACGATCAGCCAGCCGGGATGCATAGCCAAAGGGGCTATTCACGGGTTTCATCTCCCGGTTCAATGGGGCGGAAGGGATCACTCCCTCCGGAGGTCTACATCATGGACTCAAGGTGACTAGAGGGCCCTTTGCCTGATTCGATTGAACCCACCTTTGGAAAGTGTACACCACTTCACGGGTGTCGAGTCCATGCCTCACCCGCACTCAGTGATGAGCCATTAGACCTAGTCACAATGATCCCTGGTAGGCCTTACACACCAGAGGGATCTTTCAGGAGTCGGGACATGAACCTCCTTCTCAGCCAGTCTGGCCCCTTCACCGACAACCTGGTGTGGCTCTTGTCACTATAAGAGAATAACCAATCTAAGTCACTAGTTTCATCATTTATTTGCTTAAAATCGCACTTTCAAATTTTTTAAATTTTGATAGAATAAGTGACGGTAGCTGTTGATGAAATCGCATCATCTATATCGTCATTTATAGTATCACTAATAACAACAGTTGTAGTATCATATTTTGTAGCATCATCTATAGCTGGAGTTATAATATCATGCATTTCGTCCTTGTGGTGCTATAATAGTGTCAGTTATAAGATCACATGTATTGCTATAATTGAATCATTCATAACGTCATTTCGAGTGCTATAATAGTGCCAAGTGTAGCATCACCTGCATTGCTATAATTAAGTGACTCATAATGTCAAGACAAGCGTCATCTTTTCTAACATAAGTGGAGGTTATGACTGTATCATTATTAACGTCAAGTATAATGTCATATATTATTACAAATTATGATGTAATTGTATCAAGTATAATGTCACATATTATTACAAATTATGATGTAATTGTATCAAATATAATTTCAGGCTTTCCATCACCTCTAATACCATCTATAAGGCCAATTTTATCTTATTATCTAAAGGCCAATTATGTTATTACCTAAGCTTAATACCATCTATAAGGCTAATTTTATCTTATTCCCTGAGCTTAATACCATCTATAAGGCCAATTTTATCTTATTCCCTAAGCTTATAGTGACGAGGATTTCACTTGAAGTAACTTGAGAAGAAAAGAGGATTATGCTATCAATTCAAAAAGGAGAAAGATCAACAAAGAAGCTGTTGTGAGGTCCTAAGTACTGCATTTTCTCAGATTTCCTTATGCTTGATCCTGGTTGCAAAATTTTGATACTTCTTGGATGTTTTTTTGGGAGAGCCAGCAAGGCCAGCCCTCCAATCCTAAGAAATTTGTGCCTTGCTTCTGCTCTGTGCACTGCTGCCGAATCTGCAAAAGAAAGAAAGTAAAGCAATGTCTGATCGAATATTGAAAAATGTTTGACTAAACTCTTGCACAGCAGCAGAATCCATATCATCTCCAACAACTAATGGAACAAAACATGATACCCAAGCTTTAAGATTTAATTGCATTGCCTCAAACAGCTGATTAGGATTGCTCGAAGTCCCCAAAATAATCTTCATCATTAATGTACCTGCGATGCAGATCGGTATTAAACGTTACTGATATATAACGGAATTGAAAGAAAACATGGGAAACATATGCATCTTACCAGGGAGAAGCTGATAATAAAACCAGTTTAGAGAAGAATTCAAGTCTCTCAAGTGATGCTAAGCAACCAACCATGCCAGCAACAGAATGGCAAAGAAATATGCATGATTTTATTGAAGTTCTTCTAATAGAACAATCAGATCGTCAGCATATGCATCTGGTGTGAAATATCTAGAAAAAACCATAATATTCAGCATTTTTTATTCCGGCTCCCATGAGGTCAAAAAGCACAATTCAATAATCATGTACCAAGTGTGGCACGATATGCTTCCAGACTGACTGATCTGTGCCAAAACCATGACTCATAACCACAATTTGCTCTCATTTTCCAAGAATTGGCACACTATGTGCTTGAAGTCATGACATCTTTCTAAGGAAATCTCTTTCGATACATGAAAGGAAAAGAAGAGAGCTCTGATGCTTTATACTCTGGCTTGTGTTTTGTTGCTGCCTTGCACACAAAAATCCGTTGCCCTAGCATTCTGCCATAACCAAATCTCTGTTCAACCAGATCTGGAGAAGAAAATTGCTATAGCTTTTGCTAAAAACTAGAGCCGGGTCCTGACCATACCTTTCCTCTTGTTTCTTGCCATACCCAACCTGCAGAAGAAGGAAAGAAGAATGAGTAAGCAAAACTTTGCTCAGCACCATCAAGGGAGAAAGAAAAGAAGAAGCTCCATCATCTGCAAAAAACACAGAGAAAGACGAAGTTGCCTGCTCCATTCCGCCATATCGATCTGTAAAAACCGAGAAACCCTGCTGCTGCCGGACCTGCAAGGATTAAGAAGAGAAGAAGATGCTCCATCCACCGTACCTTCCGCCATAGCTACCTCACGAAAGATACCAGGTTCTTTTTGTTAACCTATTTTCCTCTTTTGTTTTCATTCATTTATTTTCATTCGTGTTTTCATTCTTTTGTTTAACCCTTTGTCCTTCCTTCCTTTTGCTTTTTTCTTTCCTCCACATTTCGTCAATAATTTCGTCAATAACCCTTTATGCTTTTGCTTTTTTTGCCTCTGTAAAAAAACACTAAAGAATCATTCTGCCGCATCCGCCAATAGAAGCGTGCCACGAGGCGGTGTTTCAAAACAAGAATGCAAGTAAAAATTTTACGACGGAGCTAATCTCATGAAGTTCGCTGCGTTTTACTTGCATTCTCAGGATTTACCCCACATTCAGGCCCTTTTACCCTGCATTCCAAGAGTTTACCTTGCATTCTGATGGTTTTTACTAGGCGCAGAATGATTTTAAGTGTTTTCCATGTAACAAGAAAGGCAAGTAGATTGCCTTTCCTATATATCGAAACCGCCATTTAGGCGAAATTCTTGGAATATTCCTTTTTTTGTTTCGTTAGATAATTTTGGTTTATGGGTGTATGCGGTGGCGCCGCTTCTGTAGCCAGCCATCTGACCATTCTCTTCTCCTCATCTGACCCATTCGGCGGCAGAGCTTCCCATCGGCGGCCCTGAGTGTTTGCGAGTCTGTTTGAGCTTTTTGTCCGATCATCCCTGTTTGTGCTTTTGTCCGGTAATTGATCCCCTGTTCTTTATGATTTTTTATTTATCTTTGCAGCTTTGAAACCCTTTCTTTGCAAAATTCGGCGAAAGCTTGTCTTCTCCCTTGAAGCGCTATATTTGGACCTTACTAAAGGTAAGTGCAAAATATCATTTATCATGTGTCATATGGTAAAAAATTTCATGAACAAATGGGGACGGATCTGACGAAACAGAACATGGGTTTTTGCCATTTTTTGTTCTGGAAGTCCATACGGCCCGGAATGGTCAAGCGAAGAAAGGATTAAACGCAGGGAAATGGTCGCTCCGGAAGCTAGGTACATCATACTTTGAAGCAATGGGCAGATCTAGGATGAGTCTGAAGATCAGGAACATATTTGTAGCGGCAATAATGTTTGCAGCATCGTAGTGCTATCAAAAAACAAGCTGGAAAAACGGCCTGATGCTAAATCTTCGGCCATAGCCAGGCCATAGCGGTGGATATTGGGTCCCCAGCATGGAAAAATCCAAGAACGGAATTTCCCCTAAATGGCGGCTTACGGAGGCAAAAAAAGCAAAAGGACAAAGGGTTCTGAACGAAATGTGGAGGCAAAAAAAGCAAAAGGACCACGTTGTTTTTATTTTCGTTTTTATTTTGCAAGGATCAAGCACTTTGACTAATACACTATTTTGGAGGCAACATAACCCTCGCAAGCATCACAGGCATTACATTTGAACCTGGCCATGTTGTTTTTCATCTCCACAAGCCTAAAACCGCAACACTACGAAAGAAAGCATTGCTCTTGATCTTGACTGCCAGTTATGGGTACATATAAATTCGAGCATGTTAGTTCATGGCATCTCAAAAGGGATATCACCTAAGCTCTTGGCTGCAACATCCGTTTTAGGTGCCATCTATTTGGCTTAACAAATACCTACAATATTTTTGCTTTAATAAACCTAAACCTAACATTTAGAATTAACATTTTCTAAAACTTCCAATGTATAAGGTCATCAATAAATTTTTTTTTTTTTTTGAAGAATATAAGAATATATTAAACCACTAGAATGCGATCAAGTACAATGATAAGTGTGGTGCTAAGAAATGAAGCGCCCATCATGATCCACAATCTGTAGAAATGTCGACCAAATTTCCCGCTTAACTGTGCCAGATAAGCTTGAGACTTGGTACGCCTACCACAACTTATGCCTCAAGATCGGAACCAATCGAAAAGGGCTAAGCCTTTGCGTTACGAAAAGACCCGGTCTCCGTCTTTTTCAAATCAGCCACAAAAGCCAAGCTGCGATAAATGAAACGCTGTAAGCAGCCACCGCCCACCCGCTAGGAAGGACTCCCAAGAGAATCTTTTGGCGCATAATGAAGTCCCAAAGAGGGCTCTCACCCGGGACCAAACTGCCCCTACCTCGTGCATAGGATAAAGCGATTGCTCAATGGTCTCACGTCGCCTCCCACATAAAGGGCATGTTTTCGCTACGAGGCTTGAACCTGTGGACTCGGACATTCACCCTGAGGCTACGGTGCAAGATCTGCCACAAAAGGGTACGGATTTTAGGAGGAGGCAATGTATTCCACGCCCACTTCCACATGGCGGGCCACTTACTCCCTGGAAGCTTAAGTGACCACTTATCCGAAATCAATAAAAAATTTTTGCCTTAAAGATTAGTGGGACTTAACTCAATAAAATCCAACTTTTAGATTTATGCTTTCCATTGCGTTCATTTTCAAATGGCAACCTAAAAAAAAGCTTATACATGTTGGTCCCAAGGTGCCAACCATGTTTAATTGCCCAAGTCCCTAACTTGTAGATAACTAGCACATACTATGTTTCCTGTAAATTCCATTTTCAACCATGTTATTTTCCATTTTCAATATTCCCTATTCTATTCTATTCTATTCTAATATTCCCTATTATTGTTTTCACCTTCTTCCCACATCAACTTAAGCAACTTATAATATATGTTTCACAAATTTCTAAATTTCCATTATTTTCGAACTTTCTAGATTCTCCTCCTCCCCTCCTCCATTACCAATTAGAAAGTGATCTCAATTATGTTGGTCAAATAACATATATTATTGAAGTGGATTTTCGCTCCTTCAAAGTCAATCTATTTAAAGGTAAAAAGTGGTTCAAAGCATATTGCCAAGGAAGAAACTGCACAATGAGACAACATCCATCAGTTTTTATGAGGTTAATTCTACTATGTTTTTAAGAGAAATGGATGAGTCGATTGTTTATCCTAGACAAGTTGAGCCAATTTTCTTCTATAAAAACCGGAGTGATACTAATTGGTGGATCATGGTTCATGCAATATCTAGATCTCATCGCATGATCGATCCTTCTACTTTGCATGTGGACTTGGCATCTTCTGAGACTGATCCAATTCCTTTACTTGAGGGAATTGATGTTGCGCAAGATGACATCAATCAAATGGGAGACGATCAAAGAGGATTATGATTCGAGTGAGGATTGCTTTGTGATGATGAACTAGAGGATATTGCACATGATATAAGAGATGAAGTGGCACTTGGAAGTTTGCCCTAATAGAATATTTTTCTTTCTTGTTCTAGTAATATCATTTTATGTACTTTGTCTATGAGAGTGTGTAGAATCTTTTTTTTTTTTCTTAATCTAATAATATCATTCTCTATACTTTGTCTATGGGAGTTTGAAGGAGGTAATGCCATTACAAATGCTAGTACAATTGTCATAAATATTAACACTTGTATTATCATTATCAAAATTACAACAAATGCTTGATAGTAAGAATGCTATCGTCGTGATATTATCCATGATGCTATTATTGACATCTATAACATCATATGCTAGCACTGATATAATATTGCTAATTTGTGACACTATAGATGAAGCTGTGGTTGATGCTGTAAGTGGCATAAGCTATCACACTTATATTGTCATTAGAACCATTAGAGTAATAAATGATGGTAAAGTTGATGGAATATGTGATATTATTGATGAAGCCATTAGTAACACATATATTGTCATTAATTAGTCTTTGATATAATTATTGACCATATTTATGACGATGTTGATGATGTTATAGATGATAGAATCTTGTCATTGATAGTGTCACTGTACCTTGAATATCATTATTTATATCACTTTACATTTTTTGAAAATTTAGGTGATATTAAAGTGATGAAAAATGGCTATTCTCTTGTAGTGTGTACACAGGCCGAATCTATAGTGTGCTAGAGAGGCTAATCTAGGAGCATCTACTACCAAGCTTTAGGTCTCTACCCCCCTTCCCAATACAAGGAGTTCATAGAGATACATCATCCACATACATCACAGAAGAACTAAAGAACTATATCTTATCTATCTCATAGAGTTAGGTTCTTTAGTTAGAGTCTGGTATCTAGAGATCTAGAGAGCTGTTATGGGCAATTTAATAGGCTAAACCTACTGATTCTATGACTGAAACATGGTTTAAGCTATTAAATTGCCTAAATACTGATCCTTGAGTGGCTCCTCTGCTTACGAGCTCGACCATCCTTTGAAATGCTCGAATTAAAAGGGAAACTAATGGTGCAATTCTCCGAGGCAGTGGGAGGCGGTTTTTGGCTCTTGAGGCAGCCAAAACAGAGCTCTAAAACCCTAGAAACGAAAAATGGGTAAGTTAGGGTTTCCCTCCTTTAATAGACATGGGGTTGGCTAGGGTTTCCAATTATCCCCTTTAGGCATGTGGGATAATTGGGAATGGGCCCACTGGCCTTTAATGGCTAGGTGGCAAAATGTGCCCACATGGAAATGTGTGCCCACATTAATGTGTGCATTGGAAAATGTGCACATTAATTGCACACTTGGGTATGGCCCACTTGGCATCAAGTGTCCATATGGAAATGTGTGCCCACATTAATGTGTACATTGGGAAAATGTGCACATTAATAGTTGCACATATTCCTTGCAAGTTGCCCCTAGGGCTACCCACCTGGCTACACGTTAGCGTACACGTCAGTCGGAGTGGCGTGTACGCGTGAGTACAGTATACGTCATGGGACCGTATACTGTCCTGAAGCACCTGAAGCACCTGAAGCAAAGCTGCTTTTCTATGCACTCCTGTCTCTTTTCCTTGGGCATAGCCTGCAAAAAGGATCACACTGCTTTGGAGTAGTTTGACCCCTCCTGCTTGTCCTTGAAGGACACCTGCTTCTTCTCTTGCTGTTTCCCCTGGTTGCCACCATATGGGGCTCTAGCTGGGCCACTGGCTGCCCTAGGGCTATAGCTTCTTGTTGCCTTGCCTTTATCACAGTAGTCTTTGCGCCTCGCCCGCTATTCGAGGTCCGTTCCTTGCAAGATTATTGCCTTGGACTCTTCCGAACCTTTGTCTTAGGGTTTATTGCCCTCACAAGCTTGTGGATCTCCTCATTCGACCCCTCAATATAGCTTTCTCTTTGCATGCTTCTCCCCAATTTTGGCATCTGACCTCGGCCTCATGAATTCCTCGTGTATTTACGGACTGATTTGTTTTCTGTTGCAACTTTGTAGAGCTGTTGCATCATCTTTGGACTTGTGCTCCCTTGGGGCGTAATGGCGCTTGAAGGCTTTGGCAAACTTTACGAACTTACAAGCATCCTGCTTAAGCCATGTGCCTTTGCATAACCCTTCCACCAAATCCGTGCGGCTCCTTCCAAGTTGGCATTTGCCCACCTGCCTTTGTCTTTATCCTTCATACCATAAGCATTGCCGTACTCACTCATTTTCGTCCAGCCATGCCTCTGCTTCTAATCGACTGTTCTCCCCAGAAGCTGTTCCGATTCGGGCCTTCCATACATTGCCGGTCGCGGAATCTACCTTCTTACGGTAGTCGGTGCCCTAGTGTCCCTTTATGCGTCCTTCTATGGCGTCCCTACGCGCCTTTGCATCCGCGGTGTTTCTTTGCCTTGCATCCGTTTCGGGTCTGGGCGATGTTCTTCTTCCTGAGTCGAGTCTGAATCGAGCTTGAGTCGGAAGATTAGGGCTGGAGGATCTCCTTCTCTTGTTCCTCTTCTTGTCCCTTCCTGCTCTCCGAAGCTGATGTTTTGCGGCAATCGGCGTTGCCCACCAAAGTCGCTCCTCCGCTATGCGGCCGCAAGGCCTTTTATCCGCTCGAGGTCCGTCCTCATCTGGGATATTTCCTCTTCTGGGGTCATGGGTCCAAATTCCTCAAACAAGTTCCTTGCCGGAGGTGGCCTGGGCGGACTCTGTTCTTCCATATGGTCTCGGCGTTGTCGTTCCCCTGAGCTTAGGCCTCTAACTGCATACACAAGTAATTCATGGCTATATGGTTAGTTTTACTTGTTCTCTTGCATTGTTTATGTTTGTTGGTATAGTTGTGGGGCAAAAATACATCAACAAAACATTTAAAGTGCAACAGAAATTATATTCATATATTACATAATATTTTAGTACAAAAGTCTCCGGGATCAAGAGTCTAACTAGTCTTGGAATCGCCGGTAAGATGGGTTGTCTTCAAGGAACTTCTTAACTTGGGCCGTTCCTACCGAATGACCCAAGTTCCTGATGACGCTTGCTGACGAGCCGCCCTGCAAGGCTCTCGCCAGCTCTTCCACCCTGCGGTCGGCTGTAAGGGCCGCGGTCACCGCCAATCTCGCCTGCCGTCGATGGGGTATGGCGAAGTCGAAGAGGTCAAGTGCCATTGCCCTCTTGACTAGGACAGCATAGTCGACGTTTGCCGCTATTCGAGCATGCCTGCCGAAGCCTGAGAGTGCAATCAGCATGAACACCCCTTCTTCACCTCTGGGGCTGAACTTGCGGTGTACCACCGCTATTCTCCCGTCTAGCAGCAGTGGCAGGTAGTACCTCAGGGATCTGTCGTTGTGCGTCGTGGATGATTCTCCACTTGTTTGGCCTCCCCGCTCTATATGCCACCGGCCAGATTCGTCGACCTCTATCTCGGTGAGCTCCGGTAGTCTTCAATTGTGGAGTCGACTGCGCTGAGGTCGATTCCTGCTCCTCCTCTTTGGGGGGTGGTGTCGAAGGCACGGGCATTAGGATGCTCGTGGGTCTTCCCACGGATCCCCATCTGTTCTTGAGGGCGAGGAACTCCTCCTCCGTTGGCAGCTCACTTTCGTCCATCATTTGCCCGATCTCAAGCCAGAGGGCCCGGATGTGGGGTCGACTCCCCGTGTAGGTGTCGGCCTCCCTCACTTGAAGCGGAAAGTCAGAGGCTCCCGGGACGATGAAGTCGCCCAAGTCGGATCGGCCGTAGGCTGGTGGGAGCAGTTCATCCATCCAGACTCCCTCTCCCCGCATTGGGGAAGGTTGAGATGTGTCGAGGAGTAGATACTCTTCTCCGTTGATGATGATAGGGGCTAGGCTTGTGATGCCTAGCCCAAGTGGGGGAGCAACTCTAATAGTCTGTCGGCTCTGCTCGAAGTTGACCAGCTCCTGTTCTGCTTGTTGCCGTTCTTCCTCTGAGTCGAGCTCCGTGTACTTACTATCGTCCGACTCCTCTTCTTCTTCCTCTGCTCCTTCCTGCTCTTGATGATACTACAGAAGCATCTGCTCCTCTGCTTGCGCTGCTATGGGGTCCACCTCCATCGGAGGGATAGAGGTTGCCCCCATTGGGTTTTCGGCGCGGTGGGACAAGAAAAATAGCTAGGGTGGTGTAGGAGAAATATTTGGTCTGTTGGTATGTCGGGACCATGTAGTCCTGGCGAGCCTCTGCGCCTTGTTAGTTAGGTACTTGGCGATGTTGGGGCGTCACCCAAGGTCGCTTGAAGGGATGGGCGGGGAACGAAATATCCTATGCAAGGGGGAACCTGAACAAGGGAGGGTCCTACCCTAGCTTGAAACTCTGCTAACACTTGCCTATATGCTGGGGTTGCATTTAGCGTAGCTTGGATATCAATTTCTTTCCCAAAGACTTGGAAGATGTCGTTGACATCCGCCTCGGCAGCATGGGCACTGGCGCTGTACCATCGCCTGAAGTCAGCAGTGGCCATTGATCTAGCGAAGAAGAGAGTATCGAACGGATGTAGAAGCGCCTCAGGGAGCTGGAAGATCGCCTAAGCAGTGGAGAGCAAACTTGCAGGGTGCTAAATGAGAAATGGAGGACCTATTTATAGAAAAGGGGAAAACCCTAATTTTTGGATGACCTAGACTTTACTGAGATTGGGTCATTCTGTTCTATTAAAGGGTGCAATTGAGAGTTTGAAGACTACTTCTAGGGTTTGAGCATGCTAAAATGGGCTAATGAACCTATTGCAACAATTTGGAGATCATTTGGTGAAGAAAATGGTGCGAGGTCTCACACGTTGCGCCCAAGCCGATAATGAAAAGTTCATTTTCTGTCCTGGCGCGACGTGTGAGACATGGGTTCTAAATGGGCTAAACTTAATCAATTTGGATAATCTAAGGCTGTAATTCTACTAAACTCGCCAAGTTAGGCAGAATTGACCCCTTATTTGGTCGATTTGGAGCTGTTTTGGGCATTTTTGGGCATGGTCTCGCACGTTGCGCCCAGCCCGAAAATGAGAATGCCACGGTTCTATTGCGACAGCAATAGAACCGACATTCCTTGGATGGGGACGTCCCTTTGTCACTCCTCCTATTTATTCAGCCTCTCTTCATTGTTCTATCATCGGCGTTCTCTTGAGCTAGATTTCTCCTTCTTCTCTATCCTATCAGTTTCTCCTCTACCTGCTGCTTTGTGTGGGAGATCCTCTACCTTCTGCTTTGCGATGGGGATTGATTGTTGGAGGTTTGGATATGCTATGAGCTCCGTTCACATTGCAACTTTTGGGCGGTTAGTTTTCCATTACTTTTAGGTTCTTTGATTGGTCGTTTTAGAGTTTTTCCGATTATCCTGCATCAGATCTTCTGATCCGTTCTTGCGGTGCCTTGACTTTTTCCGATTATACTCCATCAGATCTTCTGATCCGTTCTTGCGGTGCCTTGACTGTATCCAGTATTTTCCCCCTTCAGTCGGTTTTTTCCCTTAATCCGGTCAGGTTCTTTCCTTATCGTTGTTCCCCCTTGATCCATAGCGGAATCCGGTTTCTGCCAACGTAGCCATGTTGCTTGTCTGGATTTCTTGTTTTATCCTCTCTTGTTTTAAGCGTTGTGGTCTCCTGCAATCTTCCTCTGTAACTTCGATTGCCCTAAGTTAGTTTGGGTGTCGCTTGCTAATTTTTGCTTAGTTTTTTCTTCTTGATTGGGAGTGTATAGTATAGCTTCTGTGCTATCTTACCTGGCTTTGACGGGAGTAGTCGGTACTTGCTCGATCTAATCTATTTTGCCTTTTCAGAATGTTTTCAGTTTGTTGCTCTTGGCGTTGCAAATTCTGTTGGTTAGTTTGTGTCCGTTATCTATTGAGGAGCTAATCTTGTGTTGCAGTGGCCAGATTCTTACCCGATTCTTGCTTCCAGTCTTGCCAAATTCTTGTCTGATTCCTGCTCCTGATTGTGCCAGATTCTTGCTCAAGTTTCTTTCCAGGTTTTACCAGATTCTTGCTTCAGAATGTGCTGGATTGTGCCTCCGAAGCTCCCAGTTTGTCCAGACCAGAGTTTTTCAGCCTCCACCGCCTGGTTCTGGCACAGATTCAGCAGGTCCAGAATGGGTTGAAAGAGGCCAGCCCTTGCTGGATTCATCTGGGGTTATTCTGATCGACAGTTTGCCAGGTTCGATTTTATGTGTTTGATTTGTTTTTGCTTTGATTGTTTCAGTTTTGCTGTGTTTTTAATGACTGGAGCAATGTCAATCTCATGCCGCTTTCTCCTGATTTAATTTGTAGGATTCCTTGATCCTTCTACCGCCTTATCTTCTTCATCGTTTCTGCCCAGTTCTTTCTTCCCGAAAGCCACCGCTTACTGCATTTATCACCGCCTGATCATTATCACCGCCTGATCCTCTGATGTGGGCACCTGCCGACGTGGCAAGGCCATGTGGCAGTCGTCCAGTTGCCTTACTGGTTCAACCAGCACAACTCCGCAGCATCTGCCATGGCTGCCCACCCCAGACCTGCGTTGATGGCCTCCTACCTTTCGGGTGCCATTCAGCTTATTTTTTATTCCTTAACCCTTATCTGAAGTGCCCCACTACTCATCATTGTTTTTTGAAATTTACTGAGGTATTATTATGCAATTGTTGTTAAGTGGGCTCTGCGTTTTTGGGAAATTAATGTGTTGGCAAGTGCGGAGTTCGTGCAGGCATGGTTATAAGGGTACATGGGTCACACAATTTAGGCGTTTGTACTCGTTATTTAATCTGGTATATTTCAGCATGTGATCTTCAGGCATTTGTCATATATGCGCCGCCTGGCTTCCAAGCTTCCAGGTTCGTTTGTAAGATTTCGTTGTCTGTCGTTTGACATGCACTTTCTTTTTCTCTCGTGACATTAGGTTCCTCGTTAGGTTCTTCATTTTTGTCCATGGTTAATTCGTCCATGTTCCTCGAGGAATGCCAATATTGTTTGGTTGTGGACCTTCTACTAAGAGCTTTGATCGTTTACCTATTGTACACATATTATAGATATTATCTAAGTTGTACTGTTTGCCATTCTTGGTTGCTGTTGTTTGCATCATTCTCCCTTGGTTTCAACTCTCCCTTCAAGATGGGGTTCTTAAGTGATAGTCAAGCCTGTTACTGTTGTTTCATGATTCACCTTTGGCTCTGGTTGTCGTCTTTCGGTTTTTATTAGCCTAATTTTTTGGGTTCCTGGTCTTGTAAACACTAATAAGCTTGCCCTTTGTCTCGTGCAAACATTTAAATCCTATGCATTTCTCCAGATGGCTTCTTGGTTCATGGGATCTATAGGATTGGTTTCTCGTCATTATTTTTATGCAAGTATGCACTATTGGATCTAATTTTGTAAGGGGTTGTGTTTTTGGTCTCATTCTAATCCCTTTAATTCTTATTTTTTTCTAATGTTGTTCAATG
This sequence comes from Isoetes taiwanensis, assembly GCA_021234155.1. Classification (NCBI taxonomy): domain Eukaryota; kingdom Viridiplantae; phylum Streptophyta; class Lycopodiopsida; order Isoetales; family Isoetaceae; genus Isoetes; species Isoetes taiwanensis. The sequence continues at coordinate 487,010 of JAJEKV010000240.1, forward strand.
TTCCATATTCTTTTTTGCCCTTCTATTACCATGATTCTTTTTTGCAGTTCGTTCACTTTTATAGCTTTCTTGACCACCGCGTATTCTTTTGCCGACTTTGCCCATTTTGTTGGACCATTATTTTTGTCATCCTTAACGTTCATGTTGGATGGGTCCCTGGGTATGTCTTGCATCCTCCCGAACTTGCTTTTAGGTGTTCGTGTGTTCCTTTGCTATAGTTGCATTTTTTCACGATTTTTTGGTCGTCTCCTTTATGCATGTGCTTGCCCTTCTTGGATCTTTATATGTGGACGCCCATGTCATTTTTTGTTCCTTATATGTCCATCATGTTTTCGATTATCTCATCCTACTTCCTTCCATTCCGATTCTTCTGATACGCTCCATATTTTTTCGTTTTTGGAGCTCCACAACTATGGGTTCGTTATTACAATGCTTGTTCTATATGTCATGCAATTTCCTTTCTTTCAACATTTCGCTTATTGCTATGATTAAGTTGGGATAGACCGGGGCATGTTGTTCATTTATTTTTCATTTCATGTCTCTAATTACGTGGGAGTGCTATGGATGTCCATATAATTAGTCTGGGTTACTCGTTGGTTCTTTAATTTTATCCAGGTGTTCCCCAGGTGTCGGCCAATGCATGCTCTTTTCTCATATGGTTCCAGTTATTTCTCTTGGTTGCTTTTTGAGGGCCTATGCACGCTTTCTTGTCATACAGTCTCAGTTTTTCGCGCCTTTGAGGGCTTATTATTTATTGGCATTGTATGACATTAGTGATAGACATCTTCGTTCTTCTATTTTCTCCTTGCATGTTCGTCATATTTCTCGTATTTCATTCTATTTCCTTTCATTCCTATTTTTATTTTACATTTTCATAGTTCTTCTTTTTTCTCCTTGCATGTTCGTCATATTTCTCGTATTTCATTCTATTTCCTTTCATTCCTATTTCTATTTTACATTTTCGTATCGCCTGACGTGTTTGGTCTATGTTATGGTTATCTTGTCCCATACGTGTTTGGCCTCTTTTCGTGTTGACGTTCGTTTTTTACTTCTTCATGCTTGATCAATTCTTGTTATATCACCTCTGTTGATGTCCTTCTTCCTTCGATGCTCTTTATATATTCATTGCTCAACGATTCTATGCAATTCTAGCTTCGCATTCTGTTTGGCTATTGCATCGTTTGCACCTTAGATCGTCAGTCTTGGTATCACACATTTTGTTGGTGTTTTTTCCTCATGGTTCGGTTGGTAGGTCCGCTCATTACATATGTGTGTTGGCATGGGAAAGTTATGTTTCTCGATTTAATCACTCTTTTCTTGACATATAGTTTTTCTATAGTTGGATGTCTAGTTGTTTACTTTGCTCTTTCATAAAATTTATGTCGGTCCATTCTTTACGACCAGTTTTATATGCCACATTTCTCTTGGTCAATTCTTTTCGGTGTTAATGCTAGGGTGTCTCTTTCTATCTTGTAGAGGTGGTATCTCTTGCCCATTTCATTATGGTTGGGTTTCTTCTTCTTGTTCATTCAATTTAACGGCATGGCAGGGTTGAAGTTTGAATTGGTTTTTTCTAGTGGCTTGCTTGCATTACTATTTCTAGAGGCATTTGACCTATCTCTTTTCTTTTGGTCCTCACCTCATGATTTTTGTTTTTTTTTTTTTTTTTTTGCCCCGTATCTCATATTTCCCCCTCGTATTCCTTTTTGCTCTTCATCCTTCATTAACCTCTTGCATTGCCATAAGCTCGTTTCTCGGTTTTTCCTTTTGCCTCTGTTCCTTATTTGTCATCTCTGTGTTTTAACCTCTTGAATCCTCTTGTGTTTCTTGTCTTGTCCCCTTCGTTTCTCATCTTGGTTTGCCTTGGTTCTTTTTGCTCTGTTGGTGTCCATTGATCATGCTTTGCTCCTTGATCTTTTTTATCCTTGTTTCTCCATTGGCCTTGCTTAGCCCTTTCTTCCTTATTTATCCCATCTGATCGATTCTGGTCATCTTGTTTTACCAATTTGTCTCATTTGCTCCATTCTTTGGTTTATCTTTGTGCTACGTTACTTTTGTTCTTATAGTGGTCTCTTGTCCATGGGTCTTGTTCTCTCCATTTGTCAGTTCTCTCTGTTTACTAGCCTAGTTCTTTTTCTTTGGTCGTCTCACCTTATGATTTTTCCTTAGTTATTTTTTCTGGATTTCATATTTTTCTCTCCGAGTTCCTTCTTTGCTCTTTATCTTTCGTTAACCTCTTGCATGGCTTTATGCTCGTTTCTCTGCCCTAGTTCCTTATTATTTGTCTTTTCGTCATTTGACCACTTGTATCGTCTTAGTTTTTTCTTTTCTTGCCTTGTCTTCTTCTTTTCTCATCGTGATTCGCCTGGTTCTCTTTGCTATGTTCGTGTCCACATTTTCAATCGGCTTTATTAGATTCTACATGCTTCAGTATGGCCGACCTAACCCCCTCCTCGCGCACTCTTAGAGGTCTTCGAAGGAACAGGACCAAACAAGACCCCAATTTCATCCAAGATGGGGAGATTTTCGCCATCAAACCAACCAGACGACTAATTCGACCGAACCCTAAAAATTAAACCCTAAAAATTACGGGACATAGGCTCATTTTTTAGGGTTTCTCACGTGATTTCGCGAGCTCCTTCCGAGAGCCGATAACGCTGTCGCACAATGGCTAGAACAAAACAGACCGCCCGTAAGCCCAAGAAGGATGATAAGCCCAGCGCCCAAGTACTCGCCGCCGAACAGAAGCTCAAAGACGCTGACGAGAAACTGAAGGCTGACATGGAGAGGCGGCCTAGGTACTATAGAAACTTGGAAAAGAGGCGCAGGAAAGAAGAAAAAACCAGGAAGAAAGAAGAAAAGGCAAGAAGAAGAGAAGAAAGGGCCAAGAGAAAGGAGGAGAAGGCGAGAAGGAAAGCGGATGAAGAAATTGCAGAGGCGGAGGATGATCAATGGCGGGAGCTGAGGACTAAGAATAGGGAGGAACCCGACCCGAAAGGGAAAAGGGTAATGACTGAAGAACCCCGGCCTAAGAAGAGGAAGACCTCGACCCGAGATAGTCATAAACGAGCCAACCGAGGGCTTAACAACCTCCATCCTCGCCGAAGACACCGGTGATGTAGCAGACTTCTTAGAGGAAGTGCTTCTCAGAACCGGAGAGTCATCACAGAAGAAGGCTAACCCTCATCCACACAGAAGAACCCCAGGAGGAAGACCCACTCCCATTTCGGGACTGTGCGGGAGACACGATTGACCTATTTCGCCATTGCCCCCACCATTTTTAGAATGGCAAGAGGCAAAGAAACTAGGCGATGAGAAAGCAACCGCAAAGAAGGCAACCAAGACAACCAGGAACTCTTACACTCTAGGGCCCGAGAGGAGGTACAAGAAGGAATTAGCCGACTATATGATATACAAGAAGATGTAAGATGAGTACGCAGCTTATTACGAAGCACACAGGGTCAAGTTCGTCGAAGGAGGGCGGCCAACTCGAGAAGCATTCCAGCTCAAACCTCCACCAAAACTGCCGGAACCCCCCAAGAAGCCCATGAAGAGATCCCAAGACTCTCCTTTTGCAAGAGCCCTGAGAGAAATCCGCCACTTCGAAAGGAGCTACGGATTTCTAATCCCGAGAGCAGCATTCCAGAGGTTCGTCCGAGAAATCTTGTGGGAGTTCGACCCCAACATGCGAGTAACCAACGAAGAAGCAGCAGAGATGGAGGTCGTACAGCATTTCGAGGATTCACTGGCATGCACTCTCCATGCAAAAAGAGTCACGCTTCAATCAAAGGACATGAAGTTAGCCAAGTACATCAAGAGGACAGAGAAATAGAAGAGAACTTACCTTTTTGTAACTAACAGGTTTATATGTGATGTATGAAAATTTCGAATAATAAAGATATATAGTCGTTTAAAAATGTGTATTCATTAGGTACAGTATTAGGTCTGGAGCAAATGCGATATTTTGACCAACGACTCCAAGAGTGCGCCAGAGCATAGTTAGGTCCCAACCTAACCCCCTCCTCGCGCACTCTTAGAGTCATCCAGCCAACTGGGCCATTGATTAGCCCTACTTGCTCCAAACGTGGTAAATAAACAAAGAAACTTGCATTTAGGAAGAAAACTAATAGGAATTACCCCTTCCAGCGGATTCTTGGCATCCATTAGACAGAGATAGGCTAACGACTCCAAGAGTGCGCCAGAGGCCACTTAGGTCCCAAACTAACACCCCCCTCGCGCACTCTTAGAGTCATCCAGCCAACTGGGCCATTGATTAGCCCTACTTGCTCCAAACGTGGTAAATAAACAAAGAAACTTGCATTTAGGAAGAAAACTAATAGGAATTACCCCTTCCAGTGGATTCTTGGCATCCATTAGACAGAGATAGGCTAACGACTCCAAGAGTGCGCCAGAGGCCACTTAGGTCCCAAACTAACACCCCCCTCGCGCACTCTTAGAGGCATCCGACCTTTCCAGGTCCATAAGTTGAGCTACACATATCCAAATTGGCCAAAATTTGTTGCATTAGAACCCTAAAACTGTAGACAAGTCACTTCTAGCTTCAAATTAATTCAGAAACATCAGCCTTCGTCCCAAATATCAAGAGTTTTAGAAACCATAAAAATTTTAGGGTACAAATTCCCTATATATACCCTCATAACCCCTAAACCTCAACCACAGAATTGCTCCTGCGATCAAGGCGATCTCCCAGCTCCCTCCAGCGCTCCCAGTTCCGTTTGACATCGGCAGCACGCTTCTCGTCATGGCTACAGAATCCTTCATCAGTTGGTATAGCGCCTCCCCCGATGTCAATATAGTATTCCAAGTCTTTCAAAAAGAATTTGACCTCTCGGCAACCCTGAACTCCAATCCCTTCTACCAGCAAGTCCTGCAAGAATTCCAAGAGAAAGTAGTCCCTAGCTTGCAAGAGATACCGCCATGCATAGGGTACTTTGTACCAAGGACCGCATTGTAAACAGCCCTTAGTCATGTACCCAACATTGCCAAAGTATTGCGAAACAGAACCAACCGCTTACCCGCCTACATGATCCTAACCAGCAATAGAAAAAGTTTTTTCTCTTACAACACAGCCTTAGCGCTATATCTAGTCTATAGGGCCGAAACCATAATAGGCGAACCATCAATTCAGCCACTTGAGGTCACACCCTTGGACGCAGCAGCAGACGAACGGCTGCTGCTTGAGTATGAAGAGACCATAGCGGAAGCATCCAAAGAAAGTGAAGACTCCGAGCAAGAAAGTGAGGATGACATGGAGGTGGACCCAGAGAAGGAACGTCGTGAAGCAGAACAAGACATCACCTGCTTCGAAGCTGACAGGACCACCCCGAGGATTGCACAACCAATCGGGCTGGGAATAACAAGTCTAGCACCGATCATAGTCGAAGGCCAGGAATACTTGTTGCTAAACGACATCAAAAACCTCCCCGAATGCAGGGACAGAGGCTACCGCGTCGAGAACTCCTTCACCTTCTACGGCAACAGCCGGATTTAGAAGATTTCATCGACCAAGAAACAGAAGACTTTCCGGTGCAAGTACGAGAAGCAGCTACTTACACAGGACACACCATGTCAGACATTGAAGCCTATGGCACTATCAAAGGCATGATGACGGAAGAACTCCCTACCGAGGAGGAGTTTGTAGCACTTCAAGAGCAGATGGGAATAAGGGGGAAGACAACAAGAGTACTTCAAAGGGAGTCTTCTTCTTCGCAAGAACAGATATCAAAATTCCAAGGGAGAGCCACAAACTTGACTCTTCCAGGATTACAAGGAATTAGTTCAAGTACCGGTCGATCAATATGCATCAAGGCATAGGGGTACCTCAGGAGCACATGGAGGAGTACCGGGAGCAGCACTCAAATATTATCTTTCGCTCCTAACGGACGGTAGAATAATAGTATTTCACAAGCGCTTCAGCCCACGCGGAGAGGAAGCTGTGCAGATGTTAGTAGCACTTTCGGGATTTGGCATGCATGCACGACTATCAGAAAAAGTCGACCATGTCATTTTGGTGAAGCGGAAAACAGCCTTCGGCATTTTCGACTTTGGGGTACCCCACCTTCGACAAGGTAGGTTGGCAGTGACAGCAGCTCATACCTCCCATAGACGGGTGGAAGAGCTAGCATTTGCCATCCGAGGGGGATCAGCGAGGGATATACTCAGGAACTTGGGAAGTACAGTAGGTACAACCCAAGTAAAGAAGTTCCTTGAGGATCACCCAGACTATCAGTAAATCAATGTAATGAAATTCATGACTATTGTATTAAGTAAATATATATCGGCTATATATCAGAGAAAAATGTAAGATCTTTTGAATTGCATTTTAAATGTCTTTTGGTATCGTTGTTTTAACAATCATATCATTCAAACACTTAATGCAACCAATAAAAGAACTCATGATAAATGGTGCTAATGTAATAGGTGCAGTTAGAACAGCCAGGAATGTCGACCTCGAATTCCAAACCCAAGGCGATCATACACCAATGAGACAATTCCAGCCTCGGGATCTGTTCGAAGAGTATTACGCACCGACGCCGGAGGAAGAAATCTCGCAGATGAGGTCAGATCTGCAAGAAATCAAAGCCATGTTGGCAGGCAGGGGAAGAAACAGGCAAGACCAGAATGTGCAACCCCCAGAGGCCCGCTCTCAACACAAAGGAAAAGAGAAAAAGAGGAGCCGGCGCAGATCTTCTAGCTCCAGCTCCTCAGACAGCTCGGACTCAAGCTCTGAGTCTGAGGAGGAAACAGTAAGAACAGCCGGAAGGGAAGAAAGAGTAGCGGTAAAACAGCCAGGCCAATCCGACTACCAAAAGAAGGTCGACTCGGCCTTAAGTAATGTTTGGAAGGCACGAAAACTGGAACAATTTTCCGGCGAAAACAGATCAGGGATGGAAGACGAAGCATGGCTAGACGAGATGAGTGAGTACGGAAATGCTTACGGCATGAAAGACAAAGACAAGGGCAGGGTAGCCACCGCTAACTTGAAAGGGGCAGCCCGTATTTGGTGGAGGGGCTATGCTAAAGCCCATGGAATGAGCAGAGACAAGTGCAGGTTCACGAAGTTCGCAAGGGCCTTCAAAAAGCACTATGTCCCAAGAGAACACAAGTGCCATCAGATGCAAGCATTCCACAGGTTACAACAAGGGTGCATTGCAATGCCATATCAACACTTACCAGTGAGTTTGGCAAGAAAATAGAAGAAACGCTGCCAACAGACAAGGACTTCCAGGAAGTATGGGCAAGCCTTTCTAAAGAGGCAAGAACGGACAAAGAGAGAGAAGCCTTCAAACATTTTAAGAAGGAAGGAAATCTCTTGTACCATAAAAATAAGTTGTGTGTGCCGGAATCATCCGGAGTCAGAAGGTTGATTCTCCATGACACCCACAACAGCCCAATAGCCGGCCACGCAGGTTTTACGAAAACCTACTTCAAGATAAGAAGTAGTTACTATTGGCCAGGCATGAAGAAGCAGATAGCAAGGTATATACGCGAGTGTCAGCTATGCCAGCAGACCAAGGCAGAACAACTACGAATTCCAGGAGCATTAGAGCCATTGCCAGTACCAAACTCCAAGTGGGAGATAATAAGCATGGACTTCATTACAGGGCTCCCTAGAACCATAAGGGGCAAAGACGCCTTAATAGTCGTAGTCGACAAATTGTCGAAAATGGCGCACTTTGTGCCTTGTAAAAGCACCGACACGGCTTTAGACACGGCTGTGTTATTCACAAGGGAGATTTTTAGACTCCATGGGATGCTAAGAGAAATAATCTCTGATAGGGATTCGAAGACCTCCTTGCACTTGATGTTTATGGCGGCGCCGCTCAAAGGAAGGGCACAGGGATACATGTGATAGAAATGGGAAAGGCGCTTCGATACTACCTCCCAGTCCTTAGTCAGGGGCAGATGATAGTTTTCCACAGGGAGTTTAGCCCACGAGGTGAGGAGGCCGTGGCGCTCCTGATAACGCGCTCAGGCTTTGGGCAGCACGCCAAGCTGAGCAGCAACACGGATCACATCATTCTCTTCAAGAGATCCGTAGTCCTCTATAGCCTCGACTTCGCCAGGGGCCACTTGAGAGATGCACCAATGATGGTAGTCGCGGCGATAGCACCTCCACCTCAAATAGCTCGAGATTTCGAAGGTGGATCATCCAGAAACATCCTGCGCAACATCGGCAAGGGCCTCCGATTCAAAGACGTGAAGAATTTTGTGACGTCCCCTGCTCGTATACGGTGCACTCACCGTATACAAACAGGAGTTCATCCCCCATACCAGCTCCGTGCCGATACAGGGCCCTCCACATGACACTGCAACCGTGACGGGCTCCAGTGGGAAGAGTGAAGGGGTCATTTTACCCCGTCTCCCTCAGGGCCTACCTAGCTGCGGAAGCGTAAACATACATGTCAGTATATAGCATAAGCACATATCCACCTCGAAGGGTGGTCCATCACATCTGCATAACAAGGTGAGCACAATACATAGGGTGAGTCCTACCCAAGGCTCAGACTCAAGGGGGTTGACTGACGGCTTGGGTCTCCAAAGTTCATTGCAGACAGAATTCATGGCAATGGATTTGGCTGGCATATGAACATGGCATAGGGTTGTCCACTCCATCCGCCCCTCCTGTGCACACTTTGCAGAGTAGGCTGAAAAGTGTCGGGACTGATCATGCCGCCCGGATGCATAGCCAAAGGGGGCTATTCACGGGTTTCATTTCCCGATTCCGATGGGGCGAGGGAAGGGATCACTCCCTCCGTGAGGTCTACATGCCGACTCAAGGTGACTAGAGGGCCACTTTGCCGATTCAACCGAACCCATCGGAAAGTGTACACCACTTCACGGGTGTGGAGTCCATGCCTCACCCGCTTTCGGTGGTGAGCCATTAGACCTAGTCACAATGATCCCCTGGTAGGCCTTACACACCGGAGGGATCTTTTAGAAGCTGGGACATGAACCTCCTTCTCGGCCGCCGGCCCCTTCACCCACAACCTTTGGTGTGGCTCTTGTACCTACCAGGTTTGAATCTATAGTGTGCTAGAGAGGCTAATCTAGGAGCATCTACTACCAAGCTTTAGGTCTCTACCCCCTTCCCAATACAAGGAGTTCATAGAGATACATCATCCACATACATCACGAGAAGAACTAAAGAACTATATCTTATCTATCTCATAGAGTTAGGTTCTTTAGTTAGAGTCCGTATCTAGAGATCTAGAGAGGTTTATGGGCAATTTAATAGGCTAAACCTCTTTTGATTCTATGGTGAAACATGGTTTAAGCTATTAAATTGCCTAAACTCCCTGATCCTTGAGTGGCTCCTCCTCGACTGAGCTCGACCATCTATTTGAAAACTTTCGAATTAAGGGAAACTAATGGTGCAATTCTCCCAGGCAGAGTCTGGGAGGCGGTTTTGGCTCTTGAGGCAGCCAAAACAGAGCTCTAAAACCCTAGAAACGAAAAATGGGTAAGTTAGGGTTTCCCTCCTTTAATAGACATGGGGTTGGCTAGGGTTTTCAATTATCCCCTTTAGGCATGTGGGATAATTGGGAATGGGCCCACTGGCCTTTAATGGCTAGGTGGCAAAATGTGCCCACATGGAAATGTGTGCCCACATTAATGTGTGCATTGGAAAATGTGCACATTAATTGCACACTGGGTATGGGCCCACTTGGCATCAAGTATCCATATGGAAATGTGCCCACATTAATGTGTACATTGGGAAAATGTGCACATTAATAGTTGCATATATTCCTTGCAAGTTGCCCCTAGGGCTACCCACCTGGCTACACGTTAAGCATTACCGTCGGTCGGAGTGGCGGTAATGCGGCGTGGCAGGCAAGACAAGATAATCGCCTTGGGACCGTGATACGTCCCCGAACGTCACATTCTCCCCACCTTGAAATGATGTTTGTCAAAGATCGTGGGTCTCCCCACCTTGGGATCATCCTAACCGCAATCAACCCGATACATACGATAGACTACTACTATAATACTTACACATTTATTAAGATTACCTTAAGGTAATATTTTTAAAACATTATCACGCCATTATATTATGAAATAACTTATCAATTCATAACATCTTTAAGCAAGTTACTTTCGATAGTTTTACTTATCCCGACAATTAAGTTTATCAAAATTTTTAACATTTCATGTCTAACATTATTGTTCGAGGTACTCTTCATTCCTTGCAACACATTCCAACAAAATTTGTGTTGCAAGTCTTGTAGCTTCGACCTCCTTGCCCTCCGGGGGCTCTATTGGCGTCTGCAGGTCGACTCACGTTAGTACCATTTTAATAAAATTTTGGTTATATGGTGACCACCCCACCTATGTACATGGATGCATGGCTAATCTCCCGGCGTAGGAAGAGGGTGAATCTTCCATTATGGCCGTGGAGACAGCGCCTATATGCCTATATGCCGCTCGTGCCTACACCCTAGTTGCCCAGCGTGGAGGATAGGTCCTTCCCGTATATGGGGCGTGAAGGCCTGATTCCTCCTATCAAAGCATATATGGGGCTAGAGGTGCTTTTCCTATCAGTGCATTCCTTAATGACCTCCTTTCTCTCGAGGTCGTCTACTTAGTGGGGCCAGTAGACTTTCTAATCTACCTTCCACTCGCCCAAGCGGAAACGCGGTCATGCCTACATTGACATTACACCACGCCCTAGAGATCACCGTAGTGGTCCCATCATCGGTACTACGCATGCGACCCCTACCTAGCATAGGTTGCATGCGTAGATTAATCTTAACTACACAAGAATTAATCTACACAAATCGACATGCCTGAGCCGATTTCTTCGGAGATGACTTTGCCGTCCCATTGCTCCATAAACTGCGGGTACTGTTTTACTAGATCTTTCTTAAGTACCCATGTCGCATCTTTCACTGGCAAGTGTTTCCACTTGACCAAGTATTGGAGGAACTCCGACCTCCTTGTTTTCTTGAAAGCTTTATCAAGAATCAGTGCGGAACTATTTCGGTTGCTCCTCCGTCATTTCCAACAATGTTGGAGTGTCCAAGACTTTCCGTGCGGATTTGGAGTGTGCTTCTTCAACAAACTCACGTGGAAGACCTTATGAATCTTTAGGTGTGCTGGCAAGTCTAGCTTGTAGGATTGATTACCTACTCTCTTGACTATTCTGAAAGGTCCAGCCCACCTTGGAGCAAGCTTCTTGCAATTCCCGATCCTGAGCTTCGCCTGCTTCACCTTGATCTTGAGCCACACATTGTCGCCAACTTCAAACTCCCTGACTGTTCGATGCTTGTCGGCGATGCTCTTTTAATCGGCTCCTTCTTTGCTAGTAGATACCCTCGAACCTCTTCCACGAAGCTGCTTTGCATGTCGGCCAACATCTGGCTGCGAAACTTCCACTTTTGACACGGGGTTGTGCCAAGTGTAATGGGAGTTAAAAGCGATAGCCGTAATTAATCATAAACGGCGACATTTGGGATGATTCCTGCTTGGTGCTATTGTATGCAAACTCCACCAAGTGAATAAATTCTTCCCACATTCCTTGCTTATTCCAGACGTAGTTTCGTAGCATGTCTTCCAAAATCCTGTTGGTCCGCTCCGTTTGGCCATCCGTCTGAGGATGATACGCCGTGCTCATGGATAGCTTGGTCTGAATCGTCGTAAAGAGGTCTTGCCAAAAGGCGCTCATGAATTTCGGATCCCTGTCGGAGATGATCTCCCTTGGCATGCCATGAAGCCTAAAGATCTCTTTGGTGAAGAGCTTTGTTGTATCCATAGCGGTGTCTGTGGTCCTGCAAGGCACAAAGTGTGCCATCTTTGACAACTTGTCGACCACTACCATCAAGGCATCCTTCCCTCTTACTGTCCTTGGAAGCCCTGTTATAAAATCCATGCTGATCACTTCCCACTTGGCGTTTGGCACCGCTAATGGCTCTAATGCCCCTGGAATTCGAAGTTGTACATTACGCGCCGATCTGCGACATAGTGACATTCCTTGATGTAGCGAGCTACTTGCTTTTTCATTCCTGGCCAATAATAGCTGCTGCGCACTTTGAAATATGTTTTCATGAATCCCGCATGGCCAGCTATTGGGCTGTTGTGCGTGTCATGGAGGATCAATTTCCTTACACCTGATGATTCGGGTACGCACAACTTGTTCTTATGGTATAACAGGTTGCCTTCCTTCTTATAATGTTTAAAGGCTTCCGCTCCTTATCATTCTAGCCTCCCTAGAGAGGCTTGCCCATACTTCCTTGAAATCCACGTCCGTTGGCAAGGACTCTTCAATCTTCTTACCAAAGTCATTTGGAGGCCGAAATTGCATTGCAATGCACTCTAGTTGTCGGGGATGCCTTGAGCGCATCCGCTACTACATTGAGCTTCCCGGCTTGTAGACTATATCAAAGTCATACTCTTGAGGAACTCCATCCACCTTCTCTCGCCTCAGGTTGAGGTGTGGTTGCGTGAATACATCTTTGGAGGCTCGATGGTTTGTATCCAACTGGAACTTCCTTCCCAAAGATAGTGCCTCCAAATTCTTAATGCCACGACAAACGCAAGCAATTCACGATCGTGGGTGGGGTAAGCAGCGTTTCGGCGTCGTTCATCTTCACGGAATCGTGCGCTACCACCGCGCTCTTCTTGCATGAGCCTTTGCACTGTAGCTATCTTACTCGCGTGCATGTCGCTACAAGCTTATCTTTCTCACGGGTCGGTGGGGGTGGGGATTTGGGGCTGTTGTTAAAAGCTTCCTTCAACAATTCAAACCCGGCTTGGGCTTTCTTGTGCCAATGCTCTGCCCAATCTTTCACCTTTCTCGCCCTCGTCAAGTGCGATTAGCGGGGCGCTATCTTAGCAAAGTTCTTCACGAACTTCTGTAGTACCCTGCTAGGCGAGAAAACCGACCTCATGCACATTCTTGGCCCGACCCAGCGAATAGCGGCTTCAATCTTGGCGGGATCCGTCGAGATTCCTTCTCTTGAGATCACATGGCCCGGGTATTCCACCTTCTACATTGCGGAAGTGACACCCGACAACTTAGCGCATAAATGGTGCCTCTTCAACTTCTCTAGCACTCTCCTTAAGTGTTGTGCGTGCTCTTCAAGGGATCTGCTATACACCAAAATGTCATCAAAGAATACAATCACAAAGGTGTCTAAGAATTTCTAAAGATGTCGTTCATGAGCCTCATGAGCGTCGGCGGGGGGCATTCGATAAGCCGAAAGGCATTAGTGAATTCATAATGCCCGTGCAGCGTTCTAAAGGCGGTCTTGTGGATATCTTCTTCCTTTATCGATCGATGATAACCTCGACCTTAAGTCGATTTTTGGAAGACCTTTGCACCTTGGAGCTGATCCATCAAGTCGTCGATCCGGGAGCGATACTTGTTCTTAATGGTGTGCTTGTTCAACCGCCTATAGTCTATGCACATCCTTAAACCGCCATCCTTCTTCTTTACAAAGAGAATGGGTGCTCCAAATGGCGAGACACTAGGTCTAATGAAGCCTAGGTCAAGCAACTCCCGCAATTGCTTCTTTAGCTCCGTCAACTCTTGCGTCGTCATTCTGTATGGAGCCTTACTTGTCGGCTTTGTTCCCGGTTCGAGTGGTATCTCACACTCGACTCCCCTGTAAGGAGGAAGCTGCTTGATCTCATCTGGAAAGAGAATATGGAACTCCGTGATCAGTGAGCTATTTGCCGACAACTGGAGAGCACCTTGTCTTCTTTGCTTTCTTCTGACTCTGGCTCGTTAATCTCAAGCTTGAAGATGTATGCTACCTGCTCGCTCTTGATGCACTTGAACAGCCATTTAGAAGACATACACTGCATGATGGGAACAACTTCTTTACCTGTAATCTCAATGATCTTGCCGTCGGGTGTTGGGAAGGCCACCTTCCGCTTTCCACAATCAATAATGGCCCCTGCTGGTCCAAGGTACTCCATTCCTATGATCAAGTCGTACTTACCAATGCCCATTACTTCTGCTCCCATCTGGATATTAATCCTTGGCAAGTCGATGTCGAAGTTAATTCTCTTGCATGCGATCGCCTTCTTTGCTCCACTTGCTAAGACAACGGGCCTTGGCTTTGACTTTAGTGGTTTCAACTTCAACATTTGAACCATTCTGGGGGATGCAAAGTTATGGCTACTTCCTGAGTCTATCAAGACTATGAAGGACTTGGTCTTGGCCTTCCCTACTGTGGAAATTACTTTATACTGGCTCTCTGCTTGCTCTGTATCAATTGCGGCAAAGATATGACACTCACCTTGAATGTAGTCGCGGCCTTCCCTCGCCGTCGTCGTCGATGTGACAGTGTCCCAATCTCCCAACTCTGCTAGTCTTTGCACTCATGGCGTAAAGGGGGTTCATTTGTCCTATGGCCCTTTGGAAGCACCTGAAGCAAAGCTTGCTTTTCTATGCACTCTGTCTCTTTTCCTTGGGCATAGCACGCAAAAGGATCCTGCTTGCTTTGGAGTAGTTTGACCCCTCTGCTTGTCCTTGAAGGACACTGCTTCTTCTCTTCTGCTTTTCCCACGGTTTGCCACCATATGGGGCTCTATTTGGGCCTGGGGTGGCTGCCCTAGGGCTATAGCTTCTGTTGCCTTGCCTTTATCTGGTAGTCGCTGCTGCCTCGCCCGCTATTCTCGAGGTCCCGTTCCTTGCAAGCTTATTGCCTTGGACTCTGCCGGAACCTTGTCTTAGGGTTTATTGCCCTCACAAGCTTGCGGATCTCCTCATTCAGCCCCTCAATATAGCTTTCTCTTGCATGCTTCTCCCCAATTTTGCACATCTGACCTCGGCCTCATGAATTCCTCTGTGTATTTACGACTGATTTGTTTCCCTGTTGCAACTTTGTAGAAGCTCTTTGCATCATCTTTGGACTTGTGCTCCTTGGGGCGTAATGGCGCTTGAAGGCTTTGGCAAACTTTACGAACTTACAAGCATCCTGCTTAAGCCATGTGCCTTTGCATAACCCTTCCACCAAATCCGTGCGGCTCCTTTCAAGTTGGCATTTGCCACCACGCCTTTGTCTTTATCCTTCATACCATAAGCATTGCAGTACTCACTCATTTAGATCCAGCCATGCCTCTGCTTCTAATCGACTGTTCTCCCCGAGCTGTTCGATTCGGGCCTTCCATACATTGCCGGTCGGAATCTACCTTCTTACGGTAGTCGAGGCCCTAGTGTCCCTTTGTGCGTCCTTCTATGGCGTCCCTACGCCTTGCATCATGATGTTTCTTTGCCTTGCATCTGTTAGGTCACGGGCACGATCTTCTTCTTCCTGAGTCGGATGAATCGAGCTTGAGTTGGAAGATTCGGGCTGGAGGATCTCCTTCTCTTGTTCCTCTTCTTGTCCCTTCTGCGCTCAGGAGTTGATGCTTGCGGCAGCTGGCGTTGCCCACCAAAAGCTGCTCACCTTGCAGCGGCCCGGCAAGGCCTTTATCGTTCGGGAGGTCCGTCCTCATCGGGATATTTCCTCTTACGGGGTCATGGGTCCAAATTCCTCAAAGCGGGTTCCTTGTCGGAGGTGGCACGGTGGACTCTGTTCTTCCATATGGTCTCGGCATTGTCGTTCCCCGAGCTTAGGCCTCTAAGCGCATACACAAGTAATTCATGGCTATATGGTTAGTTTTACTTGTTCTCTTGCATTGTTTATGTTTGTTGGTATAGTTGTGGGGCAAAAATACATCAACTAAACATTTAAAGTGCAACAGAAATTATATTCATATATTACATAATATTTTAGTACAAAAGTCTCCGGGATCAATAGTCTAACTAGTCTTGGAATGTAGGTAAGATGGGTTGTCTTCAAGGAACTTCTTAACTTGGGCCATTCCTACCGAATGACCCAAGTTCACGATGACGCTTTGCCGACGAGCCGCCGCAAGGCTCTCGCCGACTCTTCCACCTCGCGGCGGGTTTTGTAAGGGCGGCGGTCATCCGCTTAATCTGCGCTGCCGTCGATGGGGTATGGCGGTCGAAGAGGTCAAGTGCCATTGCCCTCTTGACTAGGACAGCATAGTCAGCGTTTGCGCTATTGAGCATACTGGGAAGCACGAGAGTGCAATCGGCATGAACACCCCTTCTTCACCTCGGGGCTGAACTTGCGGTGTACCACGCTATTCTCCCATCTAGCAGCAGTGGCAGGTAGTACCTCAGGGATCTGTCATTGTGCGTCGTGGATGATTCTCCACTTGTTTGGCCTCCTGCTCTATGCCCGGCGTGTTAAATTCGTCGACCTCTATCTCGGTGAGCTCGGTAGTCTTCAATTGTGGAGTCGGCTACTTTGAGGTCGATTCTGCTCCTCTTCTTTGGGGGTGGTGTCGAAGGCTGGGCATTAGGATGCTTCGTGGTCTTCCCACGGATCCCCATCTGTTCTTGGAGGCGAGGAACTCCTCCTCCGTTGGCAGCTCCGCCTTTCGTCCATCATTTGCACGATCTTTGCTGTAGGCACGGATGCCGGAGTCGACTCCCTGTGTAGGTGTCGGCCTCCCTCACTTGAAGCGGAAAGTCCGGGGCTCCCCGGACGATGAAGTCGTCCAAGTCGGACTGCCAGTAGCTGGTGGGAGCAGTTCATCAATCGAGCTCCCTCTCCCGCATTGGGGAAGGTTGAAGATATTTGAGGAGTAGATACTCTTCTCCGTTGATGATGATAGGGGCTAGGCTTGTGATGCCTAGCCCAAGTGGGGAGCAACTCGATGGTCTGCGAGCTCTGCTTTCGAAGTTGACCAGCTCCTGATGCGCTTGTTGCCGTTCTTCCTGCGAGTCGAGCTCAGGTGTACTACCGTCGTCAGGCTCCTCTTCTTCTTCCTCTGCTCCTTCACGCTCTTGATGATACTCTGAAGCATCGCTCCTGCGCTAGCGGCTGCTATGGGGTCCACCTCCATCCGGAGGGATAGAGGTTGCCCCCATTGGGTTTTCGGCGGTGGGACAAAAGAAAATAGCTAGGGTGGCGGTGTAGGAGAAATACTTGGTCTGTTGGCTGCCGGGACCATGTAGTCTGGCGCAACCTCTGCGCCTTGTTAGTTAGGTACTTGGCGATGTTGGGGCGTCACCCAAGGCTGCTTGAAGGGATGGGCTGGGGCGAAATATCCTATGCAAGGGGGAACCTGAACAAGGGAGGGTCCTACCCTAGCTTGAAACTCTGCTAACACTTGCCTATATGCTGGGGTTGCATTTAGCGTAGCTTGGATATCAATTTCTTTCCCAAAGACTTGGAAGATGTCGTTGACATCCGCCTCGGCAAACATGGGCCTTGGCTTGTACCATCGCTGAAGTCGTGATGGCCATTGATCTAGCGAAGAAGAGAGTATCGAAGCGGATCTTGAAGCGCCTCAGGGAGCTGGAAGATCGCCTAAGCAGTGGAGAGCAAACTTGCAGGGTGCTAAATGAGAAATGGAGGACCTATTTATAGAAAAGGGGAAAACCCTAATTTTTGGATGACCTAGACTTTACTGAGATTGGGTGATTCTGTTCTATTAAAGGGTGCAATTGAGAGTTTGAAGACTACTTCTAGGGTTTGAGCATGCTAAAATGGCGTATGAACCTATTGCAACAATTTGGAGATCATTTGGTGAAGAAAATGGTGCGAGGTCTCACACGTTGCGCCCAGGCCGATAATGAAAAGTTCTGTCCTGGCGCGACGTGTGAGACATGGGTTCTAAATGGGCTAAACTTAATCAATTTGGATAATCTAAGGCAAATTCTACTAAACTCGCCGAGTTAGGCAGAATTGACCCCTTATTTGGTCGATTTGGAGCTGTTTTGGGCAGTTTTAGGCATGGCCTCGCACGTTGCGCCCAGCCCGAAAATGAGAATGCCACGGTTCTATTGCGACAGCAATAGAACCGACATTCCTTGGATGGGGACGTCCCTTTGTCACTCCTCCTATTTATTCAGCCTCTCTTCATTGTTCTATCATCGGCGTTCTCTTGAGCTAGATTTCTCCTTCTTCTCTATCCTATCAGTTTCTCCTCTACCTGCTGCTTTGTGTTGGAAGATCCTCTACCTTCTACTTTGCGATGGGGATTGATTGTTGGAGGTTTGGATATGCTATGGGCTCCGTTCACATTGCAGCTTTTGGGCGGTTAGTTTTCCATTACTTTTAGGTTCTTTGATTGGTCGTTTTAGAGTTTTTTCGATTATCCTGCATCAGATCTTCTGATCCGTTCTTGCGGTGCCTTGACTTTTTCCGATTATACTCCATCAGATCTTCTGATCCGTTCTTGCGGTGCCTTGACTGTATCCAGTATTTTTCCCCTTCAGTCGGTTTTTTTTCTTAATCCGGTCAGGTTCTTTCCTTATCGTTGTTCCCCCTTGATCCATAGCGGAATCCGGTTTCTGCCAACGTAGCCATGTTGCTTGTCTGGATTTCTTGTTTTATCCTCTCTTGTTTTAAGCGTTGTGGTCTCCTGCAATCTTCCTCTGTAACTTCGATTGCCCTAAGTTAGTTTGGGTGTCGCTTGCTAATTTTTGCTTAGTTTTTTCTTCTTGATTGGGAGTGTATAGTATAGCTTCTGTGCTATCTTACCTGGCTTTGACAGGAGTAGTCGGTACTTGCTTTCGATCTAATCTATTTTGCCTTTTAGAATGTTTTTCGGTTTGTTGCTCTTGGCGTTGCAAATTCTGTTGGTTAGTTTGTGTCCGTTATCTATTGAGGAGCTAATCTTGTGTTGCGATTGGCCGATTCTTACCGATTCTTGCTTCGGTCTTGCCAAATTCTTGTCGATTCACGCTCGATTGTGCGATTCTTGCTCAAGTTTCTTTCCGGTTTTACCGATTCTTGCCGAATGTCTTTGGATTGTGCCTCGGCTCTCGGTTTGTCGGACGAGTTTTTCAGCCTCCCGCTTTGGTTCTCGCGCAGATTCAGCGAGGTTTAGAATGGGTTGAAAGAGGCCGACCCTTCTTTGGATTCATCCGGGGTTATTCGATCGGCCGGTTTGCGGGTTCGATTTTATGTGTTTGATTTGTTTTGCTTTGATTGTTTCAGTTTTGCTGTGTTTTTAATGAGTGGAGCAATGTCAATCTCATGCCGCTTTCTCCTGATTTAATTTGTAGGATTCCTTGATCCTTCTACCGCCTTATCTTCTTCATCGTTTTACGCGGTTCTTTCTTCGAAAGCCACGCTTCTTGCATTTATCACCGCTGATCATTATCACCGCTGATCCTCGATGTGGGCACTGCCGGCGTGGCAAGGCCATGTGGCGATCGTCGATTGCCTTCTTGGTTCAACCGGCACAACTCGCGGCATCGCCATGGCTGCCCACCCCAGACCTGCGTTGATGGCCTCCTACCTTTCGGGTGCCATTCAGCTTATTTTTTATTCCTTAACCCTTATCTGAAGTGCCCCACTACTCATCATTGTTTTTTGAAATTTACTGAGGTATTATTATGCAATTGTTGTTAAGTGGGCTCTGCGTTCTTGGGAAATTAATGTGTTGGCAAGTCGCGGGAGTTAGATGCGGGCATGGTTATAAGGGTACATGGGTCACACAATTTAGGCGTTTGTACTCGTTATTTAATGCGGTATATTTCAGCATGTGATCTTCGGGCATTTGTCATATATCGCCCTTTGGCTTCAAGCTTCGAGGTTCGTTTTGTAAGATTTCGTTTATGCACATCGTTTGACATGCACTTTCTTTTTCTCTCGTGACATTAGGTTCCTCGTTTGGTTCTTCATTTTTGTCCATGGTTAATTCGTCCATGTTCCTCGAGGAATGCCTATATTGTTTGGTTGTGGACCTTCTACTAAGAGCTTTGATCGTTTACCTATTGTACACATATTATAGATATTATCTAAGTTGTACTGTTTGCCATTCTTGGTTGCTGTTGTTTGCATCATTCTCCCTTGGTTTCAACTCTCCCTTCAAGATGGGGTTCTTAAGTGATAGTCAAGCCTGTTACTGTTGTTTCATGATTCACCTTTGGCTCTGGTTGTCGTCTTTCGGTTTTTATTAGCCTAATTTTTTGGGTTCCTGGTCTTGTAAACACTAATAAGCTTGCCCTTTGTCTCGTGCAAACATTTAAATCCTATGCATTTCTCCAGATGGCTTCTTGGTTCATGGGATCCTTTTTCATTAGCCGGTCATGTTCGTTTGATGGATCCATGTGCTCCCTTTGATGTATATGTGGCTTCAGTGTTTCTATATCATAGGATTCTTTGCCATAGTCGATCGTATTCGATGGTTCCATATGGCCCCCTTTATAGCTCATGGATTCTCAGGGGGTCTATAGGATTGGTTTCTCGTCATTATTTTTATGCAAGTATGCACTATTGGATCTAATTTTGTAAGGGGTTGTGTTTTTGGTCTCATTCTAATCCCTTTAATTCTTATACTTTCTGTTGTTCAATGTTCCATATTCTTTTTTGCCCTTCTATTACCATGATTCTTTTTTGCAGTTTGTTCACTTTTATAGCTTTCTTGACCACCGCGTATTCTTTTGCCGACTTTGCCCGTTTTGTTGGACCATTATTTTTGTCATCCTTAACGTTCATGTTGGATGGGTCCCTGGGTATGTCTTGCATCCTCCCGAACTTGCTTTTAGGTGTTCGTGTGTTCCTTTGCTATAGTTGCATTTTTTCACGATTTTTTGGTCGTCTCCTTTATGCATGTGCTTGCCCTTCTTGGATCTTTATATGTGGACGCCCATGTCATTTTTTGTTCCTTATATGTCCATCATGTTTTCGATTATCTCATCCTGCTTCCTTCCATTCCGATTCTTCTGATATGACTACGCTCCATATTTTTTCGTTTTTGGAGCTCCACAACTATGGGTTCGTTATTACAATGCTTGTTCTATATGTCATGCAATTTCCTTTCTTTCAACATTTCGCTTATTGCTATGATTAAGTCGGGATAGACCGGGGCATGTTGTTCATTTATTTTTCATTTCATGTCTCTAATTACGTGGGAGTGCTATGGATGTCCATATAATTAGTCTGGGTTACTCGTTGGTTCTTTAATTTTATCCAGGTGTTCCCCAGGTGTCGGCCAATGCATGCTCTTTTCTCATATGGTTCCAGTTATTTCTCTTGGTTGCTTTTTGAGGGCCTATGCACGCTTTCTTGTCATACAGTCTCAGTTTTTCGCGCCTTTGAGGGCTTATTATTTATTGGCATTGTATGACATTAGTGATAGACATCTTCGTTCTTCTATTTTCTCCTTGCATGTTCGTCATATTTCTCGTATTTCATTCTATTTCCTTTCATTCCTATTTTTATTTTACATTTTCATAGTTCTTCTTTTTTCTCCTTGCATGTTCGTCATATTTCTCGTATTTCATTCTATTTCCTTTCATTCCTATTTCTATTTTACATTTTCGTATCGCCTGACGTGTTTGGTCTATGTTATGGTTATCTTGTCCCATACGTGTTTGGCCTCTTTTTTCGTGTTGGCGTTCGTTTTTACTTCTTCATGCTTGATCAATTCTTGTTATATCACCTCTGTTGATGTCCTTCTTCCTTGATGCTCTTTATATATTCATTGCTCAGCGATTCTATGCAATTCTAGCCGCATTCGTTTGGCTATTGCATCGTTTGCACCTTAGATCGTCGGTCTTGGTATCACACATTTTGTTGGTGTTTTTTCCTCATGGTTGGTTGGTAGGTCCGCTCATTACATATGTGTGTTGGCATGGGAAAGTTATGTTTCTCGATTTAATCACTCTTTTCTTGACATATAGTTTTCTATAGTTGGATGTCTAGTTGTTTACTTTGCTCTTTCATAAAATTTATGTCGGTCCATTCTTTACGACCAGTTTTATATGCCACATTTCTCTTGGTCAATTCTTTTCGGTGTTAATGCTAGGGTGTCTCTTTCTATCTTGTAGAGGTGGTATCTCTTGCCCATTTCATTATGGTTGGGTTTCTTCTTCTTGTTCATTCAATTTAACGGCATGGCAGGGTTGAAGTTTGAATTGGTTTTTTCTAGTGGCTTGCTTGCATTACTATTTCTAGAGGCATTTGACCTATCTCTTTTCTTTTGGTCCTCACCTCATGATTTTTCTTGGTTTTTTTTTTTTTTTTTTTGCCCCGTATCTCATATTTCCCCCTCGTATTCCTTTTTGCTCTTCATCCTTCATTAACCTCTTGCATTGCCATAAGCTCGTTTCTCGGTTTTTCCTTTTGCCTCTGTTCCTTATTTGTCATCTCTGTGTTTTAACCTCTTGAATCCTCTTGTGTTTCTTGTCTTGTCCCCTTCGTTTCTCATCTTGGTTTGCCTTGGTTCTTTTTGCTCTGTTGGTGTCCATTGATCATGCTTTGCTCCTTGATCTTTTTTATCCTTGTTTCTCCATTGGCCTTGCTTAGCCCTTTCTTCCTTATTTATCCCATCTAATCGATTCTGGTCATCTTGTTTTACCAATTTGTCTCATTTGCTCCATCCTTTGGTTTATCTTTGTGCTACGTTACTTTTGTTCTTATAGTGGTCTCTTGTCCATGTGTCTTGTTCTCTCCATTTGTCAGTTCTCTCTGTTTACTAGCCTAGTTCTTTTTCTTTGGTCGTCTCACCTTATGATTTTTCCTTAGTTATTTTTTCTGGATTTCATATTTTTCTCTCTGAGTTCCTTCTTTGCTCTTTATCTTTCGTTAACCTCTTGCATGGCTTTATGCTCGTTTCTCTGCCCTAGTTCCTTATTATTTGTCTTTTCGTCATTTGACCACTTGTATCGTCTTAGTTTTTTCTTTTCTTGCCTTGTCTTCTTCTTTTCTCATCGTGATTCGCCTGGTTCTCTTTGCTATGTTCGTGTCCACATTTTCAATCGGTTTTATTAGATTCTACATGCTTCAGTATGGGTTTGGTGTGCTCCATTTGCTATACACTCCTCATTATCTCGGTAGCTCCATTTTGATATCATTTCTCTATTTTGGTTGTGTTTGCATTGTTTCCTTAATTTATTTTCTTTAGCTTATTGTTTCGTTTAACTCTAGTGACATTATTACTATATTAGTCACATTGGTTCCTTCTTTGGTTTCTTTGTCTTCTTGCTCTTTTTCTATTGCTAGTTAGGATAGTTTGCTTTTATAGTATCTTTGTTAGTGTAGTATTTATTGGACATTAGTCATTTGAGATCGTTACTTTGATGATGACATCATGTTCGTGGCTCTGTCTGCTGTTGTCCCATACGTTCATTCCCTCATCTCTTACTGCATTTTTCCATTGTCTTCTTCATTCTTATGTTCCCGTTTCTATCTCTCATAGCATTCCTCCATCGTGTTCTCCTTCATTTTTATTTATTCCATTGTTTGCATTCCGGCATTACTTGCTCTTTCTGCTTCTTCATTGTGCCTTTGTCTCTGTCTTCTCTTTATCCCCTTTTTCCTCCATTTTTTCTTATTTTCCTTTTCCTTCGTTTTACTCTGATTGCCGTCAGCATTATCTATGCATTCTTTTCCAGTGACCTTGTAGACTCGTTTCTCCCTTTCTTTATACTATACTTTTCTCTTTAGCTTCTCTTCCTTTCAGTTTCCATGCTGAGTAGTTTTTTGAGTTTGTTCCTCTTCTATCGGCCAGTATATGCCTATCATAGGACCCATCCTAGGAATGCCACGGTTCTATTGCGACAGCAATAGAACCGACATTCCTTGGATGGGGACGTCCCTTTGTCACTCCTCCTATTTATTCAGCCTCTCTTCATTGTTCTATCATCGGCATTCTCTTGAGCTAGATTTCTCCTTCTTCTCTATCCTATCACTTTCCCTCACCCTCCCTCCCTTGATGGTTTTTTCATTTGATCGTGTTCGTTATTTCTTTTTCTATGTGCTTTAAATTTGCATTCTTTATTTCCTCAGTGTGGCTTTGTGGCCTTTTGAGGCATACTTATTGGTTTACTCTTTCTCGGCATGGCACTAGTATTTTATTTATTCATTCATGTTTTCTCTCGGTGTGGCAGTGTAGCCTCTGAGTCAATATTTATTATTCATGTTTTCTCTCGGCGTGGCGCTGTTGCCTCCGAGATCATATGTATTTTTTTTTCGGCGTGGTATTTGTAGCCTCGAGGCTGACACTAATCGGTTGTTTTTTCCTGCGATGGTCATTCCGCGGACGGTTCCCGATTGGTCGGCTGTTGTTTCTTTCTCGGCGTGGCCCTGGAGCCTCCGAGTCTTCTTGTCTATGGCATCTAACTCATTGACGGGTTATTTTTCTTGCAGAATCGGCCAGTATATGCCTATCATAGGACCCATCCTAGGAATCTCATTTTCTGTCCTGGCGCGACGCTAGAATTCTATAACTTAACTTAATTAAGCTAGATTAAACACATTATTTACCCACAAAATTCTTTATATTAACAAAATTTTCTGTTATTTACAAAATCTCAAGGGCGTTCTCCCTTGATGTGCCTGGCAAGATACATATCCTGCCTCATGAGGGTGACCCTCTTTGCGTGTACTGTGCAGGCCTCTGCTGCCTCCTGTAAGCACAGCAACATTTCATCGGTCACGCGCATGTCCGTGTTGTACTCCTGGATTACTTCACGGACCAAGCGTTGAAAGCGGTGCGGGGGATCAAGAGTCCGTAACTCATTTGGAAGTGTGGGATTTCTTTGAGGGCTCTGCTCCATGCGCTTGCTCTTTGCTCGCTTCTTTCACGGTGCTCTAGGAGGCTTGGGCTTTGGTGGTGGCGGCTTCAGGGTCTGACTCCTCGTCGGGTGTCCGCCTTCAATTGTCCGTACCCTGTGCTGCTGGTAATAGGCATTGTATGCCTCCCACTTCGCCATATAGGCGTTGTGCTCCTTAATCTTCTTCGATAGACCTTGGTAGGGTCTATCATGTATGCCTCCCGTTGTGGCAGCGGGGCTTTAACCTGTCCACGTCGGGGAAGGTGAAGACCTTAGCGGTATCCCGGTGGCGCTCATCGAGTACCACCGACTCGGTACTTCCTTCTCCACGGGTGGGGGTTTTGAAGAACTCGCCCCCTCTGTGTTGGGGACATAATCATCGTCAAGTCGTCGATCGATGGCGAGTGCATTCACTGACGGCTCATTGATGGCCGGGGCCTGGCGGCTTACCAACCTTGACGACTCTTCTGCCGCCCGCCTTGATGCTCTTGGCCTTCCTCTTCTTCGGCCCGCCGGCTGTGGTTGGGTCGTCTTCCCGGTTCTTCGTCCTCTGCTCCCGGCGGCGCTCCTTGTCTTCATACTTACTGATGAAGGCCGCGAGGTCTGCTTCTTCGGCGAGGGGGCTAAGCGCATGCCTTTGCATTGCCTCTCTGCCTCTCTCTCTCTCTCTCTCTCTCTCTCTCTCTCTCTCTCTCTCTCTCTCTCTCTCTCTCTCTCTCTCTCTCTCTCTCTCTCCTCCTCCTCCTGCAGACGGGCCCAAGCCTCGAGTTGCTCCTCGACTGTCGGCTGCCCTATCTGTTCCCGTTGCTCCCTGCTTCTCCTCTCCTCCTCTGCGATCTCCTCGAGAATTTGCTCCATAATGTCTGGCCGCTCCTCCTCTATGACCTCCGTTTGGTCGCTCTGGTCCGATCCCTCCTCCTCATTTGGAAGAAGATTAAGCCTTCTTGGGAAAAGGCGTTCTTGCAGTATCCTCTGAATCAGGCCGGGGTCACTGGCGCTGGAGGATCCGCGTCGGCGGGGCTTCCTGGCGGTCTGCTTTGTGCGGGCCATGTTTGACGGTTGGCCGATCCGAGCTATGCGCCAGAAGATCGCCTTGGCAAAGGAGAGCAGATTTCTAAGCAGGGTACGCGAAAATGAGGGGGTCGAGGTCTATTTATAGGGGCAATTTTAGGTCAAACTTCAAACTACCTTTTTGGGTTGCCTAAAACATCTAAAACACCTAAATTTAAACATGGTCTCACACGTTGCGCCCAGCCCGAAAATGAAAAGCTCATTTCCTGCTCTGGCGCGACGTGTGAGACATGGTGGGGCCTACTGCTAGATTTTATGTTTTCTACACATATAACATGCTCATTTTACTAATTCTTAATTCAAAATTAGAATTATCAAGTTAATTTTCTGTGATTCATGACATTTCTTAATGTTTCAAGCTGAATGTCTCACACGTTGCGCCCAGCCCGAAAATGAGAATCTCATTATCCGTCTGGGTGACGTGAGACCACCCTACTTTTTGAAGGTTGGCTCACCAATTTTAGTCTTTTTATGTTTTCATTCATTTTAACTGTTACTAGCTTAGCATGAACTACAAAAATGAGAAAAAAATTTCCCATTTTTCGAGGTTTAAGGATCCTATCAGTTAGTACTAATGGGAGCATGGTCAGTGCTTTGCTCTTGGTCACCAAGAACATTGCTCGATACCCTTTGTGATGTCCCCTTTCAGTATACGGTGCACTCACCGTATACAAAGCGGGGGAGTTCATCCCCATACCGGTTCGATGCCGTCTGGGGCCCTCCACATGACACTACAACCGTGGCCGGGCTCCGATTGGGAAGAGTGAAGGGGTCATTTTACCCCGATCTCCCTCGGGGCCTACCTAGGCTAAGAAGGCGTAAACATACATGTCGTTATATAGCATAAGCACATATCCACCTCGAAGGGTGGTCCATCACATCTGCATAACAAGGTGAGCACAATACATAGGGTGAGTCCTACCCAAGGCTCGAGACTCAAGGGGTTGGCCGGCGGCTTGGGTCTCCGTGAGTTCATTTGCGCATGAATTCATGGCAATGGATTTGGTGGCATATGAACATGGCATAGGGTTGTCCACTCCATCCGCCCTCCTGTGCACACTTTGCGAGTAGTAGGCTGAAAAGTGTCGGGGGGACCTCGAGTAGCCCGCGGATGCATAGCCAAAGGGGCTATTCCCGGGTTTCATCTCCCGGTTCCGATGGGGCAGGAAGGGATCACTCCCTCGGAGGTCTACATGCCGACTCAAGGTGACTAGAGGGCCACCGCCCAGATTCGACTGAACCCACTGGAAAGTGTACACCACTTCACGGGTGTCGAGTCCATGCCTCACCCGCACTCAGTGGTGAGCCATTAGACCTAGTCACAATGATCCCTGGTAGGCCTTACACACCGGAGGGATCTTCAGAGAGTGGGACATGAACCTCCTTCTCGGCCCGCCCGGCCCTTCACCCACAACTTTGGTGTGGCTCTTGTACACAGAGCCGAATCTATAGTGTGCTAGAGAGGCTAATCTAGGAGCATCTACTACCAAGCTTTAGGTCTCTACGCCCCTTCCCAATACAAGGAGTTCATAGAAATACATCATCCACATACATCACAGAAGAACTAAAGAACTATATCTAATCTATCTCATAGAGTTAGGTTCTTTAGTTAGAGTCTGGTATCTAGAGAGCTGCTATGGGCAATTTAATAGGCTAAACCTACTAATTCTATGACTGAAACATGGTTTAAGCTATTAAATTGCCTAAATACCTGATCCTTGAGTGGCTCCTCCTGACCTGAGCTCGACCATCCTGCTGAAACGCTCGAATTAAGGGAAACTAATGGTGCAATTCTCCCAGGCAGAGTCTGGGAGGCGGTTTTGGCTCTTGAGGCAGCCAAAACAGAGCTCTAAAACCCTAGAAACGAAAAATGGGTAAGTTAGGGTTTCCCTCCTTTAATAGACATGGGGTTGGCTAGGGTTTCCAATTATCCCCTTTAGGCATGTGGGATAATTGGGAATGGGCCCACTGGCCTTTAATGGCTAGGTGGCAAAATGTGCCCACATGGAAATGTGTGCCCACATTAATGTGTGCATTGGAAAATGTGCACATTAATTGCACACTTGGGTATGGCCCACTTGGCATCAAGTGTCCATATGGAAATGTGTGCCCACATTAATGTGTACATTGGGAAAATGTGCACATTAATAGTTGCACATATCCCTTGCAAGTTGCCCCTAGGGCTACCCACCTGGCTACACGTTAGCGTACACGTCAGTCGGAGTGGCGTGTACACGTGACGAGGCAGTACCGTATACTATTCTGGAACGTCACAAATTTCTTCAAGTCCATGAAGGGCTCTCGTCGATGAACACTCCTTGTCCCCATGTATTAGATGTATAAAAATGTTTTAAAACTTCTCCTCTATAATTTACAAGTTTGATATATCAATTATCGTAACTCATTGTTGACTTATAAGTTGAATTCCAACTTGATTTCTTTTATGGTTAATAGCAATGAACCCGTGAATGATGTTATATGATGTATAACTTAAATAACAACATTGATGAGTAATACTTGCAGCTAGCAACACCGGCCCAGGGTCTCAAGGCCAGGGTCGGCAACACCAGTGGCAGCCCAGAAACCTGTTCGGCCAAAAGCATGATGAAGACCAGGACATGACAGTCAAAGCAACCAACACAAGATTAACACATATGAGAAATCAAATGCAGCAATTACTATAGTGGGCAACACTGCTAATCACGCACAAGAATATGAGCCAGCACCACCTCCACCACCGAGAGACCTTGATGAAGCTCTTCAGTTGTTGAGGGAAGAAGCCTAAGGTACTGAGAAGAATAGGAAGAGGAAAAGAAGAAGCAGGAGGAGCCTATCTCCTTCCAGCTCTAGCAGATCAGAGACCTCAGACAGTGAATCCCGAAGTAGCTTGGAGAGCGGGTGAGACAGTTCTCAAGGTAGGGATAAGAACAGAAAAACAGACGACTATCAAAAGAAGGTAGACAGCGCAATGAGCAATATGTGGAAGACAGAAAATTGGGGCAGTTCTCGGGCAAGGATAGGTCGGGGATGGAGGCAGAGGCGTGGCTAGATGAAATGGAGGAATTTAGAAATTTCTGAAGGACAAAGACATATGCAAGGTAGCAACAGCGAACCTAATTGGGCCAGCCAGAATTTGGTTTGATGAGAAATAATTGCAGGTTCAGAACCTTTAGCAAGGCATTTCGTAAGCATTATGTCCCGAGATCCCACACGAATAGACAGATACAACAGTTTTACAGGTTGGATCAGGGCAACTTGTCCGTGGCCAAGCACATTAGAGAGTTTATGAGGTTGAGACTCAATGTCCCAAGGATCACGGAAAGACAAGCAGTGGATGGGTACATCGAAGGGCTGAACAGCAACATTAAGAGGTTGGTTCGAGCAATCAACCCAAAGACAGTCAGGGAGGCTGAGGATAAGGCTTTGAGCTTAGAGGAAGCACCAGTAACTCCAGGGCAGAAACAACTACTATACAAAGGGAAGGCATCGAGACAGTATCAACCGAGGCAAGCACCCTTCACTCCAGCAGGGAGTCAGTAACAAGGGAAATCAGACAGGAAAGGGTCTTATGGGGAGCGCAAATAGCAGGACACCTCAGGGGGAAAGTCAGTAAGATTCGCTTAGACAGCATCCCCAAAGAGAAAAGACAGGAATGCATAGAGAAAAAGTTGTGCTTCCGGTGCTTCTAGCCAGGGCACCGAACGCACAACTGCCCTTTTGTTATGCAGGCGGCATTGGCTGAGCTGAACGACTAGGAATCGCCAACCGAAGGGGATAGCGAGGAAGGCGACCAACAGGAACCCCAAGACTACATAGAAGGTGAGTAAAATTTGCGCCGCCATTGAGTCAGGGGAGGTTAAGAATTAGTCTACAGTCATCTCGGCAGAAGGAATCATAGATAGCAAGCCATATATAGTCTTGAAAGACGCAGGTAGTTCCCATAATTTTGCCTCTCCGAGGCTAGCCGCTCTCATGAAAAATAAGATTCTAATGTCAAAGCCTAGACCAGTCAGCATGGCAAGCGGCGATCCGCCACACTAGGGGGAGGAGAATTCATTTTGAAATAGACCTTAATGGAAGCAAATGGCCTATGTGTGCGGAAGTCATGGACATTGGGAAGTATAACTTGATAGTAGAAGTTCCCGAGGCCAGCGAAAGCTATGATAGACTGCGATAGAGGCGAGATCGCTATGACGGCGTCAGACGGGACTCGATACATAGTCAAAGATAAGAAGGTAACTTCAGCTATGCAGTATATCTCCATGAAGCAGCTGCAAAAAAGCATAATTAAAGATAGAGTAGACTACATCCTCAGGCTAGAGGTAAGTGAGCCTAGTCAAGTGAAGAAAAGCGAGCCCAATTTGAGTCAGTTGCCTAGGCCAATAGCAAGGCTCATAAAGGAGTTTCATGACGTATTCGCAGATGAAATCCGTCAGCTACCACCCTATAGAGCCATGGAGTGTGAGATCACACTAGCAGCAGATGCTAAGCCTACCAGCAAGGCCCCCTACAGGATGAGTATTTCAGAGCTAATTGAGGTCAAGAAGCAGTTGCAAGAACTGCTTGAGCTCGGATTCATAAGAGCAAGCGTGTCTCTTTTTGGAGCACCCATCCTTTTTGTCAAGAAGAAAGATGGAAGTCTAAGGATATGCATTGATTATCGTCAGCTCAATAAGCAAACGATAAAGAACAAGTATGCATTGCCAAGAGCGGATGATTTAATGGATCAGCTCTAGGTAGCAAAGGTCTTCTCCAAAATTGACCTAAGGTCGGGCTATCATCAGATAAGGATCAAGGAAGAAGATATCCACAAAACCGCTTTCAGAATGCGGTATGATCATTATGAGTTCACGGTAATGCCTTTCGGCTTATTGAACGCGCCAGCAACATTTATGCGCTTGATGAACGACATCTTCAGGGAATTCCTGGATAAATTTGTCATTGTGTTCTTTGATGATATCCTAATCTATAGTAAGACTATAGAGGAACATGTCTTGCATTTGAGGAGAGTTCTAGAGAAGCTAAGGCGGCGTTGCTTATATGGCAAACTCTCAAAGTGCCACTTTGCAACAGGTAGAGTGGAATACTTGGGGCATGTGGTCACAGCTGAAGGAATGTCAATGGATCCGGTGAAGATAGAAGCTATAGTGGATTGGCCGACAATAAAGAACGTGGGAGAAGTAAGAAGCTCCCTTGGCTTGGCAGGGTACTATCGCAAGTTCGTTAAGGACTTCGCGAAGTGGGCGTCCCCTTTGTCGGACCTCACTAAGAATAAGAAGGTGAAAGATTGGGTGCAACAATGGCTTGAGAATGTCCAACCCTCTTTTGAGAAGCTCAAAGAGGCATTGACCACAACACTAGTTCTCACCCTCCCAGATTCAAGCAAGGACAAGTTAGTAGCAACGGATGCTAGTAAGCTAGCAACAGGAGGAGTCCTTATGCAGGAAGGAAGGGTAGTTGCATATGATTCGAAGAAGATGAACGACGCCGAGCAGCGTTACCCCACGCACGACTAGAAGCTTTTGGCCATAGTGAGAGCCCTGAGGATCTGGAGGCATTACTTGTTGGGTAGAAAGTTCTAATTGGACACAGACCACCAAATCCTCCAGTACATCTTTACGCAACTACTCCTAAATCTGAGATAAAGGAGGTGGATGGAATTCCTCGAATAATACGACTTTGAGATAGTCTACAAGCCGGGGAAGTTGAATGTGGTTGCGGATGCGCTCTCTAGAAGGCCATTAGAGACAAGAGTCCATTGCAACGCCATATCGATAGTCACTAGTGAGTATGGCAAAAAGATTGAAGAAACGTTGTCATCGGATGGCGACTTCAAAGAAGCTTGGGAAAGCCTCTCC
This sequence comes from Isoetes taiwanensis, assembly GCA_021234155.1. Taxonomy (NCBI): domain Eukaryota; kingdom Viridiplantae; phylum Streptophyta; class Lycopodiopsida; order Isoetales; family Isoetaceae; genus Isoetes; species Isoetes taiwanensis. The sequence continues at coordinate 518,495 of JAJEKV010000240.1, forward strand.
AAGGAGGCAAGAACAGACAAAGAGAGGAAAACCTTCAAACATTTTAAGAAGGAAGGTAACCTATTGTACCATAAGAATAAATTATGTGTTCCAGATTCATCGGGAGTTAGGAAGTTAATACTCCATGACACACACAATAGCCCAATAGCCAGACATGCAGGTTTCATGAAGACCTATTTTAAGATCAGAAGTAGTTACTTCTGGCCCGGCATGAAGAAGCAGATAGCTAAGTATATTCGGGAGTGCCAGCTATGTCGGCAGACGAAGGCGGAGCAACTCTGAATTCCAAGAGCCTTAGAGCCATTGCCTGTGCCGAATGTGAAATGGGAGGTAATCAGTATGGACTTTATCACAGGGCTCCCGAGAACCATAAGAGGCAAAGATGCCTTGATAGTAGTGGTGGACAAACTGTCAAAGATGGCGCATTTCATGCCATGTAGGACAACGGACACGCGTTAGATACCCCCGTATTGTTCACTAAGGAGATTTTCCATCTCCACAGGATGCCAAGAGAGATAATTATGGATAGAGATTCAAAGTTAATGAGCGCATTCTGGCAAGACTTGTTCAGCACGACTCAGACGAAGCTCTCTATGAGCTTTCCATATCATCCTCAGACGGATGGGCAGACGGAGGCATCAATCGAATCATAGAAGATATGCTGAGGAACTATGTCTGCAACAAGCAATCTAAGTGGGATGATTTCATTCACTTGGTGGAGTTTGCCTATAATAGCAACAAGCAAGAATCTTCCCAGATGTCCCCTTTCATGATCAATTGGGTATCAATGCTTGATACCAGATACGTGGCACAAACCAGTGTCCAAAGTTGAAGTCTCTCAGCAGATGTTATCTGATATGTAGCAGCTTGTGGAAGAAGTGAGGGGATATCTTCTAGCAGCAAGGAGTCGGCAGAAGAGTGTAGCCGACAGGCATGGACCGTAAGAAAGTTCTAGGTAGGAGACAGTGTGTGGCTCAAGATCAAAGTCAAGCAAGCCAAGCTTCGCATCGGCAATTGCAAGAAGCTTGCTCCTAGGTGGGCAGGTCCCTTCAAGATTTTGGAGTGGGTAGGCACCCAAGCCTACAAGCTCGATTTGCCCATGCACCTTAAAGTCCATAAGGTCTTCTATGTGACCCTGTTGAAAAGGCACAACCCAAACCCAGATGAGGTTTTGGAAATTCCAACGTTGTTGGAGATGAGGAAGGAACAAGTTGAAATAGTGACTGAGTTAATCCTCGATAAGGCATTCAAGAAGACCAGAAGGTCTCAATTCCTCCAATTTTTGGTTAAGTGGAAGCACTTGCCTGTGGAAGATGCAACTTGGGTATTGAAGCCGGATCTAGAGAAGCAATACCCGGACTTTATGAAGGAGTTCGACGGTCGAGTCATCTCCGACCTGGTCGACGCTGACTTGCCAGATGCTTAGCTAAGTCTTATGTCTTTGCTTAGCTTTAGTAAGGCATATGCATTCGCCTTAGTGAAGTGCATATGCCAAAGTCTTGGAAGTGTAGGCGATGATGAGATACGCTCTAAAGGCATTCTCTAGGCCAACACGCACCAAGAGTGCGCATGACCAGGAGGGTCATGTGAGAGGAAGAGAGGCATGGTGGGCGGTGATGAGACCATCATTCGGATGATCTCTATGCCACGATGCAGGGCACACGCACCTGACCATGAGGGGGGGGGGTCATGGTGAGGTATGAGTGATCATGCGCGATGATGGGATCGTGAGACGTTCCCTAGCTTAAACCCTCAGGGGCATGAGGCACTGCGGGTGTACTCGATCAAGGGGATCGTGTACAAGGTAGCACTTTGTTAACAAACTCTCACTTTGCTAACACTAAATAACACAGAGCAAACTAACAAATACTTACCCAAGTACTTGCAAAAATGTTTGCCCATTCAAGCTCAGATCGTGACCCATAATCCATTTGTAACCTCGGAAAGCCGGAGCTAGTAAACCCATTAACGGTGTTAAAAAGCGAGCTTTCAAGGTGGTGTTTCTTCAATGAGATCTCAAGTAAACTTTACTGAAGTCTCAAATGCCGTCATTGTGAGAAGCTTGGAGCAAATCAGTGAGAGTAAACCGTTAGGAGCCAAATGGGCTTCCATGGAAACCATTTTAAGACATAAAATCTACGTTCTTGCCCTCGCTCCTTTTTAGGTTCTTTACGCATTCAATATTAAGGCTTTGCTTGTTATTGTGAATATAAACATGAACGACAACATGAAGACAAATGAAATAAAGATCAACATTTCGCACGTGAGGAGATAAAGATATGATCAACACAACTTTCTATTCCAATCTCTCCTTACTTTATTACAACGTCATTGGGCCTTTTATAATGCTCAAGTCCCATAACCGTCTAAGTTTGCCACATGGCACCAATGACTTATTTTCTACTAACATAACTTTAACTCCAACATAAACGTCTCACAACTAACTTCTAACCCCTACTAACATATTTTGTATTTTCATAAACGTTTTACTTCAACCACAACATTATGCTAAAAATATAACATAAAAACAACACTTAATCAAACTGCAAGCGTTTTTCGTCTCAAAGAAAACAAAGCATGCAACTCGTTTCTGCATCTAATGTGCGGAAGAACGTCGACTGGTCGTTTGAAGTTCCTATCAACATCCTCTTCCTGCTCGTCTTCTTCCTCCAGGTTCACGAGTGCATCTAGAATTGTATCAGCTACCTCTGGATTTTCCTTATCATCTTCATTCCCCCCTTTTGTGGAGAGCACTCGCTCTCCACCTTCACGTAGGATGTGAATGTGTTTGTAACTCTGGTAGAAATTGTAAATCTCTTTGCGCCGTTTCCCTTGGGCAGCAACCTTAGCATCATAATAAGCTGGAGAAGCCTTGATCAAAAACCCTGTGTGAGCCATTTTTTCAAACATGGAAATGTGAACTGCTGGTAAATGGTTGGCTTTGATGAAGAGCGCACTATCCATTTTCGTATTCCTGCATGACAGATTTGGGTTAATATTGATAAGAGTGTCTTTAGCACTGGTATGTGGGTGGATGATGATTTCCAAGAGCTTTGCAAACTTGGCCTGTTCATAAATAAGTGGATCAGGGCTGACTTGAGCTTTGCTCACAAAGCTATGGAGATTATTCAGAATATTACGAGTGGTTGACCAATCATCTCCAGGAATTATAGCCCAATTTGTGGTGTTTCCAGCTTGGTCCCAAGGCAATCTACGTCGAAATCTTGGATCAAAGTTTGGGCTGTTTTGTAATGAAAGGGGAGCACCATAAAAACAGTTTGCTATGTCAGGGTCGTTGAGGAAAACTTTCCGCCATTCAGCATTGGTGGCAGGCTTGTAAGGTGGTAAACCCAAGTAATCTTCAGGAAAGAGGGTATCATGCACTACAGGCTGCAGATTAGCAAGCTGGTCCTGGAGTTTGGAGTTTTCAGAATTTAGTTCGGCAAGTTTCTGTAAAAGTTTTTGAGATTTCTCTCGGAAGCTAGCTTTCTGCCTGTCAAACAGCTGAATTTGGGAATTTGATTTGTCTAACTGCTGTTGCAAAGTTGTACATTGGCCATGGATAATCTGGAGACTATCTTTTTCAGTTCGAATCTCTTATTCCAAGACGAGAATCCTTTGGTTTAATTCCTGAATTTCTTTCACGCTGATGAAATTTGGTGATTCTTCTCATGATAATTTCATGCAATATTTTCTCGTTGTAAACCAAGAAATTCAAGGGTTTTTGCGAAACTTCTTCCTCTTGCCGTTTAGGAACTTCTTGAATCTGATAAACTTCTTCAACATTTGCATCTTTGGAGTCAAGAATCTCCTCCCTTGGTTTGTTGTTCATTCACCTTTCGAATGTAAATAATCAAAAATGAGTTGTAAGTGACTTTTACATAAGTGAACACAAGGACCACTTTTAAATCTATTACTCAATGCATATATGAGCTGAGAATGTACTAATGTAGCCCAAGGAATTTCCAAACCCTGCAAAGTTTGAAAAATATAAGCAAACCATCTTTTGGCAGATTTTGTAGTTAAGGATGTCAATTTTCCATGCAAATGAGGAAGCAAAGTTTGATATTTTGGCACTACAGATTTGATGGTGTAACCTTCATTCTCTTCTATAATTCCATACTTTTGAAAAGCCACATAGTGGTGAACTAGAATGACTGGAAAATTAGGTAATTTTAAAACTCGTTCCACCAATGATGGTGTTAATTGAAACGAACCAGTTAATCTAGTAAAACCATAATGTGTATCCGGATCATAATGACTTAAAAATTCAGTAATCAATTGCTCAGATGGTGTAGGCATTTTAACTTGTGCAAAGGAAAGCAACTTCGCTTTTTCAAACAATGCAAGAGTGTCATGATCCAAATTAGGCAATGTAGAACAACGTAAAGATGGTCTTTTCTGAAAAACTTTAGGCTTGATTGGCATGACAAACTGGTGTCTCCAAGATCGCTCTTGAAGTTGATATTTAGTTCTACTTTGCTCTTTAGAAAGCTTGTTATAAAACAATCTTCCTCTTTTCGTTATTTGTAATCCATCAACTATGCTAAACAGGATTTTATGTGGTGGCCAGAATCCCAGTTGATAAGAGACATCCATAAACTGATTTTCAGAAATTATATCAATGCCGCTATTCCAAAACCTTTTACCGTCCTTAGACAAATGGGGCGTGAACATTAGCTTTAAAATCCCATTACCATCTCGCACTACTTGCTTTCGTTTTAAATAAGCATGATGTACATGATCAGTTTTCCATAAAGGAACTATGAAGCACATACTCCTATATCTTGGTTCAGTTTTCCCTCTAGGTCTGTCAATTGGCAGAACCATATTCAAGTGCTCAACTGGACGTTCCTCATATTTTTTGAGTCTAGAGCCATTTACTAGAGTCGGAAGAAGGTGTCCACTTAAGTCCATTAGCTGGACCGAGCCATTTGTGTTTACTTTTTGAATGATGAATGGACCCAGCCATCTAATTTTAAGCTTCCCTGGATGTTTTAAGTATCTAGAATCATATAATAAAACCTTTTCTTCTTCCTTAAATGTCTTAAGCTTTTTCCTACGATCCTCCCATGCTTTGCGCCTATGTTTTGCCACTTGTTGGGACCATACCGACCTTTGACGTTCTTCATCTAATGCTTCCAGCTTGACCAATCGATTTTCTAGTGAAGGTAGGTCTCCCAATCGATGATGAATGGCCACCCTTAGTGAAGGAAGTATAAATTCAAAAGGCATTACTGCCTCTGTGCCATAGGCAAGCTGAAATGGTGTATGACCTGTTATAGACTTATAGCTAGTTCGATAAGCCCACAAAACTGCTGGGAGTTTGAGTTCCCAGTCCTTCCTTGTTGACTCACAAATTTTTTTGAGAACTGTTATGAGCACTTTATTTGTGGATTCCGCTTGTCCGTTTGCCCTTGGATAGTACGATTGTAGACTTAGATGGGCGATTAAAAAATCTCGGGTCAGAAATTCAATGGTTTCGTTAATGAAGTGTCCACCGCGGTCACTGACCAGCTCTATTGGACAGCCAAAACGCGTGATAATCTGTTGATACAAAACCTTAGCTACACTTTGTGCTTCATTATCTTTAAGAGCCCTTGCTTCAGCCCATTTTGTGTGATAATCCGTTAACACAAGTATATATCGTGATCTAATGAAATGCCGGTGGAGAAATTGGTCCTACAAAGTCCATTCCCCACTTCTCGAATGGGCCTAAAGGAAGAATGGGGTTTAGTGGCATGTAATCTCTAGGACCTGGCTTCCCAACCCTTTGGCATATATCACAAGTTTTTGTGAATGCATAAACATCTTTAAACAATGTTGGCCACCAAAAACCTGATTGGAGAACCTTCCTCGCAGTTAGATCAGCAGAGAAATGCCCCCCACCCACTCCTTGATGGGCTTCAAGAATGATGTCATATGTTTCGTGGGGCATCACACATCTTCGTAGCACACACTTGATCATGGACAATAACAGGATCATCTTAAACGGTCCTTAAGCTCAAATCCTGATGGGGCCATGATCGAGTGCAAGGTAGTAGGGTAACCTTGAGCTAGTAGTTCGGCTCAATGAGGTTGGGGGGGAGGTCCCCTAAAACCACAAATTTATTAACTAAACTAACGTAATGTGCTACTTGTGCAGGCCAGTGATAGGGGAGCATAGACGAGGAGCGCATTACGTGAAGATGGGAGTCATGATTTAGACTTAAGTTATGAGCCCTAATAACTATTGTGATAATGTTTTGAGTATTGTAATGAGTAACCTTGTGAAGGCTATATAATTTTGTATAGGTACAAATATAGCCTATGATACGTATCAATTGCTTAATAGGAAGTTGATCATTTGATTTAAATCAAGTTGTATGTTCATGTGTGTTTTGCAGGAGCAGATTAGAGTCGTCACCTTGGCGTAATGCCGAGGACATCATTATCATAAGGGGGGGAGAATGTGACATTCTAGGGAAACATACGCCATAAATACGTATATTTCCAGGTCTGTCACTATACAAGTCTACCTTCATAGCCTTGTATACCATAGATTAGTGGCATAAGGTGCATGACTAAGTTATTTATGTAACCTAGCCAACCTTAGGTTAGGACCATTTTCTATATGGCCTTAACCTATTGGGCACCCGCCACATGGGACTATCCTATTCGAGCCACGTGGCATAACATGTGAACCCTAACCTATAAAGGCCTAAACCTTAACCCTACGTCTCTTTCCTGGCTCCAACAGTCTGTGAACCTTCTTCGCACTCGAAACTCTGTTTCGAGAACCGTTTGCTGTGGCATAGCCTAGCACAGCAGCTCCTAGAATGTGTGCACGTCCTTGGAGTGAGAGCTACTTCGACCATCTCGAAGACCATGGAGACGCCAGGAATAGGAGGGAGTTCCTCAGGAGCAAGTATTTGGATTAGAGTTCTTTGTAGATCATCTGGAAGTTAGAACTCCAGATGAGTTAGCATTTCGTGTCTCTAGTAGAGCCTTCCTAGACACCTCAGTATAGATCTTGAACACTAATCAATGAACCTTAACTGTAAGTTAGATGTATATGATTAGGTTTAGATGTTCTTCTTACTATGATCATGTTATGTGGATATGTGATATTGGTTGATCATGTTTGCTCCTCTTGTATTGGGAATGGGGATAGAGACCTAGTAGCCATTACTTAGTAATGCTCCTAGTTTAGACCCTTTAGTTCCTATTATTATGCGGCCTGTGCATAGGAATCCACCGGGCTATATGGTATGACTCAGCACTACATAACGGGGCTAGAGGCAAGACGAAGGGAGGGTCCTTGCTGAGCGTGGCTACTAGAGAGCCCATAGCGGGCTAGGCTTATGGGCGGTCATTTCGAGTGGGTAGGGCATGGGTCCGACACCTCCTGGGGCAATGGTGTCGCCCTGTCTTTCAAGAGCTGCAGGTGATGGCCTAGCTCTTGTTTTGGGGGTTAAGTCGGGGAAGAATCGTGTGTCGCCACGGTTCTCTAGCCGCCCATGGATGGAACCCCTCCTGCCTCGACGGACCGGAGAGATGCAACCCGGAGTAGTCTCGATGGGTGAAGACAGGAGATTGTGTATTCGAAAGGCTAGAGTCGTACCAGAGCCCGATCTAGCCCATCTGCAAAGTATGCACAGGAGGGGCGGATGGAGTGGTCAACCCTAGCCATTGGCTCGAGCCATCCCCGCCATTGTTATGACTCGTTCAGCTCTATCTTGAGGCCCAGCCGTCAGTCTACCTCCCCATGAGTCTGAGCCGTACATAGCGATCCTCGTTTGTGGGGTATGCATGTACAAGTTTTTGTATACTGTATATTAAGGTTTGTAAAATACTATAAGGTTTGAGAGAATGTACTTAATGGTGTTAATTTTGTACATGTATTGTAAATTTTGTGAGGCTCTCGCTGCCCTACGTAACCCCCCCCCGTGTGAATATGCACCCAAACCAAAGGGGGTTTAAGGGGGATTTTAATTTAAATGTGTCAAATGCAATGGTTTGTGTTAATAATGTTAGTTGTGTGTTAACTAAAATTTTTTTTGGCCCCTTCGGGGCCTTCAGGATGGTGTAGAGGTGTAGATATAGACATTACCTAATACTCTAATGATGGATGGTATATCATAGCCTCATAAATGTAACAAACTAGAGGTGCTCAAATTATGGAAACGAAAACAATGCATAGAAATGTAATATTATACGAATACCAATATTAATACATGAGGTAGCCACTCAGGAACCAAGCATGGTTCAGTTCTTCCCATTTCCACAACAGACCATGATATGTGTACAAGGCACCCACTTAGCTGCCTTCTCTTGCAAGATAACTTTCGAAGATGAAGAAAGCGGTTGTCAATTAACCATAAGAATTGGAAATCCTAAGGCATCTTCACCCCTTCCTGTTCACGCATTACTTGGCATGCAAGCCATTGCCCATGCTACTGATAGAGAAGCTTGAAACGTAGGGGAAACCCAAAAAGATCTGCTTGATCTTCCAAGCCCAAAACCCATGAGCCAGCGGAAAAGCTGGATGGCAATCACCAAAAACTTCCTCAGATGAGAGAACTCAAGCCATGCCTCCAAGTCTATAGAAGCATGGCCAATCTGTGCTACAGCAGCATCCGTCTGTGGTAGTTCTCTGTACCAAATAGACCCCACCGGATGACAAAACAATGACACAGCTTTTCAAAACAATGTATTTCATCAACAATGACATGGCTTACACCACTCAAGGTTGGATCTCCTAAAAGCCGCCTCAACAAAATTCCCATCATAGAGAAAAGCAAATCTGTATTTCTTCCTTTCATTCCTTCTAAACGTACTTCATAAGCTTGCAAGTAATCAATCTTAGACAGAACAGCAGAAGATGTTTATGAATAAAAAAAAACTCTTACCGAATCTCCTATAGCTTCCCTTCTTTCTGCAGCTACCTTTCCTGAAACAGAAATGACTGATATGCGCCTGGGCTGTGTACAAATTATTAATCATCAGAAATGTGCGGCTCTTATCTTCGTGAATCAATTGAATATAGGAGAGCTCTACTGAAGCAACAAGCTGGTATGGCAAATCGCATGCAGCAAGAAATAATCTCTTTGTTTATCAATGAAAAAAATGACTGTAAATGGAAATATGGCCTGCCTCTGTCAGAAAAGCGAAGAGGCTAAATGATTCTTTTTGAATTACGTGGGCAGCTCAGAAGACCTATAAGCAGTCGTTCAAAAAGAAAGGAGCGAAAAGCAAAGGAGCAAAACAGATCACCTCGCACTTTATTCCAGAATAAAAACACCTTTTGCAGATTCGCCCTTCGATTCGCCCTTTGCAGATCCCCGGAATGCACAGATGATCAATCTAATCCACCCACAAATGATTCTTCCCTGAAAATCTTCGAAACAGATCACCTCGCACTTTGTTCCAGAATAAAAACACCTTTTGCGGATTAAGCCCCGCCGATTCGCCCTTTGCGAGATCCGGAATGCACAGATGATCAATACATAACCCTAAAAACACCCTTTGCATGCAGATTCGCCCTTCTATTCGCCCTTTGCAGATCCCCGGAATGCACAGATGATCAATTTAATCCACCCACAAATGATTCTTCCCTGAAAATTTTCGTTTTCGTTCCCAACACATAACCCTAAAAACACCTTTTGCAGATTCGCCCTTCGATTAGCCCTTTGCAGATCGTTGGAATGCACAGATGATCAAAATCCACCCACAAATGATTCTTCCTAATCCTAAAATGGGTTATCTCGAGCCTTCCATAGCAGAATGTGATACAATAAGAAAATAGAATATAATAAAGAAATATATGATATATATGGGTCTACCATTGGATATAGGCATCAAAATTAGTTCAAGCGTATGCGCACTCTAGATATACTAATTAGTATGCCTCATTAGATACATCCATGAAATCATATAAAAACCTTAGGAAAAAAAGTACAAAAATACAAAAGAAACCCCCTGTTATTATGCTACATATTTGTATCTATGGATGTATGGATGTGCTACCCTTCGGGGTAGTTCAATGTGTTGTTATTGCTAGTTCTGACGTTGTTTATGCTTCCACTATGATAAGAGCCCATAGGGGAAGGGTGCACAAGACACCTTCGTGTCCCCTTCTCGCATGAGGGATACCCTGGAGTGCGGGATAGACGGAGGGCCCATGCGGTCGAAGAACCGGATGGGGGAATTCTTACGGAGTGTACGGTCGGGCACCGTATATTTTGTAGGGAGTGTCACAGTAACCAATCTTCCAGCTCATCTATAAACATCTCGAATAGTGCCGGAGACATCTCCTTGAGCACTAGGAGGGGCCATGAATTCTTGCCCAGTGCTTCTTAGTCCTCAATGCCATGGTGTTGAGGACTGTTGCTCCCCATGCACAATTAGGGCGTTCAACTTCTCTTAAATGGCCCCAGTTGTCTCTCGAAGCATTCTCCAGGGTTTTGAGTGTGTGGTTCAAGGAACCAATATAAAAATTAGAATCATCCTTCTATAAATCTAGTGAAAAATGGCCCAGAGCACCAATACCGTGGCCATGCATCAGTGCACCAGTCACATTAACTTTCAAGCGTTCTCCTCTCCACACTGATTTGGCTAACTTCTCCAATCTAGGTACCATTGTCTTGTTCCGATCCATCTTATCATGAATGATCGTCAGAGCTTGCTCAAGAGCACGATGCGATAAAGCTCTCCATGACCAATACAGGCTCCTACAAGAAATCTGAGCTGTCATGTGTGCCTTCCTTTCGATCTGCAATTCTCTTCTCTCTATTGGATCTCTTGTCTTAGCCATTTTCTCTTTGCTATTGCACTTGGAGAAATCTATCCTCTTCGCAATTGCAACCTCTGGGTGGTGTGACTTCCACCCGCCTAAGAATGAAGATAGGGAGATGTGCTTGCCTGTCATCTCCATAACACTGGCATCCACCTCATGAAGAATGTCCTTCTTTGTTAGGACAGAAGGGAACCTCTTCACATTCGCTCTCACATCTTTATTAGTGATTTTCGACCCGTGGGGCATCGTCTCTGCATTCTCATCTATGTACATAGACAGTAGGGCATTTCTTGCTAGAGTGTGTGACCTTGGTTTCTTTGAGCCCGTATTACCATGTTCAGCAACTCTATGACCAGCAAGGAAACGTTTATGCCACTTATAGAAAGTTGACATTGGAATGTCGTAAGCTTTGTGCCATGCTTTCAAGCATACTTGCTTGTTATTTAGCATCACCTTCCGGACCTGCCCATTTTCTGAGCAAAGGTCAAGCATGTTGTAAGCAAAGATGGTCCTGTCCGCAGCACTCATGTTCCAAATGAAACTTCGCATGCACTTGATCTCGCAGGTGGAGAAAGTGGCACAACATCTCCGAATGCAGAAAATCGTGGATTTGAAGTCTATAATAGAAGCCGCAGTGATCTTCTTATCAGCTTTACATGGGGTAGCAGGTGTTTGCAGTGTTCGTTTCACCATTCTATAAGACCTCTTTTGAGTCTTAGCAACTTCCATTTGCATTCCATAGGGTTCTGCCTCGATGTTCTGTTCTTTCACAGCCTTTATGAGTGTTGATACTGTGATATTATCTACTAACACCAAGGCATTGGACCACCTGACCAAGTCGTGCAGTTGCGGCATTTCAGCACAAGCTTGGCATCTCATATACGGCTTCTCTGGCATAGGACATATCTTCATTACGGTGGCAGCCAGGAAGTCTCCCCCTAACCTTATGTCACCAGCTGCCTGGTTAGGATCGGTGAAGATGATCACCCCGTGTGCATAAGGCATATTGCAGCAGTCATGCATCAGCATGCAGTTCCTCTCCACCAGCTCATCTCTTGAAATGCCTTTATCACCATAAGTTCGCTTGAACGGACCTTCCTCGTCTTTGACTACCTGCCAGTTAATTTTTTGTAACTGCGCTGGCGGAGTGGATATGTCACCTTCGAGCTCAAGCAACGCTATACAATGTGCAGGCCACAAAATGAAAATCCCGAGCGACTCTTTGAATGTTGAAATCTCGGCTTCCAGATATGGCAAAGGTATGCTTCCATCCACAATCTTATCCATAGACACTACCACAGTGCCCCCGGGAAAGTTGTGATGTTTGTTGAAGCCATATATTTTGCCCTCGCCAACTTTGACACCGTTGAATAGTATGGACCTTGATTCAGCCATCTTAAATTAGACAAGGTCGATAGTGCTATTAGAAATCGCGGTGGCGATGATACGAAGCACTAAATGCTTGTGTGAAGAAAAAGTTGAACAGCAGGAAAAGCTAGTGCTGCTCAAGATCGCCGCCCTAGCTGAAGACTGACAGGTTTGTACAAGTTTACTCCAATGCTAAGACACGTTTGCTTCAATGCTAAGATATATTTGTTGAATGCTGATGAAGATCGCCGTCGCGATCTAGCTGAGGACACGCGCAGCTCTGTTCAAGCAACGGACATTTTTGTTTCAACATTAAATCAGTTTGCTCCAACATTTTATCAGTTTGCTCTAACACTAACTATTTATACTTCTTGACTGCTGACGAAGATCGCTGTCGCGATCGGGATGGTGACAATGATTTTAAGTTGGCCAGGGTTTGAAAGACATTTGAAGAATTGTCTGAAGAATTATGTTTTCTGAAAAACAATTGAAGCTGTAACAGGTTTGCCAGGTTGATAACTATGTTCTGAAATTCATTTCAGACAAGACACTACTTTACAGAGAATATAGTATACAAATGTGAGCCTCTTCTGCTCTCCAACTCGTTCATTTGATATAACAGAAGTTAAAATGGTATAGATGTCCTATAATATAATTAAAACAAAGTTTTAATAGTATATCTTGCCTGATTTCACTCTTCAGAGCATGGAGGAGTCGAAAAATCAGGAAAATTCCTTCAAACATTCAAGATCGCCTTCCATTTCCAGATGAGCGCCTCAAATGCCTCCAATTTACACGATCGCCTTCGAGACCTATTCAGCACTTCAGAAGCCTCCTCCTCGAGTCCAATTTGAACGAATGGCTTGGGTGGCCGTGTAGCTGGGTGAATTGAGTTTGAATTTCAAATTTAGGTAATTTTGGCAGGGCTTTTCCATGCTGTATTGTGAGTGTCATTGTCTCATTTAAACTCCCGTGCCGTGAGTATTATGTTGTCCTACAACCCGTCCCATGCCGTATTGCGAGTGTCATTGTCTCATTTAAACTCACATGCCGTGACTATTCTGTTCTCCTTCCCTCGGTCCCATGGTACAGAATTTTGAACTTAGTGGTGGCATCCGTGCAGAGAATGAAAACATCGATTCTGGCATTTTTAAGAATATTTTAGATCCGCCGCCGGAATTTATTGCGCCCGTGGAATGTATTGTGCCTGCCGAAGATTACTTTTCTGACCGTCATTATGACGGGCTATTAACGACCCCCATTCTATAAATTCACGAAAATCCCAGACCTCGGCTCCATTGCGATCCAATTCACGAGCGCCCACAAAAATTTTCGAGCGCCTTCGACCGCCGCCATGTCTCGCTCAGCCGACTTAAAAGAAGGTATTTTCCGCGCTTTTCACGACCACTGCTGTCGTTCTAGCATTAGCTGTCCTATTTTTAGCAGTCTATATGCTCGATAGGATCGCAGGCGCGATGTTCACGAGCAATATTTCTTTATTTTTACAGTCTTAATGCTTGTGAGAATCGCGATCGCGATTCTTTTCACCAATAAATACAGTATAGTTTTAAGGTATTGCTCACAACTATCGCGGGCGCGATCCTTTTGAGTATATTAACCTAAACACTAGATAATACTTTTATCTCTACTTGCTATACAGATCGCAGCCGCGATACTTAGCATTAGTGCATATATCGTATTTTTAATTTGCTCACAAGGATCGCGGCCGCAATCTTTGCGAACACATTTCTTGTTAATAATGTTTTTGTCTATCTACTTGTAAAGATCGCGGTCGCGTTTCTTGTGTGCATTTTGCCAGGTCTTTGAGTAGTGAGTGGTGTCACTTATCACTTTCATATTCTACTTGCAGCACTGGAGCTTTTCCGCGGCCCTAACGTGGAACCTATGCGCATTATAACTCCTGATAGAAGTCGGAAATGGTGCATGGAAATAGCTGAGGCCAAACCTCATGTTGCATGAGACCGCCCGAAGGACTTGTGTCTCTTTTTGAGAAACGGAAAGGGCCCAGAAGATTGTGAGCAGATGGGCATAATAGTCACTATGTGGGAAGGCACAAAAAATAATGTCCAAGATACACATCAGCTACAATTTGTGGAATATGTTTTGCACTGGCAAAACTATGATCCTTCTATCATGACTGCAAGCAAGGCGAATAAGCTTGCTAGTGGCAAGGGGGTACCTACTAGTGCCAAAGGATATGGTTGGAACCTACCATCTTATAATTCGTTGAGCTTGTCTGGGATAAAGTGCAATAGGGATATACTTGTTGGCTTCAGCATGTGCAGGAAGGGCCTTTCGGCTGAAAAGAAACCTCCTTCCATTGCATTGAAGGCTACAAAAGACAACAAATTGCCTTCCTAGATGGACACGAACTAGTTGCGGGCAGTTGCCAAGAAAAAAACTGTGGTCCCATTGGCTGTTGCAGGTGAACCATCAACTCCAAAAGAATCCTTAGTGTCATCTCAGCCTGTACAGAATACAAATCTAGGCGGATCTGCCATTGTCGATCCCTTAGGTCAAAATATGCTTATGCCTCTTCCAGTGAAAGACTCGGATACACATGAAGCACCTCTTCCAAGAAAGATAAGTACCTCAAAGATTAAACTTCGAAATTTAAACACTGAAGAGACAGGGCAGCCCTCTACTTCATCTACTCCCACCTCGTCCACCAACCCTATAGCTACGACTTCCATGTTCACTTGGCCATCTGCTTCACGTATGCCTGATGAATTAAAATTCAATCCAGATGAAGAAAAGAAGCTTGCTGAACAGACCGCCTCCAAGCTTGAAGAATTTAAAAGATTTTATCCTATGGGGGTAAATTGGTTCTAGAAGATCAGCATTTTTTATTGTGAGACAGCCCCAGCAAATCTAACTCATAGGGTTCGATCTAATGATCATGTACAAACATTAATCAAGAGCTTCAAAAGGCGCCCAACAGAGGTTCTCACGCCTGTCAATGTCGTCCACGCCGCGGGCACGATATTTTTTTGCTGGCTGATAACCGCCCACGGCCACGCTCACGGCCACGCTAATTCAACGGGTCACGCTCACGGGCCCACGCCCATGCTCCAGTTTTGTTCCACGGCTCAAGGCCCACGCTGACGCTATTAAAATGCACGCCCGCCCAAGGCCACGGCTCAAGGCCCACGTCACGCCAAGCTCATGCCACGCTGCTCACGCTCACGCTCCCCTATGGCTGATCACGGGGCACACTTTTATGGTGCTTACCTTTTTTAAGCCCCCTATCATACTTGTTTTTAAGTAAAATTTTGGGCATTGTTTGTTCAAATGGACTTCCCCATGATATAAGGGGATAGTCTTCATATTTTTCTTGCCCCAGTTCCTATGATCCACGTTCTGCATCGACATTCTTTCGGATCTTATCCGTCATCGACGCATTCATGAAGATATTTTTCGGCGACACAACCCAACCATTACCATTATTTTTACCCCTAATTTTTGGCACCATGTTGTAATTGTCGGACTTGTCTTATAAAAGTCTGTACATGTTTTCGTGCTAAAAACTTTTAGGGGGAGGCAGTGTTAACCACCTAGTGGTTAACATTGTGCATGCACATGTTAGGTGCATGCACATGTTAGGTGTCAGTGGTGGCAGACTGACACTTGGCATGATTAGGTTAACATAAGTGTAGGGATTAGATTTAGTTAGATGTACGGCTCAGATTTGCGGTCTACACTATATTAGACCGGAGCCTCTTCATTTGTACTCAGGTTTGATCTCATATTTGGAGAGCCTCATTTGGCCACGTTTCCCTTCATTCTTTGTAGATATTTTCTTGTCTTGTTCTTCTTTTGTGATCATGAGCATGGCAGCTTTGTAGCATCCGGCAGTCATGGACTGCTGCTGCAGGGTGTATGCCAAGAATCCAAAACTAACAGGCTTGATTTTTACAAGACTAAAATCAACCCAATGATATTTTACATGAAGCAGGATTATCTGCAGAAATCGAAAGCAATGTGGATAAGGAGTAATTGCTAGATACCGCACGAGCTCCCATAGACTAAAAGTGGAGACAGGTAGGTGGAACCAAACTCCGAGAGTAGAGCGCATTTGCAGGTGCTGCGATGAAGACCAGCTAGAAGACGAATCATATACATTTCTTTTTTGTAGCCAATACAGAAGCATAAGATAGAGCATGGTATAACTGAGACTTTCTTTTATGATTTGTTACAAAGGGATCCTAATCAATTGGGTAAATTTATGCTAGATCTATTGTTGTTGTCTTCCTGTTTATCTTCATAACGATGTAGCTTGCAAAATTGCAGATATTTTCAACATGAGGCATCAAGTCGTTACCTGCTAGTTAAGGGGGTTAAATACCGGTGTTACAGAATTTAAGAGCCGTGCATGGAGAACCACCTTTTATCTAAGAACAGGTATAAAATTTGAGTTCGAAGAAAGATTGAAAGTATATAGATCATCTAGTTACTGTAAGAGTCCTGGCAGAAAAATCCAAAGGAGAAAAAATGCAATGTATGGATGTTTCGTAGATCTCCGCAAAGCTTTTGATACAGTGCCTAGAAGCAAATTGCTTCAAAGATTGATTGACGTGAACATTCAGGTTGAATTGCATACAGCACTAGCAAGACTCTATATGAAGCGTCATTGCACGCGGTTGAGTTCACATTTGGTTGAGATGTGTGACAAAACAATAATCGGCAATGTTGGCGTTAAGCAGGGCTGCTTCTTCCCCAACTCTATTTGGAATCTATATGGATGATTTGGAAACATGGCTGAATGGGAATTGCACGGATGGAGCATTCATAGCGGGGTACCTAGTCCAATTGCTTCTATCGCCGAGATGATATAGTGTTGATATCAAGAACTAAAGAGAGTGCAAAGGCATCTTCGGGTTCTAGATGCATTTTCTTGAATCGGCATGGTATGACGATTAAATTTGGAAAAAGCGAAGGTCATGACATTTGGAACAAAGGCGAGAAATATGTATGTGCTACTTTTCAAAGGCGGGGAAATAGAACATGTAAATAGCTATAAGTATTTGGGTGCGGAATTAACAGATGATTACAAGTGGAATTTGGCGGGTTGACAAAAGGGTGAATGGTGGAAGAAAGGCTTTATTTGCCATGCAAGCGAAGTGCCAAAAAAAATCACATATTAGAGTGGACCATGAGATTACATTTGTATAGGGCGCTCGTGCAACCGGTTATTCTTCACGGTTGCCAAGTGTGGGGGCGAGGATTAGCGAGGAAGAAATGGAAGGACATTGAGACAATCGAAACGTTTCTTAATAGGTGAATTAGGGGTAAAGATACAAACTCCATACTCCATGATCTTTGGCGAGGCGGGCATGTTACCACTAGAGGGAGAAGCAATCTATCTGTTTCTTCTCTACATTATCAGAATTAAAAAATTACCACAGGAAAGGTTACCAGTTCGGGCTATGTATGAGTCACAGGAGGAGGGGTGGTTTCATGAGGGAAGGAAATGGTTGGCACGATGGAATATAGATATGATTGATCTACCAATACAACCAGAAGCTATACGTGATCTAGTGAGAACAAAGGTCATTGATAAGATATGGGCAAATGCACAGGGTAAAATGGACATGTACAGGGATGTTAACCCTATAATTATTTATACAACATCCTTTGCCACTCGCTGCTAGACATCGTATTTGTAGGATGAGGGTTAGCTCCCATCACCTGCAGATCGAGTGTGGGCGTTGGCAAAAAGTCCAAAGAGCATTACGGGCATGTCCTATATGTGGTTCCACAGATGATGAGGATGAATACCATTTTCTTATTGCTTGTCCTGCATACGAAGCAGTAAGAGCACGATATCATCTTCATGAGGCCGATCTAAATAGTGTTCACACAGTGTTGCAAATGCCCTCTGCAAAACTAGCAGCATTTCTTCGTGATTTATTATGTGTGCGAGAAGCGCACTTAGAAAGACTAGATTTCTGATAACTCAAATTTGGAGTGTTCCTGTGATTGTAAATATTTCGTCTCCTAGACCGCGGGGTCTATATGAGATAGTGAATACAATTTCATTTCATTTCATTATATACAGAAGGTGTGTAGGAAAAGTCCAGCATAATCAACTAAACCTTTTCAATAAAGTAGACGCAAATATACTTTGAAGAATCGAGCTCACGCGGTGGGTGGTCTTACCAAGATTTGACAGCTGCTACTTCAATGCTTACCTTCCTAAGCTTACAGTGTCCAATGCTCTAATATATTGAAAATAAGAATTGAGCATTGACATCGCATTGTGTCATTCGTTCTTTAATAAAACAACAAAAGCTCAATATATAAAAAACTCATTATTACAATTACAAAGCTCCATTGTTGAAATTATTCCCAATTATTTTCTTCCATCCAACTCTTGACATTCATATTCTAGATTTACAAATAATCATTCGCTTGTTTAGTATTGCACCTCAAGAGAAGCAATGAGTGAGGAAAGGTGGATGAACACGAGTTAGCACAAGAGTGACAAAAGACTCTCCAATGTTTAAGAGCAAGAGAATACGAGAGAATACGCAAGGCATGGTAGCCAACACTAATAATTTAAACCATGTTGGCTCACGAAATGCTCAATGCAAATGCATCCATCTTCAGATGCTTTCATTCAGAAAATGGGTCATTCATAGAGAATACTACATGCAACACTACCTGGAAGGCTTATCAATAACCTCTATAAAATGCAAGCCCCACGAACAAGATCGGCCTCTGCAGCTTCATAAACTTCTGTATTGCAATTGGATCTCACAGTGCAAGAAATGGAACCTGCTTTCTTGCATGCTCTGGAATAATACGCTGAAGAAGTTCATTACTGGCACCTTCTAGTTCTGTGGTGCAACAGAATCAATACCGATTTTTTCTCATTTCTGAAAGAAATAGATGGGAAAACTTACCTGATGGTTTGAAATTGAACAATGGAGGCAATGGACGACCGTTTGGTAGACGTGTGCTTGGGTCTCTTAATTCATCAAAAAAGGGATGAGCAAGAGCTTCCAACTGCAGCAACAATCATCATGTGAAATCATAACTAACGAAAACAAGCTTTCCAACATGGACCTTGTATGATATTAATACTAGCAAAAGCCCATGAGAGTTATTATGCTAATTTGCATCATTATATGGTAGATTTCTAAATACGAGTGCAAGTTTTCTTCCAATTTTAGAATCCCAATAAATTACAGTCTACTGTTTTCCATTAAGGACAAGGCAGCATTTAGTTGTACATCAGATCTTACAAATTTCAAACTCGAGCTAAGGATTTTATTTTTTAGCTCTTTCAATAAATGAGCTTCACAAAGGACATAAAGCATCTATCTATCTTTTCCGTTCGTCACGCTTGCATTCAATGATCTTGCAGTGAGCAGCACCAAAGTCTAGCTCAGTATCTCATGAGAATTCTTTTTCCACGTGCTTCAAGAAATGATACAATCAGGCAAGTGAGATCTGGCACAAATAATAGGATCTACAGGAAATTAAGGCAAGAGTCAAAAGAGAAGGCAAGGGGTGTGCCTTTTCTCAAAACCAGTCTTCTCACTGGCCCTCGTGATTTCAAGACATCCATTTAGATCTAATATCCCATAATTTATGGAAAAAACTCACTTCAACCCACCCATGCCTTCCAGAAATATATACACGAATAGTAAACTTTTCCTTGAAGGTAACATGGAGCAATTTCTTCTAAATCCTGCATCATGATCTCAGCATGTTCGTATCCAGTTTATTCCATAACTGACTCGTAGTTTGCGATCGATGGCTGTAATTTCTAGGGTTAAATGGCTATTGATATTAAGGGTGCATATCTCTTCAACCCTGTAATAGACAGCCTCATGAGAAGATTGGGAACTACGGGTCTATGATGCCATCCAGTTTTTGGTAGCAAAAGCAAATCCCTGTTTTGGCCTAGCAACAATATCAGCAAATGCTATTTTCAAAAATTTCATGGGATCAAAGCCACCATTATGGCCTCAAGTTTATGACTCCCCGCCCCAAAACAAAAGGAAAACAAATAAAAAACATGCAGACATGGCATTTTTATAGCCCTTAAATAACAGATTTGCTGCAAATTCATAGCTCATCACAACTAAAAAAGATTTCCAACATAAAAAAATGTCAGAAACATAAGAATAGTGCATCCAGTAACTTTAGAAACTTGACCTATTAACAAAAATACATGCATACCGCACTACACCGCAAATTAGGTGAATATTGCAATAGCCTCGACACGAGATCAACTGCTTCTGGAGGCATTCTCTTATGAAAAACCTGGAAATTGCAGAAACGGAAATATGACATGAACAATGTGCCATTAAACATTTGAGGGGTTTTAACCAGCAAGCTATTACCAAATATTTAGCTTAATCAATATCACATATCACAAGCTGTTCATACAAATAACACGCTTGATGATGAATTCATCGAAAACCCATAGGGTCTAGGTAAACTAGTAATACCTTGTGCCACGGATGAGCTTTAATTTGGGGGAACTTGAATTCTGTGTAATTTGGATTCATACACTTGATTTCCTCTCGAGTTGGGGTTCCAAGCACCTAATGAAAGCAATGAAATCATATGATCCAATATTGTGGTGGATTAAATCAGTCAACATCATACAAAAATACCTTTATAATTTCGACCAATTGGTCCACTCCACTTTCCCCTGGAAATAAAGGCTGGAAAGAAACCGAGATTAAAATTGAGATAGATGCATGATACATAAATAAAATAGATATGAGCATGGTTAAAAGTGTATACCTGCCCAAGTAACAATTCGGCCAACACACATCCCATAGACCATATATCAATTGCAGTTGTATATTCAGTTGCACCAAAGATCAGCTCAGGTGCTCGATAGTAGCGGGGAACATATATGCGAAATGTTTGATTAAGCCTTTAACCTACAAAATGAGATAAATATAATTCCATGAATGATCCAGCATATGGCAACTCTATAACAATGGAGGCTTACCAGAACTTTTGCACTACCAAAGTCACAGAGCTTCAGTTGATGGGTATGAGGATTCACCTGCCCGTGTAAATAACAATATGCAATATTAGAAGAACATCAAACCAGCAATTTAGCTTTGCACTTGAATCACAGCAGACCAGAAGGTTCTGAGGCTTTATATCACGATGGCAGACACCAATCCCACCATGAATATATGCCAAAGATCGGCTTATCTGGAAAGTGAAAAGGGTCCAAAGTCATTTTAGTGACACAACGAGCTTCAGGTAACTAACTGATGTTCAAGTGTTAACCTGGTAAGTATACAGTTTGACATAGATGAGTGGCATCCTTTGATTCATCCTATTGTAATGTTTTGCAATACGATACACAGTTTCGGGAACATATTCCAGGACAAGATTAAGATAGAGCTGATCTTTATCAGTTGTTGAAAAGAAACAATGCTTCAGCGCAACCACATTTGGATGATCCAATAGGCGCATAATTTGTAGCTCTCGGTTCTTGTATCTTTTGTCCTGCAGTACTTTCTTGATAGCCACTGTTTCTCCAGTTTCAAGACATTTTGCCTGACAAAGGCAGACAATAACTGGATTCAATAACTTCTAAAAATCAAAAGAATCACATTCTCATCTTTGCTTACCTGGAAAACCACTCCAAAAGATCCAGTACCCACAACCCGCTCTGCAACATAACTAATAGTCTGAAACATAAGATTGGCCTCGTAAAAAATGCCAATGGGCAGTTACGCTAAAACATATCAAATGCATGAACTAGGCCAATTTCAGAGCATGCAAAAGAAGGAAGTCTAACCTCCTTTGGTTGACCATTTCGGCCACCAATTGTGGTCGCTATTATATGACCAGTCTCTGTACCATTTCCATCGACAACAGTCGCCTCAATTTCCTGTCAAGTTGTACATTTATTTGAGAACATTACAACCAATGAACAAGTGTACTGCAGTACTAAAGACAAAAAAAATTGAATGAAATGGCAGGCCAAGGGCATTATAAGAGAACTCAATACATGCTTACCTTGTCATCATGGTGATCAATTTTAACATCTCTGATCTTCATTTCATGCATCTCTTCTGGTAATTGGTCCACTCCAGTTTTTCCTGCTTTATGGCCAGCAGTTGTACTAGCGCTGGTCCTCACTGCAACTGCAGGCCCCCCAGTATCCGTTGCCATATGCAGTTTTTGATGCTAACAGAATGATGGTTTGAAGCTGCGCAGCAAATCTGCCTGTGCTTCCTTGTTCTAGATTCACGCTGATCATAATCAAATAAATGTATGGGTATAACACAAGTAATCTATTTGATATATCATTGTAAAAAGAAAATGGAACAAAATGATTAATTCTATCCATCCAGAAAAACTACAGAGATAAATAAGGAGTACCCAATAAATACAAGCACCTGTAGATCTACCTACCCATTCAAGTTACAAGTTTGAAATTGCAGAGTGGTAAGAGTGGGCATTCAGGCTTGAAAAATCCATTCCAGCTGATTGGGTTGCTTACGTATAGGTAGGCTTTAGTGTTAACAATAACACTTAAATCAATTTGTGACCTACAATAAATAAGCTCATTGTACGTGTATACACTGTGGTTGCGCTAGTTATGCAACAAAGCTTTGGTATAGATGCCAATGCGTTCCCAATAACTGCGACTAAAACAAAAAATGTTTGTAAAGTTATCATATGTTTCAGACCATGTTGTAGTTAACTATCTTCACAAGAAACATCTTCTATTCTGCGGATTCAAGAGTACGAGCAAATCCTTTCATATACTGAGCTTATTGACATTAGCAACACAGCTGATGCATCTTCCTTGAGCATCACGATTGTGCAAATTACCGTCTTGAACGGGAAAAACAAAAAATGAATCAGGGGACATCTTCAAGACGAATACAGAGAGGAGAAGCTCATAAACACAAGACCCAAGCTGCAAAACAAGGAAGGAAAGGAATCTCACACAATCTGAAAGAGACGACAGATTCTTCAGACGAGGCAGACAATGCATGGCCAGGTGAGCAGGGGCAAAGACAGCTTGACTGCATCAAGGCACTTAATATAAGTACAAGGAGTTACAGCATTTGGGTTTCCGTCAGGGCTGCTAGTGCTGATGCCTGGTCTCGACATAGCCGCCGGAGTTGTTCCCAATCATCTTCTCCTCTCCTTTCCAGCACAGAAGGGAAGGGCGACTGCCCACAAATCCACTAAGTACACCTAACTCTACAATATGGGCCCATGGTCAAGCCTATAAGGTTTTCTCCCTTATGTTTTTTTTTTTCTTTCTTTCTTTGTTTTTCGAACGTACCAACCAAACTTATCTTTCTGCCTTAAATTCCTTTGCCCAACTAGAATGAATGGCCTTTGAAATAGTTGACCCTATTCCTTGTATTATTTCTGCCCCCAACTTCAGTTCACTTCATAAGCTTTTTGTCACACAACCTTCAACACGGTTTCTTTTTGTAGCCTACATGTTGGACCCACTTCGAATGAGAAAATAAGACTATACGACAATATAAGTCATTCCCTCTCACATGTCTCGAATTACGACACTCTTTGTGTTTTCCACATCCTTTGCTTATCCTCGCATTCAAGCAAGAAGAGCTGTACTCTCCTCCTTCCACAAAACTGTATATTCTTGTCTCCAGCTTGTTTTATCATCTGCATCGACACACACTGTTAGAAAATTCTTACCAATTGGTAGATTCCCCTGCATCCAGTAATATATCTTCTGCTCTAAAAATATTGTCAATTGGTTGCTGTTACATATGTATCGAGGCCATCATGAAAGCCTTTCACATAAAGTTGTTTTGCATTTACTGACTTCTTGTTGCAAATCTTTCAATAGCTTGGCATGCCATGAAGAAGTTGCCTTCTATATGTATAAGCAACTTTTTGAGACCAACATTCTTCTTCACTCTGCTTAATGATACATTTATGTCCCATGGTTGGAATTGAGCTTGGAATAAGTTACGCCACTTTAGTAGCAGATTATCTATAGAAATGTATTAAGTTTTGTTGTATATGTCCATGGCTTCATAAGTAAGCAAATAGTCATTTGGAAATTAGTGCTTGCGATGTTCCCCACCTATATGTAAGTCCCTGTAGACGCGAGTCCATCGCAGTTATCCCAATGTGGCCTCATCACCAACACAACACCCAACATGCATGGATAGTGGATAACTTTGAGACACTAAGGCTGAGATTCCACTGCCGGAAGTGGTAGTTAATTCTGTGGCATCAAATGCCGTAAACCTAAACTACCATAGCCAGATGCATATGGTTCCACTACGGCAAAGGCAGTTGTTCCACAAAAAATCTCTTCCGTTGGTCTGATTCGTGTCAAGATCTGGAGAGGGGTAATTGTTTCTGGTGCAAAAGGTCGGGAGGATTCCCCTGACAGTTAAGCTAATGTTTATAGCGTACACATCATCTTCCGAAGCAAAACCCGATGCTTAATTGTCGTTGTTAGTGGAATCGCAGAAAACAACGGAGAAATCGTTCAACTGGATTGGTCAGCTTCTAACTTCCAGGCATCAATTGATGCCAGTGGAATCTCACCCTAACATTTAACCTTTGGAATCACAGAAAACAACGGAAGTTTTAAATCGTTCAACTAGATTGGTCAGCTTCTAACTTCCAGGCATCAATTGATGCCAGTGGAATCTCACCCTAACATTTAACCTTTAAGTGACTAACACAGGGGCAAGTGGACGCCCAACATGCATCCAACCCAAATGCAACACAAGGTGGGGCTTGTGCATAACTTTGATGCTCCAACCCCCAAGATTCTTAACCCTAGCCTTTGTTCAACCAATAAAGTGTGGAGCAAACGAGAGGACCAATTCCCTCTTATTAGAATTCTACCTCATGCCAACTCACCTATACCCAGAATTCATCCATGAGCTAGAAAACTCGCCCAAGCTCTTTGTCATAGACAATCGTAAGTCATTTGTGTTATTGCATGCATTCTACTAGATCTTAGGCGGACTGTGGCTTGCTGGCTAAGATGACAGCAAGATAATAAGCTTGGTTGAATTATTATTTCACTCGTTGCTAGTTGCTTATTCAATTCATACGATTTCTCTCTTCTTTGGCTATGTATCATTGGCGTACTTGATTGGAGCTATTAATTTGGATAAGGAGCCTAGCTATGTGATTAGTATGTTTCCAGAACAGTTCCTCTTAGATCCCTTTAAATGGGCTCATGTGTAAGAACTGAATCTGGAACTAGATGATGTGAGTGGTAGGGATGGAGAATAGTTATGGCAGTTTCATGAATAGGATACTCAACAACCAAAAAATTATTAGCCCTAAACAATCTTTGGACTA
This sequence comes from Isoetes taiwanensis, assembly GCA_021234155.1. Taxonomy (NCBI): domain Eukaryota; kingdom Viridiplantae; phylum Streptophyta; class Lycopodiopsida; order Isoetales; family Isoetaceae; genus Isoetes; species Isoetes taiwanensis. The sequence goes on from JAJEKV010000240.1 coordinate 543,975, forward strand.
AAACACTCAACTGAAAACATCGAGCGAGATGGACGATAAGGGGAGATGCCCGTAAATAGGAAATTAGGCCTCCTAAGGGGCAAACTCCCGCTCAGTTGGATCCACTTCATTTATCACATGGCAACTCCATTGCCCCTAGATTGGCTATGCATCTATTATTAACTTGAGCTCAAGTTCACGAGCTTTTGCCCTCGCCATGATGTATGAGCTCTCTTTGTTCCGTCTCATAGGCCAGTTGGCCTCCGTGGACGTTAAAATATCCTTCCTTCCTTCCTTCCTTCCTTCCTCCCCTCCCTCCCTCCCTCCCTCCTTCCTTCCTTCCGTCCTTTGTGCACAATAATAAATATATGTCTAGATGTTTCTATTCCTCATTATCATGGTTGGTCCTATTTGAAAAGTGCATAGGAGAGGCCCAGATGTGTGATGAGCCTGCCGAGCCGAATTGACCCTTTTGGCAACTCGGGCATTATCTTATCTAGCCTTGCAAAGGACTGGTATATCCAATATTTGAGATGACGATACGGGTATTATACTCATATGTTGTCACACGAACGCAAAAAGGTAGTTGCACAAGGCTAAGTTCGAACTCGCCACCTTGTAACTACATGTCACGTACCTTTACCAAGTGAACTACTAATGTTTATTGAAGACATTCCTTTGTATTTTCTTCATATGCAAAGATGTTTCTAGAAGGTTCTAGAATATTCTAGAATCTAATGCATGCACGACACTTGGCACGATCTCGTCCATTGGGTGGTACGATCTGAACTATTTGGCTAGACATATATATACAGGAGCCTCATTCTTGCTGAACCATTCTTGCGAGAACATGAGCTTTATGCCAAGTTGGAAAAGTGTCAGTTTGAGCAGGATAATGTCGAGTTCCTTGGGTAATGGATCACTCCTCATGGAGTCTCTATAGATGCCGCAAAATCCCCGAAAAATCTCATGGATCATCCCGTGCTAGAGACATCACATCTCATAGGATTTAGTTGTCTTTAAACCGTGTTAGTCATGTTGCTATGATTCTACAATGAGATCTCTGAAGACCCGAGCTAATCAAGTCCTTTTCTTGAATCTGAGCCTTGGGCAGATTCCCCCATTTATTGTGTTGATGTTATTATTACTATTGATGGGTTATATTCCTGTTGTTATTGATTATATTGCAATTATAGGTCGTAAGTGAGATAAGACTAAACCCTAACACCTCTAATGCCATTCACCACGTTTTTAGTAGTCCCATCATACTAGATGTGTTGTGAAGAGGGCTTATACAACCATATAATATGGGTAACCTCACAATGGTATTAGAGCCTAAAAATGGCATGTCGGATCATGTGGCTGGCCATACCTATGGAATTGTCATCGAGATAGAATTTGAGTCCAAGAATACATTTGTTCCTAGAAAAACCATGAGTGGACAACAAAGAAAATTACTTCTAGTTGTTAAAATGATTTTTTGACATGTTTGATAGATTGAGTTCACCTATTTAATTTAGGCTAACTTTGATTTGTGGCATGTAGTACAATCCACGCCCCTAATCTCCAACACATGATAGCTCTCCCACATCTTAGGGACACCAGAGCACGCTAGTTTAGGGGTTGGAAGTGAGATTAAAGTTTGACCAGGTCAACAAACTTTGATCTGCCATTCCACTGGGACCAAATTTGGCCAAAATAGAGTTCTTACACTTGGTGAAAATTCTCAAGGGTCGACCCCTACCTATAGCGCTCATCACATCTTAGCTTAGGGAACACCCTAATAGATAGATAACCATAAAGAATGTCTATGGATTATTGGAAGCATAGAACGAAGGCAAACACCCTCCCTGGCCACGCACTTCCACCCATGCCCTACTGCAGATTTTGTGGTGGTGGGCACCACAGCTGCCACCAAACCTCTCAACACCTCGACTTGCTGCATTTGTTCATCCCCTTATGCAGAGACAATGGGTCCTTGCAAGTGTTTCAAGCATGGTATGAAGCTGGTCGTCGATTGTCTTGGCACAGGCTCAGGCACCCGAGAGATCTTCCCACACCTTTGAAACCTCATCCATGCGCCATAGCTAAAAGAAGGTGCTGATGCTAGCCACTAAACCTTCAAACAAATGGGCCAAACTTTAGTCTAGGATCCAAATTTGATAGGGGAGGCTAACCGCCTAGGGTTAGGTGGCATCCCCACATGTCATTTAGTCCACATGCACCTAAATTGAGGTTAGGTGGCTTTCTCTCAATAGGTTTAAGGTTTGCATACCTTTAATATCATGAATGGTGAGTTGCGCCCTGGAGAAATTTAGATTGAGCTACGTCTATAAAACCAATAATGGGTGACTAGAGAGCCATATTTAGGATTACCTTTCCACGAGAGTAAGGAAGGTGCCAAAGGAAGCTCCTCCAAATGGCCTAACTTAACCTAACTCTTAACTTTTAGTTTCGTGGTTTATCCTAATATGTCTTTATCTTAACACTAGAAAATTGCCCACCGTTGGTGGGCTTTCTATGTGATTGTATATGAAGATTCGGAGAGTAATGTGTTGTCTATGAGTAAGTGACATTAAATTGGGTTTTAATGTGTGGTAAGATGTGGTTGTGTCCCCTGACTTGGAGAACCTAGTTACTGTAGTGCTTTCATCTGTTTTGTTATTGCAAAACTTCTCTTTAAAGTAGTGTTTGTATGTGTTAGAAGGTGCAATAACACAAAACGTGCAATGTTAACATGTATATAATGTCTGTGTCATTAGCCATAGAATACCCACTAACGATAGTTCTGGGCATTCGAATTTGGCTAACGGTAATTCTACACATTTGTCAAAAGGTACCATAGTTTCTGCAAGCGTACAATATAGTGAGGGATGTTTAGCAATAGCATGTTTTGAGAAGATTGAAAAATGATGTTTCTTATCGAAGGAGGGTTAATATATTTAAATTTAAAGATGGCAACTGTCCGTGATCAATCTTCATTGATTTCATATAGGTTGCAAATCAATTTAGAGAATATCGAAAACGTTACCTCTAACTTGCCTTTTTTCCTAATGTTGCTTTGTTCATGACAAAAATAATGTTAAATAACCCTGCTGGTTTGCAAATCTAAGCTGTGGTACCCATAAGATGGTCTTTCCAAACTCACAAATAGCTATTCAAGAGACATTGAAATGGCAAAGACGTAGCAAGAGAAAGCGTAAGGTTCCCATCTTGTTCTTAGAGCACATGGACCCATTTTCATTCTACTCTTAGTAAACCTTTGCCATCGTGACTAAGGGCAATAAAACAAAGAGAACACAAAATTTTACAACACATAGTTATTGTTCAATATCAGATAGCTTATGGACATCTTTCTTCGTAGCCATTGCACTTATGGACATCTTTCTTCGTAGCCATTGTAGTAGGCTGTTGCTATTATGGCATTCATGTCTTTTGCCACATAGCAATTTTGAATGTAAGATAGAATGTAAAAGATAGTCACATTGCTACACAAAAGTGATATTTCCATGTGCAGCTAATCATTTTCTGCTGTAACATGGTTATGAAACAGAACGATCGATCATGTTCTATTAAACAAGGTGCTGCGCACGGAGGGTTGCCCTCTATGGCCAGAGGGTAAAGTGGCTTAAGTCATACTTCAAAGTCATGTTTTCACAATCAATCAAAATTGCTACTTCAAAACAATAGAATACTTGATAGGACAAGTTTAATAGAGTAGATAATGGAAATACATGTTTTGTTAATGAGAGTAACTCCTTGAAGACCTCTGATCTATTTTTCGTGCTCGGGAGGAGGAAAACATGGAGCATTGTTGTGTGAAGATGCTGATGCGAATGAAGTTAAAGAAATAGTGTATAATCACTCTCCCTTTATAACTATGATGTTTTGGTGAGAACATTGTGCATATTCAAATATATAAGATTTACAACCCTAATTTACCTTTTTACACTGCATCCTAAAATATGAATACCACATTTTATATAGGGCGACATTTGTGACTCCAGAACAAAAAATGCAACACATAAAATATAAGTTGTTTTTACATTAGAAGACGAATGTTGTTCTGTAGCTCGGTCATAGAGCACCGCCACTGCTTTGTGAGAAACGGATGCACCTTATCAACATTATTTAACAAAACAAAGATAGAAAGCTAGTAAATAACGACCTCACTGGAAGCATTCCAACTAAGATTCGTGGGCCTAAACTGAAGAAGCTGGATTTCATAGAAAGTTTCTGACTACTTATTTGCGAATGGGATTATCCATTCTTACAATTGCTCGATTTATCAGAAAATGGAGTTGGGGGTTCCACATCTTCACAGACTGGCAAGTATTCTCAATTTTGCACCAGCAATCTCGTAGAGAACTCTTTATCAGGGGGTTCTAGCGGTGGAGTTATGTGAGCTTGGAGCCTGTTACAAAAATCATACTGCCAATGGCAATCTGTGCGCAATCAATGCATTAGAAGCGTTGGTGTTAAATTAAACAATGGATCTGAGTGTGTCGATTGCATAATTTAGAATGCAATCCTGGCCATGAGAAAGCAGAATCAGGAAGGCCACGAAGCATAGGCTTCAATGGTCTCACACGACCAAAGATGGGTGCTCATTTCCAGTCCTAATTGACTAACACCTGGCCATGGATGGTTCGAACTTCAAAGCTCCTAATACATCGATATTTGAACAGGAAAAGCTATAAATTGCAAGAATCGCACTTGCCAAATGTTCTCTTGCCCTTCACTTTGCAAACTCTGGCAGGAATTGGCCATGCTAGATTGGAAATGCCATTCTTTAAAGGGAGAATGTAGGAACGCTAAGATTCGTTGTTGCATTTGAAAGCTTTAATAGAGAATTGGGGATATCAAAGTTGCAGCAATTGAACGATCATTTTAGAATCAATTAATATGTTCCACATAATACATATAGTTTTCCCAGGCCGGGTTTGCCTTGCATGAACTGGATGTATTGGATTTACGATCTGCCATGGGTTTTCCTTAATAAATATTCAGGCTGCAAATGGAATTTGGACATCAGAGCTCCCCCAGCCTAACTCATAGGAATGATACAATTAGGGCAAGATCAATGTTTCTTGCACAATCATTCTATCAAATTCGGCTACCATTCATCACCAGTAGACTTAGATATGCAGGCAATGATGTTTTTTCTATAAAACTTATCACTGCCCCTCAAATTGGCTTCAAGATATCCATTTGTGGATCTTTTCCTTTGGCCATAAAACTCGTGGATGGATTAAAGAATCCCATGCATTTGCCAGAGAATAGAATAGAATAGAATATGATTTTATCGTCCACGGAGACCAACTGGCCTATGGGACTCTCCAATTCAAAGACATTCCATATTTCAATGCACAGGACCTGCTTCAAGATTTTTGGCAAGTACAGTATGAGCTGCATCGGATTCCACAAAGATACCTTCTCCTAGAAGAGTTTTGCCTCGGGATTCTTTTTTTGTGGGTTCTTCTGCAATTCCAATGCTGACACGTGCGGTTGGGAATATTGCTCACAAATTAAGGAATTGCAATGGAAAGTCCAATCCAAAGTATCCCCTGTTGTGTAAACAGCAAGAAATATAAAAGAAACGTTGCACATGGAGCCATTGTGCTACGATTTCTAAGGCCGATAAGCTTGATTCGAAGGCCCTAGGACAGAGGTCTAATTGATTCCCAGGACCCCAAAGCCTTTGTCGGAATCTTTGTCATCATCGCAGACAGAAATTCTAATAATTGTTCCAAAGCATGGCTCTCCAAAATTGGTCTGCTCCTGCAAATCAAGGCCGTCCTGTTGGCAAAAGTTGCGGTGTAGAAAGCCGTCAAATTGTTTTTTACACTTAGGCGCCTCTTTGCACACGGCAAGCCTGTCCGCTCGTTCCATCTGAAAGCGTAACCAGCTCTGCTTCAATTTTTTGCATGGCTCGACAAGGTCAGGAGATCCCCATTTGCATTTTCGCTAGAGATGAGGCTCTCTAAAATTACAACCTGTTGGAGTAAATACAATCTAGGGTAGAAGCATACCTGGGTTTTCATTCGTCTTTTCCTTTTTGCCTCTCGCCAGTGGAACTGTAGGACACAGCAGAACGACAAAGCCTTACCAGTTACGTGGTTGAAACATCCGTGTTTACAGGGAACAATGGGTTTGGAACAATTACCAACATATCCTAGGTATATTCCAGCATATACCTAGGATATGCCAGAAACTGGGGTTTTGCAAGGGTTTGTCCCCTACGGGCAACCCAAAAATAGGCTCTAGCAAAGAAGGGTTCAAAATGCATTAATAGTTATTATTGAATTATGCCTTTATTTGTGTGCATAAACTATAGTATTTCAAGTTATTGAACCTTTTAACCCTTCAAAGATCAAAGATGTCAAATGTTCGCCTCTAAAACCGTGCAATTCATTATAAGAATACTATCGATTTATGCATTTTCTTGTGATCATACATTTCGGTATTTTCAAGTTATTGAAGGTTTATCCCTTCAAACGTCAAAGATCTCAACTATTCACTCGATGTGGTTTTTTATGTTAAGATTACTCCATTTTTGGGGTTGGAAATAAATTGCTTATAAAACTTTCTATTTTTCAAAGTTGATCACTCAACCATCTCAACCCAATGGTGTTGGTGTGTGGTTGGAACCAATAGTGAATATTCACTATATTTAAGTAGCCCCTATTTTGGAACTTGCTATTTGAATTTGGCTAGTCAAGTACCTTGAACGTGGTGCAAAGAGGGTGGGTGGATAGCAATGCCTTTTTAATGCATAGCAAATTAGGAGTTCGAGTGGCCCAATCCCAATATATGAATAAAAATTGATTATTTGAGAATGGCAGGATGGAGATGGTGTTGTGCCTTGCAACAATCCCATAATGTGAAGCCTCAGCAAAGGTACATTGTTGAATATTTTGCCAATGTCTTTCTAGCTATTATTGTAGGTTGAAATATAATGTTGAGCCAAAATTGACATTAAAGTGTTGTACATCAATTCTAATATTTTATGTTTGGAATGTAAATTTCTGCTAGCCAATGGCCATATTGTGTGGTATTAAATCATCCTTTGAATTTTATGTTAGTTGAGATGTAGCAGTTCTAGAACAACATTTGAGTTGTTGGTAAATAATTAATTTTAAACAACAAAGTTCAATGCATTGTGGTTTGTTCATCTCTTGTGCGATGGAAGCGTGTTTTAGAGGAAGATTATCTACCAATCCAACATAAAATATATTGCTCCCCTTAATAACCAAATATTAGCACATTCCCATCTATTCATCACTAATAAAGGATTGTCCAAAATATAGAGAGTGTGCATTGCTATCATAGAATTTAATAAAGCTACAACAAGGACTAAACCATTGTTCGAGTCACAAGAGATGCAGGTAGGGATTACTGCAATTGAACAACAATACCGTACAATAACGCACTAACAAATGCAGCTTCTGAAATAAACGCACCACCCAGTATCTCTCCTGTAACAACACCACTTTGTGGATGGGAATCTTTGGCATCTTTATCTTTGAGCGACTCCAAGGTTGTAGTTGGCCGTGTCGGCTGAGTTCCTTGTGGCACCACAGTCAGTACTTGCATTGCATCACTTCTGTAAGAACAACTGAGTGGGAAACTAAACTGAAAGGATACTTAGATACATGCTAAATTAGTGATGTCTATATCTGAAGGTGCTGGCAAACACACCTTTTGTTAACAATGCGTGTTCTGCATCCTGGGTTTTCTTTGCCAATCGTGTTTTTTGTTCCTCCTCCACCCCGTAATTTGTCAAGCCTGGAAAGAGAATGAACAAGCACCTCAAATTATTTCAATGGCCACTCGGCCATGTAAAAATAGTCCAATTGGAAAAATTCCTCCGGATCAAACTTTTATGTGTGTTTTTCCATGCTAGAGGTGGCATCGCCATATACGCATTATTTCACATCAAATAATGAGACTATTGGACAGCAGAGACTTGCATATGGCATGACCATTCACATTTGATGGCCATTAAAGAACAAGAAAAGCATGCAAATCTACACTCGAACTAGCCATATAGATGTTAGTAAGATAATGACTATCTATACAAGACACTATTGTTTCACTCTATCCAGGCATACCTCATCGAAACAAATTTTTGCAGGCTCTTTTGCCAACTCCAGTGCTCTACAGACAAGCTATCTAAAACCATTCTCAGGAGAAAGAAGGCAAGGTTGATATCCATCAGCCTCAAGCACTACCTGGAAATAAACGTCATTGACATGAGCAGAACTACCTACTAAAACATTTTGATGAATTCAGGTCAAAAGTAAGATAAGGCAACTTATTTGTACGTAGATGACAAGTTATGTATGGCCAAAACATGCATTGCTTAAAATTTGAAGTTTGAAGTGAACCTTCTTAACGTTGGCAGGATCAAAAAGACCATCTAGCGACAGCTACTTAAACCTATTTGGAAGAGTGCCTTCAAATCTTGAGACCACTTTCCAGCCACCTGCCTACAAATTTCCCAATACGAGGGTAATTTCACTAGACAGCAAATCAGTCAAATGCTGATAGAATTTTCGGCTGACCTCCCCAGATTGCAGATGTAGTAAGAATTTGTCTTCAAATTCACGACACAGCTCCAATGCCAGAGCTTGAGTGTCTTCCTCCGTTTCAACCATCTGTTCCCCTAGCCTGACTAGGTCATCCTCAACTTTTTGCGACCTTCCTTCAATCTAAAACAAGCTGAAATAATTACACATGAAATGAGCCCAAACGTCTAGTTTTTCTATCTTCCGCAGATAATTACTGGAATATGTCACAACACTGCCAAATGTTGTTTATGCATATACAACTATGCCAGGAGATCCCGATATGCATTGTTTCGCCAGAGATCTAGGGTAGAACACAGCAGAACGACAAAGCCTTGCCAGTTACCCGGTTGAAGCATCCCGATCCAAGAATGCAGGTGACTGAGAGTTTACAGGGAACGACAGGTTTGGAGCAGTTACCAAAATATTCTAGGTATATTCCAGCATATACCTAGGATATGCCATAAACCCACACAAACAAGGGTTTGCCCCCTAGGGGCAACCCAAAAACTAACGAAGAACTTACACATAAGAAACAAAGGGAAAAAAAAAAAAAAAAAAAGCATTCTACAACATGCTCTACATGTATTTATATCTGTTTTATGCGTTTAAATGTGTCTTATCCTGGTGGTCCATTCTATAGTCGGAGGTGTTTGAATGATGGAATCAGAAAATCCAGATAGAATAGAGACAAAATGGAGCAATTACAAAGGGTGCAGCTTCGTCGATCCAAAAAAGGGTCCACTTATTTGTCGGATCAGCATATGAAGGAAAATGCAAGACAAAGATCAAAAAATTGCGTTCCATGTATACTGATCCGGCGTTGCAATTTTACTAAATGCTTGGTTGGCTTCAACCAAATTTGCACAGTTAATAAATAGATGAATGGGGTGGTTGGCTAAAAGAGGAATAGAATCTAGACGACCATACACCAACAAATATTGAACTTCGCTTTGCAAAGTTCCCGGGTCTTGAAGTTTTGTGGTCAAAATCCAGTTTCACATGGCTAAGTAGACTGTAAACAAATTCCAACAAACCTTTTTGACCAAATGTATTCTGCAAAAACTTTGACAATAGCATAAATAGAAATATTAGTCCAACACAAAAGGTTAAAAGATCTCTAAAGTGCTGAAGAAGATATCTCAAAGTATCTAACAAAGACATACAAATCTTAGTGGATGGAACAACCAGATGAACTGGCCTTAGTTAGGGGAATGCTTCGATCAGACCCGGTATAAAATCAGGATGATGCAACCGGAAGCTTTCTGGCTTGGAATTTTAGCAGATCATCCATGGAAAACGACCTTGGCATTTCTACTAAACAACAAACATTCAATTTCCAAGAGTCCCATGCCCTGTTAGCAGAAGCCCCACGGTTTCTCACATAATGCAACTATTCTGCAAATGCAGATTATCATTCAAAACCTAGAAGTTTGTTGCATAATATCTGCGATAATTACTCAAAAAAGAAGAATCGAGTTTCCTTTGTTTTAAGTAGCGGGGAAATTGGTATCTTCTATTTCTTGGCTTAAAGAAGAACCAGAGATTAAATAAGGTAGAGTGTTAGTTTTTCTGTTATTCTGGCATAACCTTGGTGCAAAGTAGCGTGTAGATTAATCTCGAAATGGAGCTTCAAAAAACCTGTAAGACTAGATCAAATTGATTTGCTAATAAGACGAATTTGCAAGGAAGAAGCATTTGTGGGAAAAATTAAATGATAACCTGTTCAGTTCTTGACAGTAGTGGCTAGGCAGTACCCTCTTTAATCCAATATGAAATCTTCAAAAGTCTTCATGATATACCTTCATAATTTGCCAGCATTGTACATTTACGTCTATGCATAATTTCATTTCTCGGTGTGGAGTTAGTGGAGTTATTTTCCTCCAGTTTCCAAGTGCACATGAGCCATATATGGTACATTTTCCTCATATAATAGTCTGGACTTAGAATTTGGCCAGAGAGAATAGGAATGGCATCTGGTCAGAATAATAGGATGCCATCTAAGTGGCGACATTTCCACCACTTGTACAACCTGGGTACATGCAGTTCATAGAGATGATAACCTTAAGGCAAGTGTTCTAAGAAATAGCAATAAAGATAAGGGCAAAATCTACCTTTTTCCTCAATTATTGAAGAGATATCTGCGAAACAGTGGATAGCAATACTTAACGTACGCATTTTCTTGTACAACTAAAAGACCCTCTCATTTTGCCCAAGCCCAGCCATTCATGGATCCATATCCCGTGGCCAGTACTATCACATCTACTCCCAATTCTGTTCCATCAGAAAGTATAACGAATTCTTCCTTAACATCCACAATGTTAACTTTGGTTTTCAGTTTAACCTTGCCTTCAATTCATCCCACATCTATGTAATAACCAGATCCCCTAGCATGAAGCCTGGTTTCTGAAGATCTTTGTAGAAATCTTCATCTTGAGCTCTAATTTTATCCCTGGCGGGCCTTTGAAATTCTGTCGTCATTTTGTAAGGAATAGAAGCAAAGATCATATCCGCGAGGCTTGTAATAATGCCAGATTCTATAGCAGATTCTGAGTATAAATCTCCGAGGTAATAAAGCACGAAAGAATCAGTCTTACAAACATGTGTGGTAGAACGCTGGACCATGGTATTCTAACATCTGCTCCATTTTCCCAAAGATCTGCCCCAATATCATGGGCAGAATTATTAGATCCGACAATAATAGCCCGTTTGCCTCTGTAACCCTTTCCACAAGAATGAGTGCTTGAATGGTAAATATCCCCTTTGAAACTCTCTGCATTTGAGATCTTTGGAAGATTCGGCATCCCAGACATTCCAGTAGCAAGAATAAGCTATTTAGGTCTCAATTCAATCTCCTTTCCTTCTTTGCGGACTCCAATAATTGAGCTCCATAACCTTGGTATACATCTCAAACCAATCGCCCATCTTGTCTTTGGGCGAAAACACTAGCCAGTTCTGAGGAAATTGCAAATAGGGCACATGATCATACCATACTGGATCGTGAAGACAAAGGGATTTGTAGCGGTTTCGCCAAGAATCCTCTGCTCTGCGGTTCTTTTCAACAGAGCTCCAAGTGCTATTCAAACTGAGCTCTTCATCAAAAGCTACACTGTTATTTCCACCTTCGCGACCACATACTGGAAGAACATCTCTCAAGAGGCCAACCACCACTTCAAATCCAAGATGATCACCCTTCAACACGTCCCTGAGTGCCCCCACCATTCTCATTTCACATGCTAAGCTTTTAAACAAAGGAGGAAGCTGAAGGAACAAAAAGAAGGATTTCGGCAAGATGAATCCATCTGCGCCATGGATATCGCCATCGAAGAGCTTTGGTCCGATCAGGGCAGAAGAAGCCATTGAAAAATCCTATATTATCAAGCTTATTTTAATTTTATCGGGAAATAAAATTCCTTGGATGTCAGGCCATGATTCTTTGCAGCTGGTATCAGAGGATATTGTTCTTGGAGATCGCAGTGCTCGAAGGCAGCATGCTCCCCTTGCAAACCCTGAAGCCATCACCGCTTCTCTGCTTTGCTTTGTTTCGATAGGGCAACGAAATCATTGCCCTCTTTTTATGTTGAATCTCCACCGTCCTTTCGAAAAAACGAATTCTCACCGTCGGATCTAGGGCGTGGTCCATTACATAACATTATAATATAGGATATATAATTATTGGAGGGCGTTTCTATAATTGCGACACATCAGCTATTTTTGTGCGCAACACTTCTATGGATTTTTTTTTAACACGTCGCATAATAAAAAAAAAAGGCAACTGCGGCGTGTTTGACAACTGTGGCAACCCAACCACTGAAGCATCTCTTCCGGCTATGCAATCGCCCTCATGAAGCGCCCAGCAACATCGAGCTCTTCAGTTTCAGTTTGTTGGAGTAATGCCGCATTAGAGCACCTTTTAAGTTTTGAAGCGATCCTTCTCTTGGTTACATTTCTGGCGAAAATGATACAGAAGAAGACGATATTGCAGATGTGGAAGTAATTCAAAAGCAGTTGTTGGAGTTGATCGATTCTAGAGCTGATTTGGGTGAGAATCAACCGAGCAGCTCTAATTTTTCCCCATTTGCTAGAGAACAGGGCAGTTGCAGGCCTTTTCTATACCCTGATGAGAAAAGAGCACAGCAGAAGCGCTTTATTCCCTGATCGATTTCGAAAACAGATACATGAATCGGACCCTATTTGCCATGATCATTCATGAATTTGCATCCTCTGACCATTTTAAGTCTGAAGGTCATATAGGAGAGATATGGTAGCCGAGGTATAACAGTGGATTGAGCACAAGCTACGAAGATGTTTTTGATAGATTAAATTTACCAGACAGAGATTTACTTGAATCTTTAATAGAGTGTGCAAAAGGTGTCTCAAATGGGGATTTAAATGAGGCAAATCATCTTGCAGCTTTGATCAGAAAAAGGGCATCTCCTGTAGGAAACGTGTCTCAGAGATTGGCCTCATTTTTTGTTGGAGCTTTAGCAGTTAGAATATCTTCATTTGGAGGAAATATTTCCAGTTCCAATTTCATATTGTATAAGAATGCTTCAAAGATCAATCTGTCTTGCTATCTACTATCTCTAAAGTCGATTGCTTTGTTGCTCCGATCTAGGTGCGGCCCGCGAACATTTCTACACAGGGTATTTGCCTGAGAAAATGGAGCATACCGTTCCTTTAATAAAATCTCTGCAACAAGGTGTGATTTTTTCCGGAGGCAGAGGATTCGAGTAATAGAAGGAAAACCCAAATTTGATTTGATGTGATTGAAGCGATCCCCTCATTTCGATGGAGGAAAAAAATTTATCCAGATTGAGAGGATACCGTAAGAAGGATGAAGATCAAGAACAAGTTAGAAATAGATAGATTATTAGAAAAATTGAAAACCTTCAAATGATTCGACTTAAGCCTTTGTTGGGAATTTGCCTGTCTACAGCTCCTATTCTAGCTTTGCCTTCTCGATCTCAAAAGGGCTTTTGCCATGAGTTTTTGGATCGCATCCAATCAGGTCTAATCATAGCCATTCATTATCTTTTTAACATTTGACTTCAATAGATAAAGGATTAATAAGTGCCAATGAACATCAACCCATTGCTTCTCTTTGCCACAAAACAGATCTTGAACCCTTAATGCTCAACAAGATCGTTCTCTAATCATTGAAAGGAAAATGTTTGTGGTGGCATATGCCTTCATGTTCTGCAGCATATGCACTCATGTCAAACATTTATGCCAATGCTCACATGAAAGATGATGTGATTAAAATTTAAACTTCGAAAAGATTAACAGGTGTTGAGTGGGAGGAGATGGACTGAAGTGGTAATACAACAGCAACCAAGCAACCAGCTTCTTAAATTGTCTTTTCACATATAATTCCATTTCCTGCAAGTAAGATTTGATTCTATGGTTCCATTTCATAGATATCATGCTATCATATCATGATGACACGTATTTTAATAGACTAATTTATACCCTTCGTCATTCTATAGGGGCCAATGAAGCCCACTTCGAAAATGAAGTTAAAAAGTTGCACTATAACTATCAAAAGTTGCATTTAATGTTTGATCTTTAGGCAAGTTAGAAAATATGTAAGGGCTTTTTTCATGATAAGATACTTTAAGGGCCTACCATGCTTTGAACTCATATTGTTTCTAGATATTCAAAGTATGATATTGAAACATGGGGCATCATGTCTCCAAAGATCGTTGTCACTGCTTAGATAAAGGGTGTAACTCTGTTACCTTGAAATGTTCTCCAACGATGTTTAAGTTGTCATTTATACAGAGATGATACAAAGATAAGCTAGACCCTTGCAAGCTAGAAATGAGATAACAAGCAGTTATTTGTAGAGATGGCTACCACTTCCTTTTTGCAAGTAAAAACGTTCTGTTAATGAATGCTATCGATCCATGATGGGGGGTTTAAGCCCCATTTTACAAGCCCATAGCTGAGATCCTTTTTGACTTGATACAAAAATCTACTTTGCCATGAGTTGGGTAAGAGAAATGTTCGCGGCGGCCTTGGCCGCCGCGATAAATTTCTTGTATTCATAACTTTATAACTATAACCAATTGGTCCCCATGATGATAAAAAATTATTCTTTCTTTTTTCCTTTCTTTTGAACAATATTTTGGTCAATTCAAGAGAGTATGCCCTAAGCTAGTGCACCTCGGAGATTTATCACGAAGTTCAGAGGCTCTCATACGTTAGAGGTTAGTGATGGTGCCCTTATACTAACCTAAAATCTAGAGTAGAAACTCTAACATAGTTTTTATCAAACCTTTATGGAAGTGCCCTAAGCTAGTGTGTATGCGTTCTCTTCCCCCTTTTTTTTTTGGGGCGCATGAAGTGGACAGGCTCCTCAGTGTTAGGCGCTAGAGGTTAGGGTAGGGGTGGCTGGCTCCATGTAAAATTTCAATGCCTGAGTGTTTCTCTACATATGGGAAATCTCCTCCCCTTAGGTGCATTAGCTTAGGGGTCCAAAACGTTAAGTGAGCTTTAATGGTCTTATGTTACAATTGATACGTATAAATGCACGTGTTTTATAAAAAACAAAAAACACCATGAAAAAGGTTTAAACTAACCCTGAATAGAATAGTTTTTTTAACGTCCACGGAGACCAATAGGTCATGGGACCCATACAATAGGCTAGTACAATCATTACTACTAGGATTAAAAAACCCCTGCCTCGAAAGGTTTTCAAGGGAAAAACCTTTGCAGCAATGATGATACTAGACAAACAGAGATAATGACTACTGGGGGCTCAGTAATTGCAGACATTTATCTAGAACCTCAAGCATGTATAATGCCAAGTCATGCACAGATGGTGCTCTGAGAAGTTGTGGAAGCGTAGAATGAAATGCTAAGGTCAAAAAATGATTCGGAACTATCTCAAAAGCAGGGCAACTCAGAAGAGTATGTCTTTCATCTTCAATAACCTGTAACTGGCAACAGGCACATAGTCTCGCGGCAATTGCGGCCGCTCCCATCTACCTGTCTCAATCCGTAGCCTGTGGGACCCCGTGCGAATTGATGCAATAGCTACAAGCTTTTTCCTAACACCTTAACTTCTAATGCTTGGGAACCTCCATTCTTCATGAGAAATCCACCAGTTGCTCATAATTTAACTTGGATATACCTAGTTTGATTTGGATTTGCCCACTTTCATTTGCTTTAGCTGCCTTCTATTGTTTTGGAAGCATCATCGTGGCAAGAGGTAAGAAAGTAGAAACATGTATTCACAATCTCATGAAATCTTGCAGTCTAGGAAACGAAAAAAAATACATGTATGTTTGGGTGCACACAAAACAAAATTATGTAGAGCTCTTAGAAACTTCTTTGGCCTGCCATAAGTCTAAGAGAAGAAATGACAACTCGAGATGGTAACTGAAGAACCCATGTGAACATTTCTCAAGTGTTGAATTTATGTTTTCTTCTCATTGACTGGTATGTTGGACATGATATTATAAAGTAATGTTCTTTCTTTCCTTCTCTTACGTGATCGGCATAGTCTAGATAACCGATGAATTCCATGCCATCTCCCACACTCAAATATAGGTGATAAGAGGCCTCATCTGATATCTATATGCAACTCGTCAATGGTCCAAAAGATATTGTTGTGCAGTGTATATGATCATTGGATTCAGTTCCCTCTGATACTACTAGGATATTGCCTCTTCTTCTCATGTAAAAGTTCAATGCCTGAGTGTTTCCCTCTGGTGCATTAGCTTAGGGATGGTCCCAAGTCTAGGGTCCAAAAACTTAGCTTAGATTTAATAGTCTTATGTTACGATTGATACATATAAATTCATGTGTTTTGAAAAAATGAAACCATGGTATGGGTCCAAACTAACCCTAATAAGTGTAAGTGTCTAGAATTAAATTGAACTAAATGACTTTATTGTCCACAAAGACTAATCTACATATTCTAAACGAGGTGCACCTGAACTACCACACTCATCAGATCCGTTGATCCTATGGTCCAAACTATATGCTAGAGCCTCTAGGTACCTCTCATTTCGCCTAAGGTTTTAGAATATGAACTACGAGGGCTCGAATCTCTACCAAAATAACTCAATGTCCTAATAAGACTACTTTGACCAATATAACAAGTGAGCTAACGTGATTTTTTTTTTATCTTGTTTATTTTTTATTTTTTTTTTAATAACACCCCATTCAAATTTTTTTTTTTTTTGAAGAACTGTGTCATCAATATATTAAAAGAATGGTAATGTTACAAAGCAAGTGAGGAGGAAGGAGAACTGCCCCAAAGAGATAGTGATACCTCAACACTCCACAACAAACTCACAGAAAAACTGCAACTCTACTGTTGTACAAACCGACCATCACCATCTACAACACCCAAGAAGTCCCGCCAAATGGCAAACTTCCGCTCTACTAATCCCGGGAACACCAGAAAGCTTTGAAATAGCTTGTACCGAAGTCGAGAAATCGGAGAAATTGCGGGCTCTTGAATCCCCGAAAGATCCACAACCGCCGCTTCCAAATCAGTCACACCAACCAAGCCGCGCCACGGATGCAAGGCTTTGCCGCATAAGAGCGGCCAAGCACCAGGATACACATGAAGCAAAGCTGGCGGCTAGTCAATCTTACACCAAAGCGTAACCCTAACCCAATCCCAGGCACCGCAAGTGAGGGCATAAAACCGCACAATGCTCCACGGTCTCACGATGAAGGCCACAACAAGGGCGAGAGGGCTCACACCCGGCCTAAAACCGACTCACAAGGGCATTCACCACGATACGGTGCACCACCGCCATTGCGAAGCACCCCAACCGGTGGGGAAGTGAGCTCCATGTCCACGCCCAAACCGAAGCGCCATCGAGAACCCGAAGCCGCAGAGACCACTTGCACGAGAAGGCGGTGTCGGGTAACAAGACCGCACAAAACAAGAAGACACAACATCCGGATGAAATTGAGGGACTATAGGTATGTGTAGCGGAATACTCCCCGCCACTTGTTCCCGTGATAGCCGGTCCACGCCCCTCGGCCAAAAGCGAAGCTCGAAGAACTCCCACGAAGCTAGTGACCACCCCGATACCAATCCTCCAAGATGAGCACACACAGCCTCGCCTCCAGCGGGCATGTGTCCGGAAAGCATGCACCGGTGGCGCCTTAAAGGGCAAGTCTTGCAGGGGTAGAGGAACCCACAAGAAAGGAGAAGAGTGGTGATAAACTGAGGCATAATCTAGCTGGAAGAGCACACGCACATGATCCCAAGCCCGCAACACCCCCGTGAGAAAAGGGGATGCATGTGGAAAACCCATTCAATTGTTTTAGGGATATGGGCTATGGTTTTAGGAATTGTCATTTTACATCTATATCAAATCCTGCTGGAACCCCCTGTTATTATGCTGCATATAACCGTGGCATTAATAAGAATGTTGACGAATAGTACAAATATACATCATGAGATATTGTGGTACATCTCAAGACAGTATCTGAGGACATAGATGAGCCCGCATATCCCTTACCCCTTGAAGATCTAATCCCAGCCTAGGGATCCCAGCAACTGTCTTAAAGTCGTGGTTTATATCATATTAGCGATTGGTCGGGCCAGACCAACTCATCATAGTTGTACCCAGATGTGATCATATGACGAAGAATTCTAAAGAATATGATATTCATCCTTAATGGCTCGCAATTGGCAGCATTGGCAAAGTCTATTTTGACGCCCTCCCAAATCCATTTGCCTTTCTCAATTTTGAGGCGGTGTGCACCTGCATGAATTGGCAACGTGTACACAATGCATTTCACAGCCTTTGATTTAATCCTGTATATGTAACTGATAGTCGACTAAAACATGATAAAAATAGAGTCGCATTTAATGACGACCAAGATTGCCCAAAATCGACATCCAACGGTCCTTGCCAACCGTTAGATGTCCTGCATGAAAATCAGCAAGAAAAACTAGCAGGTCTGGGTGGGTTTGATTCAATGGTTCAATTTCCTGATATGTGGGATTTCATGTTCAATGGTGTAATATGTAATACTAATAATATTTATACAAGAATTTGTCGGCGCCTTGTGCATCCCTGGGAGTCGAATCCAAGTGCGACCTTCGGTTTGGCGCCCATGGAGCGTCAAATAGCTACGTTATTATTTTATAGTTTAACTTTAAGACAATGAGTGATATGTCAAAAAAATATCAAATGAAGTTTAATTGGGATGGCTATTAGATTGTACTAAACTTGCGCGACCTTTTTTTCTTGGTACCGGTTGATTTTGGATGTGCTTCAATGGTCAATCCATACCTGGGATGCTTAATCGACATGTTGATTGATTGACGGTACTTCCAATCTTGGTTTTATTCAAGCAAATCTGATTTTGGACAATAGTTCCGAATGCAATATTCTTCAACTTCCTGGTCAATGGTGCATGTGAAAGAGCAAATATTAGAACATATAACATCTTGATCATTGCGTAGTTAAAATGAGGAAATATTTAAGACTTTTATGGTAACAAAGCAAGTTCATATGGTCTATAACCCTATGTTAGAATAGGTTCCCTGTATATTTGAGAAATGCACTAGACAACATAACGTTCAAGGCTAGGGTAAAAATAAAAAACATCTTTTGGCAATCAGAAGGTTAATCGATGGTTCAGATACAACATAGCTAAAATATACAATAGTTAAATAAAGAGAAGAGGGTCAACATGAACTAAATTTTTTTTTTGAAGGACGACAAGCTTTATTCACCAACTAAAAACTAGAATAGAATAGAATAGTTTTTTTATCGTCCACTGAGACCAATCGGCCTATGGGACCCAGAAGGAGCGCAGCAAACATAACATGCAAAGACAGGAGCAACATAACATGCAAAGACAGGATTATAACCCCAGTGGACAAACGGATCCAACTGAGCACAACCACCTGCCTATGCAAAAGAATGAATATGAAGGTAAGTATGCCAGATCAGTACTTTCTTCTCTTGATCAAGAGAAGAACAATTGTAAGCCATAACAATTTTATTTTGCGCCCACTGAAGAACAATCTCATTTGCAGTATCTACGCCCTTAAAGATAAACAACCTCCTTCTCTTCCAGATTGACCATAAAAGCCAGCCACATGCGAGATGAAAAGCTCATTTCCGTAGTTTGGGCCAAGCATCAGGATAGATAGCAAGCAAAATTTGTTGGCTAGATCGAGACGTGCCAAATAGGGTCAACAACCAAGACCATGCCTGCCGAAGCCGCTCACACAAGAAGAAACAATGCTCAATACTCTCAACCCTTTGCTGGCATAAAGGACAGAGCTCTGAAATCTGATTATCCATTTTATGGACTAACCTGTTGACTCTGAGGCATCTATGGATCACTTGCCACCACAAAACTACTACTTTGGGATGAAGCAGCTTATTCCATACCCATATCCAAACACTTTTCCATTGTGGCTGAGGGACCTGAAGATGCTACCTATTAGATGGAGACAGGATTTCAGAATGCAAAAGCAATTTATACACAAAAGACACAAACCGCCCTGGCTGGATATCCTGATGGCAACCCCATGACCAGAATCCTGTGTAGGAGAGCCTTCATAGAATCATGCGCTTTGATCAAATCAAAATAGAACTTCACCCCACGGAGCCAGGCATCAGCATCATCTCCTATTGTGTTCTCCCCCATGAACACTTCTCTTTTGGTGTCCTTTAACACCTTCTCAATTGCTTTCCCAGCCTCACTCTTTTGTGGTGACACACTGTTGCAGAGCTTGTTGGATAGGTTGCAGTATACTGGTTACGTCTTGAGCTCCATCTCCCATTGTACCACTCCATGATCTTTTACTATGCACATAGACAAATAGGAGCATTAACAAATTACGTCAAGGGTACGAATCATTCCCATACTCCCTATAAGATCCAACATTGCTCTAATACCAATTGTGACGAGCCTGTCGAGTTGACCCTCTTGGCAACTTGGGATCTTGTCAAACTCATGTAATTCTAGATTCAAGATATTGGTAAAATATTGAAGCTTCCTTTGCTTGACACTTGAACCATTCTTATATTTCCATTATCCATAATAACATAAATCCAGAGGAATTATACAATCCACAATATTCTCAATATATACAATATCAAACTGAGCAAATCAAACAGAACTTCTAGCTCTAGATTTCAGCCACGATTCCTGGCTATATTGCTGCCATCAACTTGACCACTGCCTTGCGGATTAACTGCACATGCACTCAATGGGGTTAGCCCTTATGACTAAGTGGGGATTCTCAGTTGCCATTGCATGCATTAAACATCTTGGAAATCTTGGATAACAAGAACATAAACACAAGCAAAGACACCAGATCCTATGTGAGTACAGTGCTAGACAATGAAAACATAATCCAAAGAAATAGCACACATGAGCATCAGAAGCAAAGAACATGGCCAAAATACCAAAATATCATAAACATAGCTCTGGGACAATGGAAAGCTTAGTAAGCCTACATGTAGGCCCTATTAGCAGAAACATGCCCAGCCAACTCACATTCTGAGCCCTGTAGCGGGAGTGTTGGGATGAACCTCGTATGCACATACCCTTCCCAGCCCACATCTGGCAGTGAAGGACCTCTTATCGTGGAGTCACAGAGGTAACGTAGCATCTCTGCTACGTCACATGAGAACTACGCCTAGTATCACAGAGCACAAGAATACAATAGAGAAACACAAATGAACATGAGCATGCCGGAGCAACCTAGGCCACCAAACCTAGAAGCTCGACCCCGAGGATTCAAGAGATACCAAAATACGAAGACAACATGTGATACAATTACCAAAGACCAAGACATATGAAGTTCATTAGATATTTACTATGCACAGGTGCCTAGATCATACCCTTGCCGATGTTGGCCATACAATTTACTCATGTTGAAGTAGATTATATTAGTGACTAAGACCATGATACCAATCCAAACATGTTGAGGAAGTCTCGAGCCTTGTAATCACACATCCAAAGCACATTCCCTCTATAAGGAATTCACATACTATAACTCTATTGAATCTGATAGCTATGATAACTTACATTCTCTTGTTAATAAATCAATTTGCACCTTAGGCATTATGTAATCCAACAATGCCACCATGCCCCAACCCGCTTTCTATGACTCTTTTGACCAAGCTAAATTTGACCTCGTATCACCTGGACCTTTCAAGTTCCAATAGATACTATGCTTAAAAATCACACTTCTAGCTTAGTGATTCATACGATCTTCAAATTGCTGGTGCAGTAGCCCATGCTAACTCATCTCAACGGAGGCCCCAACTCTAGGAGCTACAAGCAACATGCCCTATATACCCTTGATTTATTAACTCTATTATATATTATCTTAATTATATTCATCCATTCAAAGCATTGCATGGCTTAATTAGAATTATTATCTTCCATTTAGTTTACTCATCATTTGCAGATTCCTACATCGCCTGCACTAGACCACTGACTCTTCTACTTGAACATCCCTGTCTTTAGTTTCATATAACAACGGTAACTATTAGATAACAATGGTGGTTGTCAAGAAACAATAAAACCCACAAAGAACAACAGCAAAAAGGCGACCATAGAAAAACAATTGCACAGCAACTTTCTCGCATCGATTCTCCAAATCCGAGATTTCACAAGCCAAATCGGCCATTTTTAACCCAATTTCGGCTCTTTGTAAGCAATTGCGGTCCATTTTGCTTTGAATCCGAGCCCAGCCTGATAGCTCCAAAATCGATGTACATGTCTCTGATTCTATCATTATCAGGCAGATCGATCCTTTTCACCCCAACTCGGCCCTTTAGCAGTCCAACAAGCCTTATCGTTGTTTACAAAAGTTCTGGCTCCAACTGTGACAATTCTGTTGCAGGAAAAACTGTTGTTGCAGCCCATAAATTTTTACTTCAAATCTACAAATTCTTAACAGAAGCATGTGCAAATCAAATCAATTCTTGGCAGCCTATGCAATCTCACGGAATCTAATCAATTGAAACCAAACCCCACCTGAAAGAAGAAGGTTTGATGCAGTCTCTTCAAGCTCCGGTGCAATCCTCCGCTGGCCTCCTCCTCAGCACCTCCAAAACCCTCTCTTGCAAAATTAATCACGTTCCCAAAAAGCCCTTTTTCAAAAATTCCCTTTTGAAAACCCTTTGCTTACATAGATATATGCCATGCATATATTCCCATTTTTCAAGTAAAATGCATTATGTGCAAATACTAGACCATTGTTGGCCTCTTACTGCCTAGGACCGTTACACACTTCCTCTTCGTCTTCCTCTTCCTCTTCTTCTAATTATGATTTGTGTCTAGTATGATGTTGCCAATATGTGGTATGATGTAAAACTTGCTTTTGCTTTTCTTCTTCGTGAGTAATTACATGGCTTTCTAATGTCACACTTCTAATTTGTGTAATTCCATGACCCTAAGTCTTTTGATAAGTTTGTAGAAGAGAAAATTAGTAATTGGGATATGGTTCAGAATTAGAGCACCCATACATATTATTATTATAATTGTTGAATTCCTTCACTGCCATACCTAGCTTGCCATTATGCAATCTTGTGATAATAATAAATATGTATTTGTAAGAGTTGGTTTACCTATCACACTTGTTGATAAAAGTCCAAAATTTTGGCAGCTTAACTTTCAAGCACAACTTTCTTTTCATGAATGATGTTTTTAGCTAGGGTGTCACGACGACCATGACGTTTTGAAATGGAAAAAGACTTGAGACCTTTTATTTACTCTAAATGACAAGGATAGGAGATGTGTCTATCTATCTATCTATCTATCTTATTGACACCATAAAGTTCAAGTAGTTTCATTCTGAAAATTTTGTCCAATCCAAGAGTGACATGTATGCAACATTCTTTCCCGGAATTGTTCAATTAGTTGCATTCTAAGTTTCTACTTGCATTCCAAGATCTTACTTACATTCTGCCTTGCATTCTGCATTCTAGTTTCTTGATTATTTGTAGCTCTATTTACTAACTGGGGAATTGAACCCCAATGAAACCATAGCCAGTGCAACAGATTGGAAAAGGCTACACAAAAGATGAAAATCTTCTTAAAGAACCGCCCGGCCCGTTTGCAGAGGAGTTGGAAAGGGGGAAACATGGGTAGCTTCATCGCCCTGGCTCTGCTCTGCAGTAAAGATGCCGTTACCTGGAGGAGGAAGATGCGAAGAAGAACGAGTAAATCCTTCATGGCTAGAGGTCGAAAAGCATAATGTAAAATTGAAAGCTTACAAGAAAATATAAAAATGTTTACAAAGAACTGTCGGACCTCTGCTTTAAGGCCTCCGATAGCAAAACTCTTTACAAAGTAAGCAAGTACATGAAGGAAAGAAAGAAGCGACCGAAGAAGATCACAGAGCACAGATTGCCGCTTGCCAAAAACTGGATATCTGCTTTTTTCAGCTTTGATCTTTAACCTGAAAAGGCAAGCAAAACACTGTAAAGACCTAGAAGCCAAAGATAGTATTTCTTCCTGCAGTGCCAAGATCTTGCAGACAACTCCTTCCTGTAGTGCCAAGGCGCCATAGCTAGAGCTGGATGGCAGCATAGAAGGCGCCATAGCAGAAGACGCCATCGCCGGAGTATCAGTGGAAAAATGAGAAAGCGCCATAGCCGAAGGCGCCATCGCTGGAGTATCAGAGGAAAAATGAAAATGCAATGCCACGTCATCGCCATGTCAGAATAAAACTACCGCGAACTTCACGTAACAATAGTTGCCTTCTACTTGCAATTCTGGCACCAATTCCAACCGTCCACAAATGCTACCTTCGCGTATCTGTGTAAATTTCTAGTTCCTATAAAATATTTTGCTTCTCTAAATTTTTAAAACTTTACCCTATGGCAATTCTTGTATACAAAAAAAATGTAGGCTAAAGTTTTAAAAATCC
Source organism: Isoetes taiwanensis (assembly GCA_021234155.1). NCBI lineage: Eukaryota > Viridiplantae > Streptophyta > Lycopodiopsida > Isoetales > Isoetaceae > Isoetes > Isoetes taiwanensis. Next base: position 568,413 of record JAJEKV010000240.1, read on the forward strand.
TTTTAAGAATTTAGAGAAGCAAAATATTTTATAGGAACTAGAAATTTACACAGATACGCGAAGGTAGCATTTGTGGACGGTTGGAATTGAGTTCGAATAGAGTCTCTGGAGGCCGGAATTGCGCCAGCCAATAGATTCTTCATGGGTTTTTTCAATTTTCGAATCCTGTGCTTTGGGAGCTGTCCGTCGTTCCGGCATTTTAATAATTAGGTTATTTAGAATTTCAGGTTTGCAGGTAAGCTATTCCAAGGTCTTCTTTGTTCCTTTTCTATTCCGCTGTTTATCCATCCTTCCTCTTTCCTTTCAGATGGGCTTGTGATGATGACTTGTTTTTTCTCTTCAGTTTTGAAGTACAATGGGGTGGAATAATTTGTTTTCTTACGAACTTCTTTCAAGAAGTTTTAGTGGATCTCCAAGTCCCTCAAGCACGGGATGCAAGTTTCCTATATATCTAAATGTTTACGATCTGACCAGCTTAAACGGATACTGCTATTGGTTTGGACTTGGAATATTTCATTCCGCCATCGAAGGTATATCACTACCTTTGTAGATGCATTTTAGGTGCTTTCTCCCTTTTCATTGTCATTTCTTTGGATGCCATGGAGTATCTGCCGACAGAGATTGTGCCTCGGGAAAATCTGCATGAAATTACATAGCTGTGAAATAGATAGAATGATAAAGAGGCACTAAAGATGGCACTATTTTCATGTTATTGCTCTACTTATAGAATTGCACTGCTTTTATTAGTTCTGTGCTAAGGCTCGAGTTAAAGATTAGGGCATTCTGCACCAAATTTATTTATTGAATAGCAAAAATACAAGTACCACAGTAAGTCTCTTATTATTTTCTTTCATATATTTACTGCACAACGCTTTTTGCTATCCATTAGGGTAGAGATCTAAAGGGAAAAGGGACCTTCAAGAGATGTGCATAAACCTATGTCATGCATTGTCTAGAGCATTGTAGCCATTTTGAAGGCAATGTTTCTTTCCCCATGTCAAATCTGCAGCTGAAATTAATTTGTTGAAGCTTAGCATGGTAATAATATGTTTAATATAGAACCATCTCTTCACAAGCCACAAAATCAGTAGGCTGTTGAAAACCACTGCACAGGTTTAAAGATTGATCCAGTAATTTCACTATGTGTACAGGATTCCTTGTCATCTATTATTTTGATCCTGCTATGGCATGCTGGCATGTAACCTCTCGTAGTAAACATTCTGCTTGTGCTTCGTTTCTTAATTCATGCACCACTGTAGCTTCTATGATCGGCTAGTATTCATTTCACAGCCCCCATCTGATGTGGCATACATCTCGGTCCTTGATTTCCAGATTGTATGGTCTATATTTGTGCCACGTTAGTTGGGGGGCTGTAAAGCGAAAGTGTCCCCTATGATCACTAAACTGGGCTAGCAAGTGCATCAAATAGGAACTAAAGGAGCAAAACTACAGCTGGGGTGACAGAGAGCGATCTTGAATACGGTTTTGAAGTTTTATATGGTTACGCAGCAATGCCATCATAAAAGACACTCTGTTCTGGTAGATAGTATGATACTAAGAGTGATATTTGGAAAGCGTTGAGTTTACACGTCATGAGGATTTGAACTCAGTGAATGATTGAGGTCTTCACTTATGTTAGGTCCTAATTTTAAATGCATGCTAATTACCTTGCCATTGTTAGGAATTGGAGACTTGTGTTTGTACTTCTGCCTGGAATAAGATATTAATGTATCCTTCCACCCCATTTCGGTTTGAAAGAGAGATATCAAAGTCAGCATAAAAGATATTAATGCTATCATTCATGCTGCAGCTCATGGAGTGGAGTATGCATTTGGCGCGCATGATTATCCAACAAGTGGTGTATTTGAAGTAGAGCCACGTCATTGCCCAGGATTCATTTTTAGAAAAAGTCTTTTACTGGGCACTACGGATCTGAGTCCAGTCGAGTTTCGGCAGTTTATAGAACACATTGCAGGAAGTTATAATGGGGACACATATCACCTTATTTGCAAAAATTGTAACCATTTTTGCGAGGATATAAGTGTGCGGCTAACAGGCAGGCCTATACCTGGTTGGGTTAACCGTCTTGCTAGAATAGGTATTTCTTGTCTATTTAATTTTGCAGAATCTTTAAGAGCATTCCATTTTGAATGGCAGGAACGTTAGAAAAGTCATGCATTTGTTTTTGACATTTCAGGGTGGTTGTGCAAATGTCTATTGCCTGAATGCCTCCAGTTGACAGCAGCACAACAAATTTCTGAATTAGAGAGATGCGATGGTATTAAGATTATGTTATATGCTTGAGTTTATTTCTAGTTCATCTCAATCTGATCTTTAGATGTGGGGCTTGCAGAAAGTGCAAGCGATCATGGAAAGGAACGCCTTGAAAGTGAAGAAGAGCAGAAGATATGTCACTTACAGAATGGCAATGCTGCACAGATTAAAATCCAGCAATATTTGCGGGAAGTCTCATTAAAATGTGTACAAGATCCACTTGCAAATTAATAATTTCCGAGTGTTCATATAAGATTTTCTATGGCATACCAGTTAGTGATGAACCACACAGGCTGTCCTCAATGTTGGACATGACGTATCAAATTGTATGAGTTTTTGCTAGAAGAGATTTATGTACATTTTGGAGTGCCACATATGTGTGGCAATCAGACAATTCTTTATTTGTAGTTTAAAATGCAAGCTCTATTGGTTTGTCTGCTTGGAGCAGCTCAAATGGAAAGACAATTGAGCTTCTGAAATGATCAGGCTAACTGCAGACATTAACCTGGATAATCAGGAAGTATTTTTGTTAAACATGATAATCCGTCAGACGATGTATGTTCTTCACTTGCATCTTCTTGCTCTAATTCAGATATGGGTGGTCATGCTGCAAGGCTCGTCCCAGGATTGTTTGCGTTAATATTATTATATTGCCCATGGTTGGTGTGGGCCTCAATGGTTGTCGTCTGGATTATGCCATAATCATCTGCTCTCCTGAACTGCAGAATTGGCCCAAAACCTAGGTATACCAAGGCTTGCCCTTGGACTTGAGAAAACAACCCTCAACCTGCACAATTTGTTTAGAGCACTACAGCCGAGTGACGAGTAAGGTGAGCTGTTGGATTGAACTAATTTTAGTATTCCGGGCTAGGAAGGAGAATAGGATTTAAAGGACTTTTTGAGTTGATTATGCTTCCATATTTGCGACAATATTAAAAGCAAATATCCAAGCACATTTCAAGAAACAACCATGAAACATGCATCTCCAAGGGATGTGCAAATAATGGAAAGTCATTAATGGAAGATATTCTTAATGGCATATCTGCTCTAACCATTGGAACTCTTGAAATTTTATCTACAAGGCATTGACATTGCTATCAAGTAGAGAAGAGAAATGCCACCTTTTTTACTAGCAGGATTCCTGCCTACCATCATCAACCAATGCCAATAAGAAATTATGCCTTAAATTTTGACTATACCATTATCAACGAATGCCAATAAGAAATTATGTATTAGATTTTGACACCATCTATATTTATTGACATTAACATTGGCAAAAGTTGAACAAGATGCTGATGTATCATGTATCGGGTGTGCCCTTTTTGTTTGAAGAAATTCTCATTTGGCATATGGCCACTTAATAAGCGAATTCACACTTGCGCCCAAGCCTAAAAAGAATGAAAAATTGGAAAGGCACCCAAATGACACCGTCTATCCATACCCTATAGCACGCCACAAAAAAAGAAAAAGAAGAAAGGGGGGGAAGAGAATTTACATAGGCAAGATTATCTGGTATCCACGTGGCAAAAACGTAGTGCATGCCAGAACTTTGCCTGTCCAAAAATTTGAAGCATGTTAAAAGCCAAATCATACTTGAGGCAGCATAGTTTTTTTTTTTTTTTTTTTTTTTTTTTTTTTTTGAAGCCAAAAGCCAGATTCAAATGCAGAGGCGGGAATAAAATTTTAGAGGATAATCATGATCCACTGAATAGAACCACCAGCCTATGCATAAGACAACACACTCAAATATGGCTCAAATATCAACTGTCGCTTGGCAGGAGCAAGCGAAGAACAATGGTAGGCCTTAGCGATTCTAGCTTGTACGTCCGGGAGGACTACTGCAGGAGGAATATCCAAACCCTGAAAGATAGACAATCTTCTGCGCTTCCAGATGGACCATAGCAACCATCCTGATGCCAAATGAAATGCTTGACTCCGCACCTTATTCCACGTATCCGGATAAATAGCCAGAAGCACTTGCTGACTTGTCAATGTCACATGAAAAAGAGAAAGCAGCCAAGACCAAACATGCGGCGCTCCCGGAATATATACGACCCTCTGACGATATACATGCGAGGACTTTCCCTCCCATGGCAATCATCTCACCATGAGCGGGGCCCTCCGCCTATTTTTTGGTCCATCTATGAAATGAGGCCGAAAGAAGGACACGAAGGGTCATTCGCCCACGCCTTCAATTGGGACTCCTACGTCGCGGAAGCATGAATACAAGGGTTAGCACACAAAGATGAATATACATAAATAACCACCACTAAGGGTGGCGATCCATCTAATATACCAACGGCATAGAATATGCATCTAAATCTCACGAAAACACCCGAACCCGGGTTCTACACCAGCTCGGACTCCGTGAGGATCGACCGGTACCGAGCCTCAAGAGATCCGGCGGACCGAAGTCTTGGCATGGCGTTATCGGGCATAGAGCATTGGCTAGGGTTGTCCACTCCATCCGCCCCCCATTGCACACTTTGCGGATGGGTCAATTCATGCTATGGCTTTGCTATAGCCAGGAAGAGACGCAAACTTCGGGGCATCACCCTCCGAGCCTACTCGGTGTTCATGGCGCTTTGGTCCGATGAGGCAGCCCGGGAGGCGTCCCCTTCCGTAATCACGGTGGTTCCATGGGTGAGCTAGAGAATACGTGCGCATCGGCGACCCCCAAGATCCGCATGCAGGCTTACTCACCCTAAATCTACTCAAAGCATGGTGCTCCATACGGATCACACCACTACACCTGTGGAGTGTCGGACCCATACCCGCCCCTCAACGTGACCGGCCATCGGGCCTAGCCCCACCTGTAGGAGTCTCAGGGAGCCTTGTATGCTCATGCAAGACCCCACCCCTCATGTCACCACCTTGTGTTCCTTGTGCGGTGCTAAAGCCCGGACCATAGCATCTAGGACCCGGTGGGTTCTTGTGCCGCCGCGATCAAATGGGACTCTACAGGCGCCTATCTAGGAGCATACTACAATACACTGGTTCGGAGGCCTCTACCCCGTAATCCCCGCTTTTGAGTCGATTAAACAAAGAACTAACAATCCATCCTTTCAGAATAAGACCAAGAATTGAATATAAAGAGAACTTGTTTGTACAATCAAGGGTTAATTTCTATGATTGATTCACAAAGAGAATAGAGAGAGACGGACACAACCAAGTGTTAATTAGAATTCACATAGCCACCTACCTGAATTCTGGCTGGACTCGTTTCCATGGGGCGCTTCCATCTTCTGGGAGTTGAGAATTCAGCTGCTGCTTCACAGGGACGACTGGTATGGTGGTTCTCTGCAGGTGTACGATGGCGCTCAGCTCCTGGCCTTCCTTGGTCGATTAGGAGGAGTCAATCCCAGGGATAGGGGTCAAGTTGGCATCCAAACTTGGCAATCCCCATGCTACCCACTTGATTGGGGCAGGTGGCGCCTTCCCAAATGGTAATTAGCCTAATTTCCTAGGTTATAGGTTATTATTGTTAATGTGTTAAATTAGCATAGCTAATTTAATCCTTTTTAAGGTAATCCCCTAGGTTGCAATTAAGTTCCCATACCCCCATGGTAGCGTGCCTTTAGGGAGTGGACGGTTTGTATTTGTGCGTGTCCCGTGATAGTAGACCGTGATAAATACGTGGAACGTCACATTCTCCCCTCCTTAAAAAAAATGTCCGTCCTCGGCATTGGGGTTAGCTAATTGAATACATATCGTAAAATCGAATTAGAAAAGGAAGTTAAGAATATAACATTAATGCGCGTTGAGATTATAGTAATTCGACAAGAATACATTGAAGTTAAAATATCAAAGTATAAGCACCAAGGTGCCCGATACAAACTTATGATCAAGGAAGATTAGGACCAAGTCCCATTTAAAACATTAAATCGCGAAAAATCACACATGTAGACAAAACCAATACGGGGAAAAGTTGGGTCATCAAGACCCTCTATACAAGGCGGATGACGACTTGTTCATCGGCCCGCACATAACCATATACCCGTAGGTTAATAATATGATTAAGTTGTGGTTGAAGGACCACCCCTACAAATAAAAAAAAAAAATATCTAGAAGGGAATCTATCATGTATACGGCTTGCAATTCATTGTGGCATAAGGAATGGTGGAGTTCCCCTCAGATAGCCGGAATGAACGCTGATCTATTTACTAGATGTCTTCCTAGCAATTTGCGGTCATGTCAACATCAACAATACACTACGTCCTAGAGAACACGAAGGTGATCTCATCATCGGTTATTATTATCATATCATGATGCATCTACCCCTCTAAAACATGATTCCCGGTCAATCAAGCCTTCAAGCTTACCGCCGGGAGCGGGGTTGATAGCATCGTTGATGGTGCGGCCTTGAGATTCCCGCATGAAGTCCGGATAGTGCTTCTCAAGGTCTATCTTCATCACCCAGGTAGCATCTTCAACTGGTAAGTGCTTCCACTTGACCAAGTATTGCAACATTTGAGTCCTTCTGGTCTGTTTGTAAGCGCGATCAAGAAGAGCGGGCGCACTATTTCCACCGCTCTTCAGTCATTTCTAGGAGGGTAGGGGTATCCAAAACCTCCTCTGGATCAGGGGTATGTTGCTTCAGAAGACTCACGTGAAAGACCTTGTGGATTTTCAAGCGGGGTGGCAAGTCCAAGCGATATGCCTGTTCTCCCACGCGTTCAGTAATCCTGAATGGCCCAGCCCATCTGGGTGCCAACTTCTTACAGTTACCAATTTTAAGCTTGGCTTGTTTGACTTTGATCTTAAGCCAAACCGATTAAGCCCACGGAAGATTCGTGGGGTTCGGTGCTTATCCGCTAAACTCTTTCTCGACGTCGCGGCCAATAAGTAACCGAACTTCTTCCACCAAGGCCTGCATTTCTAAAAGGAGTTGTTGAGAGACCTCCACTTTAGAAACATGATTATACCATGTGTCTGGAGTAAGACATTGATAGCCATAATTTATCATGAAGGGAGACATTCTAGAAGACTCCTGCTTTGTAATCTTTGTAGGCTTAATTCCACCAAGTAAATATAATCAGCCCATTGTATTTATTTTACTCCATACATAGCTTCTTAGCATATCTTCGATAATACGATTGACACGCTCGCTTGACCATCCAATCCGAGGATGGTAGGTCTGTACTCATGGCAAGCTTGGTGCGGATGGTGGCGAAGAAATCCTTCGTAATGTAACCGACAAACTTAGGATCCCTATCCGATACAATTACTCTCGCATCCCGGTGCAACCTGAAAATTTCCTTTGCAAAGAGCAAGGCGGTATCGAAGGCGGTGTCCGTGGTGCGACATGGCAGGAAGTGAGCCATCTTTGGTAATTTGTCGAGCCCACGACCATTAAGGCATCATACCCCCGAGAGTAATGTGGAAGCCCCACAATGAAATCCATGGTTATGACTTCCCACTTGGCGTTGGGCACATCCAAAGGTTGCAACTCCCGGGGAACTCTTAATTGCTCAGCCTTGGTTTGTTGACAAAGCGACCTTAATCGCTTGATGTACCTAGCAATATCCCTCTTCATGGAAGGCCAAAAATAGCGGAGCGGATCTTAAAGTAAGTTTTCATAAAACCCGCGATGTCCTCGCTATAGGGCTGTTGTGTGTGTCATGGAGAATCGGCTTTTCGCACCCACTCAAGTCATTTTGGAACACACAACTTATCTTTGTAATATAATAAATTGCCCTCCTTCTTATATGAAGCGGAATGCTTCACGTTCTCTATGCATGCGGGCTTCCTTACCCAAACTTTCCCAAATATTATGTATCGGGATCCGTGACCAAGGTCTGTTTCTATTTGCTTCCCAAACTCGGGCCGGTGAGTGTGGAAATGGCATTACAATGGGTGCGGGTTATGAAGGGATGCGTGACAAAGCATCCCTTAACCACATTGTGCTTCCCCGGTTTATATACAATCTCGAAGTCATATTCCTCGAGGAATTCCATCCATCTCTTAGATTGGAGATTTAGATTTTTGGGTGGATAAATAGCGGAGACTCGATGATCCGTATCCAGCTGAAATCTTCTACCAAGAAGGTAGTGTCTCCAAATACGGAGAGCACGAACAACCCGGCAATTCCCTCGGTCATGGGTAGGGTATCGCCGCTGCATCGTTCATCTTCTTGGAATCGTAAGCAACAACTCTCCCTCGCATTAGAACTCCACCAAGAGCTATCTTACTAGCGTCGGTGGCTTAACGATTTATCCTTTTTCGGGATCGGGCAAGGTAAGGACCGGTGCGGATGTTAAGGCATCTTTGAGCTTCGAAGCCGACTTGGACTTTTGTTTTCCAATGTTCCATCCAATCCTTTACTTTTCATGCCTTGTGAGATTAGTAAGAGGTCGCGGCAATTGTTGCAAAATCCTTAACAAATTTCCGATAATATCCTGCGAGTCCCAAGAAACTCGGGACCTCTCAAACATTATTTGGAATGGGCCAATCTTTTTCTTTGCTTCTATCTTAGCTGGTCTCAGAGCAATTCCTTCTGAGATAATATGCCCCAAATAGTCTACCCCTCGAGTGGCTTAACTTGCATTTAGAGAATTTGGCAAAGAGCTGATGGCGCCTTTAGCTTTTGCAAAGCTAATCGAAGATGTTGTTCATGTTGCTGCAGAGTTTTACTATAGATGAGAATGTCATCAAAGAAAATGACAACAAAGTCATCCAAGTATTGGCCCGGAAGATGTCATTCATCAACCGCATAAACGTTAGGGGTTGGTCAATCCAAAAGGCATGACGTTGAATTCATAATGCCCATATCCGGGTACTTAAAAGCGGACTTATGGATGTCCCCTTCCTTAATCCTTATCGATGGTACCCGAGCAAATCTATCTTTGAGAAATATTTTGCTCCTTGTAAGCGGTCCATAAGATCATCGCGCCTAGGCAAAGCATAGCGATTCTTGATGGTATGCTTATTGAGTTGCCTATAATCAATACACATCCTTAAGGAGCCATCTTTCTTCTTGACAAAAAGAATAGGAGCCCAAATGGTGAAACTTGGGCGAATAAACCCCGTGATTCAAGAACTCTTGTAGTTGTTTCTTAAGCTCTGCTAACTCAGGAGGACTCATTGATGACGGGCTTTGCTGGTAGGCTTAGTACCGGTTCAAGAGTTATCTCACATTCCACCCCTCCGAAAGGAGGAAGCTTGTGGATCTCATCTGGAAAAAGATCGCTAAATTTCGAAGAAGGGTAGCAATGTCCGATGGTAAGGCGTCGATTACTTTTGTCGGGCTGTTTGAGTCCGACTCAATGGAAGCAAGTTTAATGAGGCAAAGGAGTTCATTCCTAGCATTATAGCTTTTCCTAGCCGCTTTATTGACATTGGCGCATGGCGGAGTGTAATGAATCACCTTTATCGCCACACGTGCTCCATTAGCGTTGAAGGTGACCTCCCGTTTCTCCGCGATCTATGTGGGCCCTAGCAGACGCTAAAACTCCATTCCCACAATAAGATCATATTTGCCAATGTCCATTAATTCGCACCTAAGGCAACCGGGTGCCTTTTGGCAGGTACATTTTAAGGTTAATACGCGCCATGAGTGTGTCACGATCTACCGGCTAGCTAATGTGGCGGCTTAGGTCGGCGGGATCTCAGCGTTCCAATTGCGCATTGCACAGGCCATTCTAGGAGAAGCAAAATTATCGCATTACCCGTGTCCATCAAAATTATGAAGGGCTTCTTGTCTACTTGGCCTATTGTAGTAGAAATATAAAGGTGACTTTCGGCGTTACTGTTTCTATAAGCGGCAAGAATATGAGGCGCACCATGAATGTACTCGGAGCCTCGTCCTCCGCAAAGAAGATTGGACTCCAAATCTTCCCAATCCAGTCGGCCATGGCGGTTAGGAGCGTCTAGCGTGACGTGCGGACAACCCCCGCATGAAGTGTCCAGCCTCATCACCGTAGCATGCCTTATCGGCGGAGATGTTCTCTCGGCCTCTTTAGAATGGTGTGAAGAGGCCCCGAATTTCCTTACCAAAGATTGTTCTCGCTTATCCGCGTGCTAAAAAGCAACTTTCTTCTCCGGGCGTCCATAAGAATTGTGAGAGAGGGCCCGGACTTGGCTTAACGGGGTTTGTAAGGTGTGGACGGCCGTGGGTGCGAGTAAAGAAGCAGTCGAGATCGGCTCCTTGGCGTGTCTTCCTCAAGGCTTAATGCCTTAGCTTCCGCCCCAAGCCTCGGGACTTTGGGTCGATGGCCTTGACCATTCGTTTTAATGGATGGGGCCAACCCTTCAATGTAGCCCTCTCGCTCTTTTCTCATTCATTCCCCGCACGCACAACCTCAAACGCATGAATTGCTGATTGTAGGCCTGCCACGGACATGCCCTTCGTTCCAACTGTAGAAGGTGCGAATCTGTTGGCATTTTGCCTTGAGGCACGAATATTGATTTAAAAGCCTTAGCAAACTTCCCGAACTTGCATCCGCTCCTATCCGGGTGTTTAGCTCGGCGTAACCCTTCCACCAAATCACGGGCTCTCGGTGAAGGTTCGTGGTGGCGACCTTCCTGTATCTTTCTCCGTCATTCCATAGGACTTCGAATTCCTTCATTTCCCCAACCAAGATTCGCATTCAAGCCTCCTCTGGATTTCCCATCAAAACCGGAGCCAACTTAGGTTCTTCCATATACTAGTAATAGGCGTATCGCCCGGTTCTTGGTATTCCTTATCCTTACGCCTTGAATGGTCAGCATGTCGATAGCGAGGACCCGAAGAACTGAAGTGGTTGAATGTGAGGAAGCGGCGCTATCCTTAGAGGAACCGATGGCGCTTAGCATGAGTCCTCCTCATGCAGTGATACCGGGGCTAGCTCGGGAGAAGATGGGCATTGCTTGGTGGACTCAATGGTATGCGAGGTAATTCCGTCCGTCCTCACGGTATGTGGCGGTGGATTGGTATGCAACACATAAGCCTGTAAACTTCGCCCGAGTTGCCTTTTCATTAACATCAATTCTGTTCGGGGGTGAGCCCCACTGGCGTTGGAGGGTGTTTGCCAAGCGGCGTTACGTAACCGGTCTATAGGAATCATTCATGAATATATAAGCAGATTTACATTAATGTACAATCCCTTTTTAAGTTAATCGAAACAAAAGTATATACAAACAGAAGACAATATTTGTATTTCATTCAAGTTGATTATAACAACGGGTTGATTGGTACATGGATTGAGACAAAAGTAGGTATGATACAATGGGAACTTTTAAAGTTCTACTGGCACACAACGTAACCACAACAACGAAAACACAACGGAAGAGACCAAGCCTAGGGGTTGGCGAAGGGGTACAGGATCGCGTAGCACAAGACACCCAAAAATTTAACCACTATAATAAATCACTAGGAAACCACTATAGATGTGGTTTTTTATGTCAAAATTTTCATTCCTAATAAAAACCACATAACATAGTGGTTTTCATAACTAGTGTGTAGTTATTCATGTTGCTTTTTTTATTATAGCATGGTTTATTGAAACCGATATTGTTTTATTACATAGTTTCTAGCACCAGCGGGGTCATTCATGTTGGTTTTCTAATGTCACATGGTTTATTAGATCGACAGAGTTGTGTAGCATGGTTTTTCAACACAACTTTAATATGGCAATGGTTGTTTATGTTGGTTTTCTACTGTCATAAAGTTGTACTTTATGGCATGCTTTTTATACCAACTTAAATGCCATGGTGGTTATTTCATGCTAGTTTTTATTGTCACTGTGTGTTATAAAATGGTTGTGGTACATATCATAATTTCAATACTAAGTTAATTGTCATGGTAATTACTCATAGATATTAAGCCTAAAAGGACTTGGCTATCTATAGTGATTACTCATAACACACCCAAAAACAATTGTCATAATTAACCACCAAACCACCATAGATATGGTCTTTTTGTCTTTTTGTTTTTTGAAGCACTTTGACCTTATTCGAATATCATAGCACAAAAGGTATCTTTTGTAATTTGTCATTGTTTGGTCTCTTGTAAATTGTTTTGCATCTTTAGAAAACCAATATATAATAATGGTTTTCTAGAACGTTATGCGGTTTTACATTCACACTTCTTACATTAACTAGCTGAGGTTTATATTATGATCTTCTATCAGTAGTCTGAAAGTATAGTCGCTACTTACTAATATAAGATCATTTATTGCTTAGACATTAGAATCAACTACTTTTTCAATGTACTTATGTGTAACCTAATGCATATACTTGATGCATTAGAAAATGTCAAATATAATATCCGAGTACTTTTTCTTTTGATGCATATGTTCCCTAGCTCGGATTCCTTCCTTGTTGATCCATTTACACCTGCAGATAATAAGCTGAATGTTAGTGCATTCATACACTTTACCAAGTTTGGTTCCAAGATACAATCCATCCAATTTCATATTTAGAATTATCTTTAGAGATTTCTAATGTTGATATCAATATAGGAGCATGCCAAACATAGATAGCTTCATTTGGATTCTTGTTGGAGACACGATCATCACACAATAATCTACGAATCTATAGTTGGTCAGCAAGCCTGTTACTGCTAAGTTTTTCCCTCGAAAACCCTTCGAGACAAGGGTTTTTAATCTTGGACAGCAATAAACCTGTTGCCCTTTGTTTGGATTCCATAGGCCATTTGGTCTTCGTGGATGATAAAATCCAATACAGTTCAATTCAATTCTATTTAAGAGGCCAAAACTTCAACAAATGCTAAGACTATTGAGAAATTTTCAATCACTCTGAAAACATTTTCCTCCAATTCATAGGTTGAAGGTATTTTCTAATCTATGATTGTATCAAGAATACGACTCTTGGATGTCTGGTCAATTATGAAAAGGCCTAGCGAGGCTTGAAGAAAACATTTTAGACCTACCGACGCCTAACATGCCTAGCAAGGTTAACATGTTATAGATATTTACTTAGGCTGAGACCACATCATATAATGATTTTTAGAATCTTTCAACTATTTAAGTTAACAAGATATTGATATGCCAAACTGAAAAGTTTAAATGAAGAAGCAAGGACCCCCCTTCCCCAGGCCCCCAGAGGAGGAGGCCACTCTTGATCGAAGCAAATATAATTCGAAGCCCACCCCACACACACACACACACACACAAGAGGAGGCCACTCTTGATCGAAGCAAATATAAATTTGGGGTAAAGGAAGGCCAAAACAGACTAAACAAAACCACCAAGTGACAATTTAGCCTTTGGGCATGCTCCTTGGCTATACGCCACAACCAAGAAGGTTGGTCACCATGTTGTATGTAACAAATAATGATAATGATCTCACACATCTAACATCACATACATGGGTGGACGCAGACCTCTAGAAATACAAAGTATCATGGGGGTCTCTATAGAATAATGCAACCCCCTTCCCGTGGCGGCTCTATATCATGGAGAAATCAAATGCTTCAATGCATGTTTATTTGCAAATACTGCTTTGGTCTCATTGGGGATTCAACCCCCTAGTTAGTAGATCTCCTGCAGGGCTATAGCCATACTTTGAGAAGAATTTCTGGCACTTGTAAGGGGTTCTTTGGCAACTAGAAACAACTACAAGGCCGTATCCATACTACTTCGGGGCGAGGAATGTTACCTGGTCACAAATCTTAAAACATATCCCAAATTTTGTACTTACAATCATGAATTTCATGCTATAGAAGTAGTTGTTGGTGGGTTTATGCTTGCGTTGATTTCACTGGGGCGCAACTGCAGTTCAGGCATGTATTTATATATTTTGCTGTACTTATTATGTATATTTAACATTTTAATGGTTTATAATCCAATGGTTAACTTTTAAATATATGAAAAAGAATACTTAGACCTAAGAGCCGGTTCACCTACACATACAGTGAACCCTTTTACAAGCATGTGAACTGGCTCTTAGTTTAGGCTAGAATTGATCACACTATCGATGCTTGAACAACGTAAGAGCCGTCTATGGCGACTGTCTTAAGAGCCGTTTCTCATGCACCATCGCAACCCTCACCATCACATAAAAAGACTCGCCCTTTTACGCCCACCATCGCCAATTTGCACGAGGTAATACAGGCCCCCTTTCTATGGTTGCATGTGAACCGCGCAGTTGGGTATACATGCGGTCCCCGCTTTTTACCATGTCTAAATAGTACATGGCCCGTGAGGGTGCTCGATAAAAGGCGGCGGTGCATTTATTGGCTCCCCATTTGGACTTGGATTCCAGGGGGGTATTGACTCGTGGAATAGGGGGTATTAGACTCGTGGTTTCGGCATGCACACTTATTCCACAAGTCGAATACCCCCAAAGTTAAAACTTATTCCACAAGTCGAATACCCCCAAAGTTAAAAAAATGTTAAAAGATGGTCGAATACTCCCAAAGTTAAAAAAATGTTAAAAGATGGCTCGAACTCGCACAAAAACGTTGAAAACCAAATGAATTAACCATTTGCGCCACCCAACGTTACTGTAATAAAACTGATTCTCATATTGTAATAAACTATAATAATAGGGAAAAACTACAAAATACCCTTTAAATTTCACCACATGCCCCTAACTTTTCAAAAATTCATGGAATGCCCTTAGTCAATGTATCTGGCCCAGAATTTCGTATATCACAAGATGCCCTTGTATTTTGCGTATTTCCTAAGATGCCCTTCTGCAATGTTCATTTTGGCTTCCGCCTTTTTCTACAAAAAGCTTGTGCTTATTCGGTGCTTCAAACCAGTATCAAATTTATCACAAGGCTTCAATGTCATAAGCTTTAGAAATTTTGATTCTTTTGCCATAAGCAACTTTTGCCTACTTCGATGGTACAGTAACTTCGATGCTTCAGGGATTTTGTTTTGCCACAAGCATCAGTGGCAGCAAGGGCATCTGTGGAATTAACCTAAAACTTAAGGGTATTTGAACAATCTTCAAAACTACAAAATACAGTGTACGTTAACTAGGGGCATTCCATAAATTTTTAAAAAGTTAATGGCATGTGGCAAAATTTGTCAAAACATAAGGGTATTTTGTAGTTTTTCCCTAATAGTTATGCACGACGTATTTGGCCCGCATTTGGAATCCAACCTGCTTTAGGGAGCCAGCCAATACATGACTCCGACGGCGCATTTGTACCAAACCGCCCAACAAATTTGTACCAAACAAATTGAACACTCGTAATAAATTTGTACCAAGCAGGGATAAAGCCCTCATGTTTTAGGGTTTAGGGTTTCTGAAACGATATGGGGACGGCCAAGACTTCACGGAAAGGGAAGAAGGCATGGCGCAAAAACATCCCTACGGACGATGTTGATCGATTGATTGAATATACAGCTCGTGAGGAACGTACCGGTGGACCAGTAGATTCTCTTCCTGACTCTGAACTTTTCTTCGTGGACAAATTGCAAGGTTAGCTTAAACAGGTCTACATTCTCTATCTGCTACAACTTTCTGACTTTTGGTATTCAGATTCAAATATACAGAAGAAAACTCTTAACTACCAGAATAAAGTGCTTCACTGCGACAGCATTTTGCAAAGAAACAGTTTAATCTCCCCGCTGTTAGTGGCTCCAACAAGGAAGACAAAATTTAAGAAGAAAAATGGAACAAAAGGTGCAGCAGTGAAGGAGATAAAAAAACCTGTAAGACCACTTGATATTGTCAATCAGATGATACAGTACTCTAAAGCTTCGTGTTCTTCTTAGATCAAACAGGTACCAGGAGTGGAAGATGTTATTAGTGATATCTGGGCTCCTGGTAGGTTTTAATGTTCGTTTGCCTTTGATAATTTTCTTATTCGGCTCATTTTATTTTAGATGATACAAAGAAGGATAGCTCAAAGTAGTCAAAAGAGGTATTTGTATATTTCTTAGAAACTTCTTTGTACAGTTCTTGGTTGGTCCTTGCATGCATGTTTCTTTAATGCATCTGATCGGGCTTAGCTTGGCCATTGGTGCCCTCATTTCTTTTTTATTTAGCAATGAGATACTACAGATTAATTGAGTCCATATGACAATGAAGGTATATGCTATAACGAAGGTGTAAATTAATTGCTCATGTGATGTTGAATGTAGATCTAAGCTAGCTACTGATATATAAATGTCAAATTTTTTCAAATGTTGAGTATTAACTGTCGGCTGGGTGGGACAGAAACGAAGATTGCAGACTGATGTTCCTGCATTGGAAGTTGATGCACCTGGCTGTTCTTACAATCCTACCTTCACAGATCATCAGGTCCATTCTAATGCCCCTCAATGTCGTTGTGCAATGTTGCAGTATCCCATATCTGAGTAGATTTTTTGTATGCCTGACTCCTTTAAACTTGACAGTGCAGGATGCATTGGGTCTTGCTGTGGCTCAGGAAATGCAAAATATTTATAAGAAAGAGCTTGAACCTGAGCCGTTACCACGTTGCGCAGTTGGTCCTCCGGTTGAGGACGAAGATGTGAGTATATTCACATCGACTTCTCATTTATGGCATAAAATTATGTAGATAGCAGGGTTTTAACTTCATCATGTTGTTGATGATTTGAAGCTCCCTTCGGTTTTTATTCGAAGTATCAGCTATTTCTTTCTGTCGTTGGCTTATTAGTACATTAGATGTAATAATTAATAATGTAAAATGATTCATATACTTCCTATCATAACTGGCACCATAGCATGGTCTCGTTTTATATAGGTCGTCTTTCTTGACGTTGATGAAGTCCAGTAC
Organism: Isoetes taiwanensis; assembly: GCA_021234155.1. Taxonomy (NCBI): domain Eukaryota; kingdom Viridiplantae; phylum Streptophyta; class Lycopodiopsida; order Isoetales; family Isoetaceae; genus Isoetes; species Isoetes taiwanensis. The sequence goes on from JAJEKV010000240.1 coordinate 585,364, forward strand.
CCAGATGATGAAGAAACTCTAGAAATTGGCTCAAGTTCAAGGTACATATAATTGAGTTGAACTTGCATAATTTTTTTAGAGGCAGATAGAGTGCATGGATAAATATATTAAGTGATAATTAGTACGTAACAGATTTGCAGGGATGTCTTTTCAAGCTGGAAAATCTTGCATGTTCTAACTTGTACTTTTTAAACTTTTCATTTTCTTCTATGCCTGTTGAATGATGATGGCAGGGTTGTGAAGATGAAAAAACTTACACGAGCAGATATAAACAAGAGAAAACGCAAGCGTGAGATGCTTCGAGTAGAAAACGAGATAAAAAAGCGTAAAACGTTGAATAAAGAAATATCAATGTAAGCACGATGATTCATTAGTGGTATATGAAGATTTGATTCCAATTTGATAAAGTTGATCTTATTAGGATCCCAAAAATTGTTGAAAGCATTGAGGCTGAAGAAAAGCAGAAGGAAAAAGTCCACGTTAGACGAGTGGTGCCAGACTAGAAAGACTCGCTAGCTGTCCACCCCGTCTTGGGAAAACAAAGTATGTTTTATGGGTCTTGAACTATTTTGAATTTGATATGGTGCTGATAGAATCAGTGTCTATAGATTCAAGCCTGAACCTATACAAGTTCTCTTAACAGAAGAAGTGACAGGCTCATTGCGTAAGCTAAAGGTGCACATACAGCTTAAAATCAGTCTTTATTTCTTCATGACATTACATGAGGCATAGCTAGGACCTTAAATTATTGCAGGGTTGTCACACATTAGCAAGGGATAGATTCAAAAGTTTACAACGACGAGGCATTTTAGAGCCACGAGTACCTGCAAGGTATGTAAACTGTTTGTATTGTTACATTTATGTGAAATTGTGACGTTTATGCAGAATAATTTTAATCATGGAACTTCATGTGAACAGGAAAAAGGTCCCTAAAATGAGGGTAGAGTATGTACCTGGAACCAAAGGCTTGAAAGAACGTGAATCACATGCCACATTAATGGCAGAGATTAGGGCCAAGAAGCACCCTGCTGCAGATATTCCACTGTGATTTATACAACGCATAGCCACATTAGTGTGAGCATCGGTTATTTAGTTGGTCTCTTGCAGGGCTATCTGACTCTTTATGTCCGTGCATAGCACCACTCTATAAATATATGCATGCTAGAGGGCTTTTTTGGAAACTTTAAGGGTCATTACTTTCTGTCTGGACTTTATTTCTTTCTATCGCATGCAAGAGGTCAGTACGAGAGTGTTGCAAGGTCATCCCTTTCCGCCTATACGAGATGTTTACCTTTTGCTTTGCTGTAGATGTTAGATCTAAATTAATTTTCTACATATTTCTGAAAATAAATTTATTATTTTTTATGGGTTTTGGAAATGGTTGGGGTTCAAATCCCCTTGCTCCCTATTATTTTGTTGCTACTGAGGAAAACAGATATAGGTAAACGTACTACTATACATAAGAAACCATACACGGTCCTTAATAGTTTTAGTCTTCTATACTTGGAATGCTTCAAACAACAGACCATTACTTATATGCATAAGAAACCATCCACTACTATACATAAGAAACCATACACGATCCTTAATAGTTTTAGTCTTCTATACTTGAAATGCTTCAAACAACAGACCATTACTTGTATGCATAAGAAACCATTCACGGTCCTTAATAGTCTTATACTTAAAAACTTGAAATGCTTCAAACAACATAGCATTACTGGTTTATAAATGAAAACCATATAGCTAATGCATAACAAAACCGTGCACATATAGAACAAACACACATGTGTTTTATCATGACATTTAGCCATGCTAGTTTACTACAATAGCCAACCACATTATAAAATCACCTCAAACGAGCACTACATTAAACCACATCCACAACCATAATGTTATACCACATGGACAAACTGTACACTTAAACACTATAAGTATACCACATTCATTTACCAATATGTAATACCACTTTGACAAACTCTACAAAAAGGCCATATGCGATTACCATGCCATAATACCACCCTAACAAACCTAACAAGAGAACCCATTAGTTTAGCCACATATGGTTTTTAATGATATCAACCCACAAACACCCATTGATTTTATAGAATAGTTTTCTTGTCATAACCAAGGAAAAAACCATGTAGTTTTTTAATTTTGGGTGCCTTGTGCGGGTACTCTCTCCGTCTGATTTCGAGGCGAGTTTATAAGCGTGCCGGGCTTGGACAATGATTGCTTGGTACTCCCATGTTATCGATAATCGGAAGGTTAAAGAGCCTTCGGATCGCATAAAAGAGTTGCCAAAGATGGTCGTTGGCGTCCTCGAAGGCTTCGTGCCTGGTCATATTCCAATAGTCCCAGGTACGACACAGGGTCATCTTCAGATCCTCGAAAGCTCGATCCCTGAGAATGTTAACTATCTCTAGCCCTTTGTCAGGGTCGTAGAGTTCCCCTGGCGGCGGTGGTTCGGTTTCATAGCCTTCCTCCCCACGGATATTCACCATATCTCGGCCATAGTCACAGTGCAGCGACCCGGGATCGTCCCTCCTAACCATATCGGTGATTCTCTCCTCATATTCCCAAATGTTTTCCTCTGCAACATAGTTGGAATAAATAGAGAACATTTTGTAATTCCATTATATTCTAAAGTTTTAATACTTTTGAAGAGGATGTCATAAAGAAAAGCACACAATTCAATAATACTCCTCAAGAGAACTTTGTATTTAATAAGTAAATAAGGTACACCATTTGTCAATATGGTCCATTCAATTGCCAACCGAAAATCCCAGAACACACATATATAAATATATAAGAAAAGAAACTAGCAAAACATATATATATATATATATACATTTTTCATAGCAAAATTATACTAGGAACTAGGCCCTGCCTCTGATCCTTAGCCCTAGGAGGTGGTGGTGCGGTCGGTGTCGCGATGTGAGTAACCCCCTGGGGTCTCTTGTGGCAGCAGCGGCAGATGCAACCTCTGGTGGATAGGCAACGGCCAATGGGGCTGCCGTGAGGAGCTTCATGCCCATCCAAGGCGCAATGTCCTGACCCAAGGCCGTCAAGGCAAGATCCCGTCGTCGCGGTACATGCGTAAGCGTGCGATAGGGAAAGCTTCTTGTGGCGGCTAGTGTAGAGAGTGTGCGGAGGGCCCACCATGAAGCTTCGACCTCGGGCGCTAGATCTCGGGCTATGAAGAGGACTTGTCCGTATTTGAAGGCCGACAAAAAGCGGGTAAGATGGTTACCCAAAGACTTTCCCTTCGCGGGCCTCGGATCTTGCCACTTCTTTATCCGGGTCCATGGGGACTTCTTCCTCCTTGAGCTCTTGTTGCTCCTCCTTCTTGTACCTGGGGGTTATGGTATAAGTCTTCACCCTCATCATCGAGTCGGAGGGAACCTCCACCATATTAATGTTTGGGGCGTGAGGTCCCATGGCCCGTGAAGCATCACAGTGCGGAGTTCTTGAAATTTTGGTTCACGCATCCGCGAGGTCAGGAGGAGGCGTAGTAGAGTCTCCGCCGCTCTCTAGAGTCTCGGCAGGAACTGAAGGAGCTGGTGCACGGAGGAAGCTTCGGTAGAAGTGAAGTCGATGAAATCATCCATACAATACTCCATGGCTAAGCTAGAGTACATGGTCTTTGCGCTTGCGCCGAAATCCGGCCACTCGTGATACGTCGGATAATATCATCCAAGAGAAGGTATTCACGCCCTGGTGATAAATATTTGGAAGGCCGTCTAATACGACAAGCCTATAGATGGGTCGCGGTAGCGGTGATAACTCCTCGCGCTAGCTCTTTCCAGCGGGCAAAGTCGCCCATTCCGATATGCTCGTCATCCCCCTCCTCGGAGGATGCAGCTTGCCCTTCTCTGCCCGGCAAGGTTTCATCCTCAGCGTATTGGTCCATGAGGATGGCTAGGCGAAAGTAGCTTCAGATAATCTGCGCGGACGATCTGGACCTACGGTAGGTGTTTACCCCATCGGAGTTTCCCTTCGGGACATCATAAGCATGTGTGTCCCGCCTAGCATCTCCGAACTATCTCAGCTCCAAATCTGGGTGGGAGGATCCCCTAGAGGAATACCGGAGAGAAGCATTTCCTCCATGTAAAAGTCAAGGAACCGGCGTGAGTCAGGATGCAGCTACATGTTGGCAAGGAGATCTATCGTTGGCATAGCAAAAGGCTGCCAGCAGGGTCGAGGGAACTGTGGATCCCATTTCTCTCCATCAAGGTACGACAAAGCAAGGATTTGGCGTATATAGCGCTTAGAAGGGAGGAGAGAGGAAAAAAGCGTTTAAAATAACCTTACAATCCCCTTTTTAAACCCTCTTATTAAAGCTGGCGTCGGCATTTTTAATTTTAAAAAAAACATTAAACTTTTAATTCAAAATAAAAGCCTTTTTATTAATTATCACAAAAATATGTACAAAGCGGATCCCCTTAAAGTAGGCTAAAAGGTTGCTCCCCAGTATCCTACGGGCCGAGGGCTAAATCCTTAGGCATTATGGTGACCCTCTTTCGTGGATAAGCGCAAAGATTGGCATCACCAAAAAGTGCTACCAAGTAGGCCCGGTGACCTCTTGGGCGCAAAATTACAAAAGGTGCGGAAGCGGAGATCGGTCTTAAATTGTGCGGCGATCTCGTACCCGCCTCTGAAAAGTGACTTCCTGATCGGAAGGTCCGTGGACTTCTGAAATTTGGCGGATCTCCGCGAATGCCACGATGATCGGGTCCGGAACCGATGAGGCTTCCATTTGTGGCGAGGGCCCGGCGATGTTGGCACCGTCTTAGCCCGGAGAACCGGGGAGTTATCCACTCTGGGCCCTCCGGTGGGAGCTGGTCTTCTTCCCAAAAGCCCCGGCCGGTCTTTAACTTATCCTTGTATTATTGCCCGGCCTTATGGGCAACTCCCTTCGCCGGGCTTAGCGGTGGGATCGTGGGTTTTGGGTTCGAGCCACTCCCGGATGCACCTCCTCCTGTTGGTCCCCCGATCTTGTCGGTCCAGCTCATCTTGCTCCAACTTCTGGCGCTCTTCAGGAGCTCTCCTTAGGTCTTCTTGGATCACGAGCAAAAGGCGGGCTGCACGCGGCGATTAAGTTCACGTGGTACCGTTGTGGCTTGAGACCCATATCTATCGAATAGTGGTCGGATAGTCTATGCTAATGTCGGGGATTTCTCCCGGAACAAAATTGTTGGAACCCTCATGCGATTGGTATGGGGAACCTCAATAACTCTGCCATCAATGGCCAAAGCCGTCCCGAGGCCTCCGGTACTCCTACCCGAGCTCTTGTGTCGGCCCGGCTCAATCTCGGTGGTCGTCCTCCTGGCAAAACCCCTAATACGATCGGCCTCCGGTCGACATCTTCCTCCCTCGGTATGGCCTTCTGTTTCGGAGGATAAAATTTGATGAGCATCATTACCATATCGGGTTGCTCAACAAGGGTATATGGGAATTTGGCGTAGGTTCACCGGATGAGGAATGGCTCGAGAAGTGATAGGCGGGATATGGAATCTATCGTTGTTCTCAAACCTATTGACCAGCTCATCCAACAAGATGTCGATGAAATTTGGGTCAAGATATATGTGCTTAGCAATCATGGCGTAGATCTCCACGATACTCATGGTGGGCCGGATCCGGGCGCTCTTGGTAATAGCCATAGCGGGTAGTCTTGTATTGGGCGAAAGGGATGGCAAGGGGGCTTAAGAGGCACAAAGCACAAGGGCGGGATCAAGGTCGGTCACGGTGGCGGCGATGGGAGGGCTTCCCGGAAGCGGTTGGAGGCGAAGCAAAAGCAAATGGCGAGAAAATGGTTTGCTAAGCGGCCAATTAACTTTTAAAATTTCAAATTTTTTTTTTCTTATTAACTTCAAAATTTTATTATTAAAAATTATCTGGCGGAAATCTGGCGCACATCTGATCGAGGCGCCGATGGCGTTATCTGGGTTTCACCTCGACCGGGTGTCATCGAAATGCAAGCGGCCGAAGTTGACCTGGCGGGCCAGCGTTGACTCGAAGTCACGGGTCGGGCAAGCGGCATTCGGGCTTCTAACTTGATCGCAAAGCGACAAAAACAAGCGGCCGAATTCGTTTTGGGCCTGCCCTTGACTATTTTTCGCCTAGAGTTGGACTGTTCTAGGGGTAATTCAAATGCCCGATCCAAGGAAACCATCTCCTTCGTCAATTGAGCTACCCACTTACACGTTAAGCCTCAATCTTGGCCCTCCACTTCAAAGCTACAATTTCTTAAGCAACCTAACACCAAGCCAAACAACAAAGAGAACTAACGACACATTGACTTAGCCTCCTCCTAACTACCGTGCTACGAGTTGGTGTTTGGCGTGCTATGATTTCGAACAACCAAATCACGGCTCGATACTGCGGACGCCCCGGGAATATATACGACCCTCGGACGTATACATACGGGGACTTTCCCCTCCCATGGCAATCATCTCACCATGAGCAGGGCCCTCCGTCTATTTCGGTCCATCTATGAAATGAGGCCCGAAAGAAGGACACGAAGGGGTCATTCGGCCCACGCCTTCAGTGGGACTCCTACGTCGCGGAAGCATGAATACAAGGGTTAGCACACAGCATGAATATACATAAATAACCACCACGAAGGGTGGCGCATCCATCTAATCATACCAGCGCATAGAATATGCATCTAATCCCGAAAACACCCGGAACCCAGGTTCTACACCAGCTCGGACTCCCGCGGAGGATCGACTGTCACGAGCCTCAAGAGATCCAACAGACCGAAGTCTTGGCATGGCGTTACGGGCATAGAGCATTGGCTAGGGTTGTCCACTCCATCCGCCCCTCCTGTGCACACTTTGCAGATGGGTCAATTCATGCTATGGCTTTGCTATAGCCTTCCGGAGACGCAAACTCAGGGCATCACCCTCTGAGCCTACTCCAGGTTCATGACGCCTGGTCCGATGAGGCAGGTCGGGGAGGCGTCCCCTTCCAGAATCACAGTGGTTCCATGGGTGAGCTAGAGAATACGTGCGCATCGGCTGACCCGCATCCGTGCCCGACTTACTCACCCTAAATCTACTCAAAGTGCATGGTGCTCCATACGGATCACACCACTACAGGGAGTGTCGGACCCATACCGGCCCTCAAGCGTGACCGGCTGCTCAGGGCCTAGCCCATGCAGGAGTCTCGGGGGAGCCTTGTATGCTCATGCAAGACCCCACCCCTCATGTGCTTGTGTTCCTTATGCGAGGTGCTAAGCGGACCATAGCATCTAGGACCGGTGGGTTCTTGTGCTGAGCCGCATCAAATGGGACTCTACAGATGCTATCTAGGAGCATACTACAATACATACTGGTTGAGGAGGCCTCTACCCCCGTAATCCCCCCGCTTTTAGTCAGATTAAACAAAGAACTAACAATCCATCCTTTCAATAAGACCAAGAATTGAATATAAAGAGAACTTGTTTGTACAATCAAGGGTTAATTTCTATGATTGATTCACAAAGAGAATAGAGAGAGGCGGACACAACCAAGTGTTAATTAGAATTCACATAGCCACCCACCGGATCCGGGTGGACTCGTTTCCATGGGGGCTTCCATCTTTTGGGAGTTGAGAATTCAGCCGCGCGCTTCCGCGAGGGGATTTGGTATGGTGGTTCTCTGCGGGTGTAACGATGGCTTCTCCTCGGCCTTCCTTGGTCGATTGGGAGGAGTCAATCCGAGGATAGGGTCAAGTTGGCATCCAAACTTGGCAATCCCATGCTACCCACTTGATTGTGGTGGCCTTCCCAAATGGTAATTAGCCTAATTTCCTAGGTTATAGGTTATTATTGTTAATGTGTTAAATTAGCATAGCTAATTTAATCCTTTAAGGTAATCCCCTAGGTTGCAATTAAGTTCCCATACCCCCATGGTAGCGCACCTTTAGGGAGTGGCGTGCTTGTATTTAATGCGTGTCGTATAGTAGACCGTATAAATACGTGGGCGTCACAAAATTTGGAGATGATCACATAAAAAGAAACAATGCTCAATGGTCTCTCCCTTTGCTTGCGCAGTAGGACGAGTCTTCGACACTCGAGGATCAAATCTGTGGACAAGCACATTCACCCGAGGGCATCTGTGAAGAATCTGCCACCAAAGCACAGCCACCTTAGGATGGAGTAGTTTATCCCAAGCCCAAGTCCACATACGTCTCCAACTAGGAGGTGAGAGTTGAAGGGACCACTTAGTGGATGGCGGAAGGATATCACCATTGACAAACAACCTATACATAGAGTTCACAAGCCTATGCTCGTGAACACTCTGGTGGGAAACCCACATGCACCCTTCAATAGCCTCTGGAGCAATGAATGGCAGAGTACTAGCAAGCTTTTGCCAAATAGGTCTGTCCCATCGAGACAATAAGAATTTTGTTTGAAATATGTTGGATGCTTGAGTTATCCATATTGCAAGTTATTATTGGCGTGCCCAAAATATATTTTGGGTTTGGAAAATAAGTATAATTAGGGCCTATTATGACAACATTTTTGTATATGAACTTTTTTCATATATAGCTCTAGCAACTACTTACTTCGAAGTACAATTTTCTGATTTGAGATGAAGCACTATTTGGAATATATACCGCTACATAATAGTATGTCAAAGTTAATGGAACAGAATTATGACAACAAATGTAATATTATATTTGGTAATGACAAGTCATCAATGAATATCGCACTTTGTATAATTGATATGAGAAACGTGGTTTTTTTTTTCTTCCCCCCTTTTTTTTTCTTTTTTTGGGTGTAGTTTGCCGAACTACATATTTGAGATAAAAAAATTAGTGCATTTATCTAAAAGGCACCATTCAACTGTCTTGGAGTAGCTTGTGATCAAGCACGACAAAATGTTTGATGGACTTTCAAGCTAGTCTTTTAGATTGGTTGATTTGCCAACTTTAATGTCTCTCTTGGTCCAGTTTGAGCAACATGTGCATGCTTATGATCTAATCAATGTTTCACCTCAACTCATAGTTGATTTCAAGCATTCCCACATGAATCTCGAGAAATTATTGGTAAAGGATTGGGACGAGAGGCGGAATGGAGTTCGCTAGGCGTTAATTGGCGTTCTGTCAAAACCCTCAACTAAGGTTCGATACAAGCTCGGGATTTCACTTCCTGTTCTCTTTCATCGTCCCTATATTTGCCCAACATTCTTCTGCCATCAATTACATTATCTGCATTTTTCTCACGTGCTTCCCATTATCTTTTTGCCTCTGCCATTCATTTGCCTGTCGCCATCTGTACTCAGGACCTTCTGACCCTTTCTATCTTCATTATGAATAGCCCAACTGCCTTGCGGCTCCAATTTATATTTCATCTGCCAATGCAAAGTATACTTGGTCCAACAAAGGGCTAGGGGAGAGAGAACCTATTGTACCCCTCGTGAGATTTTGTCACTAACTCTAGTATCTCTCTATTAGACAATTGTATTGTCACAAGGGATGATGGTAATATTCTTTTCGATCATTCCCTTCAAATCATGGTTATCAAAGTTCTTTTCTCTTGTCTCTAAGCCTTCCAACTCTTCTTTTAAACTAAAACCTGCTCAATCTTAAGTAACAACACCTTACGCTTAGAGTTTAAACATTCTATCTGACTTTTCCTTAATATGGGAACATCAATCAATGAAACTTTTTTACAATAAACTCAAGACTTGCAAAAACTGGATTTAGTGGGGAAAAGAAAGGCAGAAAATTTTAAATTAGGAAAAAAGTCTTCTCATAAGAAATGTAGACATAAGATAGTAGCTAGAGATCAACCCATTAATACAGATCTGCACAGACAAGAAGTCATCCCATAAAACAACATCAAAGCCATTAAAGAAAAGGAGGCGTAAGGGATGGCTCTAAGGATCCAAGATCACTCAATAATAAATTATGGTAGCTCTAGGTATTTCTTTATATTAGTCAAAAATAGGCTAGTGAACAACTCTATTATTCAAGATACTAATGGCCATATCATAAAGGATGAAAATCCTATAATAAATGAGTTCCTGAGCCAACACACTAGTCTCTTTAAGGCAAAGGAATACTCCGATGCAGAAAAGCACAAAATAGAGCAATTCTTTCATCAAATCCCTTGTTATCACACTTGTGCATGATGGTTTTGCTAAGATTCCAGATTAAAAGAAGGAGAAGAAGAGATTTTAACGTCACGCCACAAGGCAGCGTCCTATCGGACATGTGACACTTTACAACACACACAGATGGGTCCTGCCCCCACCACTTTACATTGCTGAAGTGGGTCCTTCCCCCACCAACTTTACATTGCATGGCCACTTTCACAATGAGGCGTTGAACCCGTGACCTTGGGTATGGCAGTTTAACGTCTTACCACAGGAGGTGCTTTCACTCTAAAGAAATGGAAAAAGGCAAAGCCAAGCACCAGCTTATTCACCTTTTGGCCCATGATCAAACATGATTTTATGGACTTCATTGTGGGAGCCTGGGAAGCTGCATCCTTATACCCTATTTATGCTTCCAGCTTCATACCGAAAGCCAACCAGCCAAAAGGTTTCGGAGATTGGAGACCTATCTCTCTTACTAATACCACCTACAAAATTTTAGCCAAAGTCCTTGTCGTGAGGATCCTCATGCACTTGCAGGTGAACATCAATACTTGTCCCTCTTAGGCATATATATTTTGGATAACTATATAGCAGCAAGTGAGCCTATTCACTGGAATAGGTTATCTAAGCAACGCTCCCATCATTTTTCAGATTGTGTCTACTATTCCAGATTCTATCAACTACTGACTGCAAATCAACATACCTTAGGAGATGGGAAAGTATGCCCATCATTTTCCAGATTCTGTCTATTATTCCAGATTCTACAATTCTAGATTCTAAACTATTGGCTACAAATCAATAAAACCTTAGGGAATGGGAAGCATGCTCATTATTTTCAGATTCTAACTACTATTCTTTTAAGTGTACCCTAATACTTCTTTTAAGTGGGCATGTAAAGGCCCAAAGAAGATAGAAAGTGAAATGCTAGAGAGAGAAGCTAGAGAGAGTATATCAATTCCCAAGCTCATAATTTGAGCTATAGATGTCGAGAATCATATGATCTTTATCGGAAAGGTTATGCAAAAAACTTTCTATGGGCGTATGATTTGATCTAGATCTATCATGATAGGTACCTGCTTTTTGTATTTATCAATTTAAGTACCCTTTTTACAAAGTGCATGCCATGCAAATTTGACGGTAAGATAATTTCTAACATAGCGCTTGAATAAGGATTCCATTTTGGATGTTTTTATTGCATCGGAAATATTTCTTAGGGATCTTTCTGATGGTGTATGACATGCTCATGTTTAGTTAATTTTTTTAATCAAAACAACAAATTTATAGACGAAATTGTTTCATTTCATTTGCCTTAATTTGCTTTAGTGAGTTCACCATAAAAGAAAGGGGAACTAATAAATTGAGATTCGGTGTAAGGATGGCCACAAAAAATGTCTCCTTCTAAGAAATCATTGCTCACATCCCATGTCCCTCGTCTCTTCTAAGAGGTCCCTTGTCCCATAGGTGCTCAATCTAGTGTACAACTCCATAGTCAGGGGCAAGCTAATTCCGGTGTTCCGATAGATTTGCCATCTTCTCTTTTTGGTCCATAGTGGCCTCTTGGGATCGGCACAAGCAGGTCTAGTACATTTACGTTTCAAGACCAGAAGGATCTCAAAAGTGCTCTAGATTTGCAAATTCAATGTTTTTCGCCTACGCTTCATGACTAGGTACAAACTATTCAGTTCTAATGGAGGGATGATGGCCACATCTATGACTGTGTCTATTGTGAGATGGACACAATTGTTATAGTTAATACAGGCCTTGGTTCTAGTCTCTGATGGTCAATCTGTGGGAACAAGTGATGCTTCAATGCAGACATTAGAGTCAGAGTTATAGCCAAAGAAAAAGCTTTCTGTTGAAGCAGGAGTGCGACGTTGGAAAGGGAACATGTCGAGGTGGGAGAATAGACGAATCCACAATCCACAGTGGACTAGGAGCCATGGCACCAGGCTAGTGAACAGGAGTAGACTGCCTAAGCAATTGCTGCTCCAAGGACCTTGAACTTGAATATTATAGGTTTTGGTAGGCAGAGGCAGGCGAGGCGATGATGCCCTTTGGATGTGGATGAGGCTTTGCATTTCTTCACTACCATGATGCATGTGAAGGTTGGTGGTCTCTGCTACTAGGGTGGGGGAGGTAAGGCTTAATTGTCCTCAACATCTTTTGGTTCAGTTTTAAGATGCCCTCAGCTGCCTACATGTTCTTTAGCATAGCAACCATCTTAAAGGGACTAGTTTTTTAGTGCAAGAGGACCTCTCTCCTCTTCAATTGTGCAATCGTAAGGAGGAGCTCGACAAAGTGCAAACATCCCACCAGCAAAAAAAATGGGCAACGTACAAGGGAGACAACAATCATTCTAGACCAATGGCCTTCCAATCCTTGGATTGACTATGACCCAGATAATCTAAGTAGCACAAAATTACTATTAGCATTAGTTTTATCCATTTTTTATACTTTTTGGGCTTCCATGCCACTTTTGTTGTTTGTGTCCCATGGCCAACTTAGTCTCCATGGACGTTAAAAACCCTATCTATCCATCCATCCGAGAAGGTTTTCCACTGTTTAGATTGGAGTGCCTTGGAGATTGAGGTGCCTAAAGGCTTTGACCATAAGAATATTAACTTTGATAGTGCCACCTTTTTCCCTATCATGGTCCCCTGGGATGTCTATTGGGCACTCAAGCACCTAGAAAAAGTGGAAGACAGCAGGAATAACTCAGCTTGAGCATCTTTGGGATGGAGTTAAATGGAAAAGTTGGGATGAATAACTCAAATAGTACATCAATCGAACTTTGTAGTACAGGCAGCAGCTATCAATCATTTGCACACAAAAAAGGTGGCAATGGTCTTGAGTTCTGTGATGGTTTATGTGGCGATGCTTATCCTTCAGAATCAAGAGATTTACATTAATAGTTTCCAGTGTCTGAAGCACATTTCCCATATGCTTTTCTAACTGAAAAACTGGCTGCTGTTGGTAATTTAGATCAATAAACATAAAACTTGAGTTAGTAGCTTCAAGATATCAGGAGCTCAAACATGTCCTCGACTTCAAATTTCAGAACAAATATGCATTTAGAAAACAACCGATTCTGTAATTAGTCCTGTTTACTCCCCTCTCTTCTTCCTTTCTTATAATCCTCCCTCCCTACCTATATAAGCACTCTCGAAAACAACTTTTCTTTACCATCCAGCAAAACACTTACGTTGAGAAACCCAGCATGTGCAAAAGAGTGAGATATGTGCTTCAACTTTGACAACCCAGCCAATGACATATATAATATTGCAAACTTATTCTGCATGCTCTTCCTGACTTCCAGCAGGTTAACCATGGAATAGACGATTGCAGAGGACTTGTTTCTCATATAGAATCGTCGTTCCAGCTCCCGAAGCAAATGCTCAAACGCCTGAAGGATGCATATTATGACCATGCTTACTCTAACTAAGATGTCCTTAAGCATGCCTTGAGGCAAACAGACACGTTATCCTGCAGTGTCATCAATAACGTCAAGCTTGGCATTACCTTACAAGAAAAAAGGATGAGGGATCATGTCAACACAGCCTTTGCATAAGTAAAGGCAACACCTAAACTAAAAAATGAAGATAAAATTGGTCTCAATCTACTAGGCACAAGATATGAAGTCAAACTGCCCCTGCAATTTCATGCACATGCTTCTTGTGATTTGGATTGCAATAAAGTCCTATTAGAGCAGATACAAATGACAAACGCTTGAAATTACAATATTCCAAAATTGGATCTTACCGCCACTTGTTTAAAATAATCTAGAACCTACACGCATAGTAGTAAACCTCCATTGGCCCACAGTTGTAGTTGTCCACTTCAATACCATTATTGACAATGCCCCAGTGAACATGAATTTCAGTGATCTTAATGTTAAGCAAGGGGTTGTAACTAGAAACAAATTACCGCAAGCGCATTAGCTTCTAAAACTTGCAGGTGGAGACCCCATTGGAGGACTTAACTGCCCCATGCCAGATGGAACCGCTGATGTCTGACTATACGAGAAACTATTCTGCCCAGGAGGAGCAGAAACTGCAGGAGGAGAAGAATTAGGTGGGCGTGTACCATAGGCTCCTGGATTAGATCCTGGTGCATTTGGCGGTTGTGCATAGCCATTAGTCGAACCTGTCTGAGAGCTGTAATTGTAGCTCCCCATCAGTGGTTGGTATGCACCAGGTGAAACAGAACTAGGACCATTTGACATTGTTGTAGGGGCTGCTGATCTTGCAATTGGAGCACCTGGAGGAGTCAATGTTGGAGGCCTCATTGGCTGTGGTGCAGCAGCACCAGAAGTTGGGATTGCTGCAACTGGGGGACGATAAGTAACAACACCTGGTGGGGCATTATAACCTGTTGAACAACAATCTTACCCACGTTAAGTTTCAGAAACATCTTTCAATTTCATACTTAACAATGGAAACCTCCCCCACTTACAGAAAGATACCATCCTTTCAAAAGAATATAGGACACAAAAAAAAAATAAACAAAAGTACCATGCCAAATTTCAAATTGCAGTAGTTCATTCATATGCAACTACGATTACATAAGATACTACATAACTTCCTTTTAGTAAGATAAGGTTAAGTAGAATAAATGAGTGGAAAACTAAAATCCTGTAAATACTATAACCAAAACACACCTGCAGGAGGAGGTTGTAAAACAGGAGGCCTTAAGCCTTGCATCATCCCTTGCATAGGATTGGGGGGCATGCCACCTGGAATTGGCATGCCTGGCCTCGGCAAACCTGCCATTGGCGGCCTGTATTGCCCCAAGGCAGCAAGATGTTGATAGGCTGCAGTCTGTCCCAAGTGTTCCTTTACCTTCTGGTCAATTAAACTCTGAGTTTGTTGCTCCTCAAACTGCTGATAATATTGCCGTACGTTTGCCTAAATCAGAAACAAATTAGACCAGTCAACAAAAAAACACATAAAAAAGGACCAACTGAAAAATCACAAACCTTGTGCTTATATCCAGCATTGTGCTGCTTTCTTACAGATGGCTGGAAGTCAAAATTTAAACACATTAGAGTAAGCATTAAGAGAAATAGCTTTGGACAGTATGAAAATCATCCAGCATAGAAAGCAAAGCATGGAACTGAAAAGGAAGAAAGATATTCTAACCGAATCATGGGTAAGGTAAGTGTCACAGTAATCGCAATAGTATCTGTTATCAACAGCATAAGAACGCGTGAAAAAACATCAAAGATAAAAAAGATAACAGGAAGCTTTTTGGAAATGGAAAAACACAAAAACGATAGAGACCTCGGCATGATTCGGAGAGCGCTATTTTTGTTGCTGTTATATAGACCTTTTGTAGGGTTTGATAGTCGAAGTCGCAAAACTCGTGTGCCGAAAAGAATGCGTCCTAAAAAATATATATGGATTAAAATTTTCACATCTTGAGGGTTACTTTGTTTGTCCAAGGACCACCTCAAGAACCAAGTATTTGTCGAGACCCTTTGTTTAGACAATTTTAATGCCTTCTCTCTTCGATCCTTAGCGGTATTTCGTGATTAATCAGAGGTAAGGATCCATGGCTTTCACCTAGGTGATCAATTTGAATCTTTCGAAATACAATCCGGCGAGAAAAGTTCTTTCTTTTTTTTTTTCCCATTTACGGCGAAGTACATAAGAAGCGGTAGATGGAAGCGGTAGGGTTTGTTTTTTTTCTGTAGCCATGGCGGTGTGATTAGTCAGTTTTGAAAATTATGGCGAGAATGTTTTGGTGTCTTACTACTGGTTGATAATTTAAAGATTTGGGCTCGAGAGTAGTGCGGTGGGTTGGGCTTGTTCTAAGCCTAACTAGCTTCAAGATAGCTGTTTGAGTCTCGGTAACCTATACGCTATTATCTAAATTGTTGATTGGTTAGGCTGCTTGGAAGCGAGAGAATGAGAGTCATAAAAGAAGGTGGCGACTTGAGGGAATAGTGTGGCGACCTAGTCCATGTATTATTGCTTTCCCTTTAATGTTCTATGTATATATGGGAATTTCCATGTGTCTTCTTGGATGTGGTCAAGTAAATTGGATTAAAATCTTGAAATTCAAGTTTAGGGAGACCTTGTATTTCATTTTCGATGAAGGGTTATGTAGACTGCTAGTTCTTGAATCTTCGCACTTTGTATGGAAGCATGATGACCTAGAGGTTTCTCCAACAATGCACCATCTTTTGGGTCATCTTCTAGAATTTTGGGCTTAGAGGTCTAGTTGGATTTTTAATGGATTTGGAAGCATGGGGAGCTAGGAGCTCTGCTACCTCTACAATGGGAATGGGTTCTCTTGAGGGCATAAGGTTTGGGGGTTACTTGGCTATATGTCCTTTTCTATTGAGTTTTGGTCCAATTTATCCTACTAGTCTGCAAAGGATCTTGGGAATTATTACTTGCTTAATCCAAATCGGCGATGGGGTAGCGAGACATTTGGAGTTGAGCAAGTAAGTGGATTAGTGGTGGAAATTTATGGAGAAGGTCCTATAGTATTTGGTTCCCGTGAGAAGAAGGTTTTTCCCTATAGTAAGTTGACCCAAAGAAGATGTTGAACAACTCCATGATGAGTACTCTATTTTTTCATTTATTGTATATTAGAAACGGTTTCTTATCTTTTCCCTGAATCTTGAGGTTTTTTGTCTTTGTAAAGTTATATCATATGAATACAAAAAGCGGCGTTTCTTCAAAAAAAAAAAAAAAAATAATAATAATAATAATGTCGAGAGGTATATGTGAGGGGCTAACACCACAGGGCAGTAGGAGTAGGGTGTTATCACGGCTTAATTTTTATAGTGGTTTTGTGGTGATTTTATAGTGGTTTAAATAACAAGCTAGGTGTTTATAGCCATTTGGCATAACAAACTAGGTGTTTATGCATTTTTTATTGTGTTACTGGTGGGTAACACTCTAGCAATCAACATTTGAGATCGATCCCGGCCTTAAAACTTGAGGGGCGGGGTTGTTAAGGATTAAAATTTTCACGTTGGGACCATTGTTCAGACAGTTTTACCGCCCTTCTCTGCATTTCATGATAGATTAGAGATGTCATTAGGTGGGATATTGGATTCCAATGTCCTTCCAGAGAGGTCAACAGTACAACTTCGTTGCCATGAGGAGTCCATTATTCATACAGTTTTATCGCCTTTTCACTTTGGCCCTCAAAGGCCTATCATAGTTGTGAGAGAAGGTCATTAGATGAAAAATTTTTCCCATGAGCCAGTGTTAAAGGAATCTCTAGAACGCCTTCATGGCTAGGAAGGGTCTCTACGAGAACAGCTTGTGCCACCAAAAGTGCCTAGCGAACGAGAGGCCCAGCAAGATTCCCATCATTTTTTGTCGAAGGAACCTTGGCATAGATCATTTGCAAAGAAGCTACCCCAAAGGATCTCATCAATTTTTGGTCCGCTTTTGGTGATCCCTATCAATGCGAGGGGAGTATGATTTGCTACATCCATGATTGTGCCTACCTTGAAATAGGCGAGAACTCTTACAATTGATAGTTGACTTGGTTTAATTCGGTGGTAAGAGGTGCAATGCGGGATTTGACAACTCAAAGGCGGGCTTTGATCGGTATCGCACACAAGACAAGCAATATATTGAGGTGGGCATATAAACATCTCGAGCAGGGACCATCAACCTACGCATCGACCTAATGAGCAGGATCGGTATTCCCCGGCATGTAATGCCCCGAATTTGAGAATAATAGGGGTTATAGAGACAAAAGCGAAGGGCACTTGGATATGGATGGCGTTGCAATTCTTTAATGATGTCATGCATGTGTATATGGGGTAGTATCGCTACTAGAGTGGGAGGCGGCAAGGATCGATCATCCATCTTTTAATTTGATTTCGATGCGATCGGCCCGACCCCATGTTCTAAAAGCGTAAAACCACCTTAAGGGGGCTAGTTTTCAGTGCATGAGGAACCCTATCCTCGTCAACTGTGTAATCATAAGGAGTAGCTATGCAAAGCGAGGGAAGCGCACCTACAAAAGAAATGGCCAGTCTACAGGAGAGGCACATCAATTATTATAGACCAATGGCCTTCTAACCCCTAGATTGGCAATGTCTAGATAATATAGTTGTGTGTATTTATTTTGTTTCATTTTGTTTGATATTCGGGCACTTTCGCCTTGTTCTCTTGTTTGGCTTCAGGCCCACATTTCTATTCCGCCCCATGGGCCTTTGTTGGTCTCCGTAGACGTTAGAATTCTATTTATCTATCTCAAGGGGGGTTCACACATGTATTCCGTGGAATACGTAATGCGTGAACGAATTTTTTTTTTGAAAAAAAAAAAAAAAAAAGAGTACGTATACATGCGGTATCTCTTACGTTTTGGCGCCTCGGATGTAAGGATTTTCCGCGGTTGGGGATAGTTTTCTTGGATCGACTAAAGGGATTAGAATACGTTTTGAATTTTGGGAATTGAAGCTTCTTTGCCGGATATCGTTTAAGGGATTTGGGCTATTTGAGGGTAATCTTTTGATGTTTTTTTTTTTTCTATATTTTTATAACTATAATGATTTCTTGTAGAAGTCAATGCTTTATTTATTGGTTTTGATTTGATACAACAATTTAAAGCTATGCCTAAATGGCATATGTTCGGTTAAGCCATGAAATACTAGTCAAATGCCGAATATAGCACTATTACATTTCGTTTTGCCGGAAACGACTAGGCTAGGATCTCCATAGCTAGCCCTTGTTGGTTGTTGCAGATGGAGAAGAATAAAAAAAACGGATATATTGTAGTAGACGAAATATCCGTTGAAGGCAATGCCTCGGCAAAAATCGATGATATTGGAGGAGACCGTCGGCTCTTATGAGGGTTCCAAACCTGTTAATAGCATTTTTGCCTTGGATGTTGCAGTTATTCAGAGCATAGTTGATGCTTATGTTATTCAAAAGCCAGGTTATTTGAGGGCCAGTGACATTGATATGGCTAATACATAGTTTTACATGAGCAGAGGTAAGCATTTGTTACCTTCTTTGGAACTGCAAGTTAGATCATATTATATTACACCTGTTGCTTTGGTTACAAACAGAAATGATACATATTTCAAAGGGCCGTTTGGTAGCGATACCTTTGACCTGAAATAACTGGCTTGCATGAGCATGATACGAATGCTCCTTGACATAGCAAAATTTTGCTTTATATTCTGAGATGCTTTTGGGCGGATATTGGCTGCACGTAGCATCAATTTGGAAAAGAAAACATGGTTGTAAGCTACTGAGATTACATGAACTGGAGCAAGAAGTTTGAATCATGCCAAGATGCAGCTTGAAAAAATGGAAGACACATTTTAAGGTTTATTCAACATTTTGAATTTTATGGATTGGAATATCTTGCATTAATCGATTTACAGCCTTAGCTGCTGCATTTATAATTTTATAGATTCAGGTTTCCATTTCATTCTTAAGCTACCACAGTTCTTAATGTTGTTTTTAGATCTTGCAAATTCTAAAATTCAAGGAGAAGCTTGTGTTTCTTCAATACTGCTGAATCCAAGTCTCCATAAAACATTTTAGGCTGCTTTAGTTTATTTATGTGCAAAGGCATGTCTATAATTCTAAATCACGGAAGCGTTCTATTCTGGCTGAAACAATAGATGGTTCTATATAGCTCTTTAGATGGTTACTCTTGCATTTGGAGTTTGTAAACCTCACCCGTCTATGTTGTTGCTTAGATTGATGCAGACCAACAACAGGCCGGTGAACAAGGTGAAGTTGACTTCAAAGAGAATGCAAAGTTTGCTACACATGAGAAGTAACCAGTGAGTTTTCAAAGACAAAATCTTTATCAGAGCAGCGTCAGTATCTTCCCATATTTTTGATTAGGGAAAAACTACTTCAGCTACTTTGTGCTTGCTGACGGATGCTGTTTTTCTCCATATCATATTTTCAAGTGTTTAACATGGAATGGGGTTTTGCCAGGTTATATGTGAAAACCAAGTCGTTATTGTTGTAGAAGAAACAGGCTCAGGAAAAACAATTCAAATGGCACAGGTTTAACCCTCATGACTCCTCCATTGTTTACATTAGTTCTCCTTTGTTCTAATAATTAGAGACTTCTAATTCTTGTTCATTGTTGGCTTTATCTTACATAACTGCATATCCTTATCAGATTGTTCAGTTTCTTGTGCCATTGCTGGGAGATCTCTTAGTTCCTCTTGTGCGCAGTATTACATGCTAGATATTGTCAGCAAATAGATAGTTCAGGTTGGTTCATATTTGCATCCTATATTCTTAGCAAAAGAATCTACATATTCTATATGATGCAATTGGAACTCTGGTAGATGCATTTTGCTGCCCCCCTGCGGTTTGCTAAAACAGGGCATAGAAAGATGAAACTTTTTCAGGTACATAATGGGCATTCTGGCTTTGTATTTTCGTTTGCCAAATTGTTTTATATATGTTCCAATTATCGGCCATTAGAAAATGGCTATTATGTCGATCTCTTAGTTCCTCTTCTTGATAGAATTTATGTCTATGCATCGCATACATTTTAAATGGAAACAATCATTCATACTAACTTCACCAAAATCTGCGACAATCTCATTGCATAAGGCGGTAGCACCGGCATATGCAAGTTTCTTTTGTTTTTACAGTAAACTTGGGAAGTCATATTTAGTAGGCGCAAGCCAAGACTTGAGACAAATCTTTAGGCTCCTTGATCATCTAAAATATAGAAAGTTGGTTGGCATTTTTCCTGCATTTAAATTTATTTCCTACTTCTAATTTAAAATGATCGATTCTCTATCAACAAATCTGGGCTTGCGAGGTTGGAGCACCATTGGTCAATAAGAATAAGATCCGAGCCTGCTGGAGAAATAGATCTATTTTTTGAATCACTTTATGGATTTTATAATTATTAAACCATTGTTAAGATAGATAGATAGATAGATAGATAGATAGATAGATAGATAGATAGTATTTTTAGCGTCCACGCCACTAGGCGACATCAATGGACATGTGACCACACACCACACTACATTGCTTGGTTGGGCACCCCAACCACTTTACATTAGATGCGTGGGTTTTGACACCCAGCAGGTTCGAGTGCGATTACGGCGGTCTCGAACTCGAGACCTATAGTTGCTAGACCTAGTGTGTTACCACTAGACTAAACGCTCAATCATCGGGATGATATTCTTAGGAGTTTTTGCCAGATATATCCCATGTGTTCAGTTTGGTCTGCGTTTATTGCTAATGCATATGATCGCTACGTTTGCCTCCTGTTGTTTCTATTAATCTCTATATTTTTTTTTATCTGGCAAGCAACTGAATTCTAGGCCTCTTTAGCCATTGCAAAGGCCATTCACAACAATATATATGGGGTTATTAAGTATTGAAATTGAAATTGAAATTGATTTATTCACACCGTCAGACCCTCAGGTCCATTGCAGCTCCTTTGAGTTGACGGCAGAAGGAAAATGGGTCTCAAAAGAAAATGGGTCTCAAAAGCAGTGCGGCAAATGCTTGGAAATCTATCCCTTTGAGAAACTACAATCACAATTAGGGATGAAGATGGTATCGAGTGTAATACATTGTTGTGCCTTGGGAATTTGGCTTCAATTGCTTTATAGAACCTTGGGACTATATCGCCAACAGTTTCACTCTTTCATGTAATGAATCTCAAATTAATTTAAATATTTCATAAGTTACTAGTTTTCTTGACATGGGTGGGGAAGATATTGATACTATATTTTTTTCCATTCGCGACCTCGATACTTTCAAATGTTAATGCCACCACTAATTTTCGACACCGATAGCTCAGGTTCAACGATGTAGAGATTCAAATAAAACTTATTTTGCTAGCCCACAATTAGGTTCTACAATTTGGATATTACTGCCCATGCTAATTTACACACACATTCCATAAGCTCTTATAAGCGTCAACATATGTCTGTGCAGATAATGCCTGAATCCTACATTCTTTATAAATTCGTGCTTGCTCATTAATCATTTGTTTAATTCATTTAATACATCTCCTTTAAGACACATTTAACAAAAAAAATAAACATGATGTGAATTGCATTAATTGTTGTTGTTAACATCACAATTGTTATTTATAGTCATGCTTAATCTTTGGCAATGCATTTCTCGAACAACAAAGTTAGGTAGCATATGCATGGTCAATAGCATTGGCATTCGACAAAACTTGTAGAGCTTGCAACATTCGTACTTGGAGGTAAATGTAAGATAGAGGGTAGGCTACATGAATAAATTACTCGACATAAAAATAAGGTTAAGGGTAGGGTAAATTGTGCGTAGACTCGATGTAAAAGTATGGAATCGGGTAATGCCGCCCGACAACATGGAAGCAAATTTGTATACATAGGGGTTTCTATGGAGGGGCAAAATTTGTATACATAGGGTTTTTCCCACGATGCACGTACATGCCATATGCCCCTAACATAGAGGTGAACCCCCTAACAGGGATCTATCTATCTACCTACCTACCTACCTACCTACCTACCTACCTATCCATCCATCCTTCCTTCCCTCCTTCCTATACTTCTCTTTGGTCCCCAAATTGGATTACGGCGCAATTTTGTATGCGAGACCCCCCTTTGCCTTTGGAAGTCGGCAAGCGAGAATAATGTTGAGCTAGGCACCAACATTTGCCTGATGTTGCCATAGCCCAACCAACTGCCTCTTGGCCTTGCCTAGCCTGGCCACAGCCCTGCCATAGCCTGCCTAGCCCTGCCAGACCTGACAAGCCCCTTCCATAGCCTAAACCTTGCTTGATGTGCCATACCCTATGGTCATTGCCCGCAGTAGCCGTTGTCGGACTCACCCCTAGCGGTGAGCTTCCCTGCACCATGACAGGGCCTCGGGCAAACCCGGCTTCCTGCCCATCAAGTTGTTGTGGGGGTATATGTGGACCCTCAAGTCCATTACCAACCCGAATGTATGATCTTAGTGAGCATAGCGATGCCCTTCGTAGTATTATGTGTAGCGGCTGGTCGGGTCTGACCAAAAGAGCATCCTTAATACTTTGGTTGAGAGTATTGTGACGTTCAAAGACGATTATCGGTCCGGTCCCAATATTTTCTTTGCTCTAAATCATCGCGTACCGCCATCGATTGATGTGTACCGAGCGTGTAGCTAAGCAAGTAGCACCCTAGGGGGCAACTTGCAAGATGTGTGTGTGCACATTTATTCATGTGTACACTTTAGCCCACTTAATTAATATAGGCAAGTGGGCCACATCCAATATCCCACATGCTCAAGGGTTGATGGAAACCCTAGCCCTAACTTATAGTCTATATAAGGCATACGAAACTCCAACTTTCCATTTTTTAGTCCACGACCTTCTAGAGCTTCGTTTAGCTTGCCCCAAGAGCCAATCTCGACTCGAAGTGCATGCGGCGGCCTAGCTCAACGGCTTCCTTTCTAGCTTCATCTTCAAGATTACTGCGGCTGGGCGCATTTAGGCGGGGAGGAGCAAGCCGGGGATCGGGTATTTTGCCAATTCAATAGTCTAATCCGCCTCCGGGCATAGTATAAGTAGGTTTAGCCTATTGAATTGCCCATAACGACCATCTAGGCCTCTAGATATCAAACCATAACTAAAGAATCTAACTTCTGTAATTTAGATTAAATCTTATTTTTTAGTTCTTCTATGATATGTATGTGATGATGATCTCTGTGGAATCATTGTATTGGGAAGGGGTTAGAGGCCTTACTTGACCCTAGTAGTTTGATGCTCCTAGCTAGCCCTCTTTAATGCACTATTAAATTGGCATGTGTACAAGAAACGGACACTGTTTGTGGGTGGAGGGACGGGCCCGGCTTACAAGGAGCTGCATGTCTGGCTCATGATCACGTCCCCTCTCGGTAGTAAAGCCTATCCGGGGACTACGATTGCACCTAGACCTAGGACCTACGCCCGCTTTGCGTGCGGACTTTGCATGGGTTCGACACTCTTGGGGTGGTGGACACCTTCCATGGAGTTGATCAAATGCAGGCGGTGGCCCTCTAGTCCTTGAGCGGCATGCCAACCTCTAATGGGAGCAATCCCTACCTGCCCCCCGCCGGGAGGGGGGGAGATGCAACCCCTCGGCTATGCATCTGGCGGGGCTCTGATCAAGTCCCAAGACTTTTCAACCTACTCTGCAAAAGTGTGCACGGGAGGGGCGGATGGAGTGGACTACCTAAGCCATGTTCTTATGCGGCCAAATCCATTTCAAGTGAATTACATGCCGATGACACGGAGACCCAAGCCGTCAGTCATTCCTCTTGAGTCGAGCCTTGGGTAGGATCTCCATATGTGATGTCTTGATCTTTGTCTATATGCGGATATGTGGTGAACCATCCTTTGTGATGGTCATGTGATGTGATGTATTTGTACTTACATATATGTTTACGCTTCCGTAGCTAGGTGGGGGGAGACAGGGTAAAATAACCCCTTCATTCTTCCCACTGGAACTCGTCAAGGTTGCAGTGATACGTGGAGGGCCTTGTATCAGCATGGAGCTGGTATGGGGATGAACTCTGTTTGTATATGGTGAGTGCACCATATGAGTAGGGGCGTCCGCGGTGGTATCGAGCTATGTTCTTGGAGACCAAAGCCGGCAGCAGCCATGCTCGATGGTACTAACTTAGTAGAATTCTTCAACCTCGAAAAAGTGGGAAAAAAATTTTCTTATTTTTTTGTAGTTATGCTAAGCTAGTACTTGATTAGAATGGATCGGTGGCGTCCGTACATGTCGAGGGATCTTTCTTTGAAATTATCAGCCAAGCACTCTACGAAAATCTTGGGATTCATGCTCTGCTGATCAATTAAGATATTAGCAAACTTATCAAACTAAATAATTTGTTTGGAATCAAAATTAAAAGACCTTAGGCATTGAGAAGATTCAAGCGATCTGAGGGCCTCAAATTAGAGAATGCGTGAAAGAGCCAAGGAACTTAGAGCTAGAAGAGATTTTATTTTCCATCACAAAAGATCAAGGGGAAGCAACAAGAAAATTGGAAAAATAACAAAGGAAATAACTGAACAGATGAAGGAGAAGGAAATGGATTAGGGCGATCAAAAAGGAACCTATTTGTAATCAAGACATCCAGAAAACCATCCCCAATGACAATTTCATAAAGAAAATATAGCATCAATTACGAAATTCTTTGAAATCATGAGGAACATAATACGGATATATTTTTTACTATAATCTTTATGTCAATCGATCGAGGAAAAAGACTCGAAAGATACATGTTGCTTCAATGTACATTTTTCCAACAATCTGAATCATCAAATTTTCATTGCTGGGAACAAAAGAGTATACCAATTGAAATAGATTGTTCGAAAACAAATGAGTGGAGATGAAGGATTGCTATAGTTGAGAGGAGGATCCTTGAAGAAAACCACAAGAAAGTTTGTTTTGTGAAGATTTTGACATCCATCTAAAGTTGAAGAGAGGGGGATTTATGTAGAATGCTAGCCCCTACAAGGCTAGTTTGCAATTCAACAAAAAGTAGGATCAAATCTAATGAAATTCGAAGTTTTCCTTCAATTTCTATCAAGAATTAAGTTCAAATCGAAAAGAGGAAGTAAAAACAGAACGGTCAAGAAAATAGGTGCATATTTTGAGAGTCCCATTTTTGCTCCTCTTTCCTGGATATATAAAGTACTATATACCCATTCAATAAAGCAAAAGAAAAACTTGTAAAAAGAACTATAATTTCAAGTACGGTAGTTGGGGCATAAGTTATTCACAAACTAGATCAAGTCTGTATATTGTATGTGCAAAGCATATAATATATTGTTTTTCTCGAGTTCTGGAATATAATAGCATGATTTCCACAGATTCCTAACCACTTGATTTATTAAATCTTGTGTTGTTCACTTTATTTATGCTTTTCACCCATGAGGAAAAGACTTCTTTGCTCCTATAAGACTATATATATTTTAGGTTCTAGATGCGGGTCTTCAATTGTTGGGTCATCAATAGTTATCATGATCTACTTATTTGTTTCCGTTTCTCTAGCATCATCATTACTTCAAATATTTTTTCAAGTAGTAATAGGTGTACTAGCCCATTGTATAGGTCCCATACCTCTTGGACTTCGTGGACCTTAAAAAGTTATTCTATTCTATTCTACTCCTATATCACCAAATTCCTTCAATGATTGATTAATGCAGTCGCTTCAACTTTTTACATTTTCAACCACATAAATGAAGGTCCAATATATTTGCAACATAGATTTTGTATGGCTTTTAATGCTATACTCTTGTAAAAGGTTATTTGAATACGATCAAGAGAGTCATGCCCATAAGTCCAAACCTTTGTTGCTAAATGCTAGCTCATTAAAAAATGGAAGTTCTTAATTCGAGCATAGAAATTTCTTGCTAACTTTAACTAGATTAGCATGTTTTTGCCTGCCAATTTTCTTTTCTTCTTTAGAAATTGAGAATTCTCAAATCCAACTAGCAAAATAAATTGCTTGTCTAACTTGCATTATTTTGTGTATTAGACCAAATAACCGCACTTTTATTTCTCTTTTACTATACACCTTCAAATCTATAAGCATACTCACTAGTCTAAAATTTGTTCCATTAACCTTTATCTATTTAATTTAGGAGTTAAACATGTGATTTTACCGCAAATCTAGTACCACAAATCTCAGTTGATGGCATCGTACTTTCCTTGGTCCCCATACAAATAAACAATAACAATCAAAACTAAACAAAATGATGAACCACTTATGCCTCTTTACAACAATTAGGGCAATGCGCAGTGCCCTGGCACCCTTTTTTTTTTTTCAATTGTATGATATGGTATAATCTAGGTTCAATTTCTAGAGGATGGTTTGTTTTCATCCTGGAGGGTGTTTACATCCCGTTGTTATATAATATGGTAGAATTGAAATCTACTAAGAAATTTGGATTCCTTCAAATAGTCAATGGTCATTTTCAATGGTATTGTCTAGTCAACATAGCCAATGTGTTAATGGTCAACTTCGATGGTATTTTGGTGGCATTCATTTTTTTGGGAATGGTCAATATAGCTAATGTGTCGATAGTCATTTTGAACAGTATTTACGTATAATGTGCAAAAGTGTTTGCAAGCACCAATAAGGTTTGGAAGTAATCTTCTTCTTTTTTTCTTCTTTATTCCTCTTTTTTTTGGGTTGCCCCTAGGGGGCAAACCCTCGCTCATGTGGGTTGCCGGCACATTCTAAGTATATGCTGGAATATACTTAGCATATGCCGAAAACTGCTCCAAACCTACTGTTGACTGTAAATTGGCGGCAATCCAAATTCCTTTTCTTAATGGAGACATGTTTTTCTTACTAATACTATTTATAAATTATGTGCTAAAATCATTGCTCTCGGATCCAAAGCTTTCTTCAAGGAAATATCATACTTTTGCCTTCCTAGATGCCAATTTTGAAAATCTTGATTTCTTCTTGGAAATTATCAAGCAATTTCTGCATTTGCCTCTAGTGTATATCTGAATTTAGCCAAAGCATAATTATTGGGGACATTGATCAATCCTATTTGCTCGATATTGCGTTCGAATACTATGCAAGCCTCTAAACTTCTTGATATGCCATTATCTCTCAATCCTAGTCTTAAAGGTTTATGGCGACCTATTTTGGAGAACTAAAAAGAAGTTAAATTATTTCAAAAATTGTTTATCTTTTTTTTGGTAGAACTTTAATTTCCAATTCTGTGTTGGCTAGTTCCCATGTCTCCTTTTCTTCTGGTCTTATGGCTCCTAAAGTTGTCTACAATGAGCTTGAGAAAATTATCATGAAGTTTGTTTGGAATGGTACTCATTTAGCGAACTGGAACTCAATGTCTTGGAGATTTGGGTTGTAAGAATTTATACCTCCAAGCCTGTGCCTTGGCTATCAATTTTGTTTGGAGATCTTTAAATGATAGCAATAATGCTGCCTCTTACTTCATTAAACCTACGGGTCATCCTACCATTAAGAATCATTTCCCTGACTCTTACTTCAATGATCTTCATCCTGCTCCTAATACTTCCCCTTCAATGCACAATATTATGATGGCTTGGAATAAAGTCCACTCTTGCTTTAAAGTAACATGCCTGCCAGGTTGGACTCTTATTGGGAAACTTGAGATCCTATACCTTGACCGTTGGAATCATAAGACATTTGTTACACATAGTGGTGGGTTGGAAAAACTTATATGATGCAGTATACTTCAAACCCAAATCCCTTATACGTACAATATGTATGTTCAAATCATAAACTCAAATATTTATAGTCTTCCTCAACAATATTATGTTTTCTAACACTCTTAAACATAATAAAAATAAGGGCAAATTTAAAAAAATGCCCTTATAGCTTGGGATATTTGCAAAAACCCTCACTATTTTCTAAAATTGCAATTTCGCCCCTGACTTTTGTCGTAAAGCACAAGAACAATAAGAACAACTAATTTTGTTCGCGGGAAGGTGCATTTCGGCAACAAAAAACCTGAATTCGGCATAGCTCTTCTAATTTCGGCATCACATCAAGGAGGAATGAAGTTAGACGAGAATGGGATAATGCAGGACAAAATGCTTCTCTGAGATTGGTGCCTGAGGAAGAGAAGCACATAGCTGAAGCAGTGAATTGTGCCAAGCAGTATAGAATTTTGCCATCAAATGGCATTGTATTTGAAGTGATCATACCAGAGCATAGACGAGTTCTGGATTTAGAAAACCAGACATGCGCTTGTTGTTCTTGGTAGCATAGGGAAATTCCCTGTGTTCATGCAATAGGAGCAATATTATGGTTGAAGAGAAAACCACAAGAGTTTGCTAACACAAGTTATTCTCTACAATCATGGTGTGATGCTTATGAGGGTGCCATTTTTTTTTTCCTTGAGAAGGAAGATGTGCTAGAGGAGGGGCGGATATGAAAACTCCGGCAATATGAAAACCATCGGAAAGGCCAAAAAAAGCGAGATCCGTCTGAGGAAGATCGTTTTAGAGAGAATTGCATCCATTTAGATGCTCCACGATGTCAGGCATTATGCGACATAATCACAAATCTTGCAATAACTCAATTGTCGAATAAGATATGTCCTTGCTTTTACGTGCTTAATTGTTGGCTTCATATTGCTTTCTTAAATATATGGAATATATTGGATGCGGGGAAGATCTTCCACAAGATGCTTGACTCATTTGTCTTGGAAGACTTAAAGTCCCATTTTCAGATTTGTGAGGTTCACATGTTCATGTAGATATATGTTTTAAAAGGATTCTCTATTAGCATGGACCGATGGGATGGTGCCCTAACATCTTATCATGACAACCAAATCGCCCACTAACTCATGTAATGCAAATGAGATTTTGACTTCAAGCTGTTGGATGTGGTGAAATTCCTAATTTCATCGTTCAATTAGAATATCTCAATAATATTCAATCAATCCACCTTTTCAAAGGTTTGCCCTTTGAGCAACCCAAAAATTCTAAATTGATGATCAACTATTTCTATATCTTGAAATGTCCACCTAACGGAGAGGGGGTGGAGGAAATTGGGGGGGGGGTGTTATATGAGTACTTTGTTCATTACTATCAATCTTCCATCTCCTTTGCATTCACGGGATAACTGTTAAACATCATTCGTGTGTGAATGGACATATACAACCTTATATTTGCATGATTTCGATACCCCAATAATGTTATAGAGGATGACTATATGCACATCCAACGTTAATATTATTGTGTTATCGTTCTTTGTATGCAATGCATGTAGGCTAAAGCAACAATTGCAACAAGGGAGGAAAAATTCTTAAAAGCTTTTTTTTTTTTTTTTTTTTTTTGGGCGGGGAGACACTAAGATGAGAATGTCATGTCAATGCAAATCAAAATAGATGCAAGATTTGAATTAGCACTTGGAAAAGGTATAATATCTAATTTCTCAGACGACTCCTCAAGAATTTGTAGCTCTTGATCACGTAACATGGATCTATTTTCATAAAAGCTGCATTATAGTGTTCAATCTTCAAAGAATTTTGAGAAATATAGTCTGATAATTTATTAGAACACAGAACAAAATTGAAAAATATAGATTTAAATTGATATAATAAGCAGATCCAAGGGGTTTCACATAGTGTAGGCCATATATAACATATGAGTGGGCGATATTGGCATTTTTTCGAGCCTAAAGCATACGAATATGTACGGTAAGGAGTTTTTTTGGGAACATCTAGAGATGTATTTTATACAAAAAGGGTTTTCTTGGACCTTAGATAAGGTGTATACGAAGGGGTTTTTGCTGAACCCCTTCCTCGCACATGGTGTATCCCTTTTACACTAAATGGCATCCCTGAGAAGTAGATGTATTAGGTGTGTGTGATCGGCATCCAATCATTAATGATCTTAGGCTCTTTTTTTGCGATCAAAGTGTTGTAACATGTATTCAACCTTTTATCTAAATTGCTTCCAAAAGGTCCAATAAACTGAATATACTGATGTATTAAAATACAAAACAAAATTGTTATTTTTGTGTGCAGATATCAGATCAACGGGCTAGTTTCCAAAAATTGCTATTAGAGCACTAGTTTTGTTTCTTTTTAATGATCTTAATGAAGGAAGGAAGGAAGGAAGGTTCTTTTATCGTCCGCGGAGGCCAATCGGCCTATGGGACCCAAATTACACGGGTGCAGCAAGCCCGTTGCTACCCGGATTAAAACCCCCCCTTAGGAGGAAAAAACCGTCGCAGCAACAAGCCTGCTGGAAGCTGTACAAATATACATATACACATGAATTCCAAGAAACCTGGTGGGGTGGAGTGAAGGTGGAATCCAGCGGATCAAAACCTCACGGGAGGTAGAGGCCAGAGGGGATCGGCAATGCGTCTTGAGTAGCAAATGCGGCGGAACCAGTGCCTAAAGCACCAAGGGGAATGTGAGCCGAATCATTTATAAGGTTTGGACAGCTCACGGAAGGCATGGCTTTCATCCTCAACAACCCCCTCTTTTGTTTGGTAGCGGCTCTCTCACCCCTTGAACCGTCTCGAGCCGAAGATGGTGGGCCCCTGTTCAGAATGGGCCGATGATCCTGCGCTTCTTCATGGGCAGCCCCGAGCAGGAGGTAGAGGTGTGGGCCCTCGAACCCGAGGGTGGGGGTTTATGTGCTGTTTGTAGATGTGCCACCTTTACGCCCTATTCGAGGCATGGTGGTGTGAGGCTTCCCGAGGCACAAGAGTCAAGTACCCCCTCAGCCTATCGGCCCGTGCGTATTGCTACGCACCTATGTCGCGTCTTCGTTCAGCTATCTTGGGCTCTCTTGTCCTTCAACAAGCCCGAGTCATTGCGGGCTCATCGCCCGCAGCGTAAGCCAATGCGGGGCCCAGTGTAAGCCCATCTTGGCCACCTTACGGGAAATAAACAATGTCTATCGAGGGGGCATCTTTGGAGGCATGAATCTTATCTCTGCAACAGATGCGATATGGAACCCGAGGCTTGACCCCAAGTGCCCGCGTCAAAATGCCTTCGGACCTG
This sequence comes from Isoetes taiwanensis, assembly GCA_021234155.1. Taxonomy (NCBI): domain Eukaryota; kingdom Viridiplantae; phylum Streptophyta; class Lycopodiopsida; order Isoetales; family Isoetaceae; genus Isoetes; species Isoetes taiwanensis. Next base: position 616,917 of record JAJEKV010000240.1, read on the forward strand.
CTCTAAGTCGTTTCCAAGTCGCCAAAAGACACCCCTTTGGGCCCCACACCTCGACCTCCTCTGAAGAAGCTGGCTCCACGGTGCGAACAAATGTATTTGGTGGCCCAGTTATCTGACTCGGCCTGTGACTATTGTTTTGCATTGCGTACAGCGCCTTCCAGCTTCTGCGGTCACCCGGCGAATGGATGCATCCCAATACATTGAGGGGCGGAAATTCCCCCGGTACTTGTAGGCTGGATGTAACCTCTACCATCGCGCCGATAAGAGCCTTAGGAGGTCTTTGGATGGCGTGAGGAGGATATGAGGACCACCTTAGTCTTGGCGGGTTGACACGCATGTCAGGTGCTTGAGAATGTGTCCGGGGCATCTAGGGGTGCTGCATGCCCTCGGTGTATGGGCCAAGAGGTTACATCATCCACATTGATGGCTGTAGGATGACACGGTGCAGGCGTATCACGAGTCCCCATTGGCGTAAAGCCCGGGGCTTCCAAGCCCGGTCAATGTAAAGTCAAAGAGTGTGGGTGAGAGAGGACAACCTTGCCTAACTCAATACTCTGCGGCAAATGATTGTCCTTAGGTTGCATGCGGCTGTGCGGCTCTCGTACGGTCGTACAGCTGCGTTAGAGATCCATGAGCCCGGATGGTGCAATCGGCCCACAACTTTTCACGGGTCTTGTGTAAAGCTTTGCAAAGTCCACAAAGCGGTCGTCTGAGGTCCTCCCGAAAGGCGGTTCTGCTGTCACCGACCCGAGGGCCACACGGTGTGAAGATGTGATCCAATGAAGATTGAATGTTGGGGTGGAAGCTTTGCACGGGTAAAGTGCTTACGACTTAAACGCCTCGCCCATCTGGTTTACCTGTTGTTCGAGAATGCCCCGCATACGGCTTGGCAAACCGAGCTGACCATGATGGTTGGTAATTGGCTGGGCGATTGTGGGTCCCCTGCCTTGTAGTGTGGTCCATGACCCGGGGAAAATCCTCTTCTGGCCACGTTGAGCAGTCGGCGACGGGGCCGGGCCACCATGAAACGTCACGCCCATGAAGCAACTTCGCTGCGAGCCGTCAAGTCGCTGCCTTCCATTAGCGGTTTACTTGACCCCTCTTGACATCTTCTTACGTGATCACCCGGCGGTGAGCCGTATTCTGGGGGCACATCGTCCACGTCGTTCGGGGGATCATAAAATTTGTTAGATGCACTTGCTCCCATTACCCGCCCGTGATGTTCCCCGTGGTACGTGCTAGCACAATTACCACGCACTAGAAGTTCTGGTGCGAAATCGATGGAGCTGAACATTTCTCCTTGATGCCTTGCAGGGTACCTTGCCTTTGTTTCCTTAGCAGAAAGGGAAGGCACGGTAATGGCTGAGTAACTGGCTTTCAGCGTCTCACGATCCGCGATGAAGGGCCAGTGCCGTTTCGCGTTCACGCCAAACGTCGGCTTATGCATCTCTTTGAGTTGGAAGCCTCGATCTCTGGCGTGAGGAGGTCTCCCAGCACATGTCTGCCCACATTACGAGGAGCTCCAACGGCTGGTCGGTTTGCTGCTCAGTGTAGGCCAGCGAGCATGGAGGCTTACTGCGAGCATGTCGGTAAGCTCCGCTACTCATAATCCAAGCATGGCAGGAGGTGGCAAGAGTCTGCCTCTTTGAGGGGGCGTAGCGGTGAGCTAGCTTCACATAGAGTGGGAGGTGATCGAATTACCGGCCTCCTGCGTCCGGCGTAAGGTAATGCGGCGTGAAAATGGGTGACAAGGTGTACATCTGCCACTATGACATAATCCACGACACTAGTTCCGCGCGCCCGTGATTGTCACATGCGCAAAGTGTACCCGTGGGAAGAGGGCCACTTGTGGTAGGCCGTGCATATCTTGTGAGGTCAAAGATCGCATGAAAGCAGTTTGTGCGCGGCGGGTTTGTGACATCATACGAGTGCAGTGTGCAGGCGTTTGCCTCTGCGGAGCCGCAAAAACTGCGGCCTGCGTCATTCGCGAGGGGTCGGCCGCATGGCCTGTTTCCACCCTGTCAGCGCGCATTGAAGTCTCCAAGGGCATGACTACCTTGCCCATCTTGTCTCTTTGTATGTCATCATATAGATCGATATACGGGTCCATCCCCACCTCGGTGTTGGCTGTGATAGAAGGACTCTACGCATGGGAAAAGTAGCAAGTAGCTAGGAAGAGGATCCCGCCGAGGGTGGTGCACTCGGATCCACAAGTAGCGGTTATATGCAGCCGGTCTTCTGGAGGAACCAAATGTGCCAAAACGGTGTGTTGAGGCAACCCAAATGCCACGTCTCCTGTACAACCATTGAACACGAAAAATCTGGTACCGGCATATCGGGCGGCTTTGTGGCACGGGTGTTCCCATGTCTCCATAGGGAAGATGAGGTCCATGTCCCACGGCTACTAAATTGAAACCATAAGCCCTTACGCCCACGGGGAAACCAGGCAATTCGGACCACCACCCGGGAGGCACAATTCCTATTGGCTGATTGGGTGCTTTATTATGGTGTGTCACGGATGGACCAGCGGCCCGAGCGGTGGCGGGATTCTTGAGGCGGACTTGAACAAGCGGCGGGCGTGAGGCGGCATTTGGGCGGGGCGGGTTGCCGGGATGCGAGGAGGTCGAGGGCGGAGGCGGGGTAGCATTTGG